>OZ008358.1:5973423-7206423 GCA_963931975.1 Cataclysta lemnata | reverse complement strand
AATTCGACTTTGCGGAGATTATCGCAGTACGGTTAATGAAGCAACACAATCCGATACTTACCCTATGCCTACGGCTAATGAAATCTTTGCTACAGTCGCAGGCGGAATTTATTTCACTACTTTAGACTTGGAAAGAGCATACACACAAGTAGTGGTCGATGAAAACAGTTCGCGACTTCTTACAATAAATACATGCAAAGGGCTATATACTGTACATCGTTTGGCTTTCGGTGTCAAGGCATGTCCGGGTATTTTCCAACGTTTAATGACTTCTTTACTAGCGGGCATACCTGGAGTGGCTGTTCTAATTGATGATATTATTATTAGTAGAAACTCGATTTCGGAGATGCTAAAAAGATTAGACATAACATTAGAAAGAATCGAGCAAGCTGGTTTGCGACTAAATAAAAAAAAATGCAACTTTGCAAAAGAGACAGTTGAATTTCTGGGATTCGTAATAGACGCAAAAGGCATTCATCCGGCACCTAGTAAAGTAGAATCGATAATTAATACACCAGAACCGAAAAATAAACGAGAGCTACAAGCATTTCTCGGCCTGTATAATTTTTATGAGAGGTTCATACCGAATAAAGCTACAATTCTGGAACCGCTGCACCGTTTATTAGATGCATCACAGATGTGGAGGTGGACTGTTAAAGAACAAAACTCTTTTGACACCGCCAAGCGCATGCTTACCTTTGATATTACGTTAATACACTATGATCTCAACAAGCCATTGACAATAACGTGCGATAGTTCTGAATACGGAGTAGGAGCAGTATTATCGCATGACTTAGGAGATGAGCAGGAACTTCCAGTAGCTATGGCTTCAAGAACCTTACATTCTCATGAGCGACGGTATTCTCAATTGGATAAAGAAGCGACAGCTATTATGTTTGGAATTACCAAATTTCATAATTACATCATGGGTAGACATTTCAGAATTGTCACGGACCACAAACCTTTGTTGGGTATATTTGATCCGAAGAAACCTATGCCAACAATGCTATCGCCAAGGTTGACGCGAATTGCGATTGCCTTAACATCACATGATTATGACATAATATATAAGCCGGGCGCACAAATTGGAAGTGCTGACAGTTTGAGCCGCTGGCCGGAACCAGTGCCAGAGCAACCAGAGGAACAAATATGCGAAATATTATTAATGGCTGAAACACCAGACGATTTTCCTTACGACGCGGAGAGTATAGCGAAAGAAACAAAAGGTGACCGAATCTTAGCAAAAGTGGTTTACTACATACATAACGGTTGGCCAGCCAAAGAAAATAGTTCGGACCTACGACCGTATTGGCTACACCGGGCAGATTTGTCGATACACAATGATTGTATATTATTAGGCAACCGTGTTGTAATACCGACAGTCCTCCGCCAGTCAACATTGCGCGTGTTGCACAAAATACATTCTGGTATTGTTCAAGCTAAGGCACTTGCAAGAAGTTACATTTGGTGGCCAAAACTGAATGAGGATATTGAGTTGCTAATAGGCACTTGTACAAAATGTCTGGAAAATCGTCACATGCCGTCTAAATCCGTCTACAATTGGATTACCCCTACCCGACCATGGTCCCGAATACATGTAGATTTCGCTGGACCATTTTATAATAAATATTTTTTCATTATGGTTGATTCATATTCTAAATGGCCTGAGGTGTTTGTGGTAAATAATATGACGTCGTCTACGGTTATTAAAGTCTTAAGGAATACATTTGCGACACATGGGTTATGTGAAGTGTTGGTTTCAGATAATGGTACATCATTTGTTTCTAATGACACTAAAGATTTTTTAAAGGCAAATAAAATACGCCATATTACGACAGCACCATACCACCCAGCAACAAATGGATTAGCTGAACGCATGGTGCAAACAATTAAAGATAAATTACGCAAAATGGACAACTTATCATGGGACATTAGAATTCCAAACTTACTACTTGGCCTCCGAACCACGCCCTGCACAGCTACAAGTAAGAGTCCAGCAGAACTATTGATGAAAAGAAGATTGCGAACGCTGTTAGATGCTTTACACCCAGATAATTTTGATAATAAAAAAATAGACACAGAGATAATAAATAATAACCAGAGAAAACATCGAGAGTCAACTACAGGACAAAGAGTAATGTACAGGAATTATACTAATGTAGGACCAAAGTGGTTATCAGGTGCAATCATCGAAAAGGATGGGCCAGCAAACTATAAAATTGAAACTGATACTGGGGTAGTAGTTAAGAGGCACATAGATCAATTTTTTAAGATTGCATCTAATACAGCTGAAAGAGAGGAGAAAGATAGTGTTCAGTTAGATGTACCTAATACAAATATAGATACTGATGAAAATACAAATATACAGACAAATGAAGATACGGATATTGACAGACATACTAACGATAATGAGGATGATCAAGATGTGATTATAGAGATTCCGGATGCAGAAAAGTGGGCTGAAATGCTCGGTATACCACCAGCGTCAAATGCTACCGACGCAGCCATAGGAAAAATCAGAAATAAATCATAACATACATTCTAAAAGTCCATATCATAGACCGAAACGAATTGAAGACAGTTATTATTTACAGTAACCAAATTAGTGATTATTTTGATTATTTGTGTTACACCTATTTACAATAGGCATAAGTATTTTTGTTATTGTTATAAAAGTTTGAGTTGATTCAGCAGTCAAATGATGATTCTTATATAGGGGGAAGGTATGTCATGTATAAAGTAAACAATTAGTAATGGTGGGTACTTGTCTCTTTATTATTGACTATGAATAAAGTAGATTAAGTGGGTACTGATATATTTCCATGGAGAATCATTCGTTGACTAGCTACCAAGCCTAATAAACAATTGTGATACATATTACGTGTTTTAGTGAATTACATGAACATAATATTTTGGAATGGCTGATGCTAGTGTATTAAGAATTTGTAGTTAGCCACAATTTTTTTAAAATGAAATATAATTGACCTTTTCTTTGCAATGCAAGCTAATATTAATTTTACAAAGAAATATAAGCCCGAAATCTTTTGAAAAATTATTTCATTTATTTAGACACTAACCCACACGTCAGAATCAAAAACATTCTGGCTCAGGAAATAACTTTTCGAAATATTCATGACTGTGTTGTCTAATAATTTTAGAACACTTATAAGGGCATATAATGTGAAATCGAGCACCACAGCTAAATCAGGAATTATACCGGGCAGTGGTAACAAGGACAACCTCAGAAAAAAATATTTTAATGTCATAAATTAAGACAAAATATCAATAGAGCAGTTGTAAAAATAATACTTATCTAAATACTCGTGTTTCACTCTCATTTTACAGTTTTTAGACATAGCTGATTTACAACATGTACAAATAATATATAAAATATTGCATACTCACAACAGGCGTAGTAGTAGGTCTGGAGTAATGGCTGTTCCTCAATGGTGTCATACTACTCTGTGCATAACGTTCAGCTTGCTGTGATTTTGATCTCTAAAAGAATATAATCCAAAATTATGCAAATCGCATTCTACCTACAGGAGTATATACAAAGTTAAAATTAAAATACTAATGGTACAATTTATGTATTAAAAAAAAGTTTTTCATGAAATCAAATCACACACACATAACATTATATCTGCAGCTGAGTTTAAGAATATTTTGTGTTATATTTTCATCAATGTATTCATAATCATATGAATGATGAGTAATAACTACTGTTGGTAATATCACACAAGTAATAATTAATATGTATCTACCGCATTCATGTGAGACTTTGTAGCAGAAGCTTCTCTGCTTAAACGGCTAGCTCCAATGGTGCCTCGTGGGTCAGCACTGCTAGAACGAAGGCCAGTTGTGCTAGGACGACGAGCCTCTGTGGACAGTCGGTCCGTGGACCCAGGCCGCATAGGTTTGGGTAGCATCGATGGCTTTCCTTCCAATCTAAAAAGCCAATGACATAAAAGTAAGATTAAAACAGAACCTAATGAGCTTCATTTGACAAACTAGAAAGGTAATTGACAATTAAAGTAAAGAAATAGTAACGACATAGAAACCAAAACATTGTAAGCAAGCAAACGAAAACATACCTTGATTTACGCATTGCATTAGACTGTCCGGGTACAAATCTCGAGGAAAGCATCTTTAATGAACACGAACGGATCACTTACACATAAAATACCACAGTAATACCCAAATCAAAATAATATTTTCAAATCATGGAAGGGTTCGTTAAAATTTCAAATTCAAAGCTCAAAGCAGTCAGAGGACAATAAACAGACAGCCACTGTATAGTCTATGCAGACAGCTGTCAAACATTATAAATTATTTTTAAAAGGTAATGGATCTCAGACCATACAGCCAAGTCCGCTAAATTTGATTTATAAAACTCAATTTATATAATAGAGAAATTAGATTTTGCCCGAAATAGGATTAACGACACTTGGACGTGAATAACGTTTTAAAATTGGATTTACATGGACCCTTTATTCTAGAACAATATTTATATTAATTCATTCATCTCTATTTACGTTCATTCTGACACGTCACCTTGACAACAATCGATAGATTAAATATCTATCGATTGTTGTAATGTAATCGAGATTTAGTAGTGATTCTACATATATTTGCAATAATCACTTGCATTCAAATTAAACTACACTCAATTGCCGTTTCAGAATACGGGCCGTAGGGCCTGTTTCACAATCGACAGGTAAGTTCGAAGTAGCTTACTTTGCAGTTCAATTGACATATATTTCATATTACAACTGTCAAATGATCTGCAAATTAAACTACTTCGAACTTACTTGTCGATTGTGAAATCTAATAGGGATGATGACACTAGAGTACGCGCCAGGTAAGTCCGCGCGTGGTCAAAATTGGAACTAAAATTTCACCTGCTATTTTGTTTGTCTCCGCACTCAGAGACGTCAAATAACGTTAATGAGTACTCAACGTCAAAAAATGATAATTCAAAACTAGTCGCTATTCTTGCTAAATCTATGGTCTAGATTTGAATGAACATTTTTGACATTAAATACTCATTAAAGTTAATTGACGTCTCTGAGTGCGGCAGTTGGAGTGTCTTGGAGTGTCAATGTGAGCGAGCAGACTTATATGGCGCACATTCTAACAAAGAATCACTGATATATTGATTTATAATAATAATTTAGGTTAAGGAGATTTGTTAGTAGTCACTTATTGTCAGATTATACTTGTGATATTTATTTTATAAAAATAAAAGTACAAAACTTAGCAACCCACCATATTTTGTTTTAGTTTTTCCATATTTTACCATATTTAGTACTTCATTTTGACTGGCCTTTTTTACGAAATAGTGGCGTCACACAGACGACATTGCTATTTTGGCGCTTTGGCGGAAATTATAAATTGCATTATTCAAAACATGTTTTTTCCATCAAAATGGAAAGTTTTTACAGAAATATAATTTATTTTGGGTAAAGTAGACACGTAAGAAAAACATTTTCCAAAAAATAATTTATTCATTATAATAATAATATTTATTCGTAATTTTACTGACGAATCACAGGCTCATGGGTTATCTAAAATTCTATAGTATTTCAATAACAAGCTTGTCAACTAATATCATCATTTGCGATTAAGAGCTCGGACAGTTTTCAAAGATAGATTCAAATATTTTCCTAGTTTCTTGCACTACTTGTGGAAAAGTTGGATCCAATAAACATAGTTTAACAAAATCGTTGTAGTTTGAAGGAGGCTGGAGTCTTGGAGTAGATATGTCTGTAAATGAATGTTTTCTAGATATTATTAATTCCTGCATCATGCACCAACAGTTGACATTTTATTCCGTAGGCCGTGGGGAATATTTTAAATTGCAAGCAACCATTCGAGATTCACCGTGTGAGTGCCGGACCCATAGTGTTAGTTGTCCCAGGCAGGGAAACATAAATAAAACCAATACCACATAAACTTTACATATAATGTAGCTACTATAGAATTTTAATTAAAAACAGTAAACCACATTTACACTACGAAAATAAGGCAATAGCATCTTATTTTTAATTTTTAAATTAAAAAATCAGTTTTCTCTACAATATTGGCTATATAACTAATTTTAATTACTTATTATAATTTAAATAATTAACTATGCTTTATTTTTGTTTATGTTATTTTAGGTCTTATTAAACTTTTCCAGTGTTTAAGACGCGTTTTATCATTAGACATACACTGTTTCAGTAAAACACTTTTTGTATTTTTAAGTAGGTAAAGTTAGTTAAGTATTAGTAAAGTTTTTTAAGTAAAGTTACCTTTGGCTTCCAAAGCATTTTTGAATACATCTTCAATGTTATGATAAGACGTGTTTAATGATGATTTGCCATCGTAACATGACACGGGAAAATTTTCGCCAAGTTTTTTAAAATAATACCCCGAATCGGCCCGTAGTTGCAGTTTTATTTTTCGAACCTAAGTCGAATTAAGCTTTTAGGATTTAAGATACTAAAAATTTAAGAACCACAACGTAATCGCCATGACAATAGTTTTTGTGACAACATTTCGTAGCTAAAATATCATATTATTAATTCTGAATATTGAGCAATAATTAAAATACAATAATAAAACAAACGAAAATTCAAGGCCATACTTACTTGTTCATCATTTTTGTACACAATTAATATAAGTACATCTCCCTTATAAATACCTTTAAGTTTACTATTCATGTTTAATGTCTCCAATATTTTATTATCATTTGTCAATATTAATTGATCGTAATGTACTCGTAACTTTAAATCAATTTCTCGGGATTCATATTTTGTCCAACTTCCCGCCTTCCAAAACATGAGCTTATCAATGGAAGTCCACCAGGAATCTAAAAATGGTTTAGGTGGATTTTTATGTTGGGCTTTGTGGGATTATAAATTTGAGGGTTTATATTTACCTGAAGTTTGAGAGTGCATTTTTGTTTAGGTTTCAATTGCAAATGTAGTGTACCTACCTACTTGTACTAAAATGAATCAATGAAAACGTAGAGTTTGCCAACAAAGCTTACTAAAATTTTTATTTTAATGTTCGCGCCTTAATTTTTTGTTTTAATTTTTTCTTTTCTGGGAAGGCAAATAGATCTAGGCCATACAAGCAAGTCATTAGTTCTATTTTTCGTGAATATATTATATACAAATAGAGGTTATATAAAGTTCTTGAATAATAGAGGTGTCATGTTTTAAATACAAAATCAAAACTTCTATTATTTAATTAATTGTAACTTCTTTACGCATACCTATCCGAGGCGAACGCGTCGAACACGCCGAAGTAAACGAATTTATCGAAATATTTGTATGAAATCTTATGAAACTTCGCACACTTACCGGAGTCTAATCGGCAGATTCGTCTGAATCTGTCAAAAACTTCAGAATTCGGATGGCATCTGAAAAATTCTTTCGGAGAGTACGGGTCTGTAATTTCAGTATTATTTCGATTCCTTCGACGCGGAGAGATGTCAATTCAGTACTATTTTCAATTCCTTCAGCGCAGATAGGTTTGTGAGGTCTCCGCTAACTTCGGCGCGTTCGCAGCGTTCTGCTCCGATGAATGTGCGTTCACCATAAAATATTAAAATAATTACCCCTTTGCCTTTCCTAAAAATAAAAAAAATAAAAAAAATATTCCGGGGAGTGTTTGGTGCAATAATACTACAAGAGGGAGGACAACAATACTACGTTTGGCAAAGAGAATACAATATTTGGCGCGTTTCGTGGTGTCAGTCAGATTTATTTTCGATAATTCAAAAATTGTTACAAAGTGGATTTTGTGCAGTGAAAGTGGTGTTATTTTGATGCACAAGCATCCATGTTGATGTGTAATTATGCAGAATCATTGAAAATGAGTCTTGTGATGTGTTTGATGCTCAGAGTAAATTTACTCCGAGGTTTGATGTTGTGGTAAGAACCACTGTAAAAAGTGGATTTGTCCAGCTCATCACTCACCATCATGAACTCTGTTACCATTCAATTCGCGCCAAGCACTCCCTAGAAGCGTTAAAATATGTGACACCCATATTCTAACGTAAAATTAATTTCATTTATATATTTCACCCACTCATTATTTCATAAGACTACAGAAAAAATATACACTAAAGACATGACTGTATGGGCTAGACCCTTTGCCTTCCCTAAAATATAGGGAGAATTTAAGAAAAAAAAATTCCTTGTATTTTAAACTCTTTGAATGTGTTGTCACCACAGAACACTATTACTCTAGGAGAAGAAAACGACAACCTTATACTAAAAAAGTGAAGATGCTTTTAAGAAACGCCATCTATAGTTAGCCCACAGCAAATAATTTGTATGGCGGCAAAATTTTAATAATGACGTACCTACCTACTTTCCACTTAGAATAAATTAGGTTTTCGATGGAGGTTTAAGCAATTTCACTTGTAAGAAAACTATTAATTCTAAGTTTTCTTACAAGTGAAATTGCTTAAACCTCCATCGATAGATTATGAAAGCAAAATTGAACAAGTATTAAATTTAAACAAAATATATTTTTTATCCAAAATATTTTTATTACAATGGGTACCTATATAAAATTACAAAATGCTGCACGAATAGTAATAATAGATAAATAACACTTGCGTCTATTTTCCTTAGAGCTAGACTAGGATTGTTGAGCACAGTTTAGGTTAGAATCACTGTCTCGTATTCACTGATCACTATTAAAAGTAATTGTCACCAAATAAACAGACCTAGGCTCAAACTTAACGTCGTAAACGTTCAAAAGTTATTAGAACTAGTAATACGATAATAAAAAAAACACGAAACCGTGATTAATAACAACAAACACACTTTAGCCATTTTTGTTGTTTACTTTGTATTTTTAAGCCAGGTTTTCACGGTCCGAGTTGGCTCGAATCGAGTTTACCGAGTACACTCGAATGAGTTAGCTCGTAAATTGAGTGTACTCGGATTGCAGCCAATAAAGACTAAAGTCTATTTTTATAACTCGGATGGTAACTTCTTCGGATGGTAACTCGGCTGCAAATGTCATGTTTTTAACTCTTTACAATTTAACATGACAAAAAATGGACCTTAAAGTGTATTTTTTATCTCGGATAGTAAATTGACAGGTGCAAATATCATGTTTTATTGTTGAAAGTTGATTTAAACAATACAAAATGACATTTGCAGCTGACAATTTACTATCGGAGATAAAAAACGACTTTTGGCAAATATTCACTCATAATGTCACATAAGGCAAATAATCATTCGTACAACAATCGATAGGTATTTAAATTGAGATTTATGCTATGATCGCCCGAAACACCTCATTGCCAAGCATGAGTTTAGTTATTATCCTATAATGCTACACCTTTTCGCACTTCTAACGGTAGAATCGGATTGTCTCGACTTAAAAATTTGAATCTAAATTTACGTAAGTCAAGCCGTTTTGGAATAAAACATAAAGAAGGATGTCCATTTCTGACCTGTCAAAATAACTATTATCGTGTATAGGACAGTAATAATATAGCTAAAATTGCAATTTTTATTTATTTATCAATTGATATGACTCATTAAAATCCGCAATCTAGGAAAAGAGAAAATCAGTAATAAAGATTAATAGTTTACACAATTAGGAAAAATATAAGAACGCAGCCATAATAATCATTGATGATTTTACCATTATATTTGTTTTCGATTACCATTACATTTTCGATTACATAAAAATTCTTCAATGCCAGTGTTTTTCAGTTATATCCACTAATGAAATAAAATATTATTAACAATATACATCCACTTTTAAAAAATAGCAATGACATGTCAACGCTAGTATGGGCAGAGGTCATTGTTCTTTAAGTAGGAATACACATAATACATAAATCAATTCAATTTAAATTAAACTACACTTTAGTGCCGTTTCAAAATATGGGCCTTAGTTTATTTATTGTAAATTATGAAAAATAAATAGGCCTAATCGCCTGTCTATCGCTACCTGCCAGGTGAATCAAAAGATGTAAAATTTTGTTTTTATAATAATAGTCCTAGAGGAGCTCGCTAGCGCTGTGGCACAGCGCGCTTGGCCTGCGATTGCGTAAACTAAGCAATTTCGATAAGGCCGGTCATTGGATGGGTGACCGAAAATTTATTATCTCGAGTTCCTCCGTGCTTCGAAAGGCACGTTAAGCCGTTGGTCCCGGCTGCATCTGCAGTCGTTAGTACCCACCAACCCGCACTGGGCCAGCGTGGTGGGTTATGGCCCAATCTCCCTATATTCATCAATCCATAGGGAAGTCCCGTGCTCCAGCAGTGGGGACATTAAAGGGTTGGTGATGATGAATAATAGTCCACTCGAAGGACTCGGATGAATAGAGCACGGTCCTATTCCACTCGGATTGGATGCCAGCATCCGAGTGCGCTCGGATTACGTGTTTACACGATACGAGTAACTTCCGAGTAGTCATTAGAGTGCACTCAGTCCGAACCAACTCGGACCGTGAAAACCCGGCTTTAAATTTGATGTTGCCAACTTATGATGATTGCCAAATTATATATTTTTTCAACTTGCAACATAAAAAGTTTGCCCTCGTAGGTATTCTCAATCCGATGTATAGGACAACGTTGTGTAATAAAGGTATAGGTAAACGTAGTGTATTATATACTCTTTGGACACCCCCTAGTTGTCTGTCACTGTGTATTAAATACTCTTTGGTGTCGTCCACAATAAATTCTGTTTATTTTATTATAATTGTTTTACCTGATGGCAGGTTCTTATTATTTTGTTATTGTGGGTCATTCAGATAATCCCATATTTGAAATAGATTTTATACCGGTTACTAAAGAACCTAAGGTAATTTTTATATGTCAGGATAACGTTCAATGATCTTTCGCTACCCATATCAATCACTGTTTGTTTCATTTTTATTATATAAACTAATATAATTTGCGCACTTCCTTTGGGTGTTGAATATTGTTTAAACCCCGATTAATACCAACTGACTGACCTTTTACAAATCCCACCTACATAGAGGGACCTAAAATCTTTTACATTTGTATACAAAATTCTATTTAAGACAAACTGATTTTTTTTAGAAAGAAGATAACAGGCACTTGAACCAGTTTATAGCGCATGCAGCTCTAGATTTAGTTGATGAGCACATGTGGAAAGTGACAAACACATACTTGAAATCTGTGGATAAGTTCAATCAGTGGTTTGTGTCTGCTTTTGTCACAGCTAGTCAGGTAATTAAAGAATTTTAAAAGTTGAGAAGTTATTCAAACGGTCTGGGGACAGCCAGTTTTAATATCAACGGTTCTACCCTATATCTCAACGGTGTTGTATAGGGTGATTACTGTAGATAACATTCTCAATTAGTGGCAATAGGCCCTTGGTATATGAGTCCGGACATAAGCTGGCGAAATGTGATATTTATACACCTTAGTGTCTATAGCCTTAGGGTAAATAGATATAATTTAATGATTTTTGTATTTCTGTCTTACACAGGGACAAAGTGTATAAAATAAACTGTGAATTAAAAATGTAATTGGCCAGTATTTGTGTCGCGTCATGGTGTCAGAACTTCGAAAAGACTAAATATTGTAAACGATTATAATTACTCACTGATTCTATTTTCTAAATCATACAAATTATCCTCTTGCTGACCTTTTCAGATGAGATTCATCATGGTACATGATGCCCGTAATGAGGAAGGAATTAAGAATTTCTTTACTGATGTATATGAAGCCTACATTAAATTGATGCTTAATCCTTTTTACAAAGAAGATACCTTAATAACATTGCCAGCCTTTGAGAAAAAAGTGCAGTTTCTTGGTAAAAAATATCTAACATGACTTACTTTCAAGGTTTGAAATGAAATATTCTTTTTAGATTTGTGTGTATTTATGTAGTTTGCATTATTACTTTATATCTTGATATTCGATTGTGGTAATTGTATCAGGAGACATGCAGCAGTGGCAGCAGTACAGTGCTAAACCATCTAAATGCACACAAATAAAATTCCTAAAAATCTGTTATTTCATATGAAATGTATAGTGTTCTTACATATAAGAGAATTATAACTTTAATGCACCTGTAAATATTCTATGATTAAGGTATAAATTATTCAATTAAAGAAATTTTCAATAAAAGTTATTTATTTAAAACTCGCAGACTAGCTAGAGTTAGTTATTTCAATTGAATAAATTAATTTTACATTATAATATGATTCTTGCATGTTAAATTTTTTATTATATTTATTAAATATAATAATAGAGTGCGCTCCAGATAAGTCTGCGCGTGGTCAAAATTAGAACTAAAATTTCGTCTGCATCACCCATCCCCGCCACCGTCTTATACCGCAGGAGAGTCGCGCATCGAACATCGGCGCGCGTTCCAGCCATGCGATATGGATACCGCTTTGGAACGCGCGCCAACTTGATCGTTGAAACGCTCAAACGTGGAGCGGGCTGTTCGAAACAGTGTCGGTTTTTTACGGCGTATCAAAGATGTGGTGCGCGCGTAGAGACGGGTGTTTTCATTGTATGATCGTGTGCTTTGTTTGTTGCGTTCCAACCAAGCTATGGATAATGTTGGAACAGTCAAACACTGGAACAGTTGCCAGGAGCCCTTAGTTAGGCTGGTTTTATCGTTACGCGTTTCGAGAGTGCCGTTAGAGCGCGCCGCTCGTTACGATAAAACCAGCCTTAATATACTTCAAACAAGTGGAACGCGTTCCACGGAACATACTTTCGTGTACTGTAGATCATTCATCGCGCGCGTGGCAACTGTTCCATTGTTTGACCGTTCCAAAATTATCCATAGCTCGGAACGCAACAAACAATACACAAAAAAATTGTCTCTACTCAAAACATCTGTCTCTACTGGTGCGAGCGCCACATTTAAACTCCTTTAGCCGCTCATGCTAAATTAAACACTGTTCGCTAAGGCAAGTACCTTATGGCCGATGGATGTGATCCAGATGGCACATATAAGTCGTTGGCTCCACAGAACAGTAAAACTACTTCTCTGTTCTGTGGTTGGCTCCGACTACATGCAGTCGTTAATACCCACGAATCCGCACTCTCCCTTATAAATTATACAGACTTATCATTCAATCATATAATTCAATCAATAGTGAGAGTTTGTGTATTTGGGATCTGTATTTACGAGAGATGGAAAGTGTGATAGTGATATTGAAAAGCGGGTGAAAGCTGGAAATATGGTAAACGGGGCTTTGCACACTTTTATTAAACAGCCAAAGCGTGTCCAGAAAGACTCGTATGGCTGTTTGTGTGGCACAATGCGAGTGCTGGTCCCGACATTAATGTATGGAAGTGAAAGTTAGGTAAATATAAAGGATATGGGTGAAGAAGCATGAAAGTAGAATAAATGCAGTAGAAATGAGAGCGTTGAGGAGTATGGCTGGGGTAAGGCTGAGCGATCGATTGTATAACATGTGATAAGAGAAAGGTGCGATTTGAAAGATGTAATAACAAGAGTTGAGAAAGGGATGCTCGCATAACATTAGCCCGACGGGGAACTTTTGGGGAGGACCGCGACCCTGTGATACGGGTGCTGCGGCGTTAGGTTTAGGAGGGCCGCCTTTAGCGGGCAACGCGATGGGGGATCGATGGATGGGAGACGGATTCGGTTATGTCCTAGGCCCCCATCAACGCGTTGAAGATGTATCACCCAGGGGACGTTTAGTGGCGTATGGAGGGCACCTATTCCCTCGAGTCCCACATACCCTTCAAGGCGGAGTTCCCGCCGCTGCGAGGGGATGCTAACTGCATTTTACCCCTGGTAAAAAAAAAAGGGATGCTCGCATGACTTGAAACGTGATGCGACTCCACGTGTAGATACCGAACGATCCGGCGCGCGGCGTTGCGTCGGGATGTTCATACGTCATAAAAAATCAGTTCATTTGATTCGACTGAACACGCGTCGCGTTACATCGGGTCGGGTCGTGTTTTAAAAATGTGTTACTGAAATTCTGTTATGATTTTTTTTAATTCTCCCTATATTTTAGGGAAGGCAAAGGGTTTAGCCCATACAGCCAAGTCTTTAGTGTATATTTTATCTGTAGTCTTATGAAATAATGAGTGGGTGAAAAGTATGAATGAAATGAAATTTACGTTAAAATATGGGTGCCACATATTTTAACGCATCTAGGGAGTGCTTGGCGCGAATTGAATGGTAACAGAGTTAATGATGGTGCTTGATGAAATGGATAAAACCACTTTTCATAGTGATCTTCACCACAACATCAAACACGTCACAAGACTTATTTTTAATGATTCTGCATAATTGCACACCAACACGGATGCTTGTGCATCAAAATAACACCACTTTCACTGCACAAAATCCACTCTGAAGCAATTTTTGAATTATTAAGAATAAATCTGACTGTCACCACGAAACGCGCCAATTATGATATGAACTTGTCATAGTTAGTTTTAAATTCTCCCTATATTTTAGGGACGGTAAAGGGTCTAGCCCATACAGCCAAGTCTTTAGTGTATGTTTTATCTGTAGTTTTATGAAATAATGAGTGGGTGAAATGTATGAATGAAATGAATTTTACGTTAAAATATGGGTGTCACACACTTTAACGCATCTAGGGAGTGCTTGGCGCGAATTGAATGGTAACAGAGTTCATGATGGTGACTGATGAAATGGATAAAACCACTTTTTATAGTGATCTTCACCACATCATCAAACACATCATAAGTCTTGTTTTCAATGATTCTGCATAATTGCACATCAACACGGATGCTTGTGCATCAAAATAACACCACTTTCACTGCACAAAATCCACTCTGAACCAATATAAGAATTATCGAAAAAAAATCTGACTGACACCACGAAACGCGCCAAACATTCCCCCATGAACTTGTCATTTTTATTCCCCTTGGATGGAAGGCAAAGGAATTTTGCCGATACAGTCATTGTAGGTCACAGAAACAAATGTGTTGTTTTCTTCATTGTTGTTCCTAAACCTCAGAGTCCTAAGCATATGCGGGATTGTCAGATTTGACAGTTCGGTCCATAGACTATACACATATGCAAAGAGTATATAATACACTACGTTTACACATATGTTCCGTCATCCGTCCGTGGCCGTGGTTTGTTTTTGTGATGTAAAATAATTGTGAATGATTTTGGTTGTTTTCTTTAAATTGAATAAATAGAGAGAACGTTGAACGATAATGTTTCCTTTCATCTATTGATAAACTGTAATTATTTTAAAGTTTTAACGATGTCTAACCCAGAAGTACCGAATTCTAATGGTATGACCACGGACCCTATGCAAAGACTGCCTTCGCTTAAAACTCCACGAGATCTTTCTCTTGGTGGGATAAAATCCAATAAGAAAGTATTTATACCTAACTTAAATGTAACTAGAAATAAAAACAAGGGGTAAGTCGATTCATATAGTTCTTGCTTTCTTTTTTATTAAGTTATAATAATACTGTGTTAATTTTTTATTTAAGGCCTACCCCTGTGAATGCTCGTGACAACAAAAAAGATAACAGGAATCGCAGGGATCGCCAGAATGATAAGAATAGGAACTTCCAAAAAAATGGGCCCAATGTAATCAAATCTAGTGGAGTGTTTTCCGATGGTATTTAATATTCAAGTTTTAAAAGTGTTATTTATAGCATAGTGTGTCTACATGCTTCCATCCATAGGCCTTCCCTATGACCTGTGAATGACCTGTGACCCTGCAGTGGGGACATAATTCTTTCAAACATGAACTTTTTGCATGCTCTTGCTTTAAAGTTTATCAGTTTCATTCCAAAAAACACAATTTTCAATATATAATAATACATACATAATTCACGCCTATATCCCCGAAGGGGTAGGCAGAGGTGAACTAGCACCCACATTTCGCCAATTATGTTAGGTCCCATGTAATAGGTGGCGGGCCTCATGCCATTTATCTAGCACAAATGTCGCAGTACTATTGCTAGGAGGTATAAGAGGAACGCTGCTGCATTCCTCATCACTGATTTATCCTTAGTCGCGTTGTACAACACCCACGGGAGAGATTTGGGGTGGTGACAATTGTATTCTACTCTGCTGTCACCACATGGCTAATATATATTGAATATATATATAAAAACACTTGATTAATTTAGGTCTGGATGTAAGTTAGAATGGGTTAATCTAAAAATGACCATATTCCCTACAAAAAAATTAAAGTAAAACAAAGTTACTATTCTTAATGTTTTTTGTTATTTTATCAGGGTTGGGTGCTTCAGAGAGACACACCAGTCGATCTTATTTTAGAGATGTTGACAGTGCTCCTTCTATACAAAAACCAACAATCAGAGTGAAAGATGTTATCAAGGTAAGATTTAATTTTAAATACATACACACCTTTCCCCCACAGGGGTATGCAGATATTACTTCTTTCGCTAATAATTTATACAATTTGTTAATGGAACATGAATTATTACAGTTAGATTTCCTTAATATTTTTTCAGATTGATAAAGAATTAGAAGAGCAAAAAATTAGAACAGCGTTTGGAGCAAATATAGGTGACGAGGTAGAGGAAGATTTTAAAGAAATCTTGGATAAAGATGCTCCAATTAAGTTGCCAATGGATGATGGAGGTGATTATGAATATTCTGAGCTTGTATAGTTGCTTGTTATAGGTTGCTGGTTATAGGAGACAACCGTAATGTTAAATATTGAGGAGCTAAGTGGCACAATATCATGTCACTGGAAGGATGAAAAATCATAATATAAACAACATGGCTTGAGAACAATAAATGTTTTGTGTTCATCACATAAATATTTTCCCCCACCAGGATTCAAACCCTTGGGTCCTCTTGGCCAATGACCAACAGTGTGACCGTTCAACCAAACCAGCCATTGAATATACAGGGTTAATTGTAAGGCATATGCAACCTTGCAGGATCAAGTTAACATTATAAATAAGAACTGTTGTGCTGCGACTTTAGATTATTCAATAGAAATTACTTTCATACAAAAATATTAACCCTGTTTTTTATGATATATTCTGAATATTGAGCGATTTTTTGAATTTTATTATAGGCTCAGTTAAACCAAAGCCAGCAGTCAAGGTTAAACAGGAGGTGACTGTGAAGAAGGAGCCTGATGAGGATATAGATTGTTCCAGTAAGATTGTTTCGTTAGCTTTCATGGCAGTTCCTTGAAGCCGGGTGGATTTCTGTTCTGCTTGGGCGCCAGGAGCGGCTATATGAGAATATTTAATTTACTTTACTTACGCCAGGTTTCACCAGCAACATCCAGCTTTAAAAGGTTCCCCCAAGACTTTCTTATATATGAAAGGGTGGCTCAAAATGGTCATAGTGCATGTTTCTTTATAAATTATAAAAAAAAGTTTATACACATTTTTTTATAAACTACTGGTGACACATTATAGAAAACATATTGAACTAACTGCCGCACTCAGAGACGTCAGTCAAAAAATGTCAATTCAAAACTAGACGCTATTCTTGCCGGGTCTGCTATGGTCTAAAAATTTTGACATTGAATACTCATTAAAGTTAATTGACGTCTCTGAGTGCGGCAGTAAGGGACGCTTAAAGCTGTGAGTCGCTTGTGAAAACTGGCATTAGGTGATTTCGTTGCATCAAATTGTGTACACGGAATTATTTTTCCAATTATTAAGAGGTGCGGAACGATTTTGGTCTTGTTTTGTTTTAGCGGTTATCATGCGTGTAAGGAAATGAATTTATTGAGATTTCGATTTCTGTTACACCTAGTTTAATGATATTTTTTATTAGAAAATTGGAGAGTACCTACTACATATATGTTTTTAGTTAGTCGAAGCTACTAAACTAAACCTTCAATTTATCTATGTCATTAAATTTTATAATTTCATTGTTAAATACAGTTATTAAACCACCTATATTTTATATCCCTTAAATTTTGTTATCCACGGTTCTTTAAGGTAAAGTGACTGTTTAATAGTGTTATCTCTTCAAGTAACTAAAAAAAATAATATTTATTTAACATAATATGGCTATTATTGCTTCGACAAAATCGCATAAGTAGCATTAACCTCGCCTGCACATCAGCATTGAAAGCGAAACAACAAAATTTACCTTATTTGTAGAACTTATTAAAGTCCCCATACACATTATTTTTGTTAGCAGTACTCTCTCTATATAATTTGGTTCAATATTTCGTGAAAAGTTACTATAAATCGTGTTTTCTCATCTTTATGTTTCAGTAGTGACGGTAGATAAAAAACCTTTGGTGGATGTCAAAACAGCTCTCTACGAAGACACTGATGTCGTCAATGTTCTGAGAAGTGACAAGCCCACCCTAATTTTGTTACAAGTAAGGAAATTCATCATAAATTACATCCAAAGCTTTAAGCACCAACTAAATAGGCTGGTTCGATATATACTGCGATTTTATGTGCCCGATAGATGACAATAGCCTCGCCACCTAATACTTGGGACCTAATTTAATTGGCGTAAAATGCCTTGCCTACCCCTTCAGGGATATAGACGTGATTTATGTATGTAGCAATGTTGGCAGATCGAGGTGCAAGCAAAACAAATCTTTATTGCTCTATCAACTAAGCGAAATTTAGAATTAGGGTGGTGCACCACTTTCTTGGTGGACTGTATGTATCTCCAAATATACCCGAAATTGTTGTCTCTAACAGCGGGTCCCAATATTCTATCTATACTATAGATATAAGTAAACTTTGCCTGGCATTTTTTGTTGTATTACGATGAATAACAGAAGTTGTTAAGCAACTAAGGTGTAGTAGGCTAGTAGGTACGTCTATCTTCAACGGAGACAGAACATGGGGTAGAAAATAGTTTATTTCTTTACTAGCTATCTTTTCATCAGCCTTTATCTTTGGCGATACAAATAGGTACCGTCGTGTCTTCAGGTTCTAATAGTAGCTACTTTCAGCTGCCAGACTCCTTGCCTGGACGAGGAGGTAGCGCCGATGACGACTCCAGCTCAGGCAGCAGAGAAGACAAACCGGTGAGCTTCTCTACTAATCTTATTATATTATATGCGTAACGCTTAATATTACTAATCTTATTATATATTATACTAATACGCGGATGACTTAAAGATCTTTAAATCTATCTCCAGTACAAGTGATTGTCTAAAGGTACAGGAAGATCTTGACCGCCTATACCACTATTGTGTCATTAACAAACTACATCTTAGTTTAACCAAATGCAAAGCCATTACTTTCACTAAGAAAATTAACATAGTTCGCTTTCAGTACTCCTTGAATAATTCAGGCTTGGAAAACGTACAAGTTATCCGTTACCTGGGGATACTATTGGATGCTAAATTACATCTAGATCAACATATTCAATCTATTACCAATAAAGCATTCCAAATGTACGGGTTCGTGATGAGAATGAGTACTCACTTTAAACACCCAAATACTCTATTGTACCTCTTCTAAGTCCTAGTCCGATCTCAACTAGAATATGTCACTGTCATATGGAATCCATACTATGATAAGTATAGCAATTTGATTGAAACTGTACAGCGTAAGTTCCTCCGCTCAATAAATTACAAAATGTTCCACTCCAGGAGATCCTATGTTGACCTCCTCGGTAAATTTCACTTTTCCACCCTGTCCCTGCGTAGGCAATTACTGGATGCTTCAGTTTTATATGACATAATACATAATAAATTCGATTGTAATACGCTCGTAAATCAAATATATTACAAAATCCCCAGCAGATCTGTCCGAATTCGTCTTAATTATCCGCTTAAACTATTTTGTCTTAAAACAATAAGATCCAATGCTGGTGAACGTGCCCCACTCTATAGGCTGATGAAATTCTACAATGAATCTCTGTGTGAGCTTGACTTGTTTGCGCTTACCAAAAACAAATTTAAAAGTGAAGTGGCAAATATACTAACCCATTCAGTGCTTTAATTGTTTGTTGTGCAATATTAATAACTAATAATATCACAACTTCAAACAAGGTTTATTACAGGGATTTTCGTGGTTGGGGGGGGGGGGGGGGGTTTCGGGGGGTTGTGGTCTTGGGGCGGGGTCGGGCCCGCGCCCGCTGCTATCCGGGCGGGTGCCTGACCGCTCGGCCACCCAAGAATGTCTTGGGTGGCCGAGCGGGCCCTGGCGCCGGGCGGCGTCGGGCGCCTGTCCGGGTGGCGGCGGGTGTGGGTTCGATTCCCGCCTCGGGATCACAATTTTTCGAGATTCTTTTTCTAGACGCCAAAATCTTTGTACTAATTTTTCTAACATTTATATAATGTTCAAATTAACATCGAACATTTTACAAGGTTTACTTTTAATTGTTACTTATATACCTAGTCTGTAATGAAAATTTGTGGATAACGAGGCTGGTTATACAGTAAGCATTACGTTTTGTATACATTTTTTTGTCCTGTTATTGTATAACTGTTTGTTTTCCCGAATAACAAAAAAATCTTCTTCGCCCTGCCCTGTTTATCTAGGGTCGGCGCAGTACGTTTCCTCTTCCATTCATATCGGCCAGACGTCATGAAGCCATCCACTCCCTTTTGATTCACATCATCCATCACACCCTAAAGGTGCCAGTGATGAATGAATGTATGGAACGGACGGAACGGACCGTGTCGAGAGACCGATGAACGGAGAGAGTAATTGGAATGACAACATTCCAATCCATAATGCTCAAGGTTTTGGCTTAGATTTTACACCTGCCTGACACCAACCCTCTTTGGGTATAAAAAGCTTCTCTTCTAATCATAAGTGAATTATTTAAAAAGAGCATTGATCATCATCACCAGCCTCTTGATGTCCCCACTGCTGGAGCACAGGCCTTCCCTGTGGATGGAAGAATATAGGGAGATTGGTCATAACCCACTACGCTGGCCCAGTGCGGGTCGGTGGGTATTAAGGACTGCAGATGCAGCCGGGATCAACAGCTTAACGTGCCTTCCGAAAAACGGAGGAACTCAAGACAGTGCATTTTTGATCACCCATCCAATAGCCGGCCTTAGCAAACATTGCTTAGTTTACGCAATTGCTGGTCAAGCGCGCTAAGGTACTGCATGTGCTATTGAGCTCCTCAGAAGAGCATTCATTTCGATTTAATTTTGTACCTTAACTTGCGTTGCTAATTGTTTATTGAGAGCAAATCGAACATTCGTGGAATGTCCACTTTATCTGAAATTTTCGGCTAAAGCGGGGAATTCACTACACGGGAATGCCAGTGGGCATGCCTGCGGACCTCGCTTTTATTGCGATGTTGTGTAGGACAGTCACAGTCAGTCTGTCCTATACAAACGAGGTCCGCGCGGGCATGTCTGGCGGGCATGTCCGAGTAGTGAATTCCCTGCTCAATGGACTGCACGCTGCATTCCTCAAATTATTAGCAAAATTTTATTTTCAATGTCTACATTAAGAATGATTTAGACTTCAACATTTCGCCAAAATGCATCTGCAGTCAAAATCAATGAATCGAAATTAAAATACGTGTATTAACTACAGGTGGATAACCGATGTCGCCTCGCCGACTTGGAGGAAGGCAAGATAGGAAAACTTTTGATACACAGATCGGGCCGCGTTAGTCTGGCATTGGGCGATACCCTGTTTCAGGTAAGTGAAAATACATACATACATAAATCACGCCTATATCCCCGAAGGGGTAGGCGGAGGTGAACTAGCACCCACGTTTCGCCAGTTATGTTAGGTCCCATGTAATAGGTGGCGAGCCTATTGCCATTTATCGGGCACAAAAGTCGCAGTAGGTAATAGCTAGATGATATAAGAGGAACGCTGCTGCCCATTCCTCATCACTGATTTATCCTTAGTCGCCTTGTACGACACCCACGGGAGAGATATGGGGTGGTGACAATTGTATTCTACTCTGCCGTCACCACACGGCTTACGGCAGGTAAGTGAAAATGCAGCGATTAATTGTAAATAGAAATAAAATAGACGCAGTTTCAATTTATTCTTTGCGAATGTAAAAGCAGCTCCTCGTGAACCCAAAGGAATCTAGTGTATACTGGGTGTAACAGAGAGGTGTAGTCATATTTTAAGGGGTTATTCAGGCCATCAAACTGAACAACTTTTTCTAAGGGACCAAAATCGAAATCTCAGAAAAAAAAATCACTTCCCCATACTAAACTGAGAACCAGCTGACATCAGTTTGAAGGGGTTAAGACCATTGAGTTATAAGGTAAACTAGAGACGCTATGCCAAACAAAAATATTCTCCCAACTCGAATCTACCTACGGTGGTGGGGTGTGCGGGGCGAGCGGGCGAGCGTGGCGCGGAATCAGTTATATGCTGCAGTGCTAAACAAACAACATAAGAGCTAACACAATTAGCAGTCGATTATCGTCTAACCAAAGTATTAAAACATGCAGCGCTGATCGCTGATAGAATACAGTTTTCTCGCGACCAAAACATCGTAAGCACCGCCGATTTCATGGCGCTTACGCGTTTCCTTCAACGCAGTCTAACAAAAATATCCTTATAGGTTAGATTATGCATCGCAAATGTAGAATTATGCTATTAAATTAATATTTGATATATTAATATTTTGTTACAATTAACGATGATAAGTCACACCACTATCTTTTTGTTTTGTTTTTGATTGATTATTGCATGTTTTTAACACGCAGAAGGCATTTTTAGATCGATTTGTAGCCACAATTTCGGCAAGCAGTCGCTTCGAGCATTGGCGAATGACTAAATGAGTTGTTGCTCCGGAGCATCAACGCACGGACTACAATTCTTGTTTGCGGTGTCGCTTCTATACGCTAGTAATAGTAGTTCAATGTGTAAGAGAGCAATAAGTAATGGGCAGAAGCGTAACTCTTATCCCACCTGGCAATGTACTGCGATTTTCGTGCTCGATAAATGGCAATAGGCTCGCCACCTATTACAATGTTACCTAAAATAATTAATTATAATTACAATGGGACCTATAATAATAATTGACGTGTGTGAATCACCTCTGGCTACCCCTTCGAGGATATAGCTGTGATTTATGTATGTTTGTAAATATTCAGATATGGAAACAATTATGTGCAACTCACTATCCCCCGAATACAGAAACGCTACTCAAAGTTTGAGCCCTGCTTAACATATAAGTATTGTCAAAATTGACGGTTTTTTTTTCATACAAATTCTGACAGAAATTGTTCACTTAACTTTTTAAGCAGTGCTCCAATTTTGAGTAGCGTTTATGTATTCGGGTGTATCAGTATCCAATATGCTGATGTTCATAAAACTCGTAACCTAATTATTTTTCCAGGTGTTGTAGCGTTTCTGTATTTGGGTGTATAAGTATCCAATAGGCTGATGCTGATAAGACTGGTAACCTACTTATATTTCCAGGTGTCCACTGGTACTAAGTCCGCCTTCCACCAAGAGGTGGTCTCCCTTGCCGTGGACGACGGATCGCGGTCCGCCAACCTGGTTGCACTGGGTCCCATCCAACATAAACTCAACCTGATGCCAGACTGGGAAACCATGTTCCAAGACATGCTTGTTTAGCCTATACTGTGACTAATTAAGTCAAACAAAGATATAGGACAAAATTAAGCAGGTCTATCTAAATAGAAACATCCAAATATCAATATAACATTGCATAGCGATTTCTAGTGACCAAGTTAAGATTGGCATGTTTCCAGGAGAGACAAACTGATTATTTCATAAACACTTTCATAAAGTGGTCTTATAATATAAACAACAGTAAGAAACCCAAAAAGGGCCAACCTATGGAATAAAATCTATGGAATATAGTCACTCGCTGTTCATCAGCCACTTTGAGTAGCCTTTTAGTATTCTGGGGTTACCCCCGAATTAAATACTGAACTATGTAAACATTGGCATTTATCAACTATGTTTTCACAGCGGTTAGATAAATAACTTGTGCCTTGTGTAGGTCAGTAAATATAATATTAGAAATTGAAATTACTTCGGTTGCCATGTTGATACACTACATGCTATAATGTAATATTGATCTGTGACTAAAAAGGAGCTAATTTATGTGTCTAGTGACTTAATTTGTAAAGTAACTTAATATATAGTTTTATTTATATAACATTGTTTCCTTTAGCATCCCTTTTACACTGTTGAGATAATAGTATATCATCTACATGATAGAAGTAGACTGTGATGAGCAGTGTTTTTAGGTCTAATATGCTATACAATAGAGAATTGTAGAAATCTAGGAAACACAAAAAGAAAAATTGAAATTTGTAGCATAGCTTATTATCATTGGAATTCTTGGAATAGAAACTCAGCGCATTGACATAATGGGAATGATTTAACATAAAAAATTGTTAAAAACCAAACTTAAATTTGGTACAACTAAGTTTATTTACATTTAATATATTATAGGCTCAAACATTGCTACTGCTGCTATGATCCTTTTGTTTTTCTATTGGCTGATCACGACCTTGGTACTGGTTGCCTTGTAAGTCAATAGCAAAGTTGTAATCTTTTGGGTTCGCCAGAGCATGGTCTATTGCTTCATCCAAATTTTCAGGCCTTATGAAACTTAAACTTAATTCCTGAAAAAAATTAAAGCATATTGATAACTCATGATCAAAAATATATTTATACAATTAACAATAAATACAATTAATTAATTAATAAATAAATATTTCTAATACTCAACATCTAGCCCAAAGTAAGTAGCTTACGCACTTGTGTTACAGACAAATTCTAATTAATTGTATAGACTGAAAGATATTTGCAACAAATGTCTGTGTTCATCACAAATATCAAATCCAGGATTCAACCCCGGGACGTCTTTGCTGGTAGCCAGCGATCTCACTATTCGACCAATGGGGTTGTCAAATAATAACTAATAAAATAATTACCTTTTGCTTCCTTATTTCTTGAGATGCTTTCTCTATTAAAGCTTTCTGTTCCATGTCTTTTTTTTCCATTGTAGCAAAGATGAACTCTTCCATTTCGGTCAAGCGCACTTTGTTTCTCTGTTCTCTTTCTATAGCTACTTGAGTATTCCATTTTTCATTCAGCTTGACGCATCTGTCCCACTCCTCAGCTTCTAACCTTTGTGACATTTCCGAACTGCCGCTTTCTTTGGTGGATTTATCTCTAATCATTTCCTCGTAATAAAATCTTCTGATTGCGCGCATTTGTGTCTTATAATTGTTATTTACACGTAATAGTTCTAACCTCTCTTCTTCTGTGATCACTGGTCGTTTAGGTATTCGAAACATCTTACTTTTAGCTACAGGAACCCATCGTGGTTTTCTGTGTGCCTCAGCAAACTGTATTAGAATTGGCCATGTTCGTTTTAAAAATGTTTTCTGAGGAATCATTTCAGATAATGCAATTATAATCATTTATACTTTGCTAAATTAAACTTTTCTTTGATAAAATAAACAAGAAAATTGATTTTTTAATTCCTCTTTTTATGGGAGGCAAAGGGAGCGATCTAGCCCGTCCGTACAGCCATGTCTGTAAAGAAAGAATGAAGTAACTTTTTATTAACATTTTAAAAATGAACGTTTCTTGATTTTTACTTTAAAATATGAGTGTCACACGTTTTAAATTTTTAATGCATCTAGGGAGTGCTTGGCGCGAATCGAATGATAACAGAATGACTGATGTGATGGTGAAAAACACTTTAAAAATCTCATTCTCCACGTCAAACACACCACACACAAGTCACACAACACATATTTTATTTTTAATAATTCCGCATAAGAACATGAATGCTTGTTGCATAAATCATGCACAAAAGAAATAATAAGGTGTTTTTGGCGCGTTTCGTGGTGTCAGTCAGATTTATTTTCGCTAATTTAAAAATTGTTACAGAGTGGATTTTGTGCAGTGAAAGTGGTGTTATTTTGATGCACAAGCATCCGTGTTGATGTGCAATTATGCAGAATCATTGAAAATAAGTCTTGTGATGGTGTTTGATGTTGTGGTGAAAACCACGTAAAAAGTGGTTTTGCTTACTTCATCAGTCACCATCATGAACTCTGTTACCATTCAATTCGCGCCAAGCACTCCCTAGATGCGTTAAAATGTGTGACACCCATATTTTAACGTAATATTCATTTCATTCATAATTTCATCCACTCATTATTTCACAAAACTACAGATAAAATATACACTAAAGACATGGCTGTATGGGCTAGACCCTTTGCCTTCCCTAAAATATAGGGAGAATTTAACAAAAAAAAAAGAAATAATAAAAAAATAAAATAAAAAAGCTAAATCATATCGGAGTACGTCGAACTAAGAAATAACTAATTGGTATAATAGTCTTATCTTATTTTTTAACGTATTTTATACGAAATTTTATAAGATTAAAATAAATGAACGTTTTGTATTAATAAAAGTTTAATTTTTATTAAAAGTTTTATATGCTGTTACATTTTATTTTAGAACGAAACGAAAATGACAATGTAAATACCGGTGAATATTTTTAATCTGTCGCTGAGTCTTCTTGATTTTGATTTGAGTATTTGTATTTATGTTTTTTGCCCACACACGGGCGGGCTGATTTTAGTGATATAGTATTGATCTTAACAGTGCACAAAATATGAGAAAATGATTAAGATTTCTGCATTGAACGAAGAGTCGGAAGAGGAAAGTGGATCTGACGAGGAAGTAACAAAAGAAGCGCTAGAACAAATAGCATTGCAACAATATGCAAAAGCACTGGACTTACAGCGGAAAGGAAATCTCAAAGATGCTACTCAACTTATTAAAGATTTGTTAGACACTGAAGTGCTGTACGATGTTAAAAAACCAACAGAAGGTGAAAAGATTTCCGGTCCATTGTTTAATCTGAAGTATTTATGCTATAAAAATCTCGCTGCTATGTTGTGTGCCGCCGACGACAGTGACGGCGCAATAGAAGCATTTTGTGCTGCAGCTGAGCTGGATGATACTGATGTGACGCTATGGTATAAAATGGGACTTCTCTGCATAAGTGCCAAACGGTACGAAATGGCACTACATGCCTTCCAACGTGGAGTTGACTGTAACCCTAATCACTGGCCGTGCCTTGACAAAATCGTCACTCTATTGTTAGGCTTGGACTATAAAGAAGAATGTATTTCTACAATACATGATACATTGCAACTTGATCCAGGATACTTAAGAGGCTTGGCCTACAGAAAACATATTTATACTGAATATCCCTACATTAAAGACTTCATGGAATACTTAAATCCAATGTATAAATGGAATCAAAATGATGATGAGGATATTGATAGTGAAAAAGCTTTGAAATTAATAAAAGAAGCCGAAGAAATTCATGAAACATTTTTAGTGCAACAAAAAGCGGAACAATTCAAATATGTGTTGCCTAACTTAAAATTGAAGAAACCAATCCGTAAATTGACATGGTCTTCAGTGGGGGACTCGCTAATCCATATGCATCAATATATGACAGATAATTGTTTTAGTCATGCTTGCTATTTACAGTTAATATTTGAAAAGGAACAATTACAAATTCCCATGGAAATACCTGAAGAAATAGAAGCATTGCACTCAGACAATCAAAAATCTAATGATAATGAAAAGGTTGATGTTTCAGAAAAGGTCTCAGAAAATGTATCTGAAAATGAAAATAATGATATGTCAGACAAAGATAAAGCAGCAACAGACACAGAAAAAGTTGAGAGTGATGTGGAAATGTTGCCAACTGACCAGGCAATGGAAATGCAAACGGATAATTTAACTGAGACACCTCCGGAGCCTAAAGCACAAAAGAAACCTCCAGTTAGAAGACGTGGGAGTGCTCTGAGCTTTTTGCAGCAGTGGGAGTGGTGTAACAAGCGTAGGTCTGGACGAAAAAAGACAGTTAATAAACAAGAGCAAGATGAGAATATTTATGAGACATTAAGGAGGATGGTACCAGTATATTTGACCCCAGATATTATTGAAAAGAGAGAAAATCAAGCTAGACAAACTTCACCAGATCCCATAGAGCTTGACAAATTATTTGAAGAAAAAGAGAAAAAAGACACTGATAATCCTGGTACAGCTGATGAATATTTCAACACAGACAATGAACAACAAGATGTCAAGGATTTTATTAATAAATATTCAGAAAATAAAAGGGACATTATTGATATGTTAAAAGAATATTTGAGTATTTTAGCAGGCAAATGGAGAATTAAATGGCCAGATGGTTTGTCAAAGATGTTTGTAGAAGCAAATAAATGTTACAATAATCATATAGATGTTCCTGCATGTACTGGTGATAATCAAGAAGAGCTGTTGCATTTTATTACTGTAAATATTTTAGTGGAGGAGTTTTTGGTCAATGATAAATTGAATTCTAATAAGGATAATGCTTCATACCATGATTTAAGCACAATTGAAACTATCGGAATAGCTATCAACTTGAAACCTAATTTGTTTACTGGTACTGACTGTTTGGAATTAGTACTACGACATTTATGGGTGAAGTATCATATACACTTATTAAATAAGTGTGAAAACTTTGGACTGGATTGTTTGTATCAACTCTCTTATGAATTTGAAGCAATGGAAGAGCACCATGAAACATACACCATAAATATTGTTAATTTCACATTTAAACCAATTATAAATGAGAGTGAAATATTAGCTTCAATAAAATTTCTAGAGAGAAACAAAAAGTTATCAACTGTAATGGATTTATTTGACAGAGGAAAATATGAAGAAGTATTATCTATTGCAATGGACTCTTTTGAACACTGTAAAAATATTGCTAGAAATCAAGAAGAAGAAATGTCATTAGATTTTGCTGTACAATTGTCTTTAATTCTTGATACACTTTGGGCCTTGAATAAAGTTGACGATTGTATAAAATGGTCATTGATATGTCTACATGAAGCTTTGAAACATTACTTCCGATTTACTACAGGATCTACAGATTATGATAAATGGAACCTAACAGTTGTAAAAATACTTTACTGTATGGATCATATTTTATCTTCGGAAGGACTATCATGCTTAGAATCTTTATCTCAAAAGGAACTTAGTCAAGGCTTAGAGGATCTAATAAGAATCATAGGTCATCAAGTTGAGACAACTGCTACTGAGATGCCTTTTGGTACTATTATTCCATGGATTATTATGCACTACATTCTTCAAAGAGAAGAGGATCAGGGTAGAGGAAGAATTATCAAAGATAAAATACAGTGTGATGAAGTTCCTAATCCATTAATGGTTTTGTTTATTGCTCATGAACAGCTTGGTAGTCGAGGATGGTGTTGTAATTCTGAAGGGAAGTTACTTTTTTTCGTTTTGGACACTGTAGTCCCGCGTTTACGCTCACCAGCTTTAGCAAAATCGTTGGAGCAAGTCATTCAGTATATGGAACAATGTGTATTTTGTTTATTTGGACACCCGGGTAAGAAAACCAAATTGAAGTATTTGGTTGATCATAATGTTACACCACATCAATTAGACTGGAGAAGGGCACAGCAGGTTTATGAAATTTTTAGACCTCCTATATTACCAGCATTAGAGGGAAAAGTATCGAGGATAACAGCAGACACAGAACAGCTGTTTCACCGCATTCTTATGTACTTACCTTCCGAGTGTGATCCTCAAAAGTATATACCTCTGTTGGAAAAATACATAAAAGGTATTGAAGACAATTTGCCTAATGTTCCGCCTCTTTTCCCATACAAAATGAAAGACATTTATTATTTACTTGGAGACTATTATTTCAAAAAAGATGAACGTAAAATGGCAGTCAAATTCAACATGTTAGATGTCATAGTAAATAGTGATCGTTTAGAATCCTGGGCTGAAATATCATTAGCGAAAACAGTAAATTTAGAAAGAGTTTTGAATTCTTGTAAGAATCTCAATAACGAACGAGAATTCTTAAGCCCTGCTAAAGCGATTATTCGATGTTTTAAAAGAGCCTTGCATCTGGATCCTACGCATTGTAACTTGTGGATTGAATACGGAATTTTTGTATACACAGTGCATTCGTTTTGTTCTAGACTTTTAAAACAAGCAAGCGAATCATTAAGTATGGAAGATTTTGAATCTTTAGAGAAACAAAAAGAAGATATGCTCGATACTACACATAAGTGCTTTACGACTGTTTTGGAAGATCTTAATAACAGTGCAGATTCTGATAAAGCTAATGAAGACTCATGGTTGCCATTTTACATGCTAGGCAAAGTGGCTGAAAAAAGAAATAAGCCACCATCAGTTTACTTGGAATATTATATGGAAGGTGTGAAGAGTTTACAGGAGACAGATGCAACATATCCACAAAAAATAAATTATAATTCTCCAACAAATTTGTGCATTGAAGTCCTGGAACTCCATTACAGAATGCATACATCTATTCTTAAGTACATAGAGCAACATGAAAATAAACCTATTCCTGGTTCAGTGGGAAAGGTATTCTTAAATTGCATTACAGAATGGAAGAAAGGCCCATTTTCTAGGAAACCGAAAAAGGATAACGGCACGGAAATAGAGACTGAATCCACACCCGTTGATCAAATCCAGGCAGCAAATATTTTGAAACGTTCAGTGAGTGATGCTGGTGAAGAAGAAACTCATGAAGCTAAAAGACTGAAGCTGGAAGCTGCGGCAGCTAAAATAAGACGATCTGCTTCTTATGATACGGAAAGAATAGTTCAGAAAGAGACCTCAGTAATTACGAGTACAGATAAAATAACCGAATTATCAAAATCAGTAGAATCAGTCACTAATAATGCAGCTGAACAAACTCAAACGCCTGCACTAGAAGAAAAACCAACTTCTGATGTAGAAAAAACAGCAGAAGAGAAAGTAGATAATACAAAAACTGCAACCGAACAAAAGAAGGGGAACGAAGGAGAAAAGAAAGAAGAAAGTTCGAGTACGTCTTCCTCGTCAACATCAGATTCTAGTTCTAGTGACTCTACTACAGATAGTAGCACTGACTCCAGTAGAGATACCGATACTTCTAGTAAATCATCTAATGAATCCACTCCATTAACTGAAGACGAAATCATGAAAATAGTATGTGCTTGCTTGGATGCTTTAGAAGATTGTGCCAGTCGATTTCCTCCACATTACAAAGCTATTTACAGATTAGCTCATTATCACTTTTATTATAAAAAGGGGAAGGACATTGAAAGATGTAGAGACTTAATGCTTTCTAATTTTATTTCACGCAGTGGTCAAAAATTGGGGGGTCTTTTCAGTGAAAGAAAACATTCTAATTTTTTCAATAATATTTGGAAAATTCCATCAGATGAAGTAGACAGAGCAGGTGGTTTTGCATTCCATATGAGTCGAACTGTTCAATTAACTATGGAAATTTTGAAAGAGATTGACGATCATAAAACTTTATTAGATTTGAGTTTACATTTACAAAGAATACCAGAACCAGACAAAAAATATTTGCGAGATTCTGACAGAGAGGAATTAGCACAACAAGCGTTTTCATTGTGTGTCCAATCATTAAAAGGCCAATTAACGAAATTTAGTCAACAGGCTGATCTCAAAAGCAATAAAGTAGAGAAACAAGCTCTTAAAAGTTTGACTTTAGATATCTATAGAGCATATCAAAGGGCTCAAAAGCAACCTAACTCAAAACAGTTCACAAACTTGTTAGTTGAAGCATATAAATTAGTTTGTACTACTCCAATAACAGACAATATGAATCTGGTGGATTTGAGTATGAAATACTGCCAGTCACTGATACAGGCTTTAAAACAGCAGGCTACTCAAGCAAGTATCGATAAGAGTCAAAACGCCCAAAAGAAACAACTTTCGAAATCAATACCGTCAGAAACACCGAAAGCAACAACAACATCAGTCAGTAATAGCACTTCAAAAACTGATCACAAAACGACAACTACTACTTCTTCAGGATTACCGAAAATGTCTGCTCATGAAATTGCTTCTGCTTTTCAGAACTACATGCCTATGTTGAACGACCCAGTTTTATCACAACAAGCTGCAGCTGCGCTGTCCTTATCGTATCTCAGTAACATAAGTGCTTTAGCTGGTTACACTTCTCTACAAAACACATTACAATCTTCTTTACAGACCTCCCTTCAAAATTCTTTCCAGGCTGAATTTTATCGCCAATTCCTAGGTCAAAGCTTTTCTTCCTTTGGTATGCCTCCACAGAAGAAACAGAAACGTGCACCTAAAGCTACTAATTCAATGAGATCGATGCCTCAAGCTACAACGCAAATGAAACCATCGAAATCTTTCGCTGGAAGTTCAATGACTTCTGTTACAAAAGCAGCGCCCACTTCTGTGATAACCAGTATCCAGAAAGCTAATTCCACCCCCAGTATGAGCAGTATTCATAAATCTAACCTCTCAACGAGTACGAGCAGTAATCAGAAAATTAACTCCTCAACGGTAATAAGTAGTAATCAGAAAACTACCTCCTCAACGGGTATGAGCAGTAATCCGAAAATTAACTCCTCAACGGTTATGAGTAGTAGTCAGAAAACTAACTCCTCGACGGGTGTGAACAGCAATCAGAAAACTAACTCCTCAACGGGTGTGATCAGTAATCAGAAAATTAACTCCTCAACGGGTATGGGCAGTAATCAGAAAAATAACCCTGTACCATTACCGTCAAGTTTAATTCAGAAAGCGAGTTCCACCCAAATAACGCCTAGCATGGGGACAGTATTACCAACATTACCTGCATCTATGACTGCCAATTTGACTGCATTTGGGGCGCCAACTCATGTCCCATCTCTTTCACATACAAACTTACACACGTCACTGCCAACACAGGCGCACATGTCTAACACATCTATAACAAGTAATACTATCCACACCAAGCCTCCGAAGCCCCACCAACAAGTGAGTCCTGGAAAAACGTTACAAGAAAAGTTGGCAGAGAGACAAAAACATTTGCCGGTATCAAAACCTACTAGTTCTCATGATATCAACGCATCGATAAGTAAATTACCATCGTCTCTGACCATAACTAAGACTTCAGTGCCCAAACAACCAGTTCCGCCTAAAAAAACCGAAGCAAAGAAATCCCTCTTATTTAATGAAGTACGGCCTAAGCAGATCTCTACTGATGAGGTCATAGTGCTTGACGACGATGATTAATACTGTTCATTGTACGTATTTAAAATATTTATAATCCTTATTAGAAGTATAGCTGGAAATAATACATTGTCTGTTATTTAAATACCTTTATTATTAATCAAATACAATATCCTCGAGTTATATTTACACTTTGCTTATTGCGAAATATTAACAGTTTCAATATTTTTAATTAAATCTATGCCCTAAATATTAAAATTTAATAATTTATATGCCTTAAAATTTCCAGTACTAAAGTACCCTATAGTGGTAAAAAGTTATAAGCATATGGCTGAGGTTCCAACCAGCGAGTAAAGTAGCGATGTATAATATAACTAATCCTGGCAATGGTAACAAGAATACTCGCACATTTTGCAGCATAGGCAAATCTGAAAAAAAAAATACATTACATTATGACTGAAGTTAGTTGCTTCACATCACATTTCATTCACATTAGTCAGGTAGTTATTTTGGGTAACATCAAAAAAGGGCACGTTAGTGGGGAAAAAATGTCCACTATCTTAATATTAGCTATTTATATTTAGTTCAGTACAAATATAGTTTTTTAAAATATTTGGTTAGGTTTGAGGGACCACACATAACCCTCCAATATTTAATTCTCAGTTAAGTCTTAAGTAATATTGACTAAACACACGAAACAATGTATTATTAGTAGGTATCGAAAATAGAATAAGTTTTAATTTTTGAATCATCACAAACAGAACACTCAATACTCACTCACCATTGCCCACTACTTTGCCATAATCTGAAAATTATTGACTAAATAAATAAAAATAAATTGTATTACTTAACGATTTATCTCTTGAGTATGGAAGTAGTGGGAAATAAAACTGCTGCGTGAAATTTAGAAGGAACTGTTTCCAAGAAAGCCGGTATGCGGGTTGTGGTAAGAATAAAGGTTAACGCTTATCATAATAACGCTAATAAAGGTTAGAGCCAGCCGGCATCCGGTGTTGTGGGAAGAATGATCACCCCGACACATTGAAACGCGACGCGATTCCACGTGTAGACACCGAACAATCCGGCGTCGCGTCGGATATTCATAGTGTGGTCATGGAAAACCAATACATCTGACGCGACCCGATGTAACGCAACGCGTTCAACACGCGTTGCGTTAAATCGGGTCGCGTCGTGTCTTAAAAATGTTTTTCTGGCATGACGCTTATTAGAGCCACCCGGCATCCGACACGCACCGCCTCTCGTGGTGAGTATTGTTTATATGGATTTTTAATGATGTGCTTCACCTTCAACATCATGTGAGTTCACCTCTGCCTACCCCTTCAGGGATATAGGCGTGATTTATGTATGTTTGTATGTATCAATGATGTGCGCTTACTACATCAACTCCGTAACCCCTCCGGATCGCCTCGGTTATAAGGCGTCCACGCGCGGACAGTGAGGACAATGCAAGGCGAACCGTAATTTCTAAGCTTTTTTTCTAACGTGTCGGACGGAAGGTGTTTGCTTTTTAAAATAAATAAAAAAGACTTCGAAAAATAGTTTATATTATCATCTTAGTGAGGTACAGTGACGTTAGGTTCACTGGTTGTCCACCTGTGACCCACCTACAGACATCGAGTGGACGCCGAGAGACGAGGTGGTGCTGGCCGGGTGGGTCTAATGAGCGTTAACCTTAACGCTTGGAACTTTAAATATTCTATCGACAAAACGTAATACTTACTACTGTATCCAAGAAATGTGATGTACATGTAGTACACTATGGAGGCCAGCCAAAACATGTTGGACACCAGGCAGGATAGAAATCCCTCGTTGTTCAGAAGACCTGAAAATGGAAGGTAAGAACTTTTTAATTTTAAAAGTTATTATGCTTTTTGGTTTGACGAACTGGATCAGTGGCTGGCGCACTTAGCCTGCGATTGCGTAAACTAAGCAATGTCCCTAAGGCCAGTCATTGGATGGTGATCAAAAATTAATTATCTCGTGCTTCGGAAGGCACGTTAAGCCGTTGATCCCGGCTGCATTTGCAGTCGTTAATACCCACCAACCCGCACTGGGCCAGCGTGGTGGGTTATGGCCATTCTCCCTATATTCTTCCATTCATAGGGAAGGCCCGTGCCCCACATTAAGGGGTTGGATGATGATGATAAACTGGAGCAGTGGCTAGAGCACTTGGCCTGCAATTGCGTGAACTCAACAGGAAGTCCCGGGTTCGAATCCTGTTAGTAGTTCGTGTTGATGAACATAACGTAAGTTCTCGAGTCATTATTGTTAATCTATTACCCTATAAATAGTATCCATAGCACAAGTAGTTGTGCTACTTTGGGCTATACTGATGATAGGTGTGAGTTTAAGAAAAAAATTTTTATTCCCCTTAATAATATGACCCAGCCCGGCTAGCATGGCCACCGTAACACGATATGATATAGCCATTTATCGCGTTGAACAGTAAAAAAGCATTAGATTGTAACACTTTAATAAGCCTGAATTGAATAAGCGTCTAAGGCTATATCATAAAGTTTTTGCCATTTATCGCTTTGAACTGTCGAAAATCCAATGATTTTTGTAAATAATCCACAATAAATAGCTATATCATATCGTGTTTGGGTGGTCGTGCTAGGCGGGCAGGAGCATATAAAAAAAATAATTCTTAAGTAGACAAATTAACTTATACGAGTATCATCAAACTTTTACCTCCACCTTACTAGTAAACTGTAAATGAATGAAAATAACATCAAAATTACTAACTGTTGAAGAAGATGATTTGAAAACAGTGAAGCAGCGACAGGGGCGGGAAAAATGCGTTGATGTGCACGTCGAACGCATAGCCCCACTCCACGTCTGGACCGAGGGGGTCGCGCCGCAGATATTTATTGCTTACGTACCTGAAAATAAAGATACATACATACATAAATCACGCCTATATCCCCGAAGGGGCAGGCAGAGGTGAATTAACACCCACTTTTCGCCAATTATGTCCGGTTCCATGTAGTAGGTGGCGAGCCTATTGCCATATATCAGGCACATTAATCGCAGTACAATGAGAGAAACACTGCTGCCCATTACTCATTGCTGTCTTTACACTTAGTCGCCTTGTACGAAATGACACCCACGGGAGAGATTGGGTGGTGACAATTGTATTCTACTCTGCCGTCACCACACGGCATTATAAAGATTTCTGGTAATATCTTTTAATGTCTTCACTCATCCAAACAAAATTGTATGTCCTGTATGTATTATTAGGCACTTCATATTCAATTACTACTTTACCAAATTTCCAGCCTATAGCTGCACTGCAATGTTGGTGACAAATGAGAAAAAAAACCAACTACCATAAAAGTAGAGATTGGTTTGTAAATATAATTAGGATACCCAAAATGTTACCTAAGGTAGTAAAATGAGTTTTGACTGTGTGTTCATAAGGTGTATCGACACACTATCAAAACCCAAGGTGTAAGGTGCATAGCTTAACCTCCCTGGCGATAAGTTCCTAAGTTTTATGTAAGGTACAAAATACAATGACTAAGTTTAAAATGTAACTGACCAAAAAAATGTAGAGACTAGAAGACCAGCTCCGATAAAGTCCACAAATACTACAAACAGAACGAAGAGTACCACTTGTGTCCAGTTGAGAGACATGCCTAGGGCAAAGCATATGGAAGACACTGAAAAGAAATATTAATCACTGTTACATTTACTTAAAATATATTTTACATATTTTTTGTAAATTGCGAATATGTAAATCATTGTTGTTAGTTATAATAACTTATCTTTCATTTGATTTTGTGCAACTGTGTGGGACAAAAATTAATTGTTTTATGGTAAAAAAATCTGCTATTATATTCAACATTTGAATGCATAATATGTCTATGAAAATTTAGTTTGCAAGGTTCTCAATAAATTTTATTTTTATTTTTATTAAACAATATTTTATATCAAAGAAATATCTGTGAATAAGCTGACATTATGACATTGGCTGTAAGTAAGTACATTTACATTTAGAAAAAAAAAAATTGGAGATATAATATTAGGGGTTGAAGTATCAAATTGCCGTTTTGTATAGAGAATTTAGCAAAAATTCATTTTTCCAAAAAACATATTTGCGATTTTTTAAGGAACCACCAATCTAAATTTTATATAACTCTGTGGGTATATTTAGACAACATTAAGCTATAGGATAGCTAGAATATGTAAAGAAAAAAAATTATAATAGAGATGGACTGGTGTCCGTGGATCTAAGTGGTACTTAGGACGAGCTGTTTTTGAAGATTTATTGGTAGTGAAAGAAATAAAAATAAAATAAAATTTTATACATAAATATTCCTTCCTAGTCCTTAAAATGAAGTTTAAAATAAAAAAAGAATAATGGACATAACTATTATTTTAAAGGAATTATAAAAACTACTACTAAATAATGAGGAAACATGGGCAATTTCATACTTTGACCCCTATTACTTTTTCATACTTTTTCACCAACTTTATTTTAATGAAACCCACTTTACAGAGATTTAATATTTTATTAGCAATATAAAAGAAGATAACAATTACTTACAAAACAGCCAAACACAGAGTAACACAAGGAATGCTGGATCATCTCTAGCAAACTGTGATTTTGTATCTGAAAATAGAACAAATAAAAATAAAGTATAAGCATTCTTTTAGCCATTTTATATGGAGCCTAGAGTCCAAATCATGTTGCATTGATAGCTTATAACTAACCTAAACTTCTTGAATTTTCTACATAAGCTATGTAGATAATTCAAGACGTTTAAGTTGTATTGTGTGGTCATGTGAAGTTAGCCTATGTGTATTTTATTATGTCAGGTTTCTATAATCTTTCAAGCATTACATAATAAATACAAAGAAAGAGATTCGAAATGTTGTTGTCCTAATGTTGGATTTAATTTTTCAAAAGTTTTCCGATCTTTTTTATTTTGTAATAATTTTACTAACATCTAAATAACATTGCAATATTACGATTTGACAGTTCGTTGAAATATCAAGAGTGCCTTTTCAGTATTACAAGTTAAACAAAAATGTTTACTTACGTTTTCTATAGTTAAAATTCCTAAAAACTTTCTGTGGCGCCACAAACAAATATACCATTTGCCATGCAGCAAATTCGAAGTCCATTTGATTAAATTGGAATAACCTTCTTAAGTATTTGTACCGCTTCATTGCAGCACTAGCAGTGGTGTCTTGGTAGTTAGCTGGTGCAGGCAGTGGAGATGTACTTCTCGGATAATTTGAAAGGCTGGGAGTGGGTGATGTGGAGTATTTCATTTTAACAAATGTAACAATTTCTTTTCGTTACGCAATGTTCACTAGTCAATCTAGATCTTTATACGTTGCCATTAATTTAAAGAAAATTAATAAATAATTCAATATTTATAAACTTCGAATTGCAATAGTGAAATCATGTCTACATTCCGTTAATGTCAAAATGACAGTGTGACATTTGTGTGAGAATCGTTCAGAAATTAATGCGTTTTCAATTTGTTTTCGCAATTGGGAAGGCAATGAAATCAAGTCCATACAGTCACACCATCAGTATTTTAGTTCTTTCGTCAATATGTGATAGATGTCGGTGTTTATTATTTCAATTTCTTCTAGTAATCTCATCAGAAACACTACACTAAATAGTATTTTGTAACGTAAGTGTTGGCTAAGTATTACAATAATGGTAACCAAGCATTCATTATAAAATGTAAATATTTCTACTCTACACTGTCACTACACGGCATAATCAAAGAGATTACTACGTAAGACATAATAGTTGTATTAGTTATTTATCTATTACATGGAACCTAATATAATTGGCGAAACATGGGTGCTAGTTGATTGATTAGTTGACTTGATTTATGTATATATTTTTTTCGTAAGCTATAAGATCCTATTGCTGGACAAAGGCCTCCCCCGCCGCCCTCCATCTCGAGCAATCGCGAGCCAATTCTGTCCATGTCTTGCAGTATGCCTCCTCACAGTCATATTGACGAATGGTAAGTAAGAAAATATTGTCCCATGATTTAGGCAAATAAAAACGAACATAAATTGATCATATTCATTTAATATAATATATGACTTATGATTAGAATTACATTAATTTTATTTAGTTATTAATAAATTTATTTGCAGTCATTGTCTATCACAAATTATGTTTATTAAGTAGGTACAAATAATCGAACACCAGTATTAGGTACGAGTAATAAATAATAAATAAGAATGACACACATTTTTTATGACAAATAACATCATAATAATATTAATTGTAATAATTATATTGGTAACTGGACTACACGTTTTTATTGGTTTTTACACGTTATTACCAATTAATAAGGTTCAAATAATTTTGGTGGCAACTATTTTATCACTGCTCTATAAAAGGTTAACAAATAAAAAAAAGTTTGCTAATAACATGTCTAACTGACGCATTCAGAGACGCTAATTAACTTTAATGAGTACATAATACAAATAATGTAGGTAAAACTAAACTAGACCCAGCAAGAACAACGGCTAGTTTTAAATTGACATTTTTTTTGTATTAAGTACTCATTAACGTTAATTGACGTCTCTGAGTAGGGTGTTAGTAGTTGTTGCTTGAACTTTTCGAAGAAGTTCCTGAGTAGTAGTGTAGGGAACAACCCGCCCATTTAGGATTATTGTTAATACATAATCATGTGATTAATTGGCTTAAAAATATTTTTTAAGGATTGTCTGCAAAATCGTAGTCGTTGTCTAACAAATAAATAAGTAGACAGGATAATCGGTAGATATCAGGCAATAAAAGCCGTGTGGTGACGGCAGAGTAGAATACAACTGCCACCACCCCAAAACTCCCCCCAAAAGTCGTACAAGGCGACTAAGGATAAATCATTGATAAGGAATGGGCAGCAGCGTTCCTCTTATACCACCCAGCAATGTACTGCGACTTTTGTGCCCGATAAATGGCAATAGGCTCGTCACCTATTACATGGGACCTGACATATTTGGCGAAACGTGGGTGCTAGTTTACCTCTGCCTACCCCTTCGGGGATATAGGCGTAATTTATGTATGTATGTATGTATGTATCAGGCAATAATAAACATGGCAGTACCGATTTTCAATAGGTACATAAGTCTGCAATGAGTGTTATATATTATAATGTAGTTTCATACTGGGTATATCTATAATATTATGCATTTATTGGAAAATATCTCCAACCAAATAAAATAACGAATGAAAAAAAATTGAATATGATAGGATAAGTATTACTACTACCTATTATCGCATATTAGCAAAAAGTCCTCGCTTAAACTTATAACTTATCGCTTTTGGCTTTTTTGCTGATTGGGACTTTTTGACATGGTCACTGGTAATAATATTTTTTTGATATTGTCAAAGGGTGGATCTTACTAAACATGCTATCTTAATCACAACATAAACCTTTAGTTCCCTAATAAGGCTTACGGCGGGTTTCAATATTGTATGTACAGTTAAAGACAGAGGCAACACACCCACAGTTTGGTTGCTTAGAAACTTCTGTTATTTATCGTAATATAAAAAAAATGTCAATCAACTAAACTTTAGTAAGCTTACTTTTAACTGTAGATAGAATATTGAAACCCGACGTTAGTCAGTAACACAAGACCAACAATGTTGCTGTCAAACTAAAATAATACTTAAAAGTTTGACAGCAACGTTATGCCCATTGAATGTAAAGACTATAAAAGCTTTGCAGTATTGCGTATTGCTCCTGCCTACGCAATATTGCGTAGCAGTCCCAGAAAGCGTTCAGCGAATAATGTTTTGGTTGAGCCAGCTATTGTTTCTACCTACGCAATATTGCGTAGCAGTCACAGAAAGCGTTCAGCGAAGAATGTTCTGGTTGAGCCAGCCGGTGTAGTGGGTGAGTCGGGTGTAAACGCCAGGGTAGCCTGGCTCGCCGCACTTGTTGCCGAAAGACACCACTCCCACTTGCGTCCAACGGCCACCAGTCTGCAGCATCAGGGGGCCGCCGGAGTCGCCCTGGAAATAGAAAAGAGTTAATTAGAAGAAGAAGTAATAAAATTGCTTTATTTCAAACATCAGTATAAATAAAAAAAAGTCGAATAATTACTGCCCCTGCCAGACTATACTGCTGAATAATTACTGCCTGCCTACAGATATATCATATTGATATATCTGTAGCATGCATTTATCATAACGTCTTTTCGTGGTCACCTCTTTGAACAGTCAAATGTATTTTTGACAGTTCAAAGCGATAAATAGCTACCTATTTCATAACTAGCTAGCCGGGCTGAAGCGGTACTAGTAATTTTTTGAAATGTTTTTTGACCTCTTTTTCATTGTAATAATAACTCCATACGCTTACCCGCGCATTACGCTTCCCCGCGCTTTACGCTTACCCGCGCATAACACTTCCCCGCGCTTTACGCTTATCCGTGCTTTACGCTTACCTGGCACGCATCGACGCCCCCTCTCGCATAGCCGGCGCACAAGAAGCTGTCGGTGATGGGTTGGAAGTAGGCCCTGTCGCAGTCCTCATTGCGCCATATTGGTAGCTTGGCCTCCAGCTGCTTCGTGCTTTCGCCACCACCGTACCTGGTGGTGCCCCACCCCACAACGGTGCCCAGGGCTCCATCGAACTGCTGTCTCAGCAGATCACCCGTCGGAAGACAGATGGGTATTACGTACTTGGACTTTTGTACGTCATCTGTGAAGAGGAAATAATTACAATGACATTTATCTTTAAATTGTGATAAAACGGGATTTATACCAAGTACTTGGATTTTGTTATTATTCCGATATTTCGGCACAGTAACATACGCCATGGTCAATCACCCGTGACCACTTAAGCTTAAAACAATAACAGAGCATGTATGTCACACCTGACCGTAAAGTGGACTTTTCTACCCGCTACGCGTACGGAAAATCCTACTTCCTGGTCAGGGAGTGACATAAAACTATGATCTTACCTCGGGCGATAAAAAAGAAAGCCTCAGATCGCATTCATCGCCCTTGGTTTATAATATAATATATTAATAAAAGTAAGTTTTTTTATTGAGGTTAGAACAAGTTCCAAAAAATATAGTGTTGATGCGGGAATTGAACCCGGGTCTCGTTTCTTTGTTTCTACCATGTCGTGTGGTAACGGCAGAATAGAATACAATTGTCACCCAAATCTCTCCCTTGGGTACCGTAAAGGGCGACTAAGGATGAATCAGTGATGGAATGGGCAGCAGCGTTCCTCTTACACCACCTAGCAATGTACTGCGCCTTTTGTGCCCGATAAATGGCAATAGGCTCGCCACCTATTACATGGGACCTGACATTGTTGGCGAAACGTGTGTGCTAGTTCACCTCTGCCTAACCCTTCGGGGATTTAGGCGTGCATTTTGTATGTATGTATGTATGTTTCTAGCATAAGACTTACCAGCCAGTACCAATACAGCGACATCGTTGTAAAAGCCGACCCTGGAGAACTGCTCATGCGCTCGCACAGCGGTGACGCGGAATGTCGCCGGCCGGGAAGGCTCGTCGTCACGCGCCAGGTCTACGTCACCGAGGCGCACGCTGAACTGACGCGCAGGGAAGCTGTTAATTAAACAAGAAAATAAGTTTTTTTTTATTTACTTTTAAGACAAGGCGACAAATGGTAAAAAAAGCGATGAGTAATGTGCTGCAGCATTCCTCTAATACCACCTAGCAATATACTGCGATTTGTGTGCCCGGTATAATTATGGCAATAGCTCGCCTCCTATTACATGGGTGAAAAGTGGGTGTTAATTCACCTCTGCCTACCCCTTCGGGGATATGGGCGTGATTTATGTATGTATGTACTTTTCAAGACCTTGGCTCGTCTAGAACTTACGTAAGTTAACTTACACTGGAACACGTGTCAAAGCCGTGTGGTGACGGCAGAGTAGAATACAATTGTCACCATCCCAAATCTCTCCCGTGGGTGTCGTACAAGGCGACTAAGGATAAATCAGTGATGAGGAATGGGCAGCAGCGTTCCTCTTATACTACCGTCCTGACAATGTACTGCGACTTTTGTGCCCGATAAATGGCAATAGGCTCGCCACCTATTACATGGGACTTAACATAATTGGCGAAACGCGGGTGAGAATTCACCTCTGCCTACCCCTTCGGGGATATGGGCGTGATTTATGTATGTATGTATGTGTCAAAGGCGGCTCGCACAGAATTTTACCAAATATGGCTAGGCTTGAGATAGATAGGGACAGAATATTTTCGGGCTTTATTTTCTTTGTTTCAGTCAACTGTTAGTCGTATAATTGACGACCGCCTTGGTCGAATGCTCAGATTGCCGGGTATTGGCCAAGAGGTCCCGGGTTCGAATCCTGGTAGGGGCGAACTTTGTGGTGACCACAAATGTTTGTTTCCGAGTCATGGTTGTGTATATGTTTATGTAGTAGGTATATTTCAACACATATATACATAATTATATTAAAAATATGTTCGTCATCTAGAATCCATAACTCAAGTGCTTAGGATACTTCCTTTGGGCTAGATGATAGGTGTGAGTCTAAAAAAAAAAAGTACGTAAAAATGTCTGACCTGATGTTAACTGTACCTATTTTTACTTCTAAACTTTTATGTGATGTTTCTATTGAAAACAATTTGCAATACCTAACGGTAACCAAGTCTTAAGTAATACTAACCAAGTATGTTACAACTTTATTGTACACATAGGTCCTGTTTCACAATCGACGGGTAATTAAGTTCTGGATAGCTAGGTCTCTGCATAAGTAACAGAAAAGTATCCCGGACGTGAACGGGACGGGGATGTGACTGCAGAAACATCTTTTGATACAAAATGTACCATGAGGGACTTAATTATGTCACGGAGTCTCGGACGGGGCGCGCTCGGGGCGTTTCGTCCGGGGTATTTTCCCGTTACGTATGTAGTGACCTTTACTTGGCAGATATATGTCAATTGAACTGCCAAGTAAGCTATCCAGAACTTATCCGTCGATTGTGCAACAGGCCCTTAGTAAGCAAATAAAACATTTATCTGATTTGATTTGAGCTTACGGCCTCTGTTTAGAATCTCTGGTGCAATGTGCCGCCGTCAGAATGTGGCGCTTGTTAACCAAAGTGCCGCCACACCAGAACTCTCGGCGCTTGTTGCCGTGCAGGAAGATGGCCGCCATCCATGGCCACGCGCCAGGCTTCGCCTCCGTGCCTCCCACGATGCGACCGCCCTCGTCTTCGCGCTGGCCGCATTCTGAAACACGATTGGTTTCCGTTTAAGATTGCTCTGTAATATAAATAAATCACCACCCCCAAGGGGGCAGAGGTGAATTAACCACGTTTCGCCAACCAGGTTAAGTCCCACGGAAATCGCTGTACATTACTAGGTGGCATAAGAGTTATTCATTGCTGTCTTAACCCTTAGTCGCCTTGTACGACACCCACGGGAGAGATTGGGGTGGTGACAATGTGGTGTGTGTGGTGAAGGCAGAGCAGAATACTTACCGTCTGTGCCGTCACCACACGACGGGTGTAACATAATAAATGCATGATAAATGCTTTATTTTAGGAGCTCGCTAGCGCAGTGGCACAGCGCGCTTGGCCTGCGATTGCGTAAACTAAGCAATTTCGCTTAAGCCGGTCATTGGATGGGTGATCAAAAATTTATTATCACGAGCTCCTCCGTGCTTCGGAAGGCAGGTTAAGCCATTATTCCCGGCTGCATCTGCAGTCGTTAATACCCACCAACCCGCACCGGGGCAGTGTGGCTTAGGCCCAATCTCCCAATATTCTTCCATCCATAGGGGAAGGCCCGTGCCCCAGCAGTGGAGACATTAAAGGGCTGGTGATGATGATGAAATGCTTTATCATTATCACCAGCCCTTTAATGTCCTACTGCTGGGGCACAGGCCTTCTCTAATTATGGAAGAATAGTCGCAACCCACCACACTGATCCAGTGCGGGTTGGTGGGTATTAACGACTGCAGATGCAGCCCGAAGCACAGAAGGAATCGAAACAATACATATTTAGTCACTTATCCAATGACCGGCCTTAGCGAACATTGCTTAGTTTACATATTCCCAGATTTTGCTTAAAGATACTAAGGCCGAGCATCACGCTAATCCACTGCGCCATTAAGGTCCTCACAAACCTGCCTAATAAAGTGTTGAATGTTGTTGTTATTATATTATTGTAGTATTGTAAATTAATTGTAAAAATAAATTGTTGAGTATAATACAGGTTTATGTCAGAATTTACTGTTTTGAAATCGGATTCAGTTGTAGGATTTTTTATTAGGCCGCTGCATAATTAAGTTCAACAGCTGTATTTACTCCACCAGAACCTGTTCTGGCTCTACCTAATTTTAATAAGTAATTAAAATTTATTTGCACTAACATTTGACATTTTATTGAAAGTTTATTTAACATAGAATAAATTAAATGTGCAATATTTTAAATGAGATTAAAAAACATCTTTAAATATAATACATACATACATACATAAATCACGAATATATCCCCGAAGGGGTAGGCAGAGGTGAACTAGCACCCACGTTTCGCCAATTATGTTAGGTCCCATGTAATATGTGGCGAGCCTATTGCCATTTATCGGGCACAAAAGTCGCAGTACATTGCTATTGCTAGGTGGTACAAGAGGAACGCTGCTGCCCATTCCTTATCATTGATATATCCTTAGTCGCCTTGTACGACACTCACGGGAGAGATTTGGGGTGGTGTCAATTGTATTCTACTCTGCCGTCACCACACGGCGGTTAAATACAACTTTTCATGAAAAATGAAAATGAAATTTTCATGAAATATGTGCGGAGGCGAATAATATGAAACGAACTGATATATAAACTCACCTTCCATGTCGACAATGTTGGAGAAGTTTGTCAATAGTGGTGGGGCAACGGTGTAGAAACTCGTGGTAGACACCGGTCGTGGAGTTGTCACCGCCACAGCGGTAGTAGTAGGCCTCTGCGTGGTCAACGGGGTTCTCTTGGTTGTCAGCACCAATATTGCGGATGGTTTTCGCGTCGTCGTCGTCGGCTTTGGCGGAGGCTTCGGTTTTTTTGTGGTTACAGGTACCAAATAGGTCGGCTTACTCGTCGTGGCTAATACTGGTTTCTCTACAGCCGGCGTGGCTGGCACGACGGCGTCTTTAGGGCAACACACACCAGGCACAAAAAGATCCTTGAAACATAAAGACTCTCGAAGGTTGACCAAGTTTAACAGCAGTTGGGGACAGTTGCTCAGATCTTCACAAACGCCCAGCTCACCTTCCGGAGTGGTACACGATTTGGCGTCATTCTTAGGTAGGCCTGCGGTCGCTACTTTGGTTATTGGTGCATCAGGTAGCACTCTAGGTAGTGCCTTTTTGACTATTGGAGCTATTTTGTCAGTGACATTTCTACCGAGCACGTTTTTACTCAAGGTATATAAAGCTTGAGGTAGTTGTTTCAAATTGGGGTCGGTTTCGTCACGTTCATTATCGTTGACCATATCCACAAGATAGTGACCAACAGTGTTAATCGCGCCAAGAGTTTCAGATATTCTCGTAAACGCTGAATCTGATAGTAATCGTCCATCGTTGGTGTAGGTTCCAGACTGTATTAAGTCAACGGACGACCTGCTTTGGTAATTAGGTGGAAAGCTTTGAGAGTACTGAAGGTTTGTAGGAGAGATAAATGGTCCTTGGTTGTATGATACTGGCGGGGCGTTTGCAACCCCATCGTAGCGCTCTGCGAGCGGTGTGTATTCTGGTGATCTTTTTCTTGGAGATGAAAATTGATGCCAAGGGGGATTCGTCTGTTCCGTATACGCGTTTGGCCAATTAGCCAGCCCATTTTGTGTAAAAGAGGCTGAAAAGTAAGGATGTGATTACATTATTGTAGGATCACTGAACAGGTTATTATTATAGAGGTTCTTTATGTAATGGTATTGATGCATACCTACCCGGATGGTGAGCTGTGTACTGGCACTTTGATTGGGTTAGCAGAAGTAAACCTGGAACAAAGTAAAGCGTGGCTTGAGTAAAATAAACAATAACAAGTCTCGAACTGCTAAGGTTTTAACGAGCTTAAGAAAAAGAAAGCGCTAACACTGTTCCACGACATTATTGACTTTGGAACTTTTTAAATTTCCATTTACGAATTCTGTTTTCGAGTTCAGCTGGTTGACGAATGTTTTGCACGTTTTTGTGATATTTTTTTTCTTCCTAGCCTGCTTAGAAATTATTTCACAAGCTGTGTACATTTATTAGTAGTTTTATTTACGAGTGTGTTAATTCACCTTTGCGTGAACCTTTGGGGATAACTAGACGTGATTTATGTGTGTATTGGTTGTGTAGTGATACAAAACGCCATCCGTTACTCCCGCTTATTCTGTCAATAAGTACTATTGACAAAAAAGAGACGACGTCCGATTTAAACACTTCTTAAAATTATGTCTCTTTTTTGTACCCATCCATAATGTTTTAGTTTGTTTTGCGTTTCAATATTGCTTTATTTATGGCCTGCTATCGTCACTAATCTGCATACTTATTCGATTTATTGTTAAAGGGAAAGGATCCGCAATAAGTTATCACCTACCAAATTTCTCGCAGTGGCCATTAGTTGGTGAAACTCGAGCTTGCCTAATTCGTTCTCGGAACAAGCCTGTTTTGGTCTTTTTGCTGGATTAAAAATGTCTCGACTCGTCTCAACTCCGATTAAAATTGTGGAACGCACCGGCCGTCTGTTTAGATTGTTAAATGCTGCGTTTTTTTATTCTACGAACGAGGTAATGGTGGGAAGTATTAAATGTCGGTGATTTGTGATCATAGACGGAAGAAATTTTATATGCAGACGAGTAGGTTTATATTTTATTTACGTAATATTAGATTACAAAAACTAACAGAGCTGTAAGATTTATTTTTGACACAAAACTTCGTCTAGCTTTGTATATATTTTTTAATTTAACTAAACTGAATTATCTTATGGAAAATACATCTAAAAATAAACGTAAAGATTTATATATTAGGATGTACTGAATCTAAAAAGACCATAATTTTCTCATTTTGTAAAGTTTTACGGGAATTTAAACGTCATCACTCGAGACAAGTATTCAGTAAATGTGCATTACTCGCGTCGCGTATTTCGGCACTTCACAATGTAGTGCAAGATAAATCCATATCAGAAAAAAATTCGCTAAATTATGCCGTTTGTAAATTTATATTGTATTCTGACAAGATTGGAATAAATCACGGTATTGAAGCACGCGTTCTTATTAACGATCGGCCCTCCACAACCATCTCTAGCGGACATGCTTAGTCTAAGCGATCTCAGGCCAACCGAGCCACCGAACTTCCCAAAACACATGAGTCACGCGAAAGCATCGTTTGCACAGAATCCGAGTTGGGCAAGTTGCGTAACAACACAAGCTCCTACGTTTGGGCATTGGCGTGGTACAAACACTCCTTGCGCGGCGGAGATATCTAGATTTTCACCGCAATCTGTTTTGGTTGTGACCGAGAAAACAAATTACACTGTATACAAATTAAACATACCCCGGTTTTTAATACAGAAAGGATCAATTTTTATCTTATATACTTATGTATTAGATAAAATTGCCGTGTGGTGACGGCAGAGCAGCCAAATCTCTCCCACGGGTGTCGTACAGGATTAAAAAAGTGATGAGGAATGGCAACAGCGTTCCTTTTATACCACCAAGCGATGTACTGTGACTTTCGTGCTCATTTAATGGCAAAAAGCTAGCCACCTATTAAATGGGACCTAAATTAATTAGCGAAAAGTGGTTGTTAATTCAACTCTTTATGTAAGTATGTATATACATACATACATACATAATTCACGCCAATATCCCCGAAGGGGTAGGCAGAGGTGAACTAGCACCCACGTTTCGCAAACTATGACAAGTCCCATGTAATAGGTGGCGAGCCTACTGCCATTTATAAAAGTAGCAGTACTATTGCTAATTTGCTAGGTGGTATAAGAGGAACGCTGCTGCCCATTCCTCATCACTGATTTATCCTCGCTTTTAGCATCGTTATTAAAGGCGAAGGAAAAAGACGTAGAGTCAAAGGTACTCAAACGTTATGCAAGAGCCGACCCCGAAAGATTACAGCACTGGAAAATACATGTGATTCATATGGTGTGCGCACGTAGCACTATTTGGCAATTGCTGCCTCATGTGACATAACCAAGTGTCACCATCTTGAGGTAGCCGGAATCAAAAGAAGAATTTAAAAACTGAGGGATAATTTCCAGTGTGTACCAATAAGCAGAGAAGAATACAATCGTTACGTCACAGCCCAGCTTTGTGGGTGCCGTCACCACATCATCATCACCAGCCCCTTAATATCTTCACTGCTAGGGCACGGGCCTTCCCTATGGATGGAAGAATATACGGTGATTTCTGCCATAACCCACCACGCTGGCCCAGAGCGTGTTGGTGGGTATTAACAGCCGGGACCATAAGGACCGGGGGCTTAATGTGCCATCCGAAGCACGGAGGAACTCGAGATAATATATTTTTTCACCCATCCAATGACCGACCTTAGCGAAATTGCTTAGTTTACGCAAACGCAGGCCAAGCGCGAGCTCCTCACAAGAGTTATAATATAATACAATACAATACAATAAAAACACTTTATTGTACACAAAAACATACAAATACAGAAAACATTGAATTCAAGAAAGAGCACAATAGGCGGTCTTACTGCTAAACAGCAGTCTCTTCCAGACAACCATAACCATATAACGAGGAACGGACAGCAGCACTCCTAGTGCATCATCAGAATCTAGCAAATTACTGTGATAAAATTCCAGCTGAATGACAATAGGCTCTCCCCATATATGAGACTTGAAATAACCTAACGAAACCTTGTTAAAACACCCCTTCCTACCCCTAAGAGGAACAAGGCGGGATTTGTATGGTGCAGCCGTGTAGGGCAAACCACCAACAACAGCATCCCTAAAGGGGGTTGGTGGCAGGTGTAAAATCTAAGGCAAAACCATTCAGTATTCAAGTAAGTACGAAGCACAAAAGCAAGCAATTTGATGCTTCGCTACGTCAGGTCACAAGACTAACCCAAACTAACCGACTAACCTGTACGTTGATTATACAATAAAAATAAATATTTCGATTCATATTATACGCTGTTTTGATTATTTGTAAAAAAGTATACCTACAAAGTATAGCAAATTAAATAGTGATAATGTAAAAGATACTTGGATCTACTACTTAGGTACCTATTACTTTTTGAAATGAAAACGATTGTAAACAAAGCATCTGCCAAACGAAAAAAAGCTTATGATTTAAAAATAATTGGTTGGGTCGGGTCAGAACCCTAAAGAACAAAATATATTTTTTAGCTAACTTGAATATTCCTGAGTCATTGATATATTTAACCTAGTAGTAGGCTATATTGATAAGTAATAATACAGTTGGGATTTTCCAAACGAATTTTCGTAACCAACCGGTCTTTATATCTAGAGCGCAACATCCGATAACTGCGCAAACTTGAAATAGTTACGTAGCAAGAATAAAAACTATTTTCCTGCATATTGTGACGAATGGAGTATACAACTTTATAGGGGAAATTATTGTATTTCTTAAGGACTAGTCGTCATTTATTTACCTACCCCCAGGATCTCTTCATCGGTACCATCCTTCACCATAGAACCAAACCGAAAGTCTTGTTTAACATTTATTTTTATTATTCATAATATTATATTTTCACTGAGTCTGAATCTTTGTTTTTTTTTCATAAACACTTTTCTCTCAACTCAAAACAATGTTATCAGGTGCAGCTATCGCGATCGCGTTATACTTAACTAGCAAAGTAAAAGCCAGTCTAATGGAACGTGTGATCCGATAGGTATTTAAGTTAAAAATGAAAATTTTGACTAAGAAATAGTTCAGAAGAAGAATATAATTATTGGTAATGACCAAAACTAATGACTAACTAAAGTTAATATAATGATTCTAGGAGCTTCCCGAAATAAAAAGAATCTGGGCTAATTTACAATCAAACCCATGTTGGTAATTCCAATTTTACCGATGTTGACTAGGTATATCTTATGATAGAATTTGAACAACCGTAAATTCCAGATCATTAATGGATTTTCATCTTAATTAGTTCAGGGTAAAATTAAAAAATTTAGGAATATCTGGAATATTGTTAGGCATAGAAATATCTGCAATTATTTGTCCTTCAAATAGAAATCGCTGAATGTATATTATTTGTATCTTCTTTGTACATTATACAAATGTTAGAAAAAATACGATATAGATAAACAGATAAGAAAGCTGATCTATTTTTCTTTGTGAAATATTTATATTAAGACATCGCATCATATTTTTGGGTGTTCGTTCGTCGAAATATAAGTGTCTCGGCAACAAAAAACATCAAAAAGACTGCTCTCGGAAAAATTGCTATCTGTACAATAGCACGTCGCCATTCATAAATAAGTGAATGTTGAAACAAGAATTCATGAAATAAGTGACACTATGGCAGTGGAAAGGCCCCTCTTATCAGCATGGGATCTAAGCTAAACAAATCAAACATGGGTCTTTCTTTACACACCTTCTTACTCAGCGGTATTTACTTACACACATCGTCTTTGTGCATACTAATATTCAATAGTGTAATGTACTTAATACATACATAAATCACGCTTATATCCCCGCAGAGGTAGGCAGAGGTGAATTAACACCCACTTTTAGCCAAAAAATTTAGGCCCCATGGCGAGCCTATTGCCATCAATCGGACTCACAAGTCGCATTATATGCTGGGTGGTATAAGAGGGAATGTTGCTGCCCATTACTCATCGCTGTCTTCCCTCAGTCGCCACTAATAATCTGTAGTACGAAACCCACGGGAGGGGAATACAATTGTCACCACCGCGTCGGTGGTGACAATTGTATTCTGCTTTACCGTCACCACACGGCTAAATGTATTTCATACACACACACATAAATCACGCCCATATCCCCGAAAGGGTAGGCAGAGGTGAACTAGCACCCACGTTTCGCCAATTATGTTAGGTCCCATGTAATAGGTGGCGAGCCTATTGCTATTTGTCGTGCTCAAAAGTCGCAGTATATTGCTAGGTTGATAAGTGGTGGTAAAAGAGGAACGCTGCTGCCCATTTCTCATCACTGATTTATGCTTAGTCGCCTTGTCCGACACCCACGGGAGAGATTTGGGGTGGTGACAATTGTATTCTGCTCTGCCGTTACCACACGGCTAAATGTATTTAATGCTATAATTAAATCGCATTACCGGTGTTTATAGTACAATATTAATTGTTTGTTATTCAATAGATAAGGCCGTTCGAGGCCGCGAATCGCGAAATTCCGCGCGATACCGTGTTGTATAAGAATGACGTCATAGTTCACTTTCACTCCGAGAGATGGCGGTCAGTGAGTCACTCGGCCCCTCATTCATGGCTAAGAAGCAACATTAATGTTTACGTCAAATTTATAACACAATAATGCAAATGAAGCCTTATTTATATGTCTGGTTATAGCGGTCTAAGAATATTCTCTTACAGATTTTCGAATTTCCTATTTTGTGCTAAAGTCGAATCCTCACCATTAGCTCTACCCGACATCCCTTTTTGGTATAATTTTTTGCGTCACGTTACGTTAGTTAAATTAACAAATGAAAAACTGAAGCTTTTAATTACCTATTAAGTACGTCCAAACGTTTGATTTCGCTTGGTCAAAGTAGGTAATTCTCAAAAGAAAAAAATTCACTCGTATCATAAATGCACTCTATCATTACTATTATGAAGCACAATAGTTTCTCTATTGGGATTGTGTCGTCTTGGGATAATTTTTGAATGAATTTCTTGCAGCCCTTTCATTTGCGGTTAGCGCAATGCCCTTTTTAACCGCAGTGCAATTTTGAAACCCATTCATATTTTAAAGGAGTGTTACACTCACAAATATCATCTAGCTAGGCCAAAGAAAGTAGCATAAGCATTTATGTTATGGATTTATAATACTAAGGGCCTGTTTCACAATCGACTAGTAAGTTCGAAGTAGCTTACTTTGCAGTTCAATTGATATTTCATATTACAACTGTCAAATGATCTGCGAAGTAAGCTACTTAGAACTTACTTGTCGATTGTAAAACAGGCCCTTAATATAATTATATATCCAAACATTTATACTACATAAACTTGTCAACAATCATGACTCGAGAACAGTTGATCACAAACATTTGCCATTTTTTTTTCAAATAATAATCATCATCATCACCAGCCCTCTAATGTACCCACTGCTGGGGCCCGGGCCTTCCCTATGGATGGAAGTATATAGGGAGATTGGTCCGTGCTGGGTATTGACGACTGCAGATGCAGCCGGAACCAACGGCTTAACGTGCCTTCCAAAGCACGGAGGAACTCGAGATAATAAATTTTTAGTCACCCATTCAATAACCGGCCTTAGAGAATATTGCTTAGTTTACGCAATCGTAGGCCTAGCGCGCTTTGCTCTGAGTGGCTTTCAAGTTAAAAAAATATTTAGTATACATCCTTATGATACGAAGACTTGTTGTCAGAATCCATTCAAGCTATCGGGGGCGTCTTACTTAAGTGCACGCGGATGCGCAGGCGCCGGTCTCCACCAAAACAGTTGTGGCGCAACCCGCCACGGCTCTAGGCGTCTTTGACGTAACCACAAACGACAAAGGCTCGCGAATCCGTTTGACATCAATAGAGTAGACAACCGTTGTAACGAATGAATATTGATTTACAATAAATATTGTGGGGTCACGGTGTCTTGCAGTTTTAGATATGTTATGATATGGTTGTATCTATGAATCATATATAGAGACTAAGATGGTGGATGAGTAGAAAAACATTCTTTAAATTATATCACTTATAAATTATTATACACATGTCAGTTTAAATTACATTAAAACTTTTTTTAATTATAAACATGGTTTCTTTTGTTTTTTTTCGTACTCCACTTTTACAGGATAGGGATACGTGTGTTTAGTAATTTTCTAGATAGCTATGAGTTAAGTTTTCCCTTAGTTTTTTATATTGCTTTAAGTTTGTCAACAAGAGTAAGTATAAAATATAGGGTAAGAATGTTCACTGTTCAGTCAGTATGCACAGTAGCATGCAAATATCTCCAATTGATTGAGAAATTTAATTTGCTTGACGTCTAGTCGAGTGGAGTGGTAACCTGACATCGCTGTTGACTGTACTGCTCGAACCAATTCTAGCAGAAAATCTCAAACAGAATACGTAAAATAATAAACTCAGATGGCATTGACATTGGCTGAACAATGAATTATCATTGATGTTTTTTGTCGAAGCAAACTTACTCAAGTGTGAAATATTCAGGTGCGGTTGGCCATTTTACTCGCACTTTTTCCTTCATCACTACTGTATTGACGGATATCAAGCGAAAGAAGTCAGTGACTTAAGATGCGGCACTTTATACAACAATATGTAACAGAAATAACGCACATCGTTAATAAAGCTAATGGTGATATCAAAAATTCTAAATTGGTTTAATTCATTTTCGTATTTTCCATACATTTTTCTTTAATGAGCGAACAATTTGTATAGGGAAAGAAAACCATTCTGAGATAGTCACATACTATCTATCTAATAAGTAAAAATCTCGTGCCAGAGTGTACACTTTGTCGTGACGTGCTGTCACAGCAGAATACTACTGTCACCCACGAGCATATCTCTTGCGGGTGTCGTACAAGGTGTCTTGTGTTAAAACAATGCCGATGAATGAACAGCAGCGGTTCTGTTGTACCACCTAGCAATATACTGCGTGAGATAAACGTGAATTAAATCGGATCTAATCTCACAGTTGGCGAAATGTTAAACTGAGCGCTAAAGCAAATATGTTGTATGTTTGATATACGATAGTTATAGATTAATATGGATTAATGATTTATGAAAAACCTTTTGTTCGTTACCTATCTATATCTAATAACTATCCAATTGCGATAAAAAATGCTGTCAATAGAATGGCACAGTTGTATTCAAAACCCACTTCATCATGCACTTTATCTAGCAAAATATCAGTAAAATATTGCACACTAGCGTATAAGTTACAAGCGTATACTTTACTAGACCAGTAATTTATTGATTACTGCAAAACATTTAAATAGGCTTTCCCACTAGTTTCGAAGCGTACTACTCATTCTATAATAAAAACATTATTTTATGTGGCCAATAGTCAGCCGAATGGAAGGCTAAACTACACCAAAGTACCTATATGTATAATTTACGCAAAGTAAGGCTCACTTCTCCGTTGATTTTCTAAAACACTTTACTTGTTTTTGGTGTCACACAGAGCCCATTGTTACTGATTTATGCGTGATTTTAGGGTCACTGTGCACTGGGAGCTACTCATTGGCTATGTTTAATATATTCCTAACGATTAGTTTGTGATTAAATCAATAGTGAAAAATGTTTTTGCCAAAGTAAACATTATTTTTATTATTTTGGTGGTTAGAGAAAAAGAATTTCGAAAAATTATGATCTTGAGGCGGGAAACGGGGATCATAATTTTTCGAAATTCTTTTTCTAACCACCAAAATCTTTGTACTAATTTTTCTAACATTTATATAATGTTAAAATTCAAATCGAACAGATTATTTTTATTTACGTGTGGGAATGACTTTCTCGTTGATGCGTTTAAAAGATATAAACATTTTCTCTTTCAGTCCTTATTGGTCATCATTTTATCTAAAGGCTGTACTAAAATGACTATGTATAATATACATACATAGAAAGAAAGCAAAAAACGTTTTTTTGCGACAACACAACAAAGATACAAAAATATCAAACATACTAATAAAAATAATAACCTACTTGTCTGAAACGGTACATCTCATATTCGTATACTTGGTAATGCTAGTATTATTCCGAATTTTAGCAAGCTGTTGGAAACTGTCTACGTTCCTCGTAAATTTAGACCCTGATTACAACTGCGCCCGAATGAGACGCGTTTCCTTATACATCGCTCGTTGAGGCCAAGAGGTGCCGGATTCGAATCCTGGTAGAGGTATCAACATTTATATTCATAATAATTATGATATTAAAAATATGTCCGTCAATTGGTATCCATAACACAAGTGCTTAGGCTACTTATTTTGGGCTAGATGCTAGGTGTGAGTGTAAAAAACAATTTATTAAATATTTATATTTACTCAAATTACGCGAAAGATTTCGAGTGAAAATCGCCCCATCTGAAACCAGGGTCTCAATGGAGAAGTATGGAATTCTTAACTAGAAACGATGCAAGGCTAATTAAAAAGCCACCGAGATCAGTGTGCAAAGAAATTACGCTCATCGATTCGCTTAAAGTGTTCCCCGTGCCTGCCGCATTCCGTCACGCAGTAATGGCTTAATTAGTGATTTAAGAGGCCCGCGGATGGGCGGAAAATTTCGCTTACCGCATCACTGTCACTCTCCGTGACGTAGCTCGAGAAAGGTTTTACTGCGAACCTCGAAGGCTTGTCTTTTATGTATGACATGAACGTAGGCCGTGTGATGACAGAGCGGAATCCCATTGTCACCATATCTATCCCGTCGGTACGTACAAGGCGATTAAGGGGTAAAAGAATGATGGGAAATAAGTAGTAATTGTGTAACGTTTCTGTTAAACTACCCAGCATATATTGCAGCATATTTACGTGCTCGATAGGTGGCAATGGGCTTGCCACTTATTAATGGGACCTAAGATAACCAGCGAGACGTAATAATGATAATTCATCTCTGCCTACATATTGATAGGCGTGTTATTAATATGTAATTAGCCGTGATATGATTTTTATTTTATCAATGTGTTCAAATTTAACAAATCCTTTGTAAACTGTAACATAGATAGTGTAAAGTCATATGTTATGTTTTTACAAAGACGGCTCCATCTTTGAACAATATCACAATATCCATCTCTGAAAAGGAATGAAATATGGCAAAACTTTTACCCTAAAAATATCAGATATGCGCTGAAATATAAGCTCTTAATGAATCACGTGCCGTGAAACCAAAGCTTTTTAGTTCCATCAGCGGAATGATACACGTGTTGAAGCGACCGAAAAGGTCAGCCCGATATAAATATTCTTCTGCGATGCTGCCCCGATATTATTTCCATAGTTCGATATTTTTTTAGTATATCAACAAATTAACGCCAACCTTTTATTATTTACGTTAGGTGTAGGTCTTCCTGATAGATGGTGAAATATAAAGAGCCATAGACACGTTGGCCCAGTGTAACGCACACAATGAAAAATGTAAAAAATGTTAAAGAACATTTTATATCCTCAGTAATTCTATACCGAGGATAGAAATTACTTTCCTATATTTATTTTGCTAAATAAGAACAAATGCAGGAGCGATAATGAGTACTTAATGTCGAAAAATGACAATCCAAAACTAGTCGCTATTCTTGCCGGGTCTATGGTCTAGATTTAATTGATTTTTTTTGACATTAGGTATTCATTAAAGTTATTTGACGTCTCTGAGTGCGGCAGTTAATCCTTCGATTATTCATAAATAAGAGCAGATATTTAGGCCCGAGTTCACCAACACGTAAATCAGCGATTATTATTAACCGTTGGTTTTTAACTTTTTATCGTATGTAAGAACTGTCAAAAACCGTCAATTATCTTTTAATCGCTTGATTTACGTGTTGGTTAACTCGGGCCTTAATATTTTTGTTCTAATTCTTTATTAGAATCCTATAAAATATTTGACTGTATAAAAACAGCATTGCATGTTTAAAGAGTTACGAATAAACAGAAATTGTAGTTTTACGCTAAAATTGTCATTTTGTTAGTTAATTGCAATCATTGCAAGATCTGCAACAATAGAGCTCTAGATTAGTGATCAGTCTATGTTTAAGTTGCACTTTTGTAACAATATTAAGATTATCTGTTTTTTAAGGTAAATAAAACATACATTTCAAAATCATACGAATTGAAAGTGCCACATGCGATTGTTTACTTGGAAGCACTTCGACTGGTTACGGCCACGAAAGCGAGTTGAATTAGTACAATTTCAACCTCTCTTCAGCGTTTGAAGCGTGCACTTGTGTACGCTACACGCGGGTTCAATCCTTCGTACATATTACGCCCTCAAAGCGCCATTTTCTTCTAGTGCGGCTTACTGCGAACGCTTGAGAACGTGGTGTGGAAATGCCAAAGCGTTTTACCTTTAGGTAATCCTTCTGGAAACGAATAGAACGAGCCCTATTCCGTTCGTTAGAAATTGCAACACTTGCAACTATTACTTGAACGTAAAAGAAGAAGAATTAAATACAATTTTAAATAATATTAACATTATTTTACGGATAGTAAATAATTCATGTTACAATTTAAAAAAATTATTTATAGAAATTGACTTTTACTATAGATTATTTTACTTATTAGTAAGTATATAGTGAAATATTACAACAACGTGTAGTTCTTTAATGAACTATTAAACAAGAAATTTCAATATGTTACGCAATGTGATATGACAATGACATAGCTATGCTTGGTTTTTTTCTGTACAATTAAGCTGTAATGTAGGAATCAGTAATGTAGAAAAACAAGGGTCTAACAGAAACAAGTACAAGAGAAGTCTACAAGGAAAAAATAATATAGCTAACTAACAACAACGAAATTCATATGACCCGAATAATTTATCCAATCGTTATCACACAGCCCGCATCCCCTAGATACACGTGTGATTCCACTCAATAGACAGAAATCTACTTGATTTATATCGATGAGCTTGTATTCTCGTTTCTGTTTGAAGTAAACCCAAAAACTAATGTTTTAGAACGCTGAAACGTTACATTATTGAAATTTTCCGAAGAAACTGAAAATGTTTTCCCCCTCGTTAAAACTGTTGAAGGTTGCGAAATTAAAGTTAGGACCTGTTTCACAATCGACGAGTAAGTTCTGAATAGCTTACTTGGCAGATCATTTGAAAGTTTTAATATGAAATTGCTTATTGAACTGCCAAGTAAGCTATTCAGAACTTACCCGTCGATTGTGAAACAGGCCCTTACACTTGTCAATTCAATAGTGTTCACAAACGAACTCCCCTACAAGCCTTATATTTCTAAAAAGAACCGTTTCACGTAATAGACCTACTGCCGCACTCAGAGACGTCAAAAAACGTTAATTCAAAACTAGTCGCTATTCTTGCCGGGTCTATGGTCTAGATTTGAATGAAATTTCGTGACATTAAATACTCATTAAAGTTAATTGAGGTCTCTGAGTGCGGCAGCTAGTAAATTATCAATAATTATCACCAGTCTTTTAATGTTCCCACTGCTGGGACACAGGCCTTTACTACGGATGGAAGAAGAATATAGGGAGAATGGGCCATAACCCACCACGCTGGCCCAGTGCGGGTTGGTGGGTACTAACGACTGCAGCTGATGCAGCCGGGACCAAACCAATGGCGGCGCTGAAACTGGAGATAATAATTCTTTGTACACCCATCCAATGACCGGCTTTAGCGAACATGTTTAGTTTACGCAATTGCATGCCGAGCACGATATGCCACTGCCCTAGCGAGCTCAAGTATAGTCCGACTACTTCTTGCGCGACTTTCCTACGGGGTGAGAGACGTTGAGGGGGCTGAGGTATTGTATGCTGTATTGCACGAGTTTTCCATCTCCCCCGCATCCCCCCCAATACATCTAGATGTCTTCGCCACCGTCTATTACTATATCATCGCCAGCCCTTTAATGTCCCCACTGTTGGGGCACGGGCCTTCCCTATGGATGGACGAATATAGGGAGATTGGGCCTAACCCACCACGCTGGCCCAGTGCGGGTTGGTGGGGTATTGACGACTGCAGATGCAGCCGGGACCAACGGCTTAACGTGCCTTCCGAAGCACGGAGGAGCTGGTGATAATAAATTTTTGGTCACTCATCTAATGACCGGCCTTAGCGAAATTGCTTAGTTTACGCAATCGCAGGCCAAGCGCGCTGTGCCACTATTACTATAGGTACCTACAATTTAATTCAGTATTTATTATTTTTGAGCTAACCTAATGAAGGACGCATATTGACTATCCTTGCATCCATATTCCATCTGTTCTAAGTGGATTAGTTCGAGTGCGCCGTATCCCGGCTAACTGCATTTGAGCAGCATAATTTGGTTACGTTGCGCACTGCGGTGAAGTCGGATGTTCCCGAGGGAATAGGGAATTTTGATGGAGGTCCCAGTTCGCTTGACAAGTATATGTAGTACTTTTGTAGCAACACCGATAAGGTCTATTAAAATGAAAAACGTGTGGTGGTGTGTGGTGGTGGCTGGCAGAGAAGAATACCATTGTAATCACCCCTGTCGCTCCCCACGAGAGCGACAGGGGTGATGACAATGGGATTCTTTGTTGTTGTTATCGTTCATAAATCACGCCTATTTATCCCCGAAGGGGTAGGCTGAGGTGAACTAGCACCCACGTTTCGCCAATTATGTTAGGTCCCATGTTAGGTGGCAAGCCTTTTACTATTTTATATCGGGCACAAAAGTCGCAGTTCTATTGCTAGATGGTATAAGAGGAACGCTGCTGCCCATTCCTCATCACTGATTTACCCTTAGTCGCCTTGTACGACACCCACGGGAGACATTTGGGGTGGTGACAATTGTATTCTGATTTGAGTTATAAAAATTGGAATGTTCCAAATTACGCTGCCTAAACGTTTTTATCTGTGCCGAAGTTCGCGAATTAGGTATATAGGTACTTTTTAATCGCGATCGCTGCGGGGAAAAAGAAAAATAATTACAAAGTTCGATTTCCCCATAAAACTTCTTCTATTAAGCGCCGTATCAGATACACTTAAAGGTTTTTCAATATAAAAGCCAACATGCAGCGTGCCAGTATCTATTTTGAGATAAACTAATTCCCCTACTTTACCGTGGAGGTTTTATAGGATTTATTTATCTCCTGTGGCGACGTACGTGTCAACTTTAAATGAGTTTTCTTTATCTGGTGGAATAAAGAGATTGTTTTTCTCGATTAGATATTAGTTTGTATCCGGGTCAATGCTGAAGATATTATTACAACTGTATAATTATCTAACTATAAGACGACCGCCTTGGTCGAATGCTCAGATTGCTGGGTATTGGCCAAGAGGTCCCGGGTTCGAATCCTGGTAGGGGCAAACTTTGTGATGACCACAAATGTTTGTTTCCTAGTCATGGGTGTGTATGTAGTATATTTTCAACATTTATATACATAATTATATTGAAAATATGTCCGTCATCTAGTATCCATAACACAAGTGCTTAGGCTACTTACTTTGGGCTAGATGATAGGTGTGAGTGTAAAAAAAAAATATTATTTATTTATACAGAAGCTTTAAAGCTCCTGTAGATACTTTGTAGAGCCACTGCGCTACAATTGTAGCGCAGTACACAAGCTGCGCCATTCACCTACGCTCAATTAAATTAAGCATTCATTCATTTAGGATTGGATGGGTGACCAAAAACATTTTCCCAAGTCAAGTGGAAAAATAGACACGCACAATGGCCCAACCAGGAGGCTAACTGCCGCACTCAGAGACGTCAATTAACTTTAATGAGTGTTTAATGTCAATTATTTTCATTCAAATCAAGACCATAGACCTGGCAAGAATAGCGACTAGTTTTGAATTGTCATTTTTTGATGTTAAGTACTCATTAACGTTATTTGACGTCTCTGAGTGCGGCAGTAAGTGCGGAAAAGACCCAACTAAACTAATACTGCACTAGCTGGGGTAGATGGAGTAGGAAACAGAAGAAACAAATGTGTACTCGGTTTGGTTGGTGCTAGGACTTCTTTCAAGTCCGCCTAGCTAGCTACCACCATCTTATCAAAATCTGTCGACACAATAATAATGTTAACAGCATTATTGTGTTCCGACAATTATTGTAATAAGATGCCAGCCCCTCTGTGGTTGAGGGTTCCAGGCGAAGCTCGATTCCATCTTCGGCCCTTATTGTCACTTACCATCAGGTGAGATGAAGGACAAGAGCTTCCTTGTCAAGCATAGAAAAACAGAAGATCACATTTTGAAACTAATAATCTATTCGCACTAAGCTTGCGTGGAGTTGACTGAAGTTGTGTATTGACGGGTACTAAGTGGTAATTGACGCGATCATTGCGGTCCATTGAACCGCCACTGGCTATTACTGGTATTACCTACCTATGTCTTATGTGCGAAACATTTTCCGTGTATAGATCACATATCGTATTGTATTAACGGAATAGGACGAAAATATGACATATTTATTCATACATACATACATAAATCAAAATTCGTTTATTCATATCATTACAATACACTCATGAATCGTCAAGACAAGAAATTTACGCTATCCGTTCGCAAACTACCAGGAGGCCCTGTCCTGAGAAGAACGGGCAAGAAACTCAGTCAGGTTTTTTCCTCCCTTTACATAAAAGTAATTTAAATTAATCAATAATTGGAAATTGAAAGATGTCAATAACGCACAACGTCAAGTAATAGTACGTAAATCGCGCCTATATCCCCGAAGGGGTAGGCAGAGGGGAAACTAGCATCCACGTTTCGCCCATTATGTTAGGTCACATGTAATGTAATTGGTGGCGACCCCATTTCCATTTATCGGGCACAAAAGTCGCAGTACATTGCTAGGTGGTATAAGAGGAACGCCCATTCCTTATCACTGATTTATCCTACGTCGCCTTGTACCCACGGGAGAGATTTGGGGTGGTGACAATTGTATTCTACTCTGCCACGTGGCATTTTTATTCACCGATTTATATAACCACAAAAGTAAGTTGTAGCTTCCACACTGGGGTGAAAGCTGAAAAATTAAATAGTATATGCCTCTATACACCCCAGGGGCGTCGTAAAAGTCGACCACGGGAGATCGCCCGGTGTTTACCAATAAGCAGATTGGGGCATCCGAATGATTGAGGGGAAACCACCAAAAATAGCGCACACAAAAATGGAATTGTGTAAGGCTTAAACCTAAGCTAAGCCAAACCCTTGAGCAGAGTGGATTGGAATTTTGTTATACTAAACAGCCTCTACGTCTCAGAGGTCTCACGCTATGATCCTTTCTTTCCATCAGTTTTTTATACATTAATTTATCACTAGCACCTTTCCCGTGTGATGTATGATATGAATAAAAAGGGTTTGAATGGCTCGATGACGTCTGACCGATATAAATTAAAAAGAAACCATACTGCGCCCGCCCCAGGTAACCTGAGAGCAAGATGATGAAGATGTGACACCACAAGATTTATGTTCAAATTATGCTTCTTTAGACATCGTTTAATATTGTGTGTAATTAGAGTTAAAATTTTTGAAAGATTTTTTGTTTAGTATAAGAAGAAGTCACGAATATTACCAAAATACCTATTAAGTTTTATTTTTATTTATCCTGTAGATGATGATGAGATGCTGTAAGTTAAAATGGTAAGTTAAATTTTCTTTTACTATTTTAATTTGATTTTATTTTACTTTCATATATTTTTTCTATTTACAGGTTATTTTGTCTATTACCGTTTGTCTATTGTACAGGTACGCAATACGCCATTGGTGAGTATTGATATCATTTTAATTTTCACACGACATTAGCTTGCTCGTGCTGGCTGGCACCCATTCCGGAAAACAGAACTTTGTCTGATCTGTCATCAATCACGTGCTTTCCGGTGTAACTCCATTTGGCTATGGTATGGTAACGGAAATAAAGTGGTAGCAGAAATATATTGTCAATTCGGTACTTTATAATAAAAAAAAACCGGCCAAGTGCGAGTCGGACTCGCGCACGAAGTGTTCCGTTCCGTGTTATCTATAAAAACACGGCAAAAAATAATGTCTTTTGTATGTGAACTCCCTTCAATATTAATTTTATGTTTATTAGTATGTGTGCAACATAAATACGTGAAAATGAGAAACAGCCTGGTGACAGACGGACGGAGGAACAGTGGAGTCTTAGTAATAGGGTCCGTCTTACCCTTTGGATACGGAACCTAATAAAAACCATTGTACATATCGACCATTGGAAAGACACAGTCGGCTAATTTCGACTTAGTAGAGCGTTCATTTTCTCTATCGCACGCTCTGTAACCCCATTCACTTGGGCTTGAGACAAAATGTAACCTCTCTTGATATGTCTCTTTATTTACGAAATGCTCTTAAAAACAAGAAACGTACCTATACTCTAGAATACATCATCAATTATTGACAAATAAAACTGTTAGCTGCTTTGAAATATTGGTGTTACACAGTTTTATTTTTATATTAAAAGACACATCAAGTTTGTTAACATTTTGTCTCAAGCCAAGTGAATAGGGTATAGAGTGCGCTCTACCTACACCTATAAAGTACTTAGTTCCGAATTCAAATTCTGATAAAGGATAAATATAATAATCGATAGACATGGAAATAGCATTTCTTTGTATTTGGTATTGCTATTGCCGACGGTAGGTGCAACATTTATCGCAGGGCACTGTAATTAAACATTTTTCAAGGAATGTTAAACAATTAAAATGTACGTAGGTGTAGTAGACCAGTAATTTATTTAAATTATTAGTAAAATTTCGCTTTTTCTCTTGACCAAAACTTTTTAAACTATTTTAAATGATAGAATCTAAATTCCTTGCTGACAACATAACATAAATTTAATTGCGAATCGCGACGTCGTCAATTAAAATCACCAAACACACTTCTTCACGCCTTTTTTCAAAAAATAAACTAGCTAATAAACAAAAGCAACTTTCTCCGACATTGGTAAAAGGATCTGATTTCAATCGCTGTAACCATACAAAACTCTCAGCTTAATGTAAAGTGGTGGAGATTAGGATCTCAGAATACAGTTGGCCACAGATCATCTGCGGATATAGTCAGCAACAAAAGTAACATAATACTTTAATATAAATATTTTTAGTCACACCTATCATCTAGCCCAAAATATTTATAAGCACAAGTGTTATGGATGAGGGACACATTTTATGATGGCTGATGATAACATACATAAATCACGCCTATATCCTCGAAGGGGTAGGCAGAGGTGAACTAGCACCCACGTATCGCCAGTTATGATAGGTACCATGTAATAGGTGGCGAGCCTATTGCCATTTATTGGGTACAAAAGTCGCAGTAGGTACATTGCTAGGTGGTATAAGAGGAACGCTGCTGCCCATTCCTCATGACTGATTTATCCTTAGTCGCCTTGTACGACACCCACGGGAGAGATTTGGGGTGGTGACAATTGTATTCTACTCTGCCGTCATCACACGGCTGATGATCACGACATAAATATATAAACAACTATGACTCAAGAACAAATATCTGTGTAGGTACATACATCACACAAAAATTTACTCCAACCAGGATTCGATCCCGGGACCTTTTGGCTAATAGGGCTGACCATTCAACAATACCGTCTAAAAGATTCCGTCAAAACCTGTAGTAGTAGTAAGTACCTACACATTGTTACACATTGTTTTGTATCATAATAAATTATTTGTATGCTCGTAACGTGCGTTTATAACTTACATCGTAATCTATCTCATCTAGTGATATTAATTTTCCAGTTGTGCGATCTGTTGCTATGCATGCACATAGGAATAACGAGATAATGATAATGAATTTTAATCTGCATTCTATATTATTATAAGTTTTAATTAGTGTTTATGATTAAGAGAAATTAGTCAAATTACACAACTTTTATTCTTTATTTTGACTTTCATTCAATAATTTTATTTTTATTTTTTATTAATATGAAGTTTTATTAATTTTTTATTATTGTTTTGATTTTTAATTGATCATTATAATTATGTTAGAAAAAATATTACAAAGTAAATTGTGGTTATAAAACCAACGCCTTGGTTCGCAGCAGAGGACGCGGGTTCGAGTCCCGACTATAATTTTTTCGAGCTTTTCCTAATCACAATTTTCTTCGGTAAAATGTTTAGTAAACAAATCGAATTTTGATTCAAACTGTAAATATTTTATCTTTGATTACTGTGTCGTGTAGAGCAATTGAAACTTAGTTATAATTTCAGTCTGAAGTTAATTATCAATATTATTAGAAAAAAAACTAAAAATTAACACTCACCGATAACAGTAAGACACTGTTTCCCAAATCGGACAATATCCGCCATTGCTATTGTCTAATAATGTAAGTGTTACGTCACGCACGCCACTTTCACTGCGCGTCGCGCTCAGTATGCGATAACCACTCGGTCTTATGAAACGGCAGAGGACGCCGCACTCGACTGCGGCTCAAGTTCAACGCACCCCCAAAAAGGCGGTATGTGCCAGAGAAAAAAAGTAAAATGTCAAAAAAAGCAGGCAAAGGGCTCCGGGCCGCGGTTTTGGCGGGAGAGTTCGGAAAAAAAAACAGTGACGCGTCGTGCGCGCTCACTTTCGTGGCGGGCAGTGAGCCGAGCGACACGGGCGTAGTGCTTTTACTTTCTTGAGCAAGCCACTCAGTGGGGAGTGATTTGACAGTGGATCTGTCACGATGATCAGCGTGCCCACTGGGTGGCGGGAAAGTAATGAGACAGCATGCTGGAACTGCATTATCTGTGACGGCCGGTTTGGTCTAATTAACGGATCGCTGGCTCGGCCACGAGGTCCCGGGTTCGAATCCTGGTAGGGGCAAAACTTTGTGATGAACATAGACATTTGTTCTCGAGCCATGGTTGTCTTAGGTTTTCCATGCGGCCGTCTATTTAACACTAACCCTCTTTGGGTGTTCCGTTGTAGATGTGGTTTCTCCTGTAGTATATCGAGCATACTTCCTTAATACTGTTACAATAAGACTTTTACTACACTCCTGGGGGGAAATTAGGGCTGGTACATTCTGCGTTCCTCGAATGGTGACAGCAGAGCAGAATACAATTGTCTCTACCTCCATTCTCTCCCATGGGTGTCGTACAAGGCGACTTAGGGTTAAGCAGCGATGGGTAGGCAGCTGCGTTCCTCTTGTATCACCTAGCAACATACCGCGATTTACGTGCCCGATAGACGGCAATAGGCTCGCCACCTATAAATTACATGGGACCTAATTGGCGAAACGTGGGTGATTATTCACCTCTGCCTACCCCTTCGGGGATAGATAAGCGTGATTTATGTTATTGTTTTGGCCTCAGACCGACAATGAAGAATAATAAACTACGTAAATATAAAGTTTAAATTGTTTACACCAATCCTCTATTACTTTAAATACGGGCGTTCAAATTACCATAAAGATAAGTATGTCAATAGTACTAGTTCTCCGATAACCTTTTAATATTGAAATGTTTATGGGGCAAAGAAAATAACTATTTAATAAGTAGATAGTATTATTATTATGGCACACTCACAACCACACCACTTTCTATGATAACACTATAGGTACATACATTACAAAGAAAATGTAGTCAGAATATTATCTAAAAAAAGAAAATTCTTTTAAATGGGTTGCAGATCAGTAGCAGCCCTTCCATGTTCCCACTGCTGGGGCACAGGCCTTCCCTATGGATGGAAGAATATTGGAAGAATGGGCCATAAACCACCACGCTGGCCCAAGGCGGGCTGGTGGGTATTAACGACTGCTGATACAGCCTGGACAAAAGGCTTAACGTGCTTTCCGAAGCACGGGGAAAATGAAGAAAATCTGTTTTTAGTCACCCCTCCAATGACTGGCTTTAGCGAACGTTGCTTAGTTTTCCCAATCGCAGGTCGAGTGCACTAAAGCCTTTGCGCTCTTGCTCTTGAGCTCTTCGTCCTGTTAGGGGAATCTGAATTAAGTTGCACATGTTCAAATAATCTCCATGCATCGGTTTCTCGACATGGTGTTCTCATTTACAGTGCCATGGATGAATGAAGTAAAGGCGTTTGGATGTCTAGATAGCGGTATACAAATGGAAGAATAAACATATTGCGCCGACCTCAGATTCAAACCGAACGGAAAAATCAATATGAATGTTAGAAAATGATTTCAATGAAATTGAGGTCTTTTACTTCGTATTATTGTTTTCTAAATTGTAAGTTATTATAATATCTCTGGACGAAAAACACTTTTGAGCTGGATTGACTGAAAAAATACTTTTGTACAACCTAGCGTCTTAACTTTAGTTTATTATCTTCAGGAACAAAATAGCTTGCAATATTTAAGAGTTAAGTAAAAACTGTAGGTAAAGTAAAATCATAGGTAAACTTTATCTGACTCACAGATTTCCAGCAAAAACATTTGCCAGCATACGCCTGAAGCAATAATATGTAAAAACGTAACAAAATTATACAAGGCCAAGCAAATTACTTTCCCTCTATTACGCCTAATAGACATACTTTGAGCGGTCTTTAAAAATAAATAAAGTGTCCCACGGTTACACTGTTTTCACGTTTTAAGCGTGTTACGAAAATTACATGTACCGAAAATTGGAAGAAAGTACATCGTTCGTTGGACTTTCTTCAAATTCAGGACTGCATGTTGTTTTACATACGAACTGCGACGTGTGTAACAAGCGCGATCTGTCTGCGATTGCGTAAACTAAGCAATGTAATGCTAAGGCATGAAATGGATTGGGGACCAAAAATTTTTGTTACGAGATGCTACTTGCTTCGTAAGGCACGTTGACTCGTTGGTATATCATGCTAATCAGCAATATTATTTCTGTATTTTCTCATCCACAGGCTTGTGCCTCAGCAATTAAAGGAAACATAATTATTGGTAACGCATATGAGTATAGATTTGAAAACTTATTATACCACATTCCGCCGCACTCAGAGACGTCAAATAACGATAATGAGTACTTAATGTTAAAAAATGACAATTCAAAACTCGTTGCTATTCTTGCCGGGTCTATGGTCCAAATTAAATTGTTTTTTTTTGACATTAAGTACTTAAATTGTCTACTTTAATTACTTAAATTGATTGTCTTAAAAACAACATAATGTAGCTATTTCCTTTTAACTTGAACCTATTTACTCGCCAGCACCTCTCAACCAAACGCGCCCTCAAAATTAACGCAAATATTTAAAGTGAATACTTTTATAATACCTACTACAAATTATTTTTAGTAACAAAACCGAATGTTTGCTTAGGATAGTCAAGATTTTGGCAAGATGCTGCTACTCAAGGTGCTAAATGCAAAGGGTTCATAATAATATTCCTGCGTCATCAAGTTAGGGTTAGGACACATTAGTGGCGGATGCGGGTTGATTGTTTTTTAGATATTATTATTATTATTCGAGGTTGTGGATATTACGCAATGTTCTATAGGTTGTTCTTGGATAGGTAAGTAAATATACTACCTAAGTCGAGTTCCTTGGTGGCTACGTTAAACCTTAAGTTATATCTGCATTTTTTGAGCTTTGCAAAACTTTGAGCAGTATGTATTGGAATGTTGTCATTCCAATCACTCTCTCCGTTCATCGGTCTCTCGACATGGTCCGTTCCGTCTCTTTTCTATACATTCATTCATCACAGGCACTTTTACGGTGTGATGGATGAAATGAAAAAAAGGGAATGGATGGCTTGATGACGTCTGACGAATAGAACTGATGAATAGAAGAGGAATCAGTTCCAGAGACAGGGGACAGGGAACAGGGCAGGGAGAAGAAGTTTGAGTTAGTGATAGAATTTTATAAAAATGTTCTCAAATAAAATTAATATGCAAACTATATTTTATTATGGCAAGGTTTGTGCCCCACAGTACCTCGACATTGGGTTTTATTTTTCTAGTTTAATTTTTTTATTTGTTAATGTATTTACTATCTATTGTCTCGTATTTTAGAAGCCCGTATTTTGTAACAAAGTTTAATGTTGTTTAAACTAACTTTTTATAGGCATTCATGTCAGAAAATTTAGGTACATTTAGGTAATAATTTAGTATCAGAAACAGTACAATGTACATGTTATGCTGTTGGTGTACCTTAATAAATATATAAATAAACAAAACATAATTGGCGACCCATCCTATGACGTGCCATAAGAAACATTGCTTAGTTTACGCCATCACAGGCCATAGCTATCGAGCTCCTCCTCGATCAAATCCTGAGATGCAAATCCCGATTCCGAATAATATTATGTCAAAAGCTCACTCTGCTCCCGAAGCCCGACCCGGCCTCGACCCAAATTCCCCGTGTACACTACGCTTTATTTTCGTGTCGAAGCTTTTGTTTTGTAACAGCTTCCCGGACGTTGACTCTTGTAATGTTTATGAGAATCCGAATCTTACTCAGCGCAGATGTTGCGATATTCGGTAACGACACCGGGTTTTACGTGACACAGTAACCAACCATCATGTTTGTCTATGTGTCAAAGTTTTGTAATAGTCTCTTTTTATGGTTTTCAACTTTAATTTTTTTGTCTTTGAAGTGGAATATGCATAGCAAAGACTTATTAACCAAGTCATTACATAGATAGAGACTTTATTAAGCCCTTTAATATCTTGCTGGGGTTAAGGCCTTCCTATGGATGGAAATCAAATAAAGCACAGCTGTAAACAGCTGTAAAAAGTCACAGTCAACACAGCTAGGTGTTATAAGAGGAATGCTGCTGCCCATTACTCGTCACTGTCTTTACTCTTAGTCGCCTTGTATGACACCCACGGGCGAGATGGCAGAATACAATTATTCATTAATTTACTATATTTCCCTCAACATTTTGACGTTAAAATATTGCCAAGTAACTTTTTACACGCTTCACTATTGTGAAGCGCGTAAAATATTATATCTAGTACCAAATACGTTTTGCTTTCAAAAAAATTTACAACACAAATATTGAAGTCTCTTTGTAATTTACGTACCAAACTCGAGCCATTCAGAAGCCTTAACAAAATAGCTTCCCCGGCGCCAACAGGCTCCATCCTGTCCTTTATGTTCCCGATCTATAGAAGAGATGAGAGCTATTGTGATGCTCGAATATTAGGTTTTCAATAAAACCTCTTCTCTTCATATTTTGAAATTCACTCATGCAAGCGAGCGCCTTCTCGAATTATATGAGCAATTCCCAAGCGTGACGAATATCGGTTGTGCACTAAGAATTTCATCTTCATTTTTCTCACAGGTGCTTAATATATGAATAAAATATATTAACAAGCAATTTTCATGCCCAAATTATTGATTTGTTTCATGTCATTTTCATTTGGTTAATGTTTTCTTTTTATATTACAACTATATACCTCCCTTGAGTTTAAGCTACCGATTAACGATCTAAGAAATTATTTAACGAAACATTGTATGGAACCCGGCATTTTATTACCCAAAGCTATCTACATACCTAAGCTACCAATAGTAAATAATTAAACGCAATAAATACTGCAACACCAAACTCGGCTGCGATCTGTAACAATGGTATTCAAAGTATGAATGCCGAGCAGAGAACGAACCATAGCCAGAGAGCCAGACACCACTGAAACACGTTGTTGTAATACCTACATACATAAATCACGCCTATAAGTCTCCGAAGGGGTAGTCAGAGGTGAATTAACACCCACGTTTCGGCAATTATGTTCGGCGAGCCTATTGCCATTTATCGGGCACAAAAGTCGCAGTACATTGCTATTGCTAGGTGGTATATGCTAGGAGGAACGCTGCAGCCCATCCCTCATAATTGATTTGATATTGCTAAATGGTACAAAAGTTTTGCTACTGCCCATTACTCATCGTTGTCTTAAGCCGTACCTAGTCGCTTTTTACGACACCCGCGGGTGAGATTCGGGGTGGTGACAATTGTATTCTGCTCCTCCGTCGTCACACGGCGTTGTGGTAATTCGATGACAATATTCCATGAATATATTATTGCATCTTGGTGTTGCCAATTTATGTCAACACGCCATCTTTGTTTCTTTTATCTCATCGTTAATTACTTCTATAGATTTGACGAGATATCTCTGTCGAAAAATTCATAATTACAAAGAAAAATAGGTCAGAAATAAACCGAAACATTTGTCTTTTTCTTTGTAATATTTTTTTTAACATTTATGTATACTCTATGGGTAATGTTCATATAAAAATCAAAATAATAATATCGTATAAATAATTAACCTAATAACAAACGTATAAACAATCGACTGACAACGCGCAAGTTCAAACCACTTAAAAATTTGGTATACAGAAAAATTATGGTGTCAACTATGATACGATTTTGTTATTGTTATAACAATTTTGATCTTGCTGCTTCGAAAGCAATGTGTTGTTAAAACTTTTCCAATTCACATTCCCTGATGAAAAAAGTGAATCGTGATTTCATCGGGTATAATTATGTTTTCATAGTAAAACATTTATTAGTGTAAAAGTTTCGTCGTAGTGTCGTCTTAAATCGCGTCATAGTGCTTTGTATTGTTACCAATTTGACCAAACTGAACTTTCCGCAATGTCTGTCCCCTAGTCCGTAGTTGTTGAACTCGTAACAGGAACTGACATAGCTTTATTGGCAGCAAAAGGAAATGGAGTTGGTTGGTAACGAGTTAACGTGCCCTTTACGCTTCAGCTGCGAGTTATAAATGTTATCAGAAATGGAATTTCAATTCCAACGTTTTCAACGGCAGAGCAAAGGTTAAAAGTACAATAACCAGTGCGTTGTGGTATCAACTTGTTCAGCTACGAGCGCCGTGGGTAGCGGTAGTAGCCAATTAAAATTCATTCCGAGTCCTGAAGTTTTAATTATTGGCCTTTCGGGGTGAATTTTTATTTTCAGTTTTTGTCGTACAAAAGCTGAAAACTACTGCTTTACAATGCAACGTTTTGAATAGCGGTTATGATCAATAACCCATACGAATGTCAATAGCATTTCTGGGGAAGTATCTATCGCCATCTTACAGAAGATCGCGAATAACATAGTGCGTAGCGAGAATAATTTTCTTTTTTATTTGTTAAGGTTAGTAAACGACTTCATCCCGCTTGATGTTAAGCGGAATAGAGTAGTACATAATATGTACATACATACATAAATCACGCCTATATCCCCGAAAGGGTAGGCAGAGGTGAACTAGCACCCACGTTTCGCTAATTATGTTAGATCCCATGTAATAGGCGGCGAACCTATTGCCATTTATCGGGCACAAAAGTCGCAGTACATTGCTAGGTGGTATAAGAGGAACGCTGCTGCCCATTCCTCATAATTGATTTATCCTTAGTCGCCTTGTACGACACCCACGGGAGAGATTTGGGGCGGTGACAATTGTATTCTACTCTGCCGTCACCACACGGCATAATATGTAACCGCAGTTAATGCGTCATCATTATCATCAGCTCTTTAATATCCCTACTGCTTGGGCACAGGCCTTCCTTTAGGATGGAAGGATATAGGGTGAGTAACTTGCCACGCTGGCTCAGTTTGGATTGGTTATTAACGACTGATGCAATTGGAATCAAAGGTAACGTGCCTTTCGAAGCACGGGGAACTCGAGATTTAAAAATTCTTCGCCACCCATCCCGATGATATGAACAAAGGCCGTGAGTGCTAGCCCCTGCGCTATAAATCTACTCAAAATTATACGCGGTATTATCAAATTGCAATTCTAACCCCTGTGCAAAATTCAGCTCACGCGCGACTTCCATAATTTTTTATTTCATACTTTTGGCTAAACTCCACTCATGGCCACTAATTGCCCCCAGAAGAGTTATTGGAGAAACGTGCGGAAAACACTCAGGGAAATGCTGAAAGGCAACTTTTGTAAACGGGTTCAGAGACGGTCAATCAACTTGGCGTCAATCACGTAGATTTTAGCTTGCTTCAGCATTTTGATCGTCTACAACGCTTGCTTGATGCTTGTGTTAAGCTTTTAAGAGCTTTTATAGGTCTGTTTGATTGGTTTGACCTAGCAACACAACAGAAACACACAGACAATCAACGTGCTTGACTCAGGCTGATTGATCGTCTTGGAACCCCATATACGTCCATTCCATACATTTGTAGATATTCGTTCGAATAGGTTGACCACTTGTTTATAGGGGCTGGTATAAGTACATGTTTTTTGTTACGAACAGTTGGAGCTGCAAAATGTGTTGCCGCGAAAGTTCACCCTTGCGGAGCGGTCGCAATGCAGATGGCGCACGTGTGTACATAAATAACGCTTTACCTACGGCGTGACATGAAAACATGTCGGAAATATTACTTTAAAATTTTGTGTTTTTGTACACATTGTAATTTATTTACCATACATTTTCAAAACATTGTACCTACACTCGAGTTCAACGAAATCGGATCATATGAAAATATAGGAAAATTATTAGGAGTACCTATGCAATAAAATTACGATCACATTGCCTATAAATAGTGCAATGAATTTTATACAATGACACACCCCTTTATCTTTTTTCTCCTGCCCTTATTCCACTCTAGGTAATTCTTCTTCCACTCTTCTGTATCAGACAAGACCAATGAGCAATAAGTGATCGAGATAACAAAGCTCCAATCCAATCAGACTACCACAAAATGTTAAATTTTCTCAGTCGACTTTTGGCTCTACTGCCAACAAGATAAGGTTGACAATCAATTGAAGAAATTTGACAGTTTTGGGTAGTCTGAAGACCCGTTGACTGTACTACCCCAGTGTGACAGTGACGGGTAGACCAAGTTAAACCTATGCCAAGGTTTTGGCTCAGGTTTCACAGCCGACTGCTTGCCTAAACCTCTTTGGGTTTCTCTCAAACTTTTGATCAGTGCAATAAATTGTATACAAGTACATTTAATAGAATAATTTCTCCAAATAAAGCACCAAAAATTATTTACCTAAAGGATATAATTCTACAAATGTCACGTGACATGTTTCTGATAGCTCCAAGTGCCTATAACATGTTGAAATAAATCAATTTCCTGCTATGTCGTAACTGGATCCTAGGCAGCTGACGGCGGGTGATGTGTGTTCTAACAAATAGGGCGGCAGCCGTGGGGATTAAGTCATACGTGGTGCGTTATCTGGTTCTCATCTATCGAAACAGTAGGTACATAGTACATACATACATTACAATAAACATTTTACATTCAAAAGCACTTCTGCTACCGAACATGAATCTAATAATCATTTGTACAACGGCATTTACCAGGGTTTTTAGAACGGGCAAAAGTTTTGGTTTGGTTTCAAATATTTAATTAAGTATAAAATAACAGCATTACCTTCAAGATTTTTTCCGTTGGGCATCTGACGCCGGTAATCAAAACGATGATGGTGCTGTGAGAATTGTTCTCCATTTTGAGAGCAAATTTTTTCACTCACGCACTCATTTGTTAGCCGCGTCACTTTTCACTTATACATACATACATAAATCACGCCTATATCCCCGAAGGGGTAGGCAGAGGTGAACGAGCACCCACGTTTCGCCAGTTATGTTAGGTCCCATGTAATAGGTGGCGAGTCTATTGCCATTTATCGGGCACAAAAGTCGCAGTAGGTACATAGCTAGATGGTATAAGAGGAACGCTGCTGCCCATTCCTCATCACTGATTTATCCTTAGTCGCCTTGTACGACACCCACGGGAGATATTTGGGGTGGTGACAATTGTATTCTACTCTGCCGTTACCACACACATCTAACTATTAATAAATTTAGGGCCTGTTTCACAATCGACAAGTAAGTTTTAAAAAGCTTACTTCGCAGATCATTTGACAGTTGTAATGTGAAATATATGTGAATTGAACTGCAAAGTAAGCTACTTCGAACTAACTTGTCGATTGTGAAACAGGCCCTTAATAAAATATCCTAATGCCCACATAACTGGTTCTCCGCTAAAGCTTGTGAAACAACGCTCTCAACCACAATTGCTTTCAGCTTCAGCGTGTAAAACTCTTGGTAGAAGCATCGTGTTCTTGATTCTCGTGACCTCACGAATCGTTACCGCGCTGACCACTTTTATGGGAAAGGCAGTTATGGAACTTTTACTGTAAGGTATTCCTGCCCGGCTAGCATGACCACCGAAACACGATATGATATGTATGTCTATATCTATTGTTAAAACCTTAAAGGCTATAAGATAGAGCCTTTTACAGAATTTAACTGTCAAAAATTCGATGGCTATTTATGTGCTTCAGTGGTCGAGCTAGCCGGGCTGAATGAAATAGTATTGTTAGGCGTTCGTTAGTGAACGCAGCAATTACGAATGATTTCGGCTTCAAATGTTTGACGGAATGATGTGTAGCCCAGTAGCCCGCTCCCTCATTGGCGCTTGCTGCCTAGCACGGGACTTGAACAAAATCTGTCTCGGGATTTAGTGGGAATAGAGGTCGAGACGTAAATATTTTCTTTTTTCTGAGGGAGTTTTTCTCCACGTCCCATGCTACAGGTTAACGTTAGGTTAATTGATTTTAAATAGAAATGTAGTTTTCAGTGGCGGAGCGTCCATATAACCCGATTCCCAACAGCCGTACCAAACGAGCGAGCATAAAAAAATCATTACCATAATTCAAGTACAATACCATTTTATAAGCAAATAAAAAAAATCCATCAATATAATCTTATCATAACAGTATTAAACGCGCGCGAAACAATATGCAACACAGGTACATACAATTCGCTCCCGCTCTCTAGATTCCTTCAACTAACTCGCTAAACATCGAGTTATGGACGCCTGCTATACAGCGCCTGCACGCACACAGACAAGCGTAGTCTTGTCAGGCGCACGCAACGCGAAATGGTACCTAAAGTTTGGCTACAAGCCGGCATCAAGCCGGCATTTCGGCAGCCTACGCGCTTATGCATCGATACACTACGACACACGCACACATTAGTAATAAGCTCCCACGAAAACAAGTTCCGTCAAAAGTAAATATTTTAGATCTTATTGCAATAGCCATAAAAGCGGAATTTCTTTTGTGAACTGCACTCAATATCGCGGTCGTGCGCCGCTCCTGCAAGCCGCTCCGGACCGGGTTGAATCGTCTTTCTGGCTGTATAAAACAAAGCACAAGCACGCAAAAGTGGCAACGTAGTTCTCCGCTTCGTCACTAGATGGCGTTGAACAGTTGTAGCCGTGTCCTAGCAGGCGGTGTTAAAAGTTAATGCTTAAACCATAAGAGGCTTCATATAATTGTGGCTTGCCTAACTTGTTCTTTCACGCCACGCCACTGGTAGTTTTACTGTGTTACATTTTTACTACTAAAGTCTAAGGGTGAGTCAACATAATTATTCCTGCTAAGTTCCCAGGTTATCTGGGGTGGGTGCAGTATGTTTCTTCTACAATTCCTTACAGTCAGACGTACCTATCCTTCCAATCAATCCCCTATAACATTTATCACACGACAACCTATAGACACTTTTTTCGACAGAATTTTTCGTCACCCCCGGGTACCATGTAGCATGCACGAATGCACGAGAAGCGCTACAAATCGGACACGATTGCGATATATAGTGAGGCGTGTGACAACAGCCCACAGCCCTCCCTCATGACGACCACGACCGCTCTGACAAGAGCGAAACGAAGAAGAAGAAGAAGAAGCATGGGACCTAAAAATGCTACCGGTCCAGATAGTCTATTTGTAATATTTTTCTGTAACTCTACCGGCTTGCAGAATATCCCTTAAATGTTTTGACATGATTATTCATTCTCAATACACATGTGACTTTGATATGTCACATATAATCCATTTCCACCCTTCGTTTCACAGGTCATTAATCTGTTGTTGCAGCTTACACATCGTCAGGCCTAATAACTTAATTCACACGTTCTGCCTACCAAATTAAGTGGAAACTGGCAGTAGCACGTAGGCCCTGTGATTTTACGTCATCTCGTTATTATTTGTGTCACTGCGAACAAGATAGATCTTGTTTAGGCTTGGGTAGATTTCTTTTCCACTATCAATAAATGTAAGGATTTTCCTGGCTTAAATTGTTGTAATGTAAATTACTTCAAGAATAATATGTCTATAGGAGAAGGAAAAGAATACGAAATGGCATAAGAATACCAACAAGAAGGCAAAATTGTTATCCTCCTGTACGATAGCACGCATTGCCAGTGATAAAAAGAAACAAGCATATTAAATATTGAATCATCGTAATTATCGCTCCGGAAAACTGCAGTAGTTTGAAAAGGATGCTAACTTTTTGGAATGATCTGGGTTGGTTGGAGAAGTAAGACAAAAGGAGGACACTTATAAATTGACTCATCGTAATTAGCGGTCCCGGAAGACTGCAGTAGTTTGAAAAGGGTGCTAACTTTTTGGAATGATCTGGGTTGGTTGGAGAAGTAAGACAAAAAGAGGACACTTAAAAATTGACTCATCGTAATTAGCGGTCCCGGAAGACTGCAGTAGTTTGAAAAGGGTGCTAACTTTTTGGATCTGGGTTGGTTGGAGAAGTAAGACAAAAGGAGGACACACAATGGCCCAATCAGGAGGCCAAGTGCGGAAAAAGCCCAAATAAACTGAGTTAATTTAGTTAATTTTAACTGCCTCCGTGGTCTAGTGGTTGGCCCACCGGAATTAAGATCCAGAGGTCCCGGGTTCTATCCCCAGGGTGGGTACAAATTTGGTACTTGATTTAGTTGATGATAGGACTTCTTTCAAGTCCGCCTGGCTATCTACCACCATCTTATCAAAATCTGGCGCCATAATAATAATGTTAACAGTATTATTGTGTTCTGACAATGTGTGAGCCCCTCTGTGGTTGAAGGTTCCAGGTGAAGCTCGTATTCCATCTTCCGCCCTTATCGTCACTTACCATCAGGTGACATGAATGGACAAGAGCCTCCCTGTCTAGCATAAAAATACAATAGCCTTACCGTAGTCTCCTCCATCATGCAAAGTTTATTTAAACTTTTGCGTACAGTCAGTGTTCAATCAATATTGTCCCTTGGCAAAATTGTCTTGTACACGCAAAACTTTTCCAGTTAGGACTTCAATTTCTTGCTAAATCATGGGCAGCCGTTTGCGTCAATGATAGCGATGGCTGCGTGGGAGTCTGAGGCGAGTTTGTTACCAAGTTACGACGGCCATTGTTGCGGTCTTGGCGCAGAACGTCACTTTCGCAGATCGTCATTTTCGCAGGATGTCAATCCGGCAATTTTTTTCTTGTGTTATGATATGTCACCGAAAAATTTGGTCACTTTCCCATAATGACACTTTTGCAAAACGTAATTTTCCCAGAATATGAGTTCAGCATTTTTTTCCTTATTCATCTTATACTAACACCGCAGGATCAGGTAGGTAATAAATTAAAAATATAAAAAAACCATCATAAGAATAATAATTATAAAAACCAATTACCTACCGACATGATAAATGAAAAAAAATTGCTAGAGTGACATCCTGCGAAAAAGGCGTTTTGCGAAAGTGACGTCCTGCGAAAATATCGTTTTGCGAAATTGATAATAAGCAAAAATGACGTTCTGCGAAGTGACCAAATTTTTCACGATGACATTTTGCGAAAGTGACGTTCTGCGTCTAGACCACTGTTGCTTCTATCACCCTGTAACACTGTAAACAAAGGGGCTATGATACACAACAATGGCTGTGAATGATCAAGTCGCCTGTAAAGCTGGATTATTTCCGTTCGGGCCTAAAGTTAGTTACAGTTTCAAATTAAGCTTTCGCAATACACTAGAACTCAAAAAACGAGGACTAGTGGTCACCCACGGCTTCGCTCGCGTTTATGTCGGTTATTTTATAGCCTTTCTCGATAAATGGGTGGGTGCTAGTTCACCTCTGCCTACCCCTTCTGGGATATAGGCCCGATTTATGTATGTATGTATGTTTCTCGATAAATGGACTATCTAACACTAAAATAATTTTTCAGTTTGAGTCAGTAGTTCCTGAGATTAGCGCGTTCAACCAAACAAACTCTTCAGCTTTATAATATCAGTATAGATAGGGTTATTTATAATATTTCATTGTCATCTAACCCACGCTTGCAAAAGCTAGACACTAGATACATGAATGGCACCCAACTGATTAAGAACTTTATGTATTGTTATCCAACCCGAGTCAGTCACGTTTGGTGAATTCTCAATTAACATCTATATCTATAGCGAAGAATACTTCGCAAACTCCGTCACTGAACTTTTTTTGTCATCACCAGAGTTATATTTCATAACTCTTGTGATGACAAAAAGCAATGGGGGCGATTATAGCGACTATTGCTTATATTTCACAACACAATCAGCTCGATTCTCGCTGATTGCTGCTGACGATGCCCTTCCATTTTGCGTGCCGTAAAAAGCTGAATATACAAATGAAAGCTCCAGAGAAACTTTATATCGGGCCTGGCATCATACAGAATCCATTTGCATCCGAAAAATTGGATAGTATTTCGCCCCAGAAATAGACCGGATTGAATAATGGAACACTGCTCTATCGGAATTTATACGTATTTCATAATAAATTCTGATGTATATGGCTTAATCCTGAATGCGTGAGATGTGATGGATTGGATACGGAACCGCAGACGTTTTTATGAATAAGGCATGGGATTAGGGTGGATGTGGCATAGCAGTAATGAATTAATAAGAAAACTACAGTGTACAACAAAACTATTGGCGAGAGACAACACATACATATTTTCGGTAGCATAGAAAGTGCGACGCGCAAATTTTTCTCTACGTAAAAATACAGTAGAGTGTTCATGCGCGTTCATAATTGAAAGGCTACTACTAAGCGAGAATTTATTGGGACTTGGCGTACACTGGTGGCTTGCTACTTAATTTAGCAGCTGGCTACTTAACCAATAATACGATAGACAATTTATAAGAATTATTTTCGACACAAGGAAACTCAACTACGGAAACATTTAGCACAGCAACAGAGATGAGTACAAAGCTCTCAGTAGGCAGAGTTTGCTAGTAAAATTTTATTTTATAAATTAAACTTTGTTTTATAAATTACAATGGGGAAGTGTTTGACAGACACTTCCCCATAGTAATATACAGATACATACAGACACATTTTTTTAATGTTTCATTTTAAGTGACCTTATTCCGTCGTTTTTGGAGTCGGCGCAGTATGTCCTCTTTCTGCTTTCTTGTCTATCACTCGTCATCTCCTTATCCTCACCCATCACTCTACTTTGACATCCATCAACATTCATGTCCATAACTTTATTTATTTCCTGTTAAAATATTGTTTGCCGTGTGGTGGGTGAAGACAGAGCAGAATACAATTGTCACCACCCCCATCTCTCCTGTGGGTGTCGTACAAGGCGACTAAGGGTAAATACGAGTAATGGGCAGCAGCGTTCCTCTTATACCACCTAGCAATGTATTGCGATTTCCGTGCCCCACAAATGGTAATAGGTTCGCAGGTTCGCCACCTATTACATGGGACCTAACCTAGTTGGCGAAATGTAGGTGCTGGTTCGCTTCTGCCTACCCCTTCGGGGCTATAGGCGTGATGTTGTATCTATACTAATATTATGAAGCTGAAGAGTTTGTTTGGTTGGTTGGTTAAACACGCTAACCTACTTACTCATAATTAAAAAAATATTTATATGTTGGATAGTCCATTTATCGAGGAAGGCTGTAGGCTATATTATAATACCCGACATTAACGCGAGCGGAGCCGCGGGCGACCACTAGTGTATGTATATATTTTTTGTGTATTTACTTGTAAGGTAGTGAACACCATCCGTACAGGTAGCATCTTCTCACCTTAGAAATCGCGTTAGGTCCACGGGAGGCTGCGCGATCTCTCGATCAATACAGATGATTCCCGCGCGCCCCCCGTCCTCAACCCGCCCAGGCTCAGTGTCGTACACAGCGTCGCTAAAAACACATCAATTTTTGACTAGTTTTTTGTAAAAGGACCTTTTTACATCCTTTTATTTGTAGTTCAACCTTTTGTACGGACAATTTTCGCGCTCCGGAGTTTTCTGGAGATGGGATTTTGTTAATGGTGAGTGTTTTGCTTTATATTTATACTTAGCTTGTAAGGTATATAAATTGACAAAGAATGCAAGCGACTAATGAATTTGTTCAAATATCCAAAATATTTGTCTGATTTCAGTTTAATGTCAAAATGTTTGATAGTATGAGCGGAATTGCAAGAAAACATTTTTCTTGCAATTGATTAAAATAAACCGCGTTCAACCATAACATAAAAAAAAATCGAAAACAAAATGAAAAATAAAATCACAATGAAAGTAAAAAATGTTAATTTTAATCAATAGACGAATTAAAAGCAAACGCTTTAGACAGGCTTTTGTTATGTTACTCTCCATTTGAGTTCAAAAAGATCGTCTAAATATTATACATTAAAGTTTTTTAATTATTCACCATCATATTTATACTAGGATAAGGGCATAGAGCAGAAGAAGAATAATTCACCATCTATAATTAGAAGTTTACAAAATATACAATAGTAGCTTTGTTATTGTGAGAGAGAGAGAGAGAGTAGAGAAAGTACCTATTTGGGTGTTATATTTCTATTTTATGCTTGAAATTCTTTTTATTATGATAAAAAAGCTGCTGGCATGACCAATTGAAATGGCAGCTTCCAATCCGATATGTCAATCAGAATAATGGCGGCCCCGTTTCGAAGTACAGATGAAATGGGTCGAACGCGATTGCGCAGATGCGTATTGAGATATTCGATTTCGTCCTGGCCCTTGGCTAATTAGCGACAAGTCAATTATTATCCAATCTAATCCATGCAGGGATGTGGCTTTCTCTACATTCAGCTTAAATCTTAAAATGCTCATTATAGATTTCTAAATACAATAATACACTGCGACTAAGACAAGCCAGTGGCTTTTCTATTCGAACGCATAAAAAACAAATGTATGAAACTGACGTATTACAGAGAAAACAAAACGTTGGGCCACTTGGCTAGGGCCACTGGATTGATAGCCCTATTAATCCCTAATACCCCTCCAGCCAAGAGGCTAATCTATCGAACGCTTAAAATACAAAATGTATGAAACTGACGTCAGAGAAATCAATAAGTAAATTTCATACTTTTGTTTTCTATGCGTTCGAATAGATAAGCCACTTGGCTGGGCCTTCCTGGCCCACCTTGTCTATAGTCGCGGTGTATTATTTTATTAGTCAGTCAGTCGTCTTAGAAAATAATACACCGCTATATTATACATTAACAAAATAATTCAGTTAGATTGTTCATTACCTCAATAATGCGCGTCCATGCGGACTGTAATGAGATTGGACGAAGCTATAGAACTATGCAAGGAATGTAGCAAGTAGTATGTTTGTTTTTTTCTTCTCAGTAATACGTTAGTTTCATACATTTTGTATTCTATTCGTTCGATAGATTGGCCAGTTGGTTATATACGGGGACCCCTTTGGGAAAAAGGCGTGACGTTTATGCGTCCATGCCAGCGGTTCAATCATTTATTGAAACCCATCTCTGGCTAACCCTTCAGGGATAGATATAGGCATTAAAAAAAATCCTCTAAAATACAGATGTCGTTAATGTCTGTCGAAAACTCTCATGTTTTATTTTTTTTGTAACGGTATTTTTTTAGGCTTATTTAGCTCTATCTTTGTAACTTTACGAACTACATTTGACAAAATAACGCTATCATCTTTACTTTTTAATGGCACGTTTTATTTGAACCACTTTTGAATATTATTCCTAAGGGTACTATAAAATGACTTGGCCTATATTTTTCTGGCAGAGCTTACACGTAAATTATTATAAACTTCGATTTGTCCATCAGAGACCATTATTAAAGAGCGAATAAAGATACTTAAGCCAATAATAATGTTCGAATAAAAATCAAGTACAATAAAACTTATTTGAAAATACCTATAGGTAAGGCTTAGCGTATATACGCTATAGTTTCATATAATTCCAGGTAAATTAAAAATTAAGACGCCATATGGCCACGAATTATATCGTCTTATTTTTGAATTTCCATAAATAAATACGAGTTAATGTTTTTTAATTAAAGATATTCATTATAGTCTCTACAAATAAATTTAAAACTTGATGACGGTAGGTAACAAACATAAAATGGTGTAATATTTTGGGTTATAAAATGGTCATAAAATAGTGTAAATTATTACAAAACTTAAGGTCTACAAATCCCCTTAACCTATATCTAAACGTTTTCTTAATCAAAGTTTCACTAAAAGAAAAAAAGTACTTTAAAACATACTCGCGTAATCTTACACTGAAATGTACGCATAAAATTCGCGCGTAAACTGTAATTACTTGGCACTAATACCCTCACATGCGTCTTCACGTTACAAACTATACACACCGCAATTCACCACATTACTGCTAGAACATAAAAGCGGCGGGAAATTCTCCCTGATCCCGAAACAGTTTCCCACCATTTCCCCCGGGAGGTGGGAAAGTTTCGTCTGCGCAACATCAACATGTGCGCAACAGAGACCGAAGTCCATAGACGATACATTAAACCCGGGTCCAGACTAATCCAGTCATCGTCGAGCAGCCGTCGCGAGAGGGTGTCTGCTAATTGACATAAAAAAGTTTAGAGACTTCAATTAAAACATAATCTACGGGATTATAGTTCCGAATCGAGATTAAACTGCACTTTAATATAGTACCTACAGTATCCGCGTTCGGTTTGGCAAGCGGCACGGTTATTTTTAAAATAGGTTAAATAAATAGCGAGTTGTTTCGAAATGCAAATGTTATTTTGAGTTTTACAAGTTTACGGTACAGAGGATAGAATGTTGTGAGTATACATTATTTATTAAATAAGCTTTATAAATAAATTTTACCACTGTAAGTGATTACAAAAATACTCTACCAATCTTAATAAAAATACAGAATTAAACATCACTGAAAATTTTTTTTCATTAAATCACACTTTATTTCATTGATCAAAATTTACCTTACACAATCAGTAGACCTATTCGCTAACTTTTTTTGACACTTGAGAGTGATATTCACTAAACTATTTACTGATCCATTACTACTTTACTATAATGTTATTATGACACTTGTCCTGTGAAAACAGTAATGTATAAGTAAATAGTTCGGTGATCATCACTTTCAACTGTCAAAAAAAGTTAGCGAATAGGCCTACAGAGCTCAGCAGAATACAATTGACACAATCCCCAATCTCCCCAAAACAAAAACAATAAGTTACAATTGATGCGGTTTTCACGAGTAAGATATAATTTGCAAAAATGCATATAATATGAAATAGGGTCTGCAACTGAAATGAATTCAGAATATATAATATTCCAATCGGTGTATAAAATTTTATTTCAGAACATTATGTTTATGAAGTGGTTTAAATTTAAATGCATTTATTTTTTATTTTGTAACGCGAGATCAAACAATTTAGACTAAGGAGGTTTTTGTTAGTGACTCGTTTTCTTTGCTTTTGACTCAAGAGTACTTATATGAAAAGCGGTTGATGCGGTTTGTACGAGTAAGATATAATTTGCAAAAATGCATACATACATACATACATAAATCACGCCTATATCCCCGAAGGGGTAGGCAGAGGTGAACTAGCACCCACGTTTCGCCAATTATAATATGTTAGGTCCCATGTAATAGGTGGCCAGCCTATTGCCATATATCGGGCACAAAAGTGTCGCAGTACATTGCTAGGTGGTATAAGAGGAACGCTGCTGCCCATTCCTCATCACTGATTTATCCTTAGCAAAAATGCATATAATATGAAATAGGGTCTGCAACTGAAATGAATTCAGAATATATAATATTCCAATCGGTGTATAAATTTTTATTTCAGAACATTATGTTTATATAGTGTAATTGGTTTAAATTTAAATGCATTTATTTTTATTTTGTAACGCGAGATCAAACAATTTAGACTGAGGAGGTTTTTGTTAGTGCTCGTTTTCTTTGCTTTTGACTCAGAGTACTTATATGGAAAGAAAATTAAAAACAAAGACTACAAGAAAACTTTTAGTCAACGATAGAAAAACACGAAATATTAAAATAATGCTTTATATTATTAATAAACATTCCTGTATCCTAGCCTACGAGATGCGTGGTGCCATAGGTTCATCGACCGCATGCTGGCAAAAACTCCGCCCGTCTATCACTTTTCCGATACTGATTGTCAAAAAGCTATCCATCCAAACGGAATTAGCTTGACGATGACGACTCAACGGTTTAGCGTTTCCATAGATACAGTTGCAACTCTTTGGCACCACTTCAATTGTATCAAGTCGCTAATTCTTACGTTGGACGCTCAATTATCGGCAAATTATTGCTGGCACTTGACTGACATTTCGGCAAATTTTTGTTGGCAAAATATTTACCTACTTTGTTTAGAAAAGTAGTAATTTTGATTACACCCTATATTTCGCTAATTTTTCTTGGCGATGTTTTCAAAAACAAGTAATTATTATTCGATGTTTATTTGAACATTATTTTCCTAAATGTAAAAAAAAATACTAACAAAAAGAAGCCTGAAAATTTTCGATAAATTATTGATGCAAGTTCGGTTTCCGCATCAGGGCCAATAATTTTGCGCAAATTTTGTTTTTCTTTTAAACAAGTAATTATTAAAACTTACACTACTACCCAAGAGACTAAAGTCCGATTTCTCCGCCCGCAGATATAATAATTTCCATGTCAAACGTGAAATTAATTAGAGTTAATATTACAAAGTGGTTGAAATTAAATTCTATTTTAGTACGCATATGAAATGTTTATTTATTTAAAAAGTAAGGAGCTTTCAGATAAGTGTTTGTGAAAATGTTTCATAACAGAGTATTGATAAAACACAATTCTTGGGTGCCCATTTTCCTAGTTTTACATACCAAGAGCTATATATAATTTGATTTTTGAGTGAAAAATCTTTAAATCACAACGAACATTTACGTCGACTTTACTATTAATTAGAAGATTTCTAAAATTCTTTAGTTGGATGATTTCCTGCACAGATAAACTTGTAATTTGTTTACCAAAGCTCTATACAGAATTTTAATATGTATTTATTGGATAAATAACATAAATGGCGAAACGTGGGTGCTAGTTCACCTCAGCCTACCCCTTTCGGGGATATAGACGTGATTTATGTATGTATGTATGTAAATTTTTTTGGTAAGATGTACCTATTGAGTGTTAAGGTTTAGCGAAGCAATTGCATTTAAAGTGATGGTGCATTTAGAATGGAGTTTTTATGCTTGACATTAATTGCATTTAGAATATATTTCGATTTCCGAGATGCAACCCGTGCACTGTGCCATATATTATTAAGAATGTTAGAAAAAATATTTCAAACCAAATAATATCTTATAAAAAATACACAATTTGCAATTTTTCTGACCTATTATTTTTGTTGCGGATTTTTTATAATATGTATCATACCTTAATGACTAAAATTACTCTGTAAGGTTTATTAATTTGAGTGACGCAAACTTGCTAATTTATCATTGTCTTGGCGAAGTTTACTGGGATATTGCAATAAATCAAAACGAACTTTCAATTGTAATTAAATCCAGTGCCAAGGAGGCGTCAGGAAGGGGCTTGAATGATTGCTCAGGTCTGTCGCATTTGCGGTTGCTCTTGTCTATTTCGACGAAGTTATATTAATAATGGTGTCATTTTAAACCAAGACGCTTGGTGGTCTATTTTAGCGAAACATATATTTATGTAACAAGACTTTAAAGCTAATAATTGATTTTCAATCTGGTCAAAATGATTGAGTAACGGACACACATTAAAATTTGTCTTGTAGTCATGTTTGTTTAATGTTAAACGCTTGTATATAATAGTTTAATTGCTAACTAATGACTTGATTAACTAGCTTTTAATGACGGCTTCGCACGCGTTGATGTCTTTTTAAAACTGCCAAAATCATAACTAATAAAAATAACAACTACAGATCATCTTCATCTACAGATGCCTAACACTAAGCAGAGTTCTCCAATTTACTCTAATATTCGCTTACTAGCTCATATAATGGTAAGTCATTACTAGCTATCCCGTGTCTTGAGGGTGTGGTGACAATTGTTCATCACGCCCTATCTCTCCCGTGGGTGTCGTACAAGACGACTACCGGTAAAGATTGCGATGAGTAATAAGCATCAGCGTTTCTCTTATACTACCAGCAATATACTGCGGTTTATGTACTCATTAGATGGCAATAGGATAGCATAGGCTGGCTTGCGTGAGACCTCCATGAAGAATGGAACTAAAAGGAAATTATTTTATTTTGATTTTGTCTCTCAGACACCACGCGGCTTAATATAAGTTATGTCACACCTGACTATAAAGTAGAATTTTCCGCCCACGGGGATGACATAAAACTATGAACTTACCTCGGACAATAAAAAAGAAGGCCTCAGATTTATGATACTTATCATCAATAACATCATATCAATTATATTACTTGCGATCTGAGGGGTTCTTTGTTTTATCGCCCATGGTATATGTACTATTAATTATTATGATGACATCAGCTTGTAGCCTTATAAGCCCAAACTCATCGGTCTTGAAGACTCGTTTACATCCCGTGGGGCACTAATGTGTTTACTTCCGCCCGCCATTTCCTACAGCACGGCGTCGGTTTTGATTAAATTTTCGCGTGTTTTCTTTACTTATTTAAATATAAACGAGCTTTTGTGTAGCACAATTGGTAAAAGAGGTTACGTGGAAGTGCAAGGATAATTGATAATCACGATAATATTCTTGTGAAATATTAATAGAGAAAGGCTCTTTGTGTTCCGGCAATACCGGAATTAAAAAATAAAAATTTTAAAATTGCCGTATGGTGACGGCAGAGCAGAATACAATTGTCACCACCCCAAATCTCTCCCGCGGGGTTAAACAGTTATGATGAATGGGACGCTCCTGTTATACTACCACTTAGCAATAAACTGCGATTTACGTGCCCGATATATGGCAATAGTCTCATAATAGTCCGCACATGGCAGTGAAAATAGTATGTTAATAGATGTATTAATATAGGTGTGTAGGTTTGGGTAGGTTGCGGTCAGCGCAGTATATTGTCAGCTGTCATTCTCTCATTTACTCCATTTATATCCATGCAATTCCTTTTGCAATCCATCCATCTCTTCTGTGGTCTTCCTAACGTTGTCGTGTGACAAATTCTTAACTTCCCACTGTTTATGAGCACAATGACATTGAAAAACGTTGTCCCTTACATTAATTTTCGGACAAAAATCCAACAGGAAAAATATTTTTAGAATAACATAATATTGCGTCTTGAAATCTATGTATTACGTTAGTTTATATCAGATACTGATCTAGAAGTTATTTCTAAATTGTGTTTACTAGAATAACTATAAAGCTATTCAGATTAAAGGTTCAGAAGAAAAAAATAAAGGCAAGGCTGTATGATGTAAAATTCGTTTGTCTCTTGTTATCATATCGTGCTAGGCAAAGAAAGTCTTAATACGAAACATTGCGTTAAATTTGAGGTGGAATGTGATTTCTAGCAATTTGCCTATAATAAACAGCGATTCCATCGGTTATTTCTTAAGACATTACAGAAACGTGAGGGCAATTACGTCGCCTCGTCTACCCTTGTATGCGTGAATTATAAATAAAGTGCACTTACCGGTCAACGGCTCGCTGGCTTGGATTGGCGCCATTTTATGCTATTCAAACGATAACCACAGATAATAACTGACAGAATGGCAGTCACAGAATATCCAAGTAATAAATATCCTAGTATCATCAAGTATTTTTTTTTGTTACAGAAGGAGAATGGAAATCCCTCGGCCGACATGTGCCCTCTTCATACTAATGCTCACATTCTGCTTAACGCATATTTCGCAGTAAGTATTTTTTTCCAATAATATTAATAAAACCACAGATAAAACGCTTCGGGGATAGGGGCTTGATTTTTATAAATCAATATTAATATAATTTATTAACCACATAGAACGCGATTCAGAAAGTATTCTACTGTCTACGGATTGCTAAGCAGAAATGGAGCCTACTAGATGCTACAACCGTAGCATCGTAGACAAAACTGTAGTAGTTATTTTTAAAACTTAGGTTGTAGCGTTGCACATCACAGCAGGACAAACTAATTGGTCAAAACAATGATGCGTACAATCAATAGTAGGGCAGATCAGCTTAGTTCACCATCCATCATTATCACCAGTCGTTTAACTGCTGAGGCAAAAACCTCTTTGTATGAAAGAATACGGAAAAAAGGACACAATTACATACATCGTTTACATTGAGTAAAGATGTTTTTAATTCGAAAAATTTGTATTATATTTTAGTATTTATCTATAAGACTCATTTTGAGCGCGACTGACTCAAAACGGAATCGTGATTTACAATAAAAACAATAATGTTCAGTAACATTATTGATTGCACGAGACATTAATTTGAAAAAAAAATAAGTAAGGCTTGTGTGATTTCGCTCTGATGATCTTGTACACGCTCGCATTACGCACAACGGAAAAAGGAAATATAAATTCGGCACAAAGTGTTATATGATGGCAATAAATTCAAGTTTAATCGCTCCAGTATTTGCTGTTGAAATAAAAGATTGCTACTTCCAAGTGGTTATTTATAATGTAGATTTATTAACCTAGTTTTATGGTGATCGGAATTAGTGATCGGTGGACGCGGACAGCGAATAAATGAAATACGACTATTTATTAAAAGATTTATATAAAAACGAAATTGATTTAATTTGAGATATCACATTATTCTATCATATGAGCGATATGGGTTTTTCATTGGCCCCCATAGCACGTGACGCGGAGAAAATCCCCTCGGGAAAAAGAAAATATTTTCCTCTCGCTCTAACTTTTAGAGAGATTTTGTGCACGTGCCGTGCTAGGCCCACAGAAGACGGAATTTCGTAAATCTATTGTCTATTTAGGCGGCCGCCTTGGTCGAATGCTCAGATTGCTGTGTATTGGCCAAGAGGTCCCGGGTTCGAATCCTGGTAGGGGCAAACTTTGTGATGTCCACAAATGTTTGTTTCCGAGTCATGGTTATGTATATAAATATAAATAAATAAATAAATTAATAAAACATTTTTACACTCACACCTACCATCTAGCCCAAAGTAAGTAGCCTAAGCACTTGTGTTATGGATACAAGATGACGGACATATTTTTAATATAATTATGTATATAAATATTGAAAATATACTACATTAACATATACACAACCATGACTTGGAAACAAACATTTGTGGTCATCACAAAGTTTGCCCCTACCAGGATTCGAACCCGGGACCTCTTGGCCAATACCCAGCAAAAAGAGCATTCGACCAAGGCGGCCGTCGCTTATGTTTATGTATTTAGTATATTTTCAACATGTAAATACATGATTATATTAAAAATATGTCAGTCATCTAGTATCTATAACACAAGTGCTTAGGCTACTACTACTTTGGACTAGATGATAAGTGTGAGTGTAAAAATATTTATTTATTGTGTGACTCTCTTGAGGATTGATCATACTGTCTCTCTATCGAATATCCTTATGATCGACAGACAGTGTAAATCCACTGTAGCAATTATTGTATCCGCGTAATTTCCTGTCTAACTGCCGCACTCAGAGACGTCAATTAACTTTAATGAGTATTTAATGTCTCTGAGTGCGGCAGTAAGTCGTGGCATTTACAATTTTAATTACGATAGGATTTCAAAATCACACCCACAAATTGAAAGATATGTCTACCGGAAAATCTTAAAATTGTTAGGAGTATTGTGTCCGAATCATCGCATTATTCCGATCTGTCAACCTGCTCTGTCTCCCTGGGGTGACAGAACAAAAAAAATAACACCTATGTGAGTCAAGTCACCGTTGTCAAATCGATATGATGATCTAGGTAGGTACGCAACTCTTTTCAATAACCAACTCGATATCCTTGTCAGTGATTATTTCTATTTCAAACAATTTGATAATTCGCACAGACAGTATTTAATAAACGACAGCTGACATGAGTCGAAATGATTTGCTACTTCGCGTCTTTACTAACTGAAGACAAGAGGAAGCGCGTCTAACATTTGCTATGTCAATACATCTGCTAATGGAACTAGCACTAATAATAAATAAGGTGTCAGTTCCACGTTTCCCATTTGACATTGCGACATGGTAACAACGATAGAACCTAAATATAACATAATAGTGACGTCGGTCGCTTTAATCCAACACATATAGTTTATTTTCATGAAAATTCTCAAAATGTACAATGATTTCTAGTCTTCGTATAGTTATTTATTTCAACAAATTCATATCGTTCGGCTTTTCAAACCATGAAATGTCTACGGGGAATCTTATTCGATCAATCTTCTATGGGGAAAATTTAGAGTAAACTATTATTATTGGGAATTTGGTTATGGAAAAAAATCGTAACTCGAAAAAGTAAACTTTACCTGCAGCAGACCGAAAAATCAATGCATGTAAAAACAGGAATGAATGTGGAAGGTTAAGTAGCTGGGAATGGAGTATATGTATTTAAAAGAATGATAGAGGATGGCATAGTCTACGGAACATGTAAAGATTTATATGAATAGCGAAAATGTATTTAAAAAAGACAGTTTTTCATGAGCGAACGTCTTGATTATTTTCCATACAATTATGATTGTATTCATATAAGTGTATATTCAGTTCTGCTGTTAATATTATAGACGATGTTTGGTTCCCAACCTACGCCAAGTGCCAGTATTAAATGTCATCCATTTAATTATGTCCAGTTAGCGTTGTAAATAAAAAAAAAACAATATTTTAAGAGCGTTACAGATTTGTAAATGCCGCCACACGCATTATTTCCGTTGCAAACATCTTTTTAACTGAGATTTTTTTAAATTTACTCACGATTCTCAACTCAAATAGCACAAAATTATATGCTTGTCATTTCCAGTGTTGTCAGGTTCTTAATCATTTGAAATAAGACTCAATTTCAAAAGGACTCCAGCTTTTTCGTTTGTACATACACTTGTCGGAACACACAACAATAATGTGTTTTTACAGGCCTGAATATTAAATCAGTGCTATTTCTTTCTTTATGAGCTATAGTGCTATGTTACTGATGTAATTTACGGGAGACAGCTAGAAAGTGGTTGTGTATTTTCCAACTTTAAGTTTGAAACCGTTGAACAAAGTATTCTGGAGTTTGGAAATAAGTATTGCAGTAGTACATTCAAACTTAATCCGGCTCGAAGGACCATAACAAATTATTATACAGTTAATTAGAAAGGTGTCTTCTCATAGTTAAATACACTCGATAAAATAGTTAAACGGTCGCAACGTGTTTATTAGAAATGACTTAATTATTTGCCGTGTGGTGATGGCTGAGCAGAATACAATTGTCACCACCCAAATCTCTTCGGGGATGGCGTGATGACATTTTTGAGATACTCTGTTGTTTTTTAGTATTTTTTCTGCTTTTATTTAACTTTCCGACGGATGCGTGTACATTGCACTTGTGATTACAGAGAAAGTCCATAAAAAGTCTGTAGCCAGATTCTAACCATATTCATTCAAGTAATAATAAAAGAGGGTTATTACAGTGTATGTTAATTATTACGGTTAAAGAACCACCACTGACCGAACTCTCTCCAACCGCAGATGCATGAATGTGGGCAAGATAAACTTCAGGGAGAAGGAAAAGCAAATCCTGGATCAGATCCTGGGCCCCGGCCGGTACGACGCCCGCATCAGACCATCGGGCATCAACGGCACTGGTAAGTACTCGGCCTGATGCATTAGCTTACCAGCCCGGCGAGCATGACAAGACACGATATGATAAAGCCATTTATCGCTTAGAATTGGCAAACAAGATAATTGCTATAAATATTCAAGGTATTTCTAGCTGTAATTTTTGTTAGTACATGTTTTTGTCGACTGCCCTTGAATAAATAAACAGTTTACGAGTTCCCTCGACTGTCTTTCAGTTACATCATCATTATGTTGATGGAACTGAAGGCAACAAAGCAGGAAAAAACTTACAATACCTATTTAAAATATTATCAAACACACTAGCCACCCCTACAATTTTCGAAAGTTCCCCTCGATTTTACAAGGTTTCCATCATCAGATCCTGGTCTCCTTATCATGGTACCACCGTTGGAGTATATACTTCCCAAAAAAAAAAGTATTATCAAAATCGGTCCATAAACATAAAAAAACATACGGTACGAATTGAGCAACCTCCTCCGGTTTTTCATTGGTTAAAAATCTTTTGTTTTTTTGTTCAAAGCGATAAATGCTATATCATGTCGTGTTTCGGTGGTGATGCTAGCCGGGCGTACCCTTAAACACCGACCGAGCTTCTTAAAGCAACTAACAGTTACTACACACATTAACCGCTTGATTAACAGGACGCGTTATCTACTTACAAAATTAAATGTTCTGGGTTCGAGTCCCAACAGGAACCGACATTTCTTACAAGTAAACTTATTTGTTTCGTTCAATATTTATGTACAAGAAACAATTCTGTTTGGTACAAAATTAACTTATGGTACAGTCAACGGCACTTCAGACTACCCAAAACTGTCAAATTTCTTCAATCGATTGTCAACCTTAACTTGGTAATAATAGAGCACAAAATCGATTGAGAAGTTTTGCCCTTTTGTGGTGGTCTGACGTGTTGTTGACTGTACTATAAGCAAAAATCTGTCCATCTGAAGATATTATTATGATGTACGTATGAAAATGTGATCACTCTACCCCAGAGTCCTTGGAGTGTACAATTACTCAATAATAATAAAAAAGAGATGAGAATGATCAAGTCTTCCAAAACTGAACTTTACTTAATAGAGTTCACCTAAATCAGCGTAGGACGTAGGAAAGTTCCACAAAATTCTTATTTTCAAATTTACTTTGTTTCTCTATAATTTTGTGCAACAGTCTAAACCGGTGTTGTGCGTCGGTATTTATCTTTGCGGTACATACACAGTGTCTTTTTCATCAACAATTACTATTGGTTACGCAATATATTCCTCTACGCAGTAACGATCTTGCTTCAATAGCAGTCATCGTCATAAAAAGTACAAGGGTAGCGCCAATAAGCCTTTCAGAATTGATCTGCGACCAATCGGCAATTTACAGTTGAAATAAGATAAAAGCCGAAGTGTCATGTGATGCATGAAGTATAGACGATGCCACGCAATACCGCATAATATCTACGTTGCTACGAAATATTGCATAGCTAGCGTACGTGGAGCTCCGCAATATTGATTTAGAAATGAAACAGAAATAATTGTATCTAATGTGTTGACAGGCCAATGATAATTTATATTAGTAAAAGGCGTAAATGTAGTAAAATGCGGTGTTTACCTGCTAATATTTGCGATTACTTGCAATAATGTAAAGTTATCGTTTGTGTATATGTCGTGGCCAAATCGTAGAATTGATCACTTCATGATGTGGCCGAACATTTCATGAAATGGTGGCATTTCATGAAATGGCCAACTCTAACTGACCATATCATGATAATGGTCTGGCCAGATCAATGAACAAACAACGTTTAACGATATGAACAGCTAAACGCATGGTTATTTCATGATATGGCCAAACATTATTAATCATATCGTAAAATAGTAACATTAACCACCGTTAGAGGCGCTTATTTCGATTTGTTTTTGTGATGCATCATGGCGGCGGACAAATAACCTAATAAACAAACTATTAGTAATGTTGTAATGGAAGATAAAAGTCAATTGAAAGTTCGTTACAACACCAAAATTATTAGAATTTTACGTTTTAAGTCACTCAAAAAACGAGCGCCACGTTAAAATACTTAACATTAACTACATTAACGATATGGCCAAACGTATATATCATAATAACATATCATCAAACGTTGACGTTTCAATGATATGGTCAGTTTTAGCTGGCCACTTCATGAAATGCAACCATTTCATGAAATGGTCGGCCACATCATGAAGTGATCAATTCTACGATTTGGCCACGACATATATATGAATGATCGTTAGATACTATATAAGAAGATCAAATTCTATTCACGGTCGATTTCCTCGAATGGTCAGATCACTGTTTATTTGTACCTTGCCACCAGTAACTCTTCCACCACCACCACCACAGTAAAATGAACTATTATATAATTGAAATCATACGGAAATTATAATACTTCCACAAACATAGCAAGATGCTGATTATTTTTACTTTTTACATTTTCAAGCTAAGATGTAGAGAGTATTGTAGGCACGTCTCATCAAATCGAATAGGTTGAATGCTTCTTGGCGTGCCCCAAACTTTGGTTATTATTACAGCACATTACAATTATGCCCTCTAAAATCGACCAAGATTGTTAGATTACAGTACCTAATAACTCGCTTAGAACACAATTACACGGAGTCACTGACCAATAAATTGGTACCTTTTATATCATAATTATATCTTTTTATTTTTAGAAGGTTTCTGTGTACTTTGTTGAACAATAAATTCTGTTATATAGGATTTATTTCAACCTGAAAATTGTGCGTCTTTCAGCAGTGAAATACAGTGTCCATTTAATGATGTATTTTTATGACAACAATACAAATACAAGATAATATCCTTTCGCACGAGATATTGCAAACAAATTGTACAAAAATTTACGAAAATGTAGTTTCGCTTTTGTACTCGTGTGTTCGTGTGACGCGCAGTTTTGAGTTATGGCGGCGATTCAGAATAATACTTTCATTTATAAATGGAGTGCCCGTAGCAGTGTTTTTGGGGGTTGCCTGTTTGTTTTATTATTACGTATTGGCTCAAAAGGGTTTATTGTGTGAACGTGAACACGAGGACCATTTCTTTCGTAAATAACCTGGCATTTGGAGGTAAAATTGTAATTCGACGGGTGCTTTTAGGGACGAATCTTTATAGCACTTGACTGAAATGTAAATAACTAGATGATAATGCGATCATATATGGCCTTGGGACTAAGCCTGGTAGTAGCAATCCCTATATTCCATATAGGTTTCCAATATGACTTAAATAAATAGACAGCATGGTAGAAAAAAGAGAAGACTGTTACCTTAACGACGATTCTCTTAAAATATTATCAACGACAGTAACAGTATTAGCAACGGTCATTAAAGAACAATTATGTGTTAACAATACCGATCTGAATCTGGATCTCATAGTAAAATATCGATTTGTAAATGCTGTTTACCTTCAAATATGTAGGAACTAGAATACTAGGATAAACATTTGTAAATGTATACAAAACATATATTTTATGAAGAACGAAACTGCAAAAGTATTTAGTTTGGGTTGGATCCCTTTCGCTTTACGACGTCCATTGGAGTCTAAATCGAGCCCTGAAATTAAAAGTTTTTATTTTTGTACCGATGATTTCACAAATCATTCCTAACGTTACCTAAAAAGCTTTAGCTTTTGATTTAAAACTAAATGTAGGCTTTTTCCTTCTGTCTCAAGATTAATAATAAATGATTTTGTTCATGTTTTATTCCAAAACTGACGGCAGAGTAGAATACAATTGTCACCACCCCAAATCTCTCCCGTTGGTGTCGTACGAGGCGACTAAGGATAAATCAATGACGAGGAATGGGCAGCAGCGTTCCTCTTATACCACCTAGCAATGTACTGCGACACTTTTGTGCCCGATATATGGCAATAGGCTCGCTACCTATTACATGGGACCTAACATAATTGGCGAAACGTGGGTGCTAGTTCACCTCTGCCTACCCCTTCGGAGATATAGGCGTGATTTAGTTTTCTGCATTTGTAAATAAAAATTTTCTGATATTTATTTTCACAAATGCAGAAAAATCACTTGGTAAATGTTTAGTGAAAAATGTGCGTAAATAACCGTTTTGTCTTTGTTATTAATTGTTTGATAGAGGCAGAACTTGTGTGTCGTAACTTTTATTGTCAGTGGTGACAATAATATTCAGCTCTACTTATCTCTTTCGCTGGTATCGTATAAATTTAATTAAAATATTTAATAAAAGGTTTCCTTTTACAACCAATAAAACCTTTCCTTTTACTTCACCTAACAATATACTTGTTATAGACGCTCCTGTTAAATCTAAAATAAGCCAAAATAAATCTCTTCTTAGACATTACTTTATAGTATTCGTACCATACACATATTTAAGTGCAATACACACTCGGATATTACTTATATTCAACAGGTCCAGATAAAAGTATTCCACGATTTGTGTGTGATAAATGGTTCTGAAGTATTCCCTTTGAGACCCATAACTTGCGTAAGTGGTTTTGATTCAATAACTTTGGGAGTCATCCATAAAGTGGTTGGTCCTTTTAGAGTAAGTTACGCACGTAAGTTACTTAGTTGCCTCATGTTAAATTTTTTTCAATCGGGTAATGTTTTGGCGATACATAGAATGTTGGTACTTGGTTATAGCATTTACAAGAATACCTTCAGGTGCTTTCTATAATATCCATACTCAGAGACGTCAATCAACGTTAATGAGTACTTAATACAAAAAATGTTCATTTAAATCTGAACCATAGACCTGTCAAGAATAGCGACTAGTTTTGAATTGACAAAAAGCACGTTAAAGAACCCTTTAATCTAAATCTCTAACTGTCGCACTCAGAGATGTCAATTAACTTTAATGAGTATTTAACGTCAAAAAAATCATTTAAATCTAGACCACAGATCTGGCAAGATTAGAGACTAATTTTGAATTGTCATTTTTTGACATTGAGTGCTCATAAACGTTATTTGACGTCTCTGAGTGCGGCAGTAAGTAAGATGTTATTGTTTTTGTGGATCCGATCCAGACGAAAATTCAATTTTAAACTATCTACATTTAATCGGCACATCTAACAAAGTCCATGCCCTTGATAAAAATACGGCCCTTCTGTCAGTAGCTAATGTTGTCTGTTTCGTTACTCGATGTCATCATCTAATTATAGTTGTAAAACTGGCAGAATATACTGCGAAACAAAAATGACCCGAGTCAAAATAGCGTTACTAACCGTTGCTAACAAAAGGACTAATACTCACTATTTTAATTTTTTTTAAACATTATATAAATGTTAGAAAAAATAGTACAAATAATATTGTGGTTAGAAAAAGTTCGAAAAGTTATAGCCTTGATTTGGGAATCGAACCCGCATCCTCTGCAATCCGGGCAGGCCTAAACCGCTCGGCCAAGCAAGACATTTCGACTATAATTTTTCGAACTTTTTCTAACCACTATATTCTTTGAAAGAGGACTGCTCATTTATCGGGGTATACTTAACAGCACGTTAGGTCACTAAAATAATGTGACATATTCTCAATCAATTAGCTGATTACCTTACCCTGATTATAAGTTACGCGTTTTGTTAACCATTGCTCTTTATAAAGGGTTTTGGTGAAATTGTGTAGCGTCGTATACCCGTAATATACTCGGAATCGCTAAAGAATTCACGTGCGTTAAATTATTGTGGATAAAATGCGTCTTCTACTAATATCTACAAAATAAGTGTTTTTGTTTTGATGGCTAGCTAGACGATAGGTGTGGTGTGAGTGTTAGAAATATTTATTTTATTAGTTTTTTTGTTTTTATTATTTCAAATTGACATTCTAAAGATTTGAGCTTTATTAGAGATTGTCCTTGTACAGCGCCACAAAGTGCCAATTGATATTGAACCCTAAAAACATCACACGGACTCTATTGAAATGTAAACAAGCAACTAAGTATTTGCCCACAATGCCTTTGTGGCTCAGCACCACAATCAATTACGCCTTGCGTCGATCTTTTGAGTTCCCGCTTTTGTTGTAAATATTGTATTCGGTTTGTTTACCATTTGACCTGCCCTTTGGGTAAGGAAAACGTGTTTATAAATGCCGATGCCACCGGTAAGTGGTTCTTGGGGTGAATTTTGAAAGTTCAATACAATTATTTTCTTTGATAAAATAGAGTAGGTAAGTCGACGAATGTTCCAGAGGGCCTGACCAAGTTGTTTATCTCTTCGAACGCATAGAAAAAGTATGAAATTGACGTATTGTTTTGTCGGTACTAACGTCAGTTTCATACATTTTGTATTTTATGCGTTCGATAGATTGACCACTTGGTTAAGGGGGCTGGTGACAATCGAAAAGACACAAAGGTGCCTAGCCTAGTGGCAAACGAAACGACATAACGTTTCTATCGAGCGAATCTCAATTGACATTTGACCGACGACTGCAGTTCCTGAAGGGTCAAAACGGTTTGTCGTGCTGTATGAGGTCTCGCGTTGTCATGGAGCAATAATGGAGAAGATCGATTCATGAGTCGGGGCTGTTTTACTGCTAGTTTTGCCAACATTTTTTGGAGTTCGGCACAATAGACATCTGCCGTTACCAGCTCGGAGAAAACTATAGTGAATAACACCATGCTGAGACCACCAAACAGTTACCATTACCTTTTTATTGGTAAGTTTTGCTTTAGAACACTGTTGTGGCGTTTGACCTGGGGTCAGACATTGCAGTTTTCTTTTACGGTTATCATAAAGAATCCACTTTTCATTACATGTCACAATTCGATCCAATATCCCTTCATTTCTGTACTGATTCAACAAGGCAACACAAGTTTCAACACGCGTTTCTTTCTGTAGATCAGTCAAATCATGAGGCACTAGAATACCAGGAGAGAAGAGGCGTCAAATCAATAAATAAAATAAAAAAAATCGAATTTTTTTATTTTATTGATTTGACGTAAATGAGTCAATATTCTGGGTAAGGTAACGTTAAACCATGCCGCTAATTCCTGGGTAGTTTGACTAGGATCGGCTTCCACCATCTCGAATTTTCCCAGTATCTTTTTTGTCTAAGTTGAATAACAAAAACAATTGAAAGTCGATAAACAAATGTTTCACATTTTTAAAAAAAGAACATCATAGAAACCATGCGAAAAAAGTTTCATTCGAAAACCTCAAACCATGAAGATTCTGTGTCAATTCAAAACCTATTACAGACCATTCAACAGATGGAACGGCAATTTCATACTTTAACCCCTATTATATTTGAAGATAGTGCGTTGTATATACATTCAACTAAAATAATACCGTTTCGAACCGCATTGGGCAACTCTACCAGGACTCTTTCGGGAGATGTCTGCCGATGAGGAACCCTCTAGGTTATAGTTTGAAGACACCCTAAAATCCTAGCCTTCTTTAAAAACCCGGTAGGTGCTATAAAACCCCCTCAGATATCAGGCTAGGTCTTTCAGCAAAGATAAATGATTGCAAAACACACCTTAGGATCAAATGTGTAAATACTGTGTAGATATTTATATTTGATTGAAAGTAAAAAGAATGTTATCAACCTTCCACCCGCTTAAAAAACCTTTAGATTTTTATCACATTACCAACGTCGACAGCCTTTTTTAGACAGTTAAAAAATAGTAGCTTTCGTGATGTGAGTTGGTTCTTATAAAGCAGGAAATATGTAGGTACCTATACATAATAATTAAGGAATTAAGTCAAGAGCATGCCAGGTTACCATAATATGCCTAATTATCTCAATCGAATTTGTGTTTTAGATCAAAAATTCAGGTTACAATCGATTGGTGATATTTTACAGTCTTTTATACTTGATTTTACTGACGTGCGGTTGACTATGTCTTAACTATGCGCTCTTTACTCCTAAGTTACCCGATAACTACTGATTTTGTTCTATTATTTGGGTGCTTAACTTAATTTATTACTCACGTTAAGTACTACCTGTCTCTCTATCTTCAACAACAACCCAAAGAGGAGAGCCAACACTTTCGGAAAATTCGGAAGATACAGATACTGTTTTCAAAATGTCGTTTTCAACAGATGGACCGGCAGTAGTTAATATTAATCTGTTCGTCCGGAGTATAACCACCATTAGCGACATTAAGATGGTTAGTATGGGCAGGTGGTCGCCACGTAGCCTCTTAGAGCTTCCTGCGTATCCAACTCACTCAATTTCCAACTTCTGTCACTCAGTAATCCGTACGTGCCTGGTGAAAGGCAGTCGTTCAGGGAGAAGGCGAAGGCTTAAATTACTCGCCTTATGAAGCACGAATGTGACGTTACAGACGTTGCAGGATCTCCTCAATTGACACAGCTAAATAAAAAGAAACATCAAAGAGGACTAATCTATTGTACTAATACTAGAAACCACTTCATAAATTTATATAGAAAACAGAAGTTTTATTAAGAGGTAAAATTGCAAAACTATTTAGTTTGGGTTGAATCCTTTTGCTTAACGACGTTGAAGTTACAACTGTGAACTTTATTTCAAAATTTATTTAGTGTTTATTTCATACTAAGCTACAATATTTATGAAGGTGTTGAGGTTTAAACCGACCCATTTTCTTTGCAGCCCATTGTTGTTGTCTAATTAAACTTAACTGCGTTGAGTTTTTAATTTATACCACACAATATCTTGTTTCTTTGTTAGACGGCTAGTCCAAAATTAGTTCGGAGGAAAGCGTCGCTTCGGCCATTTTTGTCTTAGCACTCTAAAATTCGTAAATGATTATCGTAATTATAATCAGTTTTACAGACATTTGCATGCGTTAAATAATTTTACTGACGAATATATTATTAATAATTTAAATAAGCAGCACAGCAGATATTAAAAATAATAGGTACCTTTGTATTACAAAGCTTTTGAAAATTTCGAAAAATTGCTTTGTTGTAACATAATTTTTATTATCAACATGATAATAAAAATAAAATATTGAATAATATCCATCTATTGTACCGATAGGTCCTTGCTAAGCAAGTTCGCATCGGAACATGTTGTGTTTTGTTTGTTTTCATTCGAAGATCATCATTCAATGATCGAAGATAATTGAAATGTTTGGTGTATCGTCTATTTTTTTTGTCTTCGGTTGTTCATTTTATTCCTTTCCTTGTAATGTGGCAGTTTATGAACAATGCGTTACTATCTGAAAATATATAAATATTCCCCAAAAAAGAAAACAAATGAAAGCCACAATTATATGATCTACTCTGCAGTGACGGATTTTGGAATTAAGTGAGTTGAAATATATATCGCCGTATGATTTTTATTGACTTTGCTGCAGTTATTGACATATTATGTATATGTACTAAGATTGAGAAGCGATACTACTTTGTATGTCAGTAACCCGATGTAGGTAATCCTTAACAAATTAAATCAGTGTTGTCTTTAAAGTAAATAGAAATCTTAAGCCTTTCAAGATGTGTATCCAAATTTAGACAATATTTAGAATACTGGTTTTCTGCTTCAGTCTTTAGTTGTGTATGCGGACATCTTGAAAGTCTTGACACTGTGGATAACCACCGTTGTAAGTTCTGAGCTGAGATTGGTTCTAAATAAAATCATCAGCCACGAACTAAGCAGCATCATTAACTTTGTGTAAAGACTGTTTTCTTAAATCATGGTTGAACATTTTATCTCTCGGTGTGAGAAGCAAATAGTTTATTTAAATTTCTGACATTTTTAGTGTTTTCTAGTAACACTTGGGTGTCAGTAATACCGAGTTCGGGCGTAGCGAATGGACGTAAAAATCGGTCTTGCTGCAAAAACGTGTTGAGTAACTTTCTGGCATCATTAACAAAATGAGCCAATGTTTCGTCCATCGAACTTTTGAAAGGTTCCATTCCCGTGAAAGTTACTCAGCAAAATATATAGCAGTGCTATTAAAAAATCGATAACATGACTCTATGTGGCACGCGATTGGTACAGCTTAGTGTCATATTAATGAATCAGTATTGGTGCAATGGCGTGTTCACAATTTTCGTCACTGGGGACAGTTGTAGAGGCCTGTGTTTTTATTTGAAATTCGCAAGCTGTGCTCACTTCTACACTAGTTTCGAAATATAAGATTTACTTCCGGCCTTATTCGCCACCACGATCTAATTGTTTCTCCACAGATCACTTCAAAAAGGACTACTTTATTGTACTTATACATTTAACGCTTCTTTTTGATAGTGGTAAAGTTTTCATCGTAGCTATGTCACAGCAAAAGTATAAATATTTGGTTGAACGCAGCACTGGATCAAAAGTACACAGACTCGGAACTGAGTCAGCTTTTGAACGTGAAAGTCTGCATCCGCCACTTTGCCGTTTCAATCAACATTTTATAGAAGAAATGTCTGATTAAAATTCTCCTTTGAGCCCCTGATTAAAATCTCTGCCCCTTTACACTAACACAAATTCCCGTCAACAGACTCTGTCATTGTTTTGTCACAATCCGAAGTATAATTTTCAGTTGTTCCTTTATTTAGTGTGTAACTCATCAATGTGAGAATCCATCGACATAACACACCTAATTATGTAATGTTTCAAGCGTAATATACACAGAGAGTGGGCCGAGTCAGGAACACAGCTGTTCCTCACCAGTCTAGATATGAATTACACCAAATTGAGGGGGTTTCGAGACGGTCAAGCAGCCTGACGTCAAGCACGTAGATTTCAGCTTCCTTCAAGCATTTAGACCGTCTACAATGTTCGCTTGATGTTTGAGTCAAGCACTTAAGAGCTTTTTGTTTAACTGTTTGATTCGTTTGTTTTCATTCGAAAATCAACGTGCTTGACGCCAAGCTGATTGACCGTCTCGGACCCCTTAAGACGCGATCACGGCCGGTGTGTATTATAGACAGACAGCAATACAACCGAGGTAGCCCTAACCCGACCCGCACCCGCGTTCTGTGTGTGCTGCGCTTAAGTTTTCAGCGACCAAGGTGAGTCGATCAAGACTACACTCTAAAGAGATTGACCCAAAACGGCGCATACGACTGTGTCACATAACTCGTTCCACTAGGGCTTAGTTTCCGTTGTTTCTTCCACAATTATTTATACCGTATATTTTGCTTGGTACTTAGATGGGCCAGCGGTAGTGAGCGTGAATATATTTGTACGAAGTATATCCAAAATCGATGACGTCACAATGGTAAGTCGACATAAGGACAGACTGGACCACGTACCTACCTAATTAGATTAAGGAGCTGTTGATAAACGCGTCCCAAGTCAAATGAATGGGTAAATCTATCCTATTTGTGGTGCGAGGACAGGTTTACCCGACGTAATGATGTGTAATGTTCTATAATTATTATTTTTTTTACTTAAAAGTATCCCGTTTGGTATCGTACGACCAAAATCGTTTTTACACGCGCCCGACGATGTAGCGGCGAGGTCTTAGCTAATCATCTCGATATACGATCTTCTTAGACTGAACCTTTTTCCTTAGAAAATCTGATTTTTTATTTTACATTTTATTCTGGCTAGTTGTCCTTATGGTTTCATGTGGAGAGGCGCTGGCTTCTGACTGTGGAATGGGCTGGTTTGCAAAATCTAACCGTTACGCTTTGACATACGACATCAAATCCATCCTGCGTTACCATGTCTCTTACTGCATTCATACTTTACGAAGTTAGGCTAATGTTGTTTTAATTAACTGGGGATTTAACATCTGAAACTTGTTTCTGTCCACTAAGGCGATGCGCCAACGTTAGTTCGTGTCAACATGTACCTCCGATCCATCAGCAAAATAGATGATTATAAAATGGTGAGTGGTTGCATATTCAGGATGTGACCTAAAACAGTTTTATTATAAAGCAAAGTTCCTTTATTAACTTGGTTCACAACACTCGAAGAGAATGCGCAACTTTGCTTATAATAAAACTGGACAATATTTGGCAATAACACGCACTTTGCTAAATTCTCAGCTATTTGGAAATGTGTTTGTGGTTCTGTTTTGTTTTTTTTTATGTTTTGTTACTTGTTATGTTTTACTCTTTTCTTCTTGGTTACGCTCTCTTTGACTTTTGCAATATTGTGTCCTTTTCTTTCGTAACCCCGCCCTCCTGCCCTATTTCAGAATAAATACCTGAATTGTTATTAATTATTTAGCATTCAAAGGCTCTGGTGCGGTGCCGCGCACATTTTAATTATTGTAGTGTAATCAAAATAATAATAATTGTTAATATTTTATGAATGTGAGGCGTTTTATTACATTTGGTTTGGTTGATTTTTGTTTTGTGTTCAAAGTTACAATTTTTTTTTTAGTTTGTACTTTTTTTTGATAGAACAGGGGTCTGTATAAACACGAGCCTGGTGGACAACAATTGGCACAAACGTAGAGAGCACACTCTCGAACAGACTGCTTGGGCATTGGTTATAATCTAAGCCGATTGTAGTTGCTTTCGTCTACCTGTCTCTGTCACTCATTGAGAATAACAGCAAAGTGTGAGAGTGACGGGTAGACCAAAGCAATTCAAATCGGCTTACATAATGCCCCTGACCGTGTATTATGTAAGCCGATTGCAGTTGCTTTCGTCTACCTGTCTCTGTCACTCATTGAGAAAAAGAGCAAAGTGTGAGAGTGACGGGTAGACCAAAGCAATTCAAATCGGCTTCATAATACCCCAGCGGGGTTATTATGTACGCCTCTTTCAATCGCTTTCCTCTACCTGTCTCTGTCACTCATTGAGAATAAGAGCAAAGTGTGAGAGTGACGGGTAGACCAAAGCAATTGAAATCGGCTTACATGGTACCCCTGGTCCCGACCGCGGTCCTAGGGCCACGCTTTCGGCCCGCCCACGCGGCCCGCACCCGACACTATCACCTCATTGTTTCCATTTTTTGTTAATTCCGTATTTTTGATTGGTTTAACCCCCATCATGCTTTTTCCTGTCATGCTATGATTTTCTTGATGAGGAGATAAAAACTATTTTGGTCGTAGTACGTTGACAGTACATATACAGTTGTCGATATTGTCTTGTTCATGTGAATTTGTGTTGTGTAAACTATACGAGGATCGTCGCGCCCGCACTCGGCTTCGCGCTTCTAACGGTGGCTGTCCAAGACACCCGACCCCGCGTCCACTACTTCTATAGACGTACCGTAGCTCTAGATAAACTGGTCGTGTGCATGAAGGTAACAAGCATTCCTTCAACGAATGCTGCGAACGGTGAGTCGGTTTCGACGCTTCGCTTGGAACGCTAGTTTGTAGCATGTCGCCTGTGTGTCTCGACTCGAGGTTACCTTTTGGGTCCGGCTACCTTTCCACTCTACCCAATCGTCCCACGGAGACAAAGCAACCTGTCAATCAAACAATTCCCAGTACATAAAAGACTGTCACATTTGTCATATATACACAATCCACCCAATCCCACTATCCCTGACCATTGTAAACACATGCTCCAAAAGCTAACGTCGAGTCCGCATGCGTCGTTGTCTCTTCCGCATTCGCATTTATGTTACGATAATTCATTTGACTTGCTACAGTGTTGTCGAGGGATCGATTGTTTTTACTTTATGTCAAATAAATTATTGACCTTCGACACCATACCCCCTAGTTAATAACGATTAACGTTTGATTTGTGTCAATAGAGCGCACACGAAGAAAATTCCAAATTACTGGACATCCAAACAGCACGCGATATTGGCTAACTACATCAGCACAATCCGAAATATTGGCACAAACAACACATACTATCAAAGCTTCAAAGCAAATATGGATTTAATAGAATAAAAAATAGCTTTTCGCATTGAATAATGCTGAAATATAAAAGATTTAATAGGCGTATAGAATAAAACTGCAGTGGAAATAAAGCTTCTTAGGATAACATTGCACAATTGATGTAAATGCAGTTAGCACCATCTTTATATAGACTTTACGAAAGACAAAGAAAATGCCTTATCTCGTGTAGAGTTCACATAAGGGATTATGGATATATTGTCAAAATATCTTCAGTCCACAGCATGTAAGACTAAACAAAGGTGTTAAATTTCTCGATATTATTTTAAAATGAATAACAACCTTATTCGTTTTCTAATAAGATATAAAATCAATGAAAAATAAATAAAGATAAATATAAAAATTATTAGACTGAGCCTTACATGCCGTTAACTGCTAGTCTGACAGTTTTAAATGTTGATAAAACACAGAAAATTACATAAATTATCACAGTTTCCAAACATAAGTGTACGTTTTTCACACTAACATTTTTGACAATGTTCCATTTTCTTCTTTACACGTCCTTGTAAGCATAATATTCAGACTGTTTTTGTGTTTGCAGGAATACTCTGTTCAGTTAACGTTCAGGGAGCAATGGTTGGACGAACGCCTCAAATTTAATAACTTGGGAGGTAAGTGAAGACCCTACTTACTTTACCTTCGTTCTTAATTTCGTATAGACAAGGATTAGACAGTCAATAAATATCATACATACATACATAAATCACGCCTATATCCCCGAAGGGGTAGGCAGAGGTGAACTAGCACCCACGTTTCGCCAATTATGTTAGGTCCCATGTAATAGGTGGCGAGCCTATTGCCATATATCGGGCACAAAAGTCGCAGTACATTGCTATTGCTAGGTGGTATTAGAGGAACGCTGCTGCCCATTCCTCATCATTGATTTATCCTTAGTCGCCTTGTACGACACCCACGGGAGAGATTTGGGGTGGTGACAATTGTATTCTACTCTGCCGTCACCACACGGCAACGGTCAATAAATATCGCCATCCAATATCGTGATACCGGTCTCAGTAAATATTGAATCTTAAAGCATATATCAAAAACTGCAGATTTCTGGTTAACATCGTCCATAAAGTTGCAAATTCCGTTAGTTATTGCATACTCGCGATATTTATTGACTATCTTAACCTTGCCTAGAGTAACCACAACATGTGGACAGCTTCCACTGGATAAAAACGTTATCCCTTACACTTTGTGGACCGAATTTACGACATAAAAGATCTAGAGCAGTAGTTATGCAAAAGAAGAATAAGTAGAATTAGAAAAAGCTAGATTTGACGCATAAAGCTTCTGACATGGGGCCAACAATCAAAACGTAAAATAATGACACAGAGTGACCTATGAAAACTAAAAAATCTTCATTAAAGATAGGTTTATTCATTATTAGCGTCATTGCAAAACATGTCTTCATGTTCATAGCCACTTGACTATTGTTACAAAAATAAATATAGAAATTAGACACGAACAAAATCAATTTAGCTTCAGAATGTCAAATAAATATTATTTCAGTGGAGTTGAAACTACACTTGCTTACACGATAAAGAACTCAATTAAAACAGAAATAGCGTCGCCTTCTGCGAAGTGATGCCAAGCAAAATATTAGCGACGTTGATGAAACACTGAAATTTGTCTTGATGGAGACTTTAGTTCTGCCGCGGAAACGGTAATGGGGTAGAATGAAAGCAAAGCGTTTTGTGTCCAAATTTATCACAATATGGCAGCCCCATTATCGTGCTTATAAAGTTGTATGAGGAACCCAAAGCTAATATTTAACTGCACAAACAATTAAGTTGTTGATTTAACAATTACAACTATGACCATTAAGGGCCGATTTCACCGCAGAATTAAACGCGATCAGTTGAAGTTGAACTCGGTTTATGCTCTAAACTAAGTTCCGCTACCAAGTTTGCATTAATCAAAACCAAGTTTTATTAAACTCAGTTTATATGGGAGACGGTGAAATCGTTTCGCCCTAAGTTTGCTTTTGCGTAAGAAAACTGGATTCTCAATCAAAGCACTACGTCCTGAATGCTGTTTGTGTTTTTAACCTAAAATAACGTTACCTAAAGTGAATATCGATAACACACTTAGCACCAATTTTCTGGAGATGAAAATTTCATCTCTAACTGAACAGACATAATAGAACAAGTATTTTCTATGGGTGCAAAAGGAAGAATGGATAATAATATCTTACCAAACGAGCTCGGTGTGGGCTCAGTGAGCAGTCGTTTCTGCATCAGTTGCATCGGGGACCCGCGGTTTAACGTGCCTTTCCAAGCACAGACAAGCTCTCTACGTATTCTGGAATAGATAATCGTGATTTCTGTTCGTATGAATGTAACATTAAGAAATTGATCGTGTGGTTATGGCAGATTTTCCCGTGGGTGTCGTACAAGGCTAAGGGTAAAGCTAGGGATGAGTAACGGGCAGCAGCATTCCTCTCATACCACCTAGCAATACCTAAGTATTGCACGGGACCTAATTTATTTGGTGAAAAGTGTGTGTTGATTCACCTCTGCGTTTCCCCTTCAGGGATATAGGCGTGATGTTTGTATATGTATACATTTAAGTATGTTTCTGCAGTTGCATCTGGGACCCGCAGCCACGGATAAGCTGTCTACCTATTCCAGGAGATAGATAATCATGATTTATCTTTGTATGTATGGAAAATAACGAATCTCTCGCCAGGTCGTCTCAAATATCTCACCCTGACGGAAGCGAACAGAGTATGGATGCCGGACCTGTTCTTCTCCAACGAGAAGGAGGGCCACTTCCACAACATCATCATGCCCAACGTGTACATCCGGATCTTCCCCAACGGGACGGTGCTGTACAGCATCCGTATATCTCTCACGCTCTCCTGCCCGATGAACCTGAAACTGTACCCGCTGGACAAGCAGACTTGCTCGCTGCGGATGGCTAGCTGTAAGTATTAAATACATTTATTACCAAGGGCGGTAAAACAAAAAATGCCTCTGATAACAAGTACGTATAATTGACGATTAATTTGTGTGCACTACTGAGGCTTTCATTTTTACCGTCCGAACTAAGCACAAAGGTTTATGTTAAGTAAGCACAAAGTTTTATGTGACCCCCTGGCCAGGATGTGGGATTTTCCGTGCGCGTAGCGGGCGGAAAATGCTACTTTCTGGTCAGGTGACATACAATTATTTGTAATAATACTACGTAAACATATTATAAAAACTATGACCCCAGAACAAATTTTAATGTCTATGTCATAAGAGTAAATTGGAATGTTGACAACCCAATCACTGTATTGATACATCATGGTTGATTAATTTCGTGATTTTTCTATGCACTCAAGAATGATATTTGAGAGCATTGAAAAATCACGAAACTTGCACAGAGGGCAAGAAAAAGAAGGAAGAAATAATATATTATACAAAATGTAAAAAATTTACCAAATTACCTAATTGGATCGCCTTCTCAAAGTTTACCTCTTACTAAACAATACACTTACGTCAACGAATACTGCAATGATCAAGACATTTTCAAAACGCATTTTCCGGAATCGACTCCAATTCTCGCCGCGAATTTTCTTTTATGTCTTTGATCGTCTGAAAACGGATGCCTAGAAGTCGTAATTTGTGTTTAGGAAAAAAATCTGCCGGAACCATATCCGGTGAATATGGCGGAAGTTCGATCAACTTTCACTAATTACAACGCCGCAATAGTCGAAAATAACATGACTTTGATTTTTGGTCGACCGCGGTTTTTCCGTTTCGGTTCAGTTGGAAGCGTTGTGGTTCAGTTGGACCTTTGTAACAGTGCAGTTACGCCTGTGTTGTCTAGTGCACACAACTGTATGGTTTTAGGTCCTGGCGAAAGACTAGTTTGTGTATTCCGTCACGGTCATGTTGGTAGTAATGCAAGAAAATGATACCATGTCAACTTTATTGTCTTACCTTTAATTCAGGGAGATTTTTTTCAATTAACTATATTAACAATTGTGCATCTATCTTATTTTGTTACTTATAACTACAAGCGGTACTAAGTAGTAGTTATATATTAGTTTTTTTATGAAAGTCATAAGCTAAAACTCGTCAAAATTTGCAAGTACAGTTAGTTCATGATATTATTAGTATGATGGAAATTAAATAGATAAATATAAATTGTAATGACGTAAGAAGGATAGACTCATTAACTAAAAAAAGGTTAAATTATAATAAAATATTATATTTATTTATGATTAAAATAATTGTATTCATCTAACATGTCTACATTTGACATTTCCTCACTCTTGCCAGTCGTTAAAACGTTATTAGTACTATTTATTTACAGTTATTATACTAAAATAAATATATTTAATTTATTTATCAAACTGATACTGGTAACCCAATATAATGGCGGCAATCCGAACTTTTACTCACTAATAATATATATATATAATATGGATTATGCGAGACCTCCTTACGTTTTTCAGGTTCACAAAAGACCTTAGCTTATAACACAATTAATCTTTCATCACTTTTCAATGTTTTGGACATTATTTTCTCAAAGATTTTCTATAAAAGATAAAAAAACCTGCAAATATGACTTACGTGTTGTAGCTGATGACAGGCATTGTAGCCACCATCACGGCATAGGAACTATAAGATGAAACGCCCTCTACTAACTCTTCCTGCTGAATGGGCTGGAGGGACACCGGAGTGGTTGTAGTGGGTATTGGCTACTACCAGGTGCCGTGATGCGCTGGGCGAGTCCCGCACACGCAAGTCGCCTAGCTATAGTTCAAAAAGTTCGTGCGCGACCTTCCTGCGGTATGAGACGGTGGCGGGGACGAGCGAGCATTCTCTTCTCCCCGCATGACCCGCCCTCGACAACATCTAGAGTAGGTACCCCGGCCCCGCCACCGTCTCTCAGCAGTGAGCGGTCTATAGCGAGCGACTGATTATGGTGCGACCACTGCATTTCCAATCCGTTAAAAAAGGGATTGCCGCACTCAGAGACGTCAATTAACGTTATGGACCTACTCATTATTACTATTTATTACTTACTGCCGCACTCAGAGACGTCAAATAACTTTAATGGGTACCTAATGTCAAAAAAATTCAATTAAATCTAGACCATAGACCAGGCAAGAATAGCGACTAGTTTTGAATGGTCATCTTTTGACATTAAGTACTCATTATCGTTATTTGACGTCTCTGAGTGCGACAGTTAATGTCAAAAAATGACATTTCAAAACCAGACGCTATTCTTGCTTGTTCTAGATTTGAATGAAAATTTTTGACATTAAATACTCATTAAAGTTAATTGATGTCTCTGAGTGCGGCAGTAAGTCATTAAAATTAATTGACGTCTCTGCGTGCGGCAGTTAGGTGTTAGGTTTTAAGGCGTCGAGCCTCGCTCACGCCTCATAGAACTGAGGAGGAGCAGATTGTTTAAAGCCGAGTTCTTATCGGATGTGGCAGACGAAAGTGCGGGTGGTAGACACATAAAAATAAACACAATGTCAATGTGACGGTTATGCCGCGGTTATGCGGTTATTCATAAAACTGTCAGCGAAGCTCACATTATATCAAAGAAAGAGTATAAATAAATGCACTATAGTTATTTACGGCGGACCGCGTGACATATTCATTCGCCTGCTTAACGTTTTGCAGTATTTTATCATCGCAATTAAGAATTGTTTGCAAAGTATTTTATGTGTTTCAGTCAGTAAAGATTAGTTACAAAGATTTTGGTGCTTAGAAAAAGAATTTCGAAAAATTATGATCTTGAGGCGGGAATCGAACCCGCGTCCGCTGCTATCCGGGCAGGTGCCTGACCGCTCGGCCACCCAAGACACTAATTAACTTACCGAAATCCTTCTAACCTTTACACTTCACGTTGTAAGCCAACGGGTACCCTCGCAATGTAGAAATTAATTTAAAACATTCCAAAGCAGATATTTTTACAAATACCGTGCGTTCGGTTAAGCTGGGGTTTGCTTTATAAACTATTCGATTTTAATTTTAACATTATATAAATGTTAGAAAAATTAGTACAAAGATTTTGGTGCTTAGAAAAAGAATTTCGAAAAATTATGATCTTGAGGCGGGAAAGATTACTTACTCTTCCCTTCACTTACTTCTTCTTCTGCCGTGTCCTATCGGATGTCGGCGACCACCTTTGCCATATGTTGTCTATCCTTTGCCAGTTTTATCAGTGTGGCAGCGTCAGGTCAGGCACCTGCCCGGATAGCAGCGGACGCGGGTTCGATTCCCGCATCAAGACCATAATTTTTCGAAATTCTTTTTCTAACCACCAAAATCTTTGTACAAATTTTTCTAACATTTATATAATGTTAAAATTAAAAACGAATAATCTATTTTTTATATTTATTATTTTTTATATATATATTTATTATTTCTATATATTATTTTTTATATATATATTTATTATTTCTATATATATGACCAAGATATGCAGTCTTTCTTTTCTTTACTGTGGCTAATACCTCCATCTTCTTATTCATTCTTTTGAGAACGTCGACGTTTGTAGTTCTTTCCGTCCAAGATATTTTTAACATTCGTCTGTATACCCACATCTCAAATGCATTTACCTTGGTTTCCATTGCTTTATTCAGAGTCCACGCCTCTGCCCCGTACAGGAAAATTGATAGCACGTAACACTTCACGAGTCTCCATATAAGTTTTAGGTTAATATCCTTGTTGATTGATAGGGACTTCATTTTGATAAAAGCACTACGAGCCACCTCCGTTCTGACTCTAATTTCCTGTTCGGCATCCCAGTTCTCGTTTAGCCAACACCCTAGGTATCTATCTATATTGGGTAACTTTCTCTATTGGCCCTATTGTCAATGAATAGTGGTCGTGACGGTACCTGGCATTTACTTACCACCATATATTTTGTTTTAATTATATTAATTTTCAAATTATATTGTTTAATTTTTGAGTTTAAGAGGTCCAATGAGTGTTGGAGTTCCTCTAAGCTGTCTCCTAGAAGGACCGTATCATCTGCATATCTTAAGTTGTTAATATATCTTCCGTTAGATTTTATACCCATCTTGATTCCGTCAAAAGCTTCAGCAAAGATGCATTCTGAGAAGAGGTTGAACTCTAACTCTAAAGGACATTAAAAGTGGTGATTCCATTGGTGTGTAATATAGTACATTTTGGAAAATTTATAGGTCTTTAAGTACCTACTTGTAATTGTATATTACAAGTAAAAAAGTATCTCATCTCTAAGTTTGGTAGCTACCACCATCTTACCAAAAATGTGTCACCATAATAATAATGTTAACAGCATTATTGTGTCAATTTGTGGTAAGATAGCCAGCCTCTCTGTGGTTAAGGGTTCCAGGTGCAGCTCGATTGCATCTTCGGCCCTTATCGTCACTTACCATCAGGTGAGATGAAGGCCAAGAGCTTCCCTGTCCAGCATAAAAAAAATCTCAACGCACCACCGCAGTCAGTATAGGAATCAGAGCGCTTACACACTACTTCAGTCTACTTCCGAGCCGAATCCGATCCGAATCTATAATATATAAAATCTATAAAATATGATCCATTGTAGCCGTAGAACTATGGTAACTTGCGCACTACATCCGATCTCTGTCCGAGTTTTCTATACCAATAATTTTTTACGAATTCGGATCGGACGTAGTGCGTAATCGCTCCTAACCGCTCTAAAGCTAAAAATCCCCAGTTTATTTATCCAATCTATCATTTCCAGACGGTTTAGAAATCAGAATAAACTACCTACCTACGTTTCAGAAAAAAATGGCGCACTTGTTTTATGTTGGCACTGTTTGCGGCCGCTGTTACGATTAATTACTTGATAGTAACATGATTTATTAGCTGGGAAATTTTTGAAACAAGGCTCTTGATGATTATCTTTATGTAAATAGCTGTAAGTTATGTCCCAGACAGATTTAATCATTTCGTTCGCGTTGAGACATAAGTGATCTTGAAGCGAATAAATAGAAACATACTGAAAAAACATACGCCACAGAATATAATTTTTCAGAGACAGAGCAGAATACAATTGTCACCGTTTCATTTTCTCCCGCGGGTGTCGTCTAGCCCTCGTAGTACGTGGACAAAAAAATATTTTCTTCTCGCTCTAACTCCCACTAAATCCCGAGACAAAACACTGCGACAAGTGGTGGAGAGAGATTTTGTCCACTTCCCGGGCCTAACAGCGATGAGCAATGGGCAGCAGCGTTCTTGTACTCACTCGATGGATGGTAATATATTTGCCCCTATTACATGGGAATGCTAACATGTTTGGCAAAATTGAAGGTTAAATCACCTATATCTACCCTTTTGGGGATAAATAAGCCTGACAATTATGTATGCGCCTGTGCATTCTGTATATAAGATGGGATGGAAACAAAGTCGGCGGCAGAAGCTGGAGTGAAACAAAATTAAACATTTCAAAGACCATCATTAATAAAAAAGTAGTTTATCGCATACTTACCAAGTTCTATTCATGAAAGACGACATTTTGTTCTTCAGGCAATTGGGTACCTAAAGCAACACGTCACCCGTGTTATTTTAAACAGCGATTTCTAACTAAAACAACGCGTAGGTAGGCCAAATAACTGTAGGGAATGCGCCGCTTCGTAGAGGTAATTGTACTTCTATACATATTTATACCGCATTGTGATATATTTAGCCCTTTAAAAAACTAATCTATTATTTATAGACCTTTTAAATATACACATTCAAATTATATTATATCTATTGCTAAATAATTTTTTTCTTTCCAATACACACATTGAAATTAACATAAAATTACATAACTCTTTAGGAAAAATGTCGTCGACTATGATATAGACACATTCGTGCTTAAAGAGCACTTGACAGCTTGAATTATTTGTAAAACCCAATCTAGAAAACCCAAAATGGATTCTAGCTTCACCTGGAACCCTCGACCACTGACAACTTGTATTTTTAATGTTTTAGGGGAATGTAAAGTTAAGTTAAACTAAAGGTTAATAGTCAACCTATTTCGGAATAATTATTAATAATTTTAAAACTTTCAATTAACCTAATTATTAAACCTTTTTCTGCAGACGGCTGGACCACCGATGACTTGGTATTCCTGTGGAAAGAGGGCGACCCCGTCCAGGTTGTGAAGAACCTCCACCTGCCACGGTTCACCTTGGAGAAGTTTCTTACAGACTACTGCAACAGTAAGACTAATACCGGTTAGTGTTCTGGCTATCTTTTTAGCAATATAAATTAAATTAATTAAACGATTTTGCTGACTATTTGACTATAAACTTTAAATCAAGCCTGCGCGACGTATCAGTAGGCCAAACGTCTTTCTATATTTTTATTTATTTATTTGGATCATTTACAGTTTTTGCCAATTTACATTTTTTTATAAAGACTTACAGTTTACCTATTTGCAACATAATAAAGAAGTAACGTTACCAACGAAACTAATGAGTAACACCAATACTTCCAAAAACAAATATTTAAGTGATAATGCATCTTTCAAAATACAAAACTTAGGTACTTTTCTTCTTCTATAATACACGTTAAAGAACACATAAATAGGAATCTATTTTATGAGGAGGAAAACTATTTATTATAGTTAAGTACTTGCTTTTCACATTCTTTAGACTGTATTTTTGTCATAATATTTCTGTTTTTTAGATTCCGCTATAAAAACCTTCTGGAATCGACCTTCTAAATATGCTTTGGATAATAGTAAATTAAATGCCAATTAAAACAAAGTTAAAATAAAGAATGTCTCAGAAGTATTTGACGACCGAGCCAAAGGCGTGGTCGACAAATATGCGATCTGAGGCTTGTGGTCTTATGGTCAGATAAAGTATATATATCCGAAATACTAATATTTCAGGCGAATACAGCTGCCTGAAGGTTGACCTGCTGTTCAAACGCGAATTCAGCTACTACCTCATCCAGATCTACATCCCGTGCTGCATGTTGGTCATCGTCTCCTGGGTCTCCTTCTGGCTGGACCAGGGAGCAGTCCCCGCTAGGGTTTCACTTGGTAATAACATAAACACAATCTTTTACATTCGTTCAAGAAAGAAAGAAAAAATTAAAAAAATCTCATAATTTCATATGGGTCTAGTCATACTGAACACACGAACTTCGAATGAAATCGTCGGATGTCATGTTCAGACTGAAGCCAGTCACTGCCATGAAATAATTACCTCTTCATCATGACGATCATTAAAAGCAAAAACGCCACGATACAACTGCAAAAAGACTTACGAACGTTGTTCTAAACAAAAGCATGGGTTTTTGACTTTGTGCCCTTTTTGTACTTAATAAACAATAAGAGAAACAAAAAGTCTTATTCCCTCTATGTATTTCTGAATTCCCTGTAAGTATTTCTAAAAAAAAATCTGATAGAAATACGGGCCAGGGCCCATTTACGCTCTCTACTTGTGGTGACGTAGGGCCCACTACAACTCTACTCTACTTGACATGAATCACGTCTTTAATTATTACCAGACGACGTCTGGTTATTACCAGACGACGACCAACAAAATTTAGTGTTGGTTAGGCGTCTGGCAGACGTTTAACCAACACTAAATTTTGTTGGTTTGATCATTTTGCGTAACGTCTGCGATTTGAGAACGAAAGTAACTACCTAATGACTAATGTTCCCTCCAGTTACTTATATTCTATTTCCGTCAAAAAGTATGCAATTTATTTTGAGTTTAAAATATTCTCGCAGTATATCTGGCGGAACTGTTTTATAAATCTTCAAAGAAATTGGCACCCGCCAGATTGCCGTGAGAATTTTCATAAATTATTATACTATGTAGGGTGTCAGAAGCAGTCATAAATTTATTATTAGATTAATAGTGTTAGATTTTTCTATTGCGTCTCTCTTATAAATCACTGATGAGGAATAAGCAGCAGCGTTCCTCTTATGCCACCTAGCAATGTACCTACTGCGACTTTTGTGCTCGATAAATGGCAATAGGCTCGACACCTATTAAATGGGACCTAACATAACTGGCGAAACGTGGGTGCTAGTTTACCTCTGCCTACCCCTTTTTAGATATAGGCGTGATTTATGTATGTATGTATGTATTATATGTCTCTCTTGCTCGCTCCCAAGAGTCGGCCAATGGACTGTGAAACGTAGGTGTCACAATATTCCAATTATGTCGACACTGTCCAATGTTGTCCATTGCTGAGTTAAAACAGAAACAAATAGCGAGCAATAAAAATATATTATATAATAATATAATCAAAAAGGTTTTTATTGTAATTCATGCCCAGATTAACCTATATAGCATACATAAATCACGCCACACGGCGAGCCTATTGCCATTTAACGGGCACGGAAATCGCAGTACATTGCTACGTGTCACAAGAGGAACGCTGCCGGCCATTACTCATTGCTGTCTTAGTTTAGTCGCCTTGTACGACTTATGACACCCACGGGAGAGATTGGGAGTGGTGATAATTGTATTCTGCTCTATTGTCACCACACGGTGTTCTTGGTACAATCCTGCTTGAATTATATTTATTTCTTGACAGGTGTAACTACTCTCCTGACCATGGCTACGCAGTCTTCCGGCATCAACGCTTCCTTGCCCCCCGTGTCCTACACCAAAGCCATCGACGTGTGGACGGGGGTTTGCCTCACTTTTGTGTTCGGCGCCCTTCTAGAGTTCGCACTCGTCAATTATGCATCTCGTTCCGATATGCACAGGTAAGTTGTCGATAAACAAAAAAGAGACGATAGAGGCAACACTCAAAATTGCATTCCCGCTACACTCTTTTTGCCATAAACTTAGGACACTTTTGGCCTTATTAATAAACACGGTTTAAGTATAGACTAGTTACTCGGTGTTTTGTCTATTTTCCTCGCATTAAAAATCATGTTTGTGAGACAAAGACAAAACGCGGAATAGTTAGACCATGTTTACTACCAGTTTATTAATAAGACGGTCTAATGTTTCGGAGTACTATTGTTTGAGCTGCGTCGCTCTTGTGTATTAAATGAGCGATATCTTAGAAACATTTTTTACAAATCATCACTGCATCGATAAAGAGTTAAATCTCAAAAAAATGAAAAAATAACGCTTAATTAACGAAGTTCTAACAAAATGAATAGGTATCATATCTATGAATAAAATATTGTGCTTTAACTAATAATACGTTCTGTAATATTAATATAATATATTCTTTCAAATTATTAAAAAAATTAACCCACAAATCTTTTAAAAATAAATTATCATTTTCGATAAATCACATAATATAACAATCAAATATTGGCACAGGGAGAACATGAAAAAGACGAGACGCGAAATGGAGGCGGCAGCAAGCATGGATGCGGCATCGGACCTCCTCGACACCGACAGCAATGCCACGTTTGCTATGGTGAGCTCGGCCCTGATCAGATAATAAGAGCGGTTACGCACTACGTCCGATCGAATCCGATCTGAATCCAATCCGAATCCGTGAAAATATGGTGCGTGGAAGCCGTAGAACTATTTCTATGGTAACTTACGCACTAGATCAGATATCCGTCATCCGATTTCTTTCCGTCATATGAAGTATGGATTCCAAATATGTGCGTAACCGCTCTAATGCTGTCGCTTCAACTAATTTACCCTTACCACTTTAAACGCTTGCCCAAAGATACAATTGATAATTTAAGAAGATTGTGAAGTGCCGATACGCGGCGCACGTAATGCCTATTGCATGCTTTTCCTTTTGAATACTTATACTATAGCGATAACTTTTTCATTAACTTTCTATGGCAACAAGACATGAATTAGAAGTTCCTTGTGGTTACAGCGTTTTATAGGTCTGTAAAAAAACTCGATTAGGTACTGTAAGCCACAAAAATACTGGTAATAATTGACGAAGAAGGATGTCTGTCTGTATAACTAATTAAAAAAATATACGTTTTTAAAATCATGTTCCTACACTGTATAGTTTTTGATTTTTTGATATAATGTTTTGCGGCTTACAGCAAATACGTTTTCTGACGTCGAATATTTTTAGGCTATAAACGCTCTTGTCTTATTGATTGTACAGCTTTTGGCCCGTACTCGTATCGATAACGCCACTAACAGCTCTGGGCCTTGCAAGTACGCCTATTTCTGTTATATATGTTGTATATATTTTTTGGTATGTTTTTAGCAAAAAAAAATCTCGTGTCTTATTAATTGACACACTCGTATTGATTAACGTCATTAACAGCTCAGCCTCCCTAGCCAAGTATGAAACTGACGTATTACAGAGCGTCAGTTTCATACTTTTGTTGTCCAAGTACGCCTTTAACCGACCCCCGTAACCCGAGTGCATGCCCCGCGTCCGTCGTACCTGACTGGTCTGCAACTGACAGAAGCCGCTGGTGCGCGGCGAGCAGATGCGCCAGTGCGAGATCCACCTGAAGCCGCCCCGCAAGAACTGCTGCCGGCTCTGGATGTCCAAGTTCCCCACCCGCTCGAAGAGGATCGACGTCATCTCGCGCATCACGTTCCCGTTGGTGTTCGCTATCTTCAACTTGGCTTATTGGTAAGTGGGGGCGAAGACGGCTATTATGTATTAGAAGACGACCCGCCCGAATAGCATGACCACCCAAACACGATATGATATAGCCACTAATCGCTTTGAACTCTTAAAAAGGATTGGATTTTGGACAGTTCAAAGCGATAAATGGCTATATCGGGTTTCGATGGTCATGCTAGCTAACTGGGCTGTTAGCCTAGAACGGGACAAAATATATACATACAATTACATACATACATAAATAACGCCTATATCCGCGAAGGGGCAGGCAGAGGTGAATTGACACCCACGTTTCGCCTTATGTTAGGTCCCATGTAATAGTTGGCGAGCCTATTGCCATTTATCGGGCACATAAAATCGCAGTATATTGCTAGGTGGTCTGAGAGGAATCCTGCGACCCATTGCTCATTACTGTTCAAACCCTTAGTCGCCTTGTACGACACCCACGGGAGAGATGGAGGTGGTGACAATTATACATACGTACTTGTCAAAATTATTAGATGTCAACTTTAAAGTAACTTAACTAACCATAACTTTTCAAGATTGTAATTTAATACGATAAGCCTGTAATGCATTATTATAAAACTCGGTTAACTACTCTTTCGATGATCCAAAGAAATAAATAAAATCAAAAGAAAGTTCATCTTTGGAACGGAGTCTTCTTCTGCTCTTATCCCGCTCTAGGCGGGGTCGGCACAACATGTTTTCTTCCACTCCTCTCTATCCTTCACCTCATTTTCATTTCTCATCCACCCATCTCGCTAACATATCCTCCTTTACACAATCCATCTATCTTTTCTTTGGTGTTCCTCTCCTTCTACGTCCTTCCACGTTCATACCTAACATTCTTCTTATAAACATTCATCTCTTCGCATAACATGACCAAACCACCCAAGTCTCACTCCGCAGTCTCTCGGTCACTGGCGCTGCATTTAAAATAACGGAGTGCACTAGCTTACATATAAACCATATCAACGATCCTGCTTATTCCAGGTCTACCTACCTTTTCCGCAACGAGGACGAGGAGAAGTGATTCTCCGGGTCTGAGGAGGAGGAGGGCGCGCCGCAGGTAGTACGGCTGGTGATCGGGGTCCTGGGTCCCTACCTGCTGTTCTTGGTCGCCTACGCTACCTGCCTGCGCCCCCAGCTACCCTCGCCTGCGACAACGCGTATTTGACACACCAACGGAATCCCTGAACCGGGCATAGGCGCGTCTTTTGAAATACTCACCTAGCACAACCAGATTCTCTGCCCCCGTAGCACGGGACGTGGACACATGTCCTTCGGGCGAAAGAAAATCCTTTTCTCTCGCTCTAACACCCACTAAATCCCGAGACAAAACACTGTCAAGTGGTCGAGAGAGACTTGTCCACGTCGCCGCGCTAGGTCCGCAGTTGTAGAAATGAGATCTATTAGGAACTTGCTGTTTCTAGAAATGTGGCTAGGGTTTCTATTTGATCATTACAGGATGAGGAACGATTATGTAAAATTTAACAGCTATGCCGAAGATCAGTTCTGACGCAAATCATCTTCCTGCTCTGTTCCCAGGTTATCTGGAGTCACCGAAGTATGTTTTCTCTTCCGTTCATATCGATCAGACGTTTTAAAACCTTTTTAATTCATATCATTCGTCATGCCGGAAAGGTGCTTGTGATGAATGAACGCATAGAAAAAGATGGAAACAACCATGTCGATAGACTGATGAACGGAGAGAGTGATTGGGATGACAAAACCCCAATCCATACTACTCAAGGCTTTTGCTTATTATTTACAGTAGTCCGCCTGTTTGCAACAACCTTCTTTGGGTATGCCATTGTAGGTGGTTTGACCATTCTGTTGCCCAAAGGTGCTTATTGTTTACCAGGACTGGCCCTTAGTTGACTTTTACCACATCCCTCCGGAGAGTCAGGGCTGGCACATTCTTCGTATTTTTTCGCTCCCAGGCAAGCATGGAATACCGTTGATTTTGAGACAAAATAGAAATTTATAACAAGTATAACAATTTCCGTCCTCTCCACTTATAAGCTTTTTCTAAACCCCACCGATTACACTTATGTTGATCACAATTTTATAGGATAATAGATATTTTAGGTCCGAGCAAAAGGTGGATAGGACATGAATGATTATAACTTTCGGTATGCAAAATATTTCACATTATTACTTACATTAATAATTTAATTTAACAGAATTGGTCTTGTGTGAATAATACGAATGGTAGGAATGTTCCATTCTTATGGTCCTCCGTTATGGACCTACATGCCAGTAACAAATTCCTGATCAAATTTTAACTCTAGTAAGTTCTAGCCTAAGCTTGGTTTAGTAAGAAAATTCCGAATGGTTATACGCTAAGCCTATTATTAGGATGTAATAAAAATAAGAGCCAAATATTTTGAAAATGTTCAATTAATCATTATTTTAGCTAGATTGGTCTACTTCCAACTATAATTATTCCATATATTTTTATTTAAGTACAAATAAGTATTGATATTTTTATTTTGTTAAACAAATCTAGTTATAAGCAGATACAAACAATATAATATGAAAAATTTAACACTGAAAAAGTAATTAATTCGCTTATGAAATTAAAATTTCTTTGTACATTAAGAAATTTTTTGATAATTTTACCAATTCACGCCTTTTTGTATAGAGGGGTACGTATATAATAAATAAGATATTAAAAAAATATGAAAAATATAATATGTGTAACCACACACACTAGATTACGAATGTATAATATTAAAATACTATATTAATAAAATTATTAATTTAATAAACTTTCTAATAGAAGTTTAACGTGGAAGAAGATTTAAAAGGGATAGACTATTATTTACCATCAATTAATATAGAAAACATTTATAAACCTTCAGTAATGTGAACTTGACTCTGTAACTTAGTATTAGAGTCCGATAAATAAATTATTTAGAATATAGAATACCTAGCGGGAATATGTTCACATTTATTGGATGAAGACCTAGTGTTATATCATGTAGTGGTCAAATTGTGTATAATTAGTTAAATTCGTCTATAAGACAAAAGGAATTTATAACACATTATTCAAAAACTAGTATCTAGTTAGCTAAAACACTATTTGTAATTTTTCTCATTAAAAGTTTTAAGCGCTACATTGAAGCACTATGGTAATGCGTTTTGTCAAATACCAGATTTTAAGTAAATGGCAATATGACTAATTTAAGCTTAACTTATTATTAGTATATTCATTTTCATATTGAGTTATTATATATCTTATTTATTATAACTTATTACATTTTAAACAATAAAGCTTATTATAAGGCTTTCCTATTATATTTGTAGACGTTACTTTGATGACTTTATCATTGTTACCTCTACTATCCTTCATAAGCTCTTTAATCAACTGATCCCGCTCCATCTCTTAACACTTTTAATGAAAAATGTAGATACGTATGTGTTAAATGTGTATATAGTTGGGCCTACAACTTTCTACACCTGTGTCGCTCAGTGTACAGTAAAATTATATAATAAAAATGAAAATTTTTGTGTTTCGTCATATTTGGTAACTTGAAATTGCGAGAATAACATTTGAAATATCTATTTCTTCTTGTTCCTTTAAGAAAAGTCTTTAACTTTCAGGTTACAAAATTGTAAAGATGAAGCACAATATAATAATGAACTAATAATAATGAATAAATGAACTTACTGAATGATGTTTAATCATAGTCATACTAAGTATGTGATTGATTTAAAATTGCTTAATTATAATAGTAAGTTCCTTTAATCATAAAATAACTTGTAGTTATCAATTTAATAATATTTACTTCAAATTCTAAGTATGTGTCACCATTATATAATTGAATGTATCCTATTTAACCACAGGGTAGTGCGCTTCTTAGGTGACAATTCATGAAATCCTAACTTTCACTAGCGGAGAATTTTTTTATCCAAATGAAAAGTTTTCTTTACGATTTTTGTATATATCGATTCGTGTTACTAGAGAAGCGTTCTATTTGAATTATCGATGTCTTTAACGTGGAATTACACGTATCATCATCTAATTTCACAATCTCTGTGTTCACATATACATATTATATGTACGTATGTTAGTAGGAATGATGGCCGATGACGAGGTGATTAATAGTATATTGAGTTAAGAGAGTTAATTAATTCTTCTCGAGCAATTTTGGGTTTCAGACTTTTTAAAGCAAAATGCCTTAGATATATATGGAAGGATCAGGAAAATTTTATTGGAAATGTATTCGCCTAGATATTCAAAAGGAATATGAGATGGTCCGATTTACCCCACTATCGCTTATCATTGGCACCCTCCCTCCTAACTTGATCTACTAACAATCACCGGTCTCACTCTAAGCGGAGGCTCCGCCCGTGGTTTTATTTGTATTTGATTACGATTCTTGCTCATTTTTCTCTTTCCGTCCCTTTATTCAGCAAAATGAGTTTTAGGTTGTTAATATTTATTAATTATAGTTTCTTATTGGTAGATTTACATGAAGTATTGGAACTTGTATGATTGTGCTCATTACTTCAACGAAGTTTATTGGCGACTACAATACGGCCTAAAGTTGTTCGTTCTATCAACTTCTGGAACATTTTACAATGAGATTTTTTGAAGACATGAGCCCGCTCAATTGATATTCATTTAGAATAATTATAAATTGTATCCTTACTAGGTATTCTTGGGCTGTGATGAAGCATGTAGAGTTGATCCTTAAATATTCTACACGATTCTTTAAATGACCTACATTGTAGGCCAGGTTGTTACTAACTTCTTATAAATAACGCTATTTATTTGTCGTATTGACATCTGCAAATTTTTGATGGTAATTCTTGAGTGGAAGTAGAAAAAGTCATATTATGAAACAAATAAGTCAGTAATATACAAATATAAATTAAACAAATTTAATATAAGAATATTTTGTCATCAATAATAACTAATCAATAAATTAAATTCAATATCATCCTAATAGTGAAGTCAATTAAATCACCTTAAAACACTTGAAACATATCGCTTCATATACGATACGACACTTAATGAATTCATATTAGGAAGATATAACAAAATATGTATTATTTACAAACGTTATACTAAAATCTATTAAGGCACGCAACAATACAATTCTGAATTTACAATACATGTTCTGCCAAAAACAAAATATAAAGTTATTCTTATAATGCCTGTGCAAACGGAAAACGATCTTCAATAAAAATCTTGAAATAAAATCCCGTTAAGCAGGGATGAACAACGAGAAAAAAAACTAATACAGTCTGTGGCCAATATTCTTATCTGGAAAGAGTTACTCTTTTCCAACGAAGAATCGATTTGTCATAAAGAAGATGCAACAGTAACTATATTCGCTTTTGTTACTGCTTTTACTATTCAAGAAGCAACTCATCTTTTTAACTCCTAAAAGAGACAAACTTTCAAAGGACCGTTGCTTTTGCCGCTGCCAAATTAGTAAGTACATTTGCACTGGCTAAAGTTTAGAACAAGACACAATTTTTCAAAGAAATGACAGTTTGTAATTTTTCGTGATGTTCTTTCACTTTTTTTTGGGAAATGCTTCAGCATAGGCAATTAATGTACGGGTCATGATTAATTTAGAATCCTTAACCCCATTCTCACTTATGTTACGGATGGTGCGCGAAGGTGTGGTGTTGGAAATGATTTTAATAAAACTGAAAATGTACCCATTTGTAATGATTTTATTTCTAATATAGATTACATATTGCCTTAACTATCCCTTAATTTATATACAGGTGTAATTAATATACTTCATACAAGTCAAATCCAGCCCACTTGTTGTATGAAGCCAGTTTATGTAAGATTGAAATTGGAAAATAAATAATAATCTTAATCATTCATCGAACAGAGTTAAAAGATATAATAAGATAAATTATTTTACTTGCTAATGCAAGAGTTATGGAAAGGTGGCCCAGAGTGGATATACTGCCTAAAATGGACACTCTCGTATACATAATCATTTAGAAAATGTATGTATTCTCGGCAGCCTTGTTCACTGTTCCCTTAAGGAGCCAAATAGTTTTATATACGAGAATACACGCTTTTGGCAGTACGCCCCGCTTTATCAACTTGCCTTACATATGAGATTAATGAAAGACATCTTTTCTCTATCTGCCAATAATCTTACAAGTTTCGCTTAAGACTGGACTTTAAACATAATAATAGTAATTAAGTTACTTTCACATATTAAACATAAAAAAACAAATGACTTCAGGATAAACATTACGGAGAAAACGTATTTCAGCATACTAAAACAAAGGAGAGGAACATAGGAGATATTTCTATGAGTTCTGCGCGGCTATTATGTAAACCGATTGCAATTGCTATCGTCTAGCCGTCACTCTTACTCATAGAGCATAATAGTAAAGTGTGAGAGTGACAGGTAGACTAAAGCAATAGCAATTGGCTTCCATAATAACACTGCTGCGCTGGTAAATACGTAGCCTCAGTCAATTGGGTTTGTAAGCACCAATAACGGCGTCATCAGCTTCCAGGGTTCTAGTTTTTGATGTCGTCTCTACATGTCACAATCCTTTCCGCTTCAGCCTGCAAAGGAAACGGGAGAGGATCAATGATGCACGTATTAAGTGATATCAATACATAGGAACTTTTAGTAAGCTTCAAAAGTAATTTAATATTTTAGCACTGTCACAATAATTTTGCTGGTCTACTCTATTAAATCACGCCAATTTTCCTCGAAGAGGGTAGGTAGAGGTGAATTAAAACCCATATTTCGCCAATTATGTTGTCATGACCAGCCTTTTGATGTCCCCCCTGTGGGGGATCAGAATGGAAGAATATAGGGACAATGGGTCAAATAATTAAATGTCCCACGTTTCGCCAATATATCATCATCATTGCAGCCATGTCCCCACTGTTAGGGCACATGCCTTTCCTATGGATGGAATATATAATATAGGGAGAATGGGCCATTCTCCCTATATTACCTATTTGGTATTACAATAGTTATTTGTTGTACGTGAGTGCAAAGTTGTTTTTTAACCGCGTGCTCAATTTTGATGACCGAGCTAGCGAAGGATTCTAAAATTGAATCACGAGCGTAGCGAGTGATTCAAAAATTAGAATCCTGAGCGATAGCGAGGGAATCAAAAGAGCACAAGGTGAAAAATCTTTGCACTCGAGTGCAACACGTAACTTTTCATCCCCCCCAACGAGGAAATTGCAAAATACAAAAAAAAATACAATCACAACAGTTTCTGTTTTCACCCAGAAACTTCCACAACACCCTCCCATTAACCCAAACACACTCTCAACACCCACCCAGAAACACCCACAACATTCACACCCGCAATACACACCCATCCACTCAGACACACCCAAAAAACACCCATTCACCCAGAAACACCCAAAAAACACCCATTCACCCAGAAACACCCACTCACCCAGAAACACCCACAAAACACCCATTTACCTAGAAACACCCAAAAAACACCCATTCACCCAGAAACACACACAAAATACCCATTCACCCAGAAACACCCACAAAACACCCATTCACCCAGAAACACCCACAAAACACCCATTCACCCAGAAACACCCACAAAACACCCATTCACCCAGAAACACCCACAACATCAAACACCTACAACTTCCACCCAGTCACACCCACAATACTCACCTATCCATTCAGACACACCCACAAAACACCCATTCACCTAGACACACCCACAAAACACCCATTCACCCAGACACACCTCCAACACCCACCCATACACCCCGCCACACCCGCAAAATTTATCCAGACACACCTGTAAGTACCTAATAAAAATTACCGTCCCTAATGGAGTTCCGAGACGGTCAATCAGCTTGAGTCAAGCACGTTGATTTTCTGTATGTTTTTGTTCCGTTGCTAGCGTAAACATATCAAACAAACCTAAAAAGCTTTTAAATGCTTGACTCAAGCATCAAGCAAGCATTGTAGACGATCAAAATGTTTAAAGCAAGATTGACGCCAACCTGATTGACCGTCACAGAACTCCAAGGTTTTAACAAATTTATGACGTGAAAAGAAAATGGCGCGCGCAAAGCAAATTACAAAAAAAGTACACCAAGAAGGTTCCGAGTCTGAGTTTTTAACAAATTAAAATAGGTTGCATGATAATTTCGGCACCATGGAGGTAGAAATAAATAGGTTTAATGATGTTTTGAATTCACAAACTCATTGCACACGATGTTCTAAATTCAAATTTACTTTACCCTCTAGAGGATAAAAACGGCTTTTGCACTCAGATATCGAAGAGCAAAAACGCTTTTTCCGAGATGGTGGGATGAAAAATATTTTAGTATTTGGGCATAGCCCTCCCTCAAGGACCTCCAAACCGATCGGTCAGTGGCTTCCCTTTGGATATGCCAAATCGTTAAACCGTTATGCCCACTACGAAATAAACTTACTTGAATCAATTTCAAAATCAAATACAAAGTGTCCTCTGGTGCTGTGCACGGACTAGTGGCGCTTTCCATGTTCGTCGACCTCTTGCCGTTCCCCCATCCAGTGCTGAAAGTCAGCTGCGCGTCAGAAGCCGCCAACACAACTGATAACAACAGAAATACTAGGAAGAACCGGTCCATTTTTTTTCGGGCGTACAGATGTGGAAATAGGATAGAACCGCGCCTGTGTTGGGTTGATGGGATTTCCAGAAACTGTGGACTCGACAATTGCAAACTTAGAAATGACCAAGTAATTGCGGTGTCGCCCTTTTTATAGACGCGGCGCTTGTTTTTCTTGGGAGCATCACTCAGGATAATCAACCACCGCGGTTGTCAACTAATCAAATGAATACCTTGCAATGTTCAGATGGACGAAATGAGTTTTCTTTATTAGGAACCAGTATATAATTGATTTAGTTGTAGAGGAAACTGAAAAAGTTGGCAGTACCTACATTGTTTGCCCGTGGTTTTACTTGCAATGTTTCGCGCCAGCCTGATTAGCCGTATATGGTGAAGATAGCGCTGAATACAATTATTATAATGGGAGGATGGGTACAAGCGATCCTGTTACACCACCTAGCAATAGTCTGCGATCTACTTGCCTGGAAGATGGCAATAGGCTTGCCCCAATAAATTGAACTAAACAAACTTGCCGTTTGGGTATAAATTCACTTCTGTCTAACCTTTCGACGATAAATAGTTGTGATATGTTTGATTAATGTTCCCACTGCTATGATACAATCATACACTTGATAGACATAAATACTTGTTAAATATCCATGTATCCTATAACGACTTGAAGGATCCGATACCAATACGCTTGGAATGTGGTTACCACCACCCAATGTTATAGCTGGAATATTGCTGCTAATATTAACGCTTTAGTGCTGATTAATTGCTCGCTTTACATAGGTGGGACTTTCAACACTATGGGAATAATGTGTGGTGATCACGGATGGCAAGTTTCGAGAATATCTGGGCGCTAATTATCAGACAGCGAAGTACACAGGTGGGCCCATAGCCCCTTCTTGACATTGACTAGGTATAGCAGGACTTTGAAATTGGGAACCCCTAGAGGTTCTCAATTTCCAAACAGATTGGAAAAAAGAGTCAAATTTGAATGCGTTAAAATAGAGTTTAATAAGGGATTCTATGTAATCATAGTTATTTAGGTTTCTTTAATAAGGTGCTAATTTTCTAGATTAGATATCGATGTGTTAATGAGCCAATTGTGTTTTCTCATTTACCATTATCATTCTTGCATTGTCTTTTCTTGGTCAATTTTCCAGAACGTTCCAAGATTCTATAAATAACTACATTTTCTAATTGAGCGCTCAAAAAACAAAAACGTATCTACACACAGCATCCCCATCTGACTTCCACGAAAGCAATCAAGACAAATTAAAATTTGTAAGGTTTCAGTACACAGTTCTCTAGTAGGTATAAAAAGGAGATATTTTCATGGCTAGCCCATCATTTACCGTTGTCTTCCGAAGCTAAGTGACTTAGCAAACATGTACAAGCTCCTGGCTTTGTTCGTGGTCGTGGCCTGCCTCTGCATGGCTGTGGAAGGCCAACTCACTTTTACCTCGAGTTGGGGTGGCAAGAGGGCGGCCATAGCTGGCACGGTCTCCTGCAGAAACGACGATGCCCTTGCTGCTATATACAAAATGATTCAGGTGAGCAAATTAGAGACCTGTAATTCCAGAAAAAAGATCGACTCTTTAATTAATCCTCACAAACTTTAATTCTCCCACAGGCCTTCCCTATGGATGGAAACGTTACGAAATTTAAACCGCCTCCGTGGTCTAGGGGTACAAATTTGTACTCGGTTTGGTTGGTGGTAGGACTTCTTTGAAGTCCGTCTGGCTAGCTACCACAATCCTATTATCAAAATCTGTCGATTGATGGAAGCGTACGTATAGGGAGAATGGTCTATAACCCACCAGGCTGGCCAGTGCGGATTGGTGGGTGTTAACCAATGCACTTATGCAAGCAGATGCAACCGGGACCAACGGCTTAGCGTGCTTTGCGAAGAACGGTGGAACTAGACAGATAATATATTTTTGGTCACCCATCCAATGACGGACCTTAGCCAACATTGCTCAGTTTAACCGCTAAGTAAGTCATGCAGTTTGTCAGACACTTTAATACGCCGTCTTTGCAATAGCATTAAATTGCCAACAGCTACGTTTCCCTGGAGTGTATCTAGAGGCGACTAAAGCAGTTGTATAATGTAGGTACTATGTGTATATCGTCACCATTAAAGCGTTTGGTTAGATGTATTACCTGACTAGTTCTATTCGATGCAGTAATATGCAAATTAACATTTTCACTTTTCCAGAACGAAGCAGAGCGTTTCATTCTTTGTCAGAAGCCGTAAGCAATGCATTACATTTGGAAAATTCAAGAATATCAACTTAACGCCAATAACGTATCATGTTTCTATAAATTTTCTTTGTGATGTAACAAATATGTATTGATGTTAAATCTAATATAATGTTATATAAGCATTTGTTATTATATTTTCATAAAAATGTACCTAAAATGTTATGTAAAACGTTACTATACCTACTTGTTAAAAATATATAATATAATAGATACAATAAAAATCTAATTTAACCAATTTGTGTAAATACATATTTTATTGAACCATCGTCAACACCCTGCTCTCATCCCACACTATTTGTGGTTGGCGCAGTGTCCTCATCCTCCACTATCTACTATACTCCATTCTATCACTGTAGGTCAAGACAACGAGTAATGGGTACCTAGCAGCATGAAAATGAAATAAAGAGTGCAATCATTTTGCGTCATCGCAAAGCACAGCCCTTTTAATGTTCCCACTGCTGGGGCACGGACCTTCCCTATGGATGGAAGAATATAGGGAGATTGGGCCATAACCCACTACGCTGGCATGGCCCAATGCGAGTTGGTGGGTATTAACGACTGCAGATGCAGCCGGGACCAACAGCTTAACGTGCCTTCCGAAGCACGGGGGAACTAGTTTAAGCAATCGCAGGCCGAGAGCTTATCATTTTGATAGATACTTGAAAAAATATGTATTAGAAGCCACCAAATTTTGTGGTCAGGTGGCGAAAATTGGAACTACAAACCCATTGATTTTGGCACATCTGTGAGTCTTTGCTCACATAGCAACACCATTAACTGACCTGCAAGTTGGTATATATTATCACATCATAGTGGGTAATGGATACTTTTATTTAGTGACTGCAATTGCAATGACACATCAGCTTTGTAAAACCCATATTATAACGCGATTGACAATCTAAAACTTGAACTTAAATTATTTATTCATAAGTCCACTATTATTTAAGTAAACTGTTGGTCCTTGATGCAAGAAAAAATTTGTGCACAAAATTATTAGTATATTGGCAATAATTTATATAAGGGGTCAGGTGCGTAAATGGTATGCATGCATTAGGTCACCTTGCATAATACTATCCATCCTCGTGCCCTTTTTTTTAACAGTTTTTTCTTCTGTTCAATCCTATTAGCCATCTTCTCCTCATTCACACACAACACTCCATTCACATTAAATGATAAGCATATTTAATAAAAATATGTTTTATTTCATTCAGTTTATATTTTAGGTCAGAAATACAAAATTATTTTTCTTAAATTAAGATACTTGACTAATTCCACTTGTGTCCAAAGACATCCTATTTGATGGGGGATATGGTAAGTCATCTTCATCTAAAGCTTCTCGCAGTCGTCGCTTATATATTTCACTGTCAGGGTTATTCTCTTGATTTCTACACCTGTCCAGCTTTTTCTCAATTAACCTGACTTTTTCTCTGGCTGGACTTTCAACCATTTTTACCAATGATCGTATTTTTCGTACCGCTTCAATCAATATTGCAAGTTTGTCTGGGCCTGCATCTCTGAAGAGCATATCTGTCACGTAGCTATCCAAATTCTCTTGTTCCTTACTTGCAGCATGTAATACCCCTGCCAATGCTATTTGTGATGGAGCATAGAGCAGACATGCATCAGTCAAGAAAACCTTCTCAAGAAACTCATCAATGCCACCCCTTAATCTCTCTGGGTTTGCAAGTGTACATCGAGTTTTAATGTCAATTAGGAATCCCTCTATGGGTCTAAATGGATTATGAATGGTCAAATGGTAATTTAACTGCTGCATTAACAACAATTCGTTATTTAATATGATATCTGATGCTTTCTCCCTATCTCCCTTAATGTTTGCAACAAATTGTCCGATTGACACATTGAATTCCTCTACTTTACACGCCAAATAAACACAGGTAGCTAAGATTTCCTTTGGGTGGTAGTCCATAGTAGAATTAAATAAGTAAAACCTTTTAAAATAATGAAACGCTGTTCCGACGACTCCTTTAGGCATTGGCGGATTAAATCTTTTACAAAACTCCTTCAGGTGCAGTTCGTACTGTTTAAGTAGCAGTCTTTCTTCATCCAGTGTAAGGAAAAAGTTATAACGCTGATATTCATCCATGTGAGAAACATGTTTGGAAATAAAATGCAAGTTATGTTTCTCACGCAAACATACCAGTTCATTTTCGTCACTAAAAGTCCAATGTTTCCTTTGACTGCTAGTAGAAAACATGGTAAGACACTATATAAACATTTATTCAAAATTTACAATACAAACGAACGAAACGGACATGACATTTGACAATTAGTTTTTTTTTTTTTTATAGTTTTAAATTCTCCCTATATTTTAGGGCAGGCAAAGGGTCTAGCCCATACAGCCAAGTCTTTAGTGAATATTTTATCTATAGTCTTATGAAATAATGAGTGGGTGAAATGTATAAATGAAATAATTTTACGTTAAAATATGGGTGCCACATATTTTAACGCATCTAGGGAGTGCTTGGCGCGGATTGAATGGTAACAGAGTTAATGATGGTGCTTGATGAAATGGATAAAACCACTTTTTATAGTGATCTTCACCACAACATCAAACACATCATGAGACTTATTTTCGATGATTCTGCATAATTGCACATCAACACGGATGCTTGTGCATCAAAATAACACCACTTTCACTGCACAAAATCCACTCTGGAACAATTTTTGAATTAGTGAAAATAAATCTGACTGACACCACGAAACGCGCCAAACACTCCCTTTTTTTTGTGTTTTTTAATTCTCCCTATATTTTAGGGAAGGCAAAGGGTTATATAATCCCATACAGCCGTCGTTATATTGTTCAAATATTTCTATGGAATATAATTGTTGTCTGCATTACTCGATACTCGTACTCTGTCAATGTCAGTGTCAGTGCACTGAGCAGTAATCAAGTATTGTATTCTCTTTGGCAGTAACTTGAATTATAGCTTTTCAATTGTCGTCTTGATAAAGTTTTTTTTTTTGTTAGTTAGTTTTAAAATTCTCCCTATATTTTAGGGAAGGCAAAGGGTCTAGCCCATACAGCCAAGTCTTTAGTGTATATTTTATCTGTAGTCTTATGAAATAATGAGTGGGTGAAATGTATGAATGAAATTAATTTTACGTTAAAATATGGGTGCCACATATTTTAACGCTTCTAGGGAGTGCTTGGCGCGATTTGAATGGTAACAGAGTTAATGATAGTGCTTGATGAAATGGATAAAACCACTTTTTATAGTGATCTTCACCATAACATCAAACACATCATGAGACTTATTTTCGATGATTCTGCATAATTGCACATCAACACGGATGCTTGTGCATCAAAATAACACCACTTTCACTGCACAAAATCCACTCTGTAACAATTTTTGAATTATTGAAAATAAATCTGACTGACACCACGAAACGCGCCAAACACTCCCTCCAATTAGTATTTTTAAATTCTCCTTTTAGCGGTTTTGGTAAATGTTTATCGCTAGGGTACTTATCTGGGTGTTGAGAATGCAAAGTCCAATTGCTGGTGTATCACAGGTATAATTCACAACACAAACAAGTAGGTAGATACACAAAGTTTATGCATAGAAGAGAAGGAGAACAGAGCACAAAAGCAGAGAGTTATTAACGGCACAGTGAAAGGTCTATAGATAGGACATATAACATTCACAATTAACAAGCATATGTATGTGGCGCGAAGCATAAACGAAAGCGAACGAGCGGCGTACGTTCAGCGCGGGTCATAGATTCTGACTAAAGCGGCCGGGCCGGACGGCACGGAACCAGATGATCGCGCACCGCTCCTTATACGGTGAACAAAAGAGTAGCTGTGGGATACGCGTTTCCATGCTACGCGAACGGCACTCAGCTGTTAACAACGCTGACGGATGATGGATATCAATGTTAATGTATTAAATAACGTGTAATGTAAATAATATAATTATGATAATAGTAATGTAAATATGTATATATTTATAGTTAGTAGTAAGCATATTTTATAGTTGTTTTGAATGTGTCAATATTAGTGTTTTGTTATTTTGTATATATTTCTTATATTCATGAAATAAATATACAACCATAAAATAAATGTACATACGTTAATGTGTATGTAGGCCACACTCCTTATATTTTAGGGAAGGCAAAGGGTCTAGCCCATACAGCCAAGTCTTTAGTGTATATTTTATCTGTAGTCTTATGAAATAATGAGTGGGTGAAATGTATGAATGAAATGAATTTTACGTTAAAATATGGGTGTCACACATTTTAACGCATCTAGCGAGTTCTTGGCGCGAATTGAATGGTTACAGAGTTCGTGATGGTGACTGATGAAATGAATAAAACCACTTTTTATAGTGATCTTCACCACATCATCAAACACATCATAAGACTTGTTTTCAATGATTCTGCATAATTGCACATCAACACGGATGCTTGTGCATCAAAATAACACCACTTTCACTGCACAAAATCCACTCTGTAACAATTTTTGAATTAGTGAAAATAAATCTGACTGACACCACGAAACGCGCCAAACACTCCCTCTGACATTTGACAATTTTTTTTAATAGTTAGTTTTAAATTCTCCTTATATTTTAGGGAAGGCAAAGGGTCTAGCCCATACAGCCAAGTCTTTAGTGTATATTTTATCTGTAGGCTTATGAAATAATGAGTGAGTGAAATGTATGAATGAAATGAATTTTACGTTAAAATATGGGTGTCACACATTTTAACGCATCTAGGGAGTGCTTGGCGCGAATTGAATGGTAACGGAGTTCATGATGGTGCTTGATGAAATGGATAAAACCACTTTTTATAGTGATCTTCACCACAACATCAAACACATATTTTCGATGATTCTGCATAATTGCACATCAACACGGATGCTTGTGCATCAAAATAACACCACTTTCACTGCACAAAATCCACTTTGTAACAATTTCTGAATTGGAGAAAATAAATCTGACTGACACCACGAAACGCGCCAAACACTCGCTGACATTTGACAATCTGCATGATAGTTCTGTGACAGACGTCCGTCACAGATGTAATTTTTTTTTAAATTCTCCCTATATTTTAGGGAAGGCAAAGGAGCTAGCCCATACAGCCATGTCTTTAGTGTAAATTTTATCTGTAGTCATATGAAATAAAGAGTGGATGAAAAGTATGAATGAAATTAATTTTACGTTAAAATATGGGTGTCACACATTTTAACGCATCAAGGGAGTGCTTAGTGCGAATTTGATGGTGACAGACATGACGGTGTTCTGATGAGGTGCATAAAATCCACTTTGTAACAATTTCTGAATTAGCGAAAAAAAATCTGACTGACACCTTTGAAACGCGCCAAACACCTCCTTATTTTTTCTGTCCCTTTTTTTTAGGGTTGGCAAGGAAATTAATTTTGTTAAATTTATTGCCATGAAAGTAATAGCTCCCTAGCTAGCCATACATACCCAGCCTGGCGAAACTCCCATACTGCAGAAAAAATGTATGGAGTTTAGGCAATTTTTAATGGCGACTTGTTTTGTCTCTTACTTCCGATCTAACCTTCCTTGTCTCGCGCTGCCGGAGTGTGTCACTAATGTCATAAGTCACTATGCCGTTTTGAAAATATAAATTAAAGCGTTGTTTTAGTTTAGTTTTCCATCTTGTGCTTATTTATTGTCTTCAGTGACTTATCATTAGTGTATATCTAACTAGTTTGTGTCATTTATTTATGTGCATAACAGCGAAATGTTATACAAAAGGTGTGAAATATGTTGACTAAAATCTAGTAGGAAATTAAACCAAAAGAGGGTTTTCATGGCCAATTCCCACTAGATGAGAAGCGGTAAGTAGATTTCCATGTTATTATATAAACGCTAAGTAATTAGAAATAAGTTCTGGTCACTTTAATCAAAGAGAATACAATACTACGTAAGAAGAGACGGGACTCCATAGAGCAAAATTAATCCGACCAAATGTCAAAATTAAGTACCTCAACGTAGCCAACCTAAAAACTGATAAACAAAGAGTTCTGCCAACCTAAAGGGCAAAATAGAGATGTGCCACCTGCTATTCAAAATTTTATCGATATCGATGAACGCATCGACCTGCACTTTATTAAAAACAATAATTTTAAAATTTTTACTGAGACACTATACCTCGTTTTTTAACTTTAAAGTACTGAATCAAACAAGTAGATGTTATAAATAAATTATCAAGGCTAACCATAATCTATGGGCAGTACTTTTATTAAAAAACGAAGTATGTGTTCACTTTGATATTTTGAAATAAAAAAACTTTCTGTTGTACTGTTTATAATCTATGTTTGTTTTTTATTAATTTTCAAATAACTTTCTTCTTTCAAGGAGTTAACTGCATGTTAGAAGTTTCAGAATTTGACTTAGGTCGTCGCTTTCTTAAAACTGAAATTAAATAAATATAAATGATTAAAGAACTATATAATACCAATAATTAATAAATATTATATTTAAGATTTTAACTGACCATGCAACACCTTACTCTCTTTTCATATCTCAATTTTTTCGATTCATCTCGAACTTCAGAAACCGAAAAAATGCACGAAACATCTGTAATAAAACAAATTATTTATTTATTTAAATCAAATTGTATTAAGTTTAGCTTTGATGACGTAAAATGAATAAATTATTATGTATTATTATTGTTACCAAGACTTTGTTCTAGTTTACAACTTTAATTAAAAGCATCGATATTGATTTTTAACCATGTGATCATAACATCACTATTTTTGCACAGGTTAATGTTTTGAATAAAATTATTAATATTACATCCAATTGTATTATAAAAAATACAAAATAATGTAAAATTGTTAATGAACTACTCACCGAAGCTCATCCAGAGTAAATTGGGCCTTAAAAAACCGTTGTGTTGTTTTTTGTACAGATTTCAAACCACAAATTTCACACTTTTTATACTTCATGCTGAAGAAGATTTACCAATATTTATGTTTATATAACACGCTTTCAGAAGCTGCTTAAGAATTTGCAATTACATTTAACTGCCGATCAACACAGACTTTGATATAATATAATTGTTTTTTATTTAAACTATACGACTAAACGACCGTTGCGCTGACAGATGAATGACTTTTCACCCAAGAACGAGAAAGGTTGAGGAATAGAGTGAGACAGATATAGTCGCCATTAAAATTCACTTAAGTTTCATAGAACGTTTTTTCTGTATGAAGTTGCGACAGACTGACTTTAATCAAAAATCATATGCGCCGTAGCGATGTCCTTACTACTTACCAAATTATCGATAAAAAATCTATTTTCGTAAATTTGAGTATCAAATGTACTTGAGATGTTTCATTAGTTTTATACATATAAATATTGTCTATTGCAATATATTATAATATAGTATATCATATATAGGGTTATTTATAAAACAACAAAAACCTCCCATGACTAGATATCTAACATCATTAACAACAAAGTTTGTTGTATGAGTTTTATTATTTATCTCTCATTATCATCATCAAAAGTTCTTCTGTGTTCAACTCCACTTATTTTTCAGATCACAGCGTGACTTGTTGAAAGGCGATGAGAGTCATGGCTGCAAAGCATATGAGAGTGGATCGGCATTAACCCCGTTGAAAAGCCGTTTCGGTTTGCGACTGACAGAGATGAATATAAAAAGCTGACGGCTTATCTTCCGAATTGAAGAGGGACTAGAAGAAGAAGACAGCGTGACTGCCGCCTTGCTACACGATGCCCGTCGGGTGTGATCGTTGCCTGCAACCGCATAAGCGCCTATATTGGTAAGTTACATAACTTATCTTTCCGATATGGTTTGATAGCTCAATTCCTGAAGCTAATGAGTGGTTTATTTCAGAACCAGATTTCATTGATTGGGCAGAACCAGACCTTCGGGCGCGTTACACATAGTCCGCTATGGTAAGCGGTGAACAATAAATTGAATTGATGATGACCAGCGTAAACTCAAACGATATATTTACTAATCTCTATTTATTATTTCAGAGCTAAATGTCCTGCTTACTTGCTTACACAACATTGCAAAAACGTGTGTTGATCGATCAGCTAACATCTGAAGACTCCGCCTAGAATATGAGATCAGAAAATTACCAACAATTTTAATTACCACATTGTAAACATAACTTTTATTTTTTGTTGTTAAATAAATAATTACACGTAATTAAATAATACTCAATATTTTCAAACGAACAAAGCTTTTTATTTTGCTTTTGTAGGATTAAAAAACCTGTCTGCAAGTTCTGCAAGGCAGGGGGGGGGGGTACCCATTCGTTTTTATCGATATCGACACATTCTGTAGCGTACACCACATCCTTAGTTTGCTTTTGTAGTATGTTGGCATTACTTTTTTATCTGTCTCTGTTGGTTGGTACGAGATCTTAGCCTAAACTGCGAGTCAAAATTGTCAAAAAGCTTGTTTGAAGTCCCGACTCTTAAACGTAGTGTATTATATACTCTTTGGTCCCGACTCTTAAACGTAGTGTATTATATACTCTTTGCAGTAGCCCCTGTTCGCTAACTATTTTTGTCAGTTGAAAGTGTTAAGAACCAAACTATTTACGGGTTTTTACTGCCATTTAAGAAGACTTGCAAACACCACCCCCCTATGGCGCCTCCCAATATTGTTAAAAAGACACGAAAGCTTAAAAGTAGAAACCAACCGGCTGGGTAAAAATTATTTATTTTAAATAGAATAGAAATCGTGCTTGTGCATATGCAGGAATTAGACATTTGTTTCATTTTAAGGTCCACGTCGCTGTGGAGCTCATTAGAAGTCATTGCACCAGCACTCAAATCAGCAGTCGATGACAGTCCAGTGGATTGTAGGGCTGCGATGGACTGTACCGAGCCCGATTGTAAGGCTCTGCTGCCGCCAGTAACTCCGGTGTCGCCAGTACCTCCGTCGTCGTCAGTACCTTCCCCAGCTATGTAATTGTTTTATAGCTAATTTGTTATTTTTTGCGTTGTAGTGCCGGCAGAGTTGAATAGCATCAGTGGAGAGAATTATGAATGCTGATTAAATAATAATATTATTTTATCAGCATTATAATATTTATAATATTGCTTTTGCAGGTATATTAAATGTGAAATATCCTCAGCCGCTTCTACTCCAACAACGTCACATAGTCTAAGACATGAGGATCCGGTGTCATCGGTACCTTCCCCAGCTATGTAATTATTATTTACTTATTTGCCTAGTTTGTTTTTTTTGTCGTCAAACATTTATAAAATTGTATGCTTTTGTAGGCATATGGAATGTGAACTGGCCTCGGGCGCCTCAAAGCCAACATCGACCATGACAACATCACGTCGTAGACTGTGTGACAAAGACAAAGCAGATTCACTCAACTTTGGTAAGTCAATTTCGTTCTTAGTTCTATAACTTAAAAAGTAGTTGAATTAAAAACTATTTCGGAAGTTACTAATGCCAGTTGTTAAATATCCAATTTCATTTATCAGGCAGTGAAGAAGAGTCAGATGATGATGATGTCACAAACGAGCTAAACCAGCCGGACTTTGTTATACCCCGTAGCAAGAAAATTTTTTTTGAAGATAAGGACTTAGAGGAATACGTGCCAAGTAATGTAAATATTTCCTTCGCATGGCCACCTGCACATAATGTCTCCTCCGCTCCATATGTTGCTGCTCCCTCTGCGCCACCTGCTATTCCGACCTTCGCTCCACCTGCTGGTTCTCCCTCGGCTCCATCTGCTGCAGCTCTCTCCACTCCGCCTACTGCTCCATTTTCTCATTCATCAACTTCTTCCACCACTCCACCGCCTGCTACTCTCTCTACGCCGTCCTCTCCTCCTTCCAGCTTACCCCTTTCTTCGTCCAATTTGGACAAATTTGACTTTGAATGGAAAGCTTTCCTTCCTTCCCAAATTCCTTCAGAGGCGCGGAGAGAACGCTTCACTGTTGGCAACGTGGGACCCACCTTCACATATTCAACCCCATATGACGCCTTTAGCGCAGTATGGGATATTGAAATTATGTCAAAAATAGCGGAGGAGACAAATAAATATGCCCAACAATTAGCTTCAACCCTGTTGCACGGTGGCGGTATGCAGCCTAGCAGCCGAATTAATAAGTGGCGTGACACCAATACAGATGAACTATTTGTATACTTTGCGTTGGTGTTAGCTACCGGGGTTGTAGTTAAAACAAGAATCGACGAGTATTGGAGCAAACCAAACGATCTGTTTAATACTCCTGGATTTGGGGCAGCAATGCCTGTAGACAGGTTTTTATTACTAAGTAGATGCCTCCATTTTAATGACAACAGCAGTTGCGATCCCAACATACTGTCGCGAGCTGAGGCTAAATTGTACAAAATATTGCCTATAATAAAACATTTAAATAAAAAATTTCCGCAGCTTTACACCATGTCCCAAAATGTCGCTTTAGATGAGAGCCTCACTATGTGGAAGGGGTGGCTTGACATAAATCAATTTATAAAAAGCAAAGCAGCTTCAGTAGGAATAAAAACCTATGAAGTTTGTGAAAGCAAATCAGGATACCTCTGGCGCTTCGAGGTCCACACCGGACACGAAATGGATGCCCAAGCATCAAAAAGTCCAATCTCAGGCAAAATACCATCCCTTGTGCTCAGGCTATTGAATGGTCTTGAGAATAAGGGATACACAGTCTGGATGGATAATTTCTATAATTCACCGGCCCTGGCGCGTGAGCTTAAAACGAGGGGTTTTGACTGCGTAGGGACCATTCGGACAAACCGCCAGTTTGTTCCAAAAGAACTTGCCAGTCTTACCAAACGGGACATGCCAGTTGGCCAAGTGAGTGGTTGCACTTCTGGAGACGTTGATCTCGTGGTATGGCGAGACAAAAATCTAGTATTTCTTGTCTCAACGTACCACGGGATTTCGATATCAACCTGTGGGAAGCCCTCTGTAGTTCCCGACTACAACATGTGCATGGGAGGTGTTGATCGTAAAGATCAAATGTTATCGATGTACCCAATAGAGCGACGCCGTACCAAAGTATGGTACAAAAAATTTTTTAAGAGGCTCTTCAATGCCAGTGTTTTAAATGCATATATTTTATTTAACCAAAAAAATTTTAACCATAGAAATTTTAGAAAAACTTTAATCACCGAGTTGATAGAACGGCATGGCCGTAGGCGTCCTGCATTGCCCGCACCAACAGTAGAATTGCTACATTACCCGGCTCAATATGATTTTTTAACTGAGAGTAAACACGAACGCCGAAGGAGTGTCTGCAAGGTGTGTAAAAAACGCACAATATCTTATTGTAAGGGCTGCACCACACCCTTGTGCGTGTATACATGCTTCCAACCATACCACGCATCTCTGTAGTAAAATGTACTTTCACCGGACGTTGAATGGTGTTTGCTCTCAGATAAAAAAACATAAAAATTTTCCAATTAGTTTAAATTAGATCATAAGACAAAAGAGAAAGCCTCTTGCAAGGGTTTAACTAAGGAAAAGTGTAATAATATAAACATAGTCCACCAAAATATTCAAGGCTTTTCTGGCAAAGAATTAGAATTAAGTTTATATCTATACAGCAATAATATACACATATTATGTCTCACAGAACATTGAAAAAAATGTGAATTGCTCGACTGCATCAACGGGTATATTATAGTAAGTGCATTTACTAGAGAATCAACTGTAAGAGGTGGGTCTTTAATATTATAAAACAATAGCTTTAAGTACAAAGAGCGTAAAGATATTGTATTATTCTCTATTGAACAAACCGTTGAAATTTCTTGTGTCGAGCTTGAGCATTTTATTATTATGTGTGTATACAGACCCCCAACTGCAAATTATGATTTGTTTGAGTCGTGCATGGAGAGTGTTCTTGCCAAATTGTGCCATAGTAATAAAAAGGTAGTCATATGTGGATATTTCAATATAGATATCTTAATACCATCCTCACATTCTGATAGGTTTATTAATTTATTTAGATCTTTTAACTTATTTCATGTCTTTAATGAACCTACCAGAATAACTCCTACATCAGCTTGATAATATTTTTGTTTACTGTAACTTTTGTAACAAGCACATAATCAATGTTATTAAGTCAGATCATAGTGGGCAACATGTTGCTGTGGAACACAATCATGTCAGTCCTATTAAAAAAATGACTTATAGACCAATTACGGAGAGACGTTTAGAGCAATTTAGATTTAATATTATGAATAAGACCCACTCACTAGATAATGTTAGTGATGAACCTAATATATTATATAATCAACTATTTGTTCCAATTAAAAACGAATTTCATAGTATTTTCAAACAAAAAACTGCCTTAATAAAAAGTAAAGCGAAATTCGATGATTGGGCGACTCCAGGTATTTATATAAGTAGAAGAAAATTGTATAACTTATACTATCTTAAGAATAGTTCAAATGACCCAGTTTGATTAAATATCCAAAAAAATATTTAAAAAAATTTAAAAAGGTTTGCTATACAGCTAAATCATTATTTATAAGTCATAAAATAAAGAATTCTGAAAGTAAAATAAAAACAACTTGGAAAATTATTGATCAAGAAACTGGTAAAAATAAAAATTCTGATAAAACATACAAAATTAAAGTAAACAGTAACATGATCATAACAGACAATGATATTGCAAGTGCGAGTATATTTGAGGCTTTTTTCTCAAATATGCCAAAGACGCTGACCAGTGTCCTAAACTCTAACATTCAACTAGCACTTGACCTATTGCAAAGCATTGTTGAAGAGTGCAGCTCCTCTTTTGAATTCCATGACATTAATAGTCATACGGTTATAATCTTTAAAAACAAGCATTAACATCGTTAAATATGAAAAAAAAAACAGAAGACCTATGGGGTACTTCTGTTAGTATAATAAAGAATATAATCTATATTATTGCCTCTCAACTCAAGTAAGCCTTATTTTTAATAATTGCATCAGAGATGGCATTTTTCCTAATCTTATGAAATTTAGTAAAATTATCCCTTAATTTAAGGCTGGTGACAAAAGTGACCCCTCAAAATATAGACCCATCTCTATTCTACCAGCACTAAGCAAAATTTTTCATACGCAGTAAAAAAAATAAGACTATTGACAAATGTCGAGACGGCAAGGCTAGTGTACTTTAGTTATTTCCATAGTGATAAGTCATATGGTATGTTGTTATGGGGCTTAGCGTCCGATATTACTGATATATTTGTAATACAGAAAAAGGCAATACGTGCCATATATACACACTTAAACAAAGGGAATTGTTAAGGGAATTATTTATGGAAATAAATATTTTAACTGTAGCTGGTCAGTATATTTATGATAATATTCTAACAGTCTTATTCATAAAAAGTGACAATAGGTTTATTAGCCTGTTATAATGAGAATCCCTAAAAGTATTATTCATAAACGACCAATAACTCTAAAAGGCTTTGTAAGTATTCAATAGCGGCTTCGTAACTTATAACAGGGTCGACCCTACTATAAACCTCTAATAAAGGGAAATATGGCCGACACATGGGCAACAGCTGTTTTTTGAGGTTTGTTGTCGTCCGTCTTTCGTTTGGTTATTTGCAAGGAGCTGTGAAGTAGAGATCAATTTTTTATAAAATTATTTGGTGATATCGTGTTTTGCGTTAGCTATGCAAGCTCTGCAAGCATTACATGCTATTGAACGAGTAGAAAATGTTCCACGTCGTCGGAAGATTTACCAAGAGAGATGTGATCCGTTTTCTTTGCCAGATGTACTGCCGAACTCAGAGACGTCAAATAACGATAATGAGTACTTAATGTCAAAAAATTACAATTCAAAAAAACTAGTCGCTATTCTTGCCGGGTCTATGGTCTAGAATTAATTGAAAAATTTTGACATTAGTTACTCATTATAGTAGATTTTCCATCAAGTGCACAAAACGAATCATTTATGTCCGAAACTTTTAGCAGCCCGAGCCGAAGGCGAGGGCTGATAGTAATGTCGAGGATAAAAATGGTTTTGTGGACGAGTTAGAAACTCTGCTTTTCACTTCGATTGCGAGGAAATAAAACAGTAATTTATCTTAACATTTCTTAAAATTCAAACTAAAATTAGTACAGTTTTGAATACTAAAGGAAATTGTTTTTCCCATTGATATTAGGCTTGGGCTGCAGACCTATACAGCCAAGTATGAAATTAATTTTGAAATAATAATTTTCTTAAATTAATTTAATACTTACCGTACCTACTTGAATTAAAATTTTAATATCTTTTATGTCTTAAAAACACATTAGGCAAATAAATTTAAGTAAATATTAAAAAATAACAAATTCTATGTCTGAATTACTTATAGAGTTTGGCTGCATAGCTCATTTTCTTTGCCTTAATATAGATACTTTTATGATTAGATACGTTAATGCTCTAGAGCACAAAATTCGATTTTGTGCAGCCTATATCCTGCACAAACAATCACTTTCAGAGCATGAGAGGTGAAATAGTAGATTTTCCATCAAGTGCACAAAACGAATCATTTTTGTCCGAGACTTTTAGCAGCCCGAGCCGAAGGCGAGGGCTGATAGTAATGTCGAGGATAAAAATGGTTTTGTGGACGAGGTAGAAACTCTGCTTTTCACTTCGATTGCGAGGAAATAAATCATAATTTTTCATAACATTTCTTAAAATTCAAACTAAAATTAGTACAGTTTTGAATACTGACGGGAATTGTTTTTCCCATTGATATTAGGCTTGGGCTGCAGACATATACAGCCAAGTATTAAATTAATTTTGAAATAATAATTTTCTTAAATTAATTTAATAACCTACCGTACCCGCTTGAATTAAAATTGTAATATCTTTTATGTCTTAAAAAACACATTAGGAAAATAAATTTAAGTAAATATTAAAAAATAACAAATTCTATGTCTGAATTTCTTATTGAGTTCGGCTGCATAGCTCATTTTCTTTGCCATAATATAGATACTTTTATGATTAGATACGTTAATGCTCTAGAGCACAAAATTCGATTTTGTGCAGCCTATATCCTGCACAAACAAGCACTTTCAGAGCATGAGAAGTGAAAAAGTTATTTGACGTCTCTGAGTGCGGCAGGTGTGGCCCTGTGGGTCGAAAGAGGCAACTTTTAAAACAATCTGAGACATTTAACATAGTGTTTACAAGTCTGAAAAAAATATATGTATAAGTTAAGGATTTATTCTAGTCAAATTCGCATTCACTTATAAGATTTAATAAACTTCACTCGATAGAAAAAAATCCCAAAGCAACCCCTTTTTACTAACATTTTTTCAATATTATGACGAAACTACTGATAATTTAAATTTAATTCTTGCGCACAATTAAAGCCATTAAATATTTATAGACAAATTCGCAGGGTTTGACTTGATAAAATAATTGTTTTAATTATATAATTTTAAATACCTATAAAATGCGCGAACGCAACAGCTCGGCAGCTCCGATCAGTCGCACGTATTGTATTCTCTTTGAGTCGCACGTTAGTGCTCACGGACGACGCACCTGTGCCAATTTTTTGAATTTTTTCCGCTTCACTTTTATCGTGCACCATCAATGAACTTCTGACGTCATGCCTAAAATACTATCATAGTGCCATAGTATAAGAATATCGGCAGATGTTATACTGGAGATAGCTATGATTTTTGATAATTCATATTTTGTCGAGCTCGCTAGCGAAGTGGTATAGAGCGCTTTTCCTGCGATTACGTAAACTAAGCAATGGTTGCTAAAGCCGTTCATTAGATGGGTAACCAAGTTCCTTTCTTCGAGTTCCTTCGTGCTTCGGAAGCACAGTGTGTGTTTGGCAGTGTTGGGCAAAATTTAATTAAAAATACATACATACATACATAATTCACGCCAATATCCCCGAAGTGGTTATTTTTAATTGTATTTTAAATTATAAATAATATAAGATGGAGGAGTGGCTTTGGAGTGGAATTTGATCGTCTCAAGACTCAAGCTAATTGATGCTTGAGTCAAGCTGATTTATGTCAAGCATTATAAGATTTGTGAATTATTTAACCTAGCAACATTTAATGAACAGACACACAGAATATGATCGTGCTTGACTCAAGCTGATTGATGTCAAGCATTATCAGATTTGTGATTTATTTGACCTAACAACATGTAATGAACAGAAACACATAGAAAATTATCGTGCTTGACTCAAGCTGATTGATGCTTGAGTCAAGCTGATTGATGTCAAGCATTATAAGATTTGTGAATTATTTGACCTAACAACATGTAATGAACAGAAGCACATAGAAAAAGATCGTGCTTGACTCAAGCTGATTGATGTCTAGCATTATCAGATTTGTTGACTTATTTGACCTAACAACATGTAATGAACAGAAACACATAGAAAATGATCGTGCTTGACTCAAGCTGATTGATGCTTGAGTCAAGCTGATTGATGTTAAGCATTATAAGATTTGTTTTTTTTTTGTTAGCCGTGTGGTGACGGCAGAGTAAAATACAATTGTCACCACCCCAAATCTCTCCCGTGGGTGTCGTACAAGGCGACTAAGGATAAATCATTGATGAGGAATGGGCAGCAGCGTTCCTCTTATACCACCATTTATCCACCTAGCAATATACTGCGACTTTTGAGCCCCATAAATGGCAATAGGCTCGCCACCTATTACATGGGACCTGACATAATTGGCGAAACGTGGGTGCTAGTTCACCTCTGCCTGCCCCTTCGGGAACATAGGCGTGATTTATGTTATGTATTATCAGATTTGTGATTTATTTGACCTAACAACATGTAATGAACAGAAACATATAGAAAATGATCGTGCTTGACTCAAGCTGATTGATGCTTGAGTCAAGCTGATTGATGTCAAGCATTATAAGATTTGTGAATTATTTGACCTAACAACATGTAATGAACAGAAGCACATAGAAAAAGATCGTGCTTGTCTCAAGCTGATTGATGTCAAGCATTATCAGATTTGTGATTTATTTGACCTAACAACATGTAATGAACGGAAACACATAGAAAATGATCGTGCTTGACTCAAGCTGATTGATGCTTGAGTCAAGCTGATTGATGTTAAGCATTATAAGATTTGTGAATTATTTGACCTAACAACATTTAATGAACAGAAACACATAGAAAATGATCGTGCTTGACTCAAGCTGATTGATGCTTAAGTCAAGCATTATAAGTTTTGTGATTTGCTTGACCTAACAACATGTAATGAACAGAATTTGGTTTTGAATCGGGTCTTATCTCAATAACTAATCCTATTTGTAAATTTTACCATGCGTCTCAATCTTTTGAGACATTCAAAAAATCTCTGCACGAAACTAGCAATAGTCAATAGATAGTGTTATTGATAAACAAAGAAATGTCATAAGTGACGTTGTCAAACTTTAGGCCGTAGACACGTGGATTTGGCATTTTTGTCTATGGATTCATCAGAACGATAACTTAACAACGCTAAAATGTCTCTTAGCGAGAACATAGCTATAGCGGGTTTATTGAACGTTTATGAATAGAACATTTTATAATAGGTTTATTAGTACTTATGAGCATTTTAACTAATAAGTGTTTTAAACCTATTTTAGAAGATTTTTATGAATAAGACTGTATGTTTATAAAAATTCTAATCAATTTGTTAAAGTTGGTGATACCCATAAATATAGTACCAGTAGGCCTATATGATCACCGAACTATTTACTAATACATTGCTGTTATCACAGGACAAGTGTCACAATAGCATTATAGTAAAGTAGTAATGGATAAGAAAATAGTTCGGTGATCATCACTTTCAACTGTCAAAAAAAGTTAGGGAATAGGCCTACAGGCATAAAAGTAGACTAGCCTTTCCTCAATTCCGTGTGCATAAAACTGGTCGTTCTTTCTTGGGGAAATGTATACAAATATACAACAAAATCCCACGATCTTTAACGAAACTCCCTTATCATAAATTTAAAATCCAAATTAAACAAAGACTGGTGAAAAAGGGATATTATACGGTTATAGACTACATAAACGTTAAAGATGCGTGGATATAGATTTTGTATGGTAATGAGACCAACTGACATGTATATATGTATTTTTAATTGTTATTTAACAAAGTAAATTAAGCTATATTAACTACCAATAATAATTATATATTTTTTTATACTCAATGAGAGATGTCCATAAACATTCAAATTAAATATATTTTATAAATATAATAACTAATATGATAAGATCGAATATAATAGGTTACGTAATTTAATTATTAAAATATTTTATGACATCTTTCATTAACTTAACTTCATGTAAAGGGAGGAACAAACTTGCTGAGTTTCTTGCCCGTTCTTCTCAGAACAAGGCCTCCTGGTAGTTTACGAACGGATGGTGTAGCTTATAACGTTAAATATTAGAAACTGTTTTTCTTTTCGTTTCCAGTGTTTAACGTTATTTCTTTGACGATTCATAAGTGTATGTAAAATCAAACCTTATGTGAATAAACCATATAACTCTATATAAACCTGCAAAACCTGAAGTTTCTTTTTAATTTAAAAAATAACAGGCAAAATTTTGTGTATAAAAATTTAATAAAACTTGACAACTCTTAAAATGAATATAGACAAGACAAAAATCATGTCGAATTCCCATGTCGTACCCACTCATGTACAGGTTGGAAGCTCTATACTGGAAGTTGTTGCCAAAACGTTTACCTAGGACAAATAGTCCAACTTGGTAAGTCCAACTTTCAGAAAGAGGTCAATCGACGGATCCAACTCGGCTGGGCAGCGTTCGGGAGGCTACGCGGCATATTCTTGGCTCAGATATTTTTACAAATAGTTTAATATTAGTGTCTTGGGTGGCCGAGCGGTCAGGCACCTGCCTGGATAGCAGCGGACGCGGGTTCGATTCCCGCCTCAAGATCATAATTTTTCGAAATTCTTTTTGTAACCACCAAAATCTTTGTACTAATTTTTCTAAAATTTATATAATGTTAAAATTAAAATCGAATAGTTTATAAAGCAAACCCAAGCTTAACCGAACGCACGGTATTTGTAAAAATATCTGCTTTGGAATGTTTGAAATTTATTTCTACATTGCGAGGGTACCCGTTGGCTTGCAACGTGAAGTGTAAAGGTTAGAAGAATTTCGGCAAGTTTATTAGTGTCTTGGGTGGCCGAGCGGTCAGGCACCTGCCCGGATAGCAGCGGACGCGGGTTCGATTCCCGCCTCAAGATCATAATTTTTCGAAATTCTTTTTCTAACCACCAAAATCTTTGTACTTATTTTTCTAACATTTATATAATGTTAAAATTAAAATCGAATAGTTTATAAAGCAAACCCAAGCTTAACCGAACGCACGGTATTTGTAAAAATATCTGCTTTGGAATGTTTGAAATTTATTTCTACATTGCGAGGGTACCCGTTGGCTTACAACGTGAAGTGTAAAGGTTAGAAGAATTTCGGCAAGTTTATTAGTGTCTTGGGTGGCCGAGCGGTCAGGCACCTGCCCGGATAGCAGCGGACGCGGGTTCGATTCCCGCCTCAAGATCATAATTTTTCGAAATTCTTTTTCTAACCACCAAAATCTTTGTACTAATTTTTCTAACATTTATATAATGTTAAAATTAAAATCGAATAGTTTATAAAGCAAACCCAAGCTTAACCGAACGCACGGTATTTGTAAAAATATCTGCTTTGGAATGTTTGAAATTTATTTCTACATTGCGAGGGTACCCGTTGGCTTACAACGTGAAGTGTAAAGGTTAGAAGAATTTCGGCAAGTTAATTAGTGTCTTGGGTGGCCGAGCGGTCAGGCACCTGCCCGGATAGCAGCGGACGCGGGTTCGATTCCCGCCTCAAGATCATAATTTTTCGAAATTCTTTTTCTAACCACCAAAATCTTTAGACTTCAAAAAATCAAACCGAACCAGTCTTCATCATCGTCAGGTAACGTAACCGAAAGTGAGGAGAGTGAAGAAGACGAACCTATCGGCAACATACATACATACATACATAAATCACGCCCATATCCCCGAAGGGGTAGGCAGAGGTGAATTCTCACCCGCGTTTCGCCAATTATGTTAGGTCCCATGTAATAGGTGGCGAGCCTATTGCCATTTATCGGGCACAAAAGTCGCAGTACATTGTCAGGACGGTAGTATTAGAGGAACGCTGCTGCCCATTCCTCATCACTGATTTATCCTTAGTCGCCTTGTACGACACCCACGGGAGAGATTTGGGATGGTGACAATTGTATTCTACTCTGCCGTCACCACACGGCGAACCTATCGGCAACATATCTCGAAAAGGAACAAAAGCATGTAAACAAATCGATGTCCTTATTAATGACACGAAATGTACAATGGATTGGGACTCTGGTTCTACGTATTCAATTATTAGTACAAAATTTTGGCAAAAAATCGGATCGCCAGCTTTAATTACTTCACCGAAACTTAAAGCATATTGTAATAACAAACTTAAAACAAAGGGACTAACCGACGTAACAGTTGTCTTAGAAGGCAAAGAAAAAATATTGCCAGTTATCGTAATTAAGAATGCTAACCCGATGCTGTTTGGACTACAATGGAGCGAAATGTTTGGAATGGAATTCCAAAAAGCTGTGTACTCTATCAAACAGCACATTTGGAACAAGCACACTCAAACAAGTACTGAATAGACATAGAAATTGGTTCGACGGAAAGTTAGGCAAAGTAAAAAATTATCAAGTTAACATTCACATTAGACCAGGAGCAGAACCTATACACCTACCGGCCAGACCTATTAAGTTCAGCATGAAAAAGAATAGAATAGACAGCTCCATCAATTTTTCAGCACTACCTCGATCAGTTACTTGGGGACATACCAAATGTAGCTGTCTATTTCGATGACATTGCCGTAACGGGTAAATACATGACAGATCACCTTGCCACACTGAACTCCGTCTTCGAACAACTTCAAGATGGAGTGTAAGACTCAACTGCGACATACACTATTGCGAAAGACTGAACTGCGACAGATGGAACTGCGACAGGACTGAACTGCGGCAGTATGGAACTGCGACAGGACTGAACTGCGACAGGACTGAGCTGCGAAAGATGGAACAGTCACTAAACTTCGAAAAACACTAATGAAACTGCGACACAATAAATGCGAAAGTAACCCTGTATCTGTTTGTCTGTTATGATTTCACATCTAAACAAATAAAACGCGTTTGATGAAATTTGGAATAGAGATAGATTAAATCTTGGAGGAAATCTTCTATGCCAGTCATCTATCATTAATAAAGAAACGGTATATTTTTATTTATACAAAAAAAAAGAAATCACTTCAACAAAGTTAAGCCAGATTTTAGCAAAACTAAATTAACCTAACTAATAAACTTACTATAACACTTGTGTTATAGTGAAGTGATTTCTTTTTTTTTGTATGAATAAAAATATACCGTTTCTTTATTAATGATAGATGACTGACATAGAAGATTTTTCATCAGTTTAATTTATCGCATCTTTTGAAAATAAAAAGTAATAGGTTGGGGAAAAAGTTTCTTCGCATTTTTTAAGAAAATTCAAAACATTTTTTAATATAGTTTATTTACATTTAACTAAAGTATGTAGGTACCATTTTGTTCGATAACTTTTTGCCATCTTGTAGGTAGGGACATGATCCCATTGCTATAGAAATTTTGGGACTTCTGGTCAAAATACCGCGACAAGTGGTTTTGGCAGTCCTCATTACTTTCAAAGTCCGCCATTATTTAACTATTTTTGATTTCGTTTTTAACCCCTCGTCTGTCACGCCACCTCATTGAGGTCGATGTCAAAAACCGCACATCTGTCAAGCCGCCTCCAGGAGGTCGATCGCTCCTACATTGTATTAAAGCACAACTCACGTGATTTATTTTATCTATTACTGCTCTAACTTATGCAACGCGTAAAGAAAAGAACAAGGACGGCATATAATGACACATGACAACCAAACGGCGCCATTTTAACTGAATTGAATGAGTCACTAGTTGTACCTACTCGAGCTGCCTTTGTGTTTTCATAGAACTGTCAAAAATTTCAAAAATACATTTCAACATAGAATGAATAACATATTTCCAGTATAATTGTATTAATGTGTACATACACTAGATAGCTTGTTTCATAACGATTTCAGAAACACAACATTTATAAATAGCTTTCATACAACATTTTAGAGATATTTTCATTTTAAAAAGACGCGCCGTTTTTGCAAGGGGTGGGGGGGGCGCCAGGTGACGTAAGCGCGCGAAATTCAAAATGGCGGGTATCCCTGGAGGGGTTAATATGTACAACGGTAATAACTATGCTATCTGCGCACACGCCGCGCGTTGATGTCCTTTTACCGTCACCCTGTTACTAGGAGGCGCAATGAGTCTGAATCATATCAAAAACTGCTTTTGGAACAGTAATGATAGCACAGAAGATTATACATACATACATACATAAATCACGCCCATATCCCCGAAGGGGTAGGCAGAGGTGAATTCTCACCCGCCTTTCGCCAATAATGTTAAGTCCCATGTAATAGGTGGCGAGCCTATTGCCATTTATCGGGCACAAAAGTCGCAGTACATTGTCAGGACGGTAGTATAAGAGGAACGCTGCTGCCCATTCCTCATCACTGATTTATCCTTAGTCGGCTTGTACGACACCCACGGGAGAGATTTGGGATGGTGACAATTGTATTCTACTCTGCCGTCACCACACGGCTAATTATGACAATGAGTAAAACGCTAAAAGGTCATACTGATTAGTAAACCTTTTTTTAAGAATAAGTAGTTTACCTACATTGATTTATGATAATGTTTCATTACAAAGAAACTTAAACATTTCAAAAAAAAGAAACATTATTAAATTTGTAAAATAATTTGTTTCCTGCTGTTTTTCATTTGTTTTTTTTCTGTTAAATTCGTCAAATATAATAGGTTGGGGAAAAAGTTTCTTCGCATTTTTTAAAAAAATTCAAAACATTTTTTAATATAGTTTATTTACATTTAACTAAAGTATGTAGGTACCATTTCGTTCGATAACTTTTTGCCATCTTGTAGGTAGGGACATGATCCCATTGCTATAGAAATTTTGGGACTTCTGGTCAAAATACCGCGACAAGTGGTTTTGGCAGTCCTCTCGTGATGTTAACCTGACACTGCCTAAAGAATTCTGAAGAGACCGAAACAGGTGGAAATCTGAAGGTGCAAGGTCAGGACTATACGGCGGATGCATTAACACCTCCCAGCCAAACTCTCTTAATTTTTGCTGAGTGGCTAAAGATGTGCGAGGTCTAGCGTTATCATGACGAAAAACCACACCCCTTCTGTTGATTAATTCCGGCCGCTTTCTCTCAACTTCTTGCTTTAATCTCATCAGTTGTTCGCAGTAGAGTTCAGAATCGATGGTCCTGCCTGGTGGTAACAGCTCATAATGAATAATGCCCTTCCAATCCCACCACACACACAGCATCACCTTGTTGCGAGTTAACCCGGGTTTCGCCACAGTCTGTGAAGCCTGACCGGCCTATGACCACGACCTTTTTCGCACGTTCTTGTCGTACCTGATCCACTTTTCATCACCAGTTATCAGCTTCTTCAAAAATGGTTCGGTTTCATTACGTCGTAATAAAGAATCACAAATGAGTACACGGTTCATTAGGTTTCTTTCAGTGAGCTCGTGAGGTACCCAAAAGTCGAGCTTTTTTGTGTACCCAGTTTTTTTCAAATGCGCCAAAACTGTTTTGTGGTCAATTCCCAGTTCTTCAGCTACGTCGTAACTACTGACATGCCGATCTTGCTCCACTTTTTCAAAAATGGCATCCATTTTATCTGTAATAGGGCGACCAGAGCGACGTGCATCTTTGACATCAAAATTTCCGGATTGAAAACGCTTAAACCAAATTTGTGCTACTCTCACAGACACTGCACTAGGTCCATAAACATCGCAAATTTTTTTCGCGGCTTGCGTTGCATTTTTACCTTTTTTGTAGTAAAATTTTAAAATGTATCGAATTTCTTCATTAGATTCACTCATCTTGGCGGTACGAAAAACAAATGAAAATCACACATTTTCCTAATTTGAATTTGGAATTATGTTCTTTAAAATTAAAACTTTCAATGATACCAAAACCAGAAGATACAAATAGTATAGCCAAAGAGATTTTATTACAAGTTTATACATACTATAATGCGAAAAGACTTTTTCCCCAATCTAATATTAATTTGTATTTAATGGGTTTTTATTTATTAACTACTAGCCTCTGGCTTGCGTAAACTATATTTCCCGTTGCAAAACCCTTGCCCAGTAATGGTATCGAAAGTGACCTATGTCCTCCAAGATTTAATCTATCTCTATTCCAAATTTCATCAAAAGAGTTTTATTTGTTTAGATGTGAAATCGTAACAGACAAACAGATACAGAATTCTTTCGCATTTATTGTGTCGCAGTTGCATTAGTGTTTTTCGAAGTTTAGTGACTGTTCCATCTTTCGCAGCTCAGTCCTGTCGTAGTTCCATACTGTCGCAGTTCAGTCATGTCGCAGTTCCGTACTGTCGCAGTTCGGTACTGTCGCAGTTCCATCAGTCGCAGTTCAGTCTTTCGCAATAGTGTATGTCGCAATTGAGTCATACACTCTTCAAGATGCTGGACTAAAAGTAAATTAAAAAAAATGTTCGTTTCTGGATAAAAGTATTGAGTATTTAGGACACATATTTTGTAAAGAAGGCATATTACCGACGCAGTCGAAGATAGAATCGATTAAAAAAGTTACAGAACCTACAAATTCAAAAGAACTGAGATCTTTCCTCGGTTTGGTGAATTTTTATGAACGTTTCATACCGAACCTCCATGTTCTATGTGCAGACCTCCACGAACTTGCCGGTAACAGGCGTCCATGGCGCTGGACTAAGCGAGAGAAACAAGCTTTTGAAACCACTTAATCTTGTATTGTAGAGTCAAAACCATTGATAGCGTATGATGAGCACCGACCACTGTTCTTGGCCTGTGATGCCTCGGAAAAAGGCCTGGGAGCAGTATTATTTCACAAATTGAAGGATGCTGTACAACCTATTGCGTACGCTTCGAGAAAATTACGTCCTGCAGAGAGCAGATATTCGGTGATAGATCGTGAAGCTCTAGCAATATTGTTTGGTATAAAAAAATTTGATCAATACTTACGAGGCACCAAATTCACCTTAGTAACAGACCATAAACCATTGATACATGTTTTAGGACCTCAGCGTAATCTACCCAAATTAGTTAATAATAGACTAGTAAGATGGGCTTTATTAATTGGAAGTTACGATTACAATATAATTTATATAAAAGGCCATAATAATATTTTAGCTGATTGCCTTTCGAGATTACCAAATATTAACGAAAAACCCTCAAGTGTAGAATCCGCTGTCTATAGAATTAGCTCAAAATCGTTAGATGTGGGTATAGCAGAATTCAATCTATCGGCAAACCTTAAAAGTATGACTGCAAGTGATCCGATCTTATCAAAAGTAATAGTCTATTTAAAAACAGGATAGCGAGATTTACAATACAGCAATGATCTCAAACACTTTCACCGAAAGAGAGATGAACTTTCAGTGGAAGGTAACGTCCTCATGTGGCAAGGTAGAATGATTATCCCAGAGAAGTTACGTCATCACATTTTGACATATTTACACCGCGGCCATCCAGGAATCTCTGCAATGAAAGCTCTTGCTCGTTTTTATGTTTGGTGGCCATCATTTGAGGAGGATATTGCTACATATGTTAAGAAGTGTTACAGGTGCCAGCAGAACCGGCCATGCAATCCAGAACTGCCAATATTTTCGTGGTCAGTACCTGAACAAGTTTGGGAGAGAATTCACCTTGACTTCGCCGGACCTTTCTAAGAAACGTACTGACTCGTTATGTGTGATGCATTGTCCAAATGGATTGAGATTAAATCCATAACGCAGACACCGACAAGACATTTGTGTCATGTCCTTGATGACATATTTTGCATTTATCGAGTCCCGCAAATGTTCGTATCCGATAACGGCCCGCAATTTACGTCTGCTGATTTTAAGACATACTGTAAAGATCAAGGGATTGTCCACTTTAAATCATCTCCATATCACCCTCGGACTAATGGCTTAGCCGAGAGACTGGTGAGAACGTTTAAATCTAGGATGTCATCAGAAGAATGTGGTGACTTAAAACAGCGCCTTCGTAAATTTTTATTCTCCTATAGAAATACGCCTCACCCCTCGACAGGGAAAACACCAGCAGAGGTGATGTTCGGACGACACCTAAACTGCTTATTGTCAGACATTCGGCCCAACAAAAGAAGGGATTCGCAATTCAAGCAGGTTAAGTATGACATCATGTGTTCCTCTCCGAGCTATAATCCCGGGGATGATGTCTTCATTCGCACACGTCACGAAAAGACATGGCGACCTGCAATAATATCGGGGCGTAAGCACAAATATTCATATGTGGTCACTACACCGACGGGGCGAGAAGAGCGTCGTCACGCTGATCACATACGTCCCCGCTTATCTCTCGATGTGGTAAATGGGTCTGAGCATGACCCGGGTGCAGTAAATATTTATTCGCATGTAAAACCGCGCCAAGTAAGCACAGAGGTGTCTGACCCGCTAAAAGTTCCTTCGGAGCCAGCACCTGGCACATCGGGTATGAGTCCTCCAACATCTGCTAGCGTAGATCCTACAGCCTATCTGCGACGTAGCCACCGCTTAGTCAGACCACCTAATCGGCTCATCAACGAGATATGATTGGCGCCTATCTTAAAGAAGGGACGAATGTTACGAACTGCTTTATTGTATTTTTGTCTATTAATTATTTTATTGACATGTCAAACTATATAAATAAACTATGTCTTAAAATGTAAACCAATTAACAATTGTGTTCATCTACTAACATGTCTACATTTAACATTTCCTTACTCTTGTCAGTCGTTAAATCGTTATTAGTACTATTATTTACAGTTATAAAACTAAAATAAATATATTTTGATGAAATGGATAAAACCACTTTTTATAGTGATCTTCAACACAACATCAAACACATTATGAGACTTATTTTCGATGATTCTGCATAATTGCACATCAACACGGATGCTTGTGCATCAAAATAACACCACTTTCACTGCATAAAATCCACTCTGTAACAATTTTTGAATAAGTGAAAATAAATCTGACTGACACCACGAAACGCGCCCTTTTATATATATAATTCTCCCTGTATGGGAAAGCAAAGGGATCTAGCCCATACAGCCTAATATTTTTTTTATAAATTGGCTTAACGTTCCTGGAATCAAGTACTTTAGGAACTATCTTTGTATACTTTCGTTTACTTTTCTTAATTTTGAATGAATGATAAATGAATGAATGAATGATATTATTGCATGAAATGAATCTTACATCAAAATATGGGTGGAACACATTTTAACGCATCTAAGGAGTGCTTGGCGCGAGTGACCGATGAGGTGGTGAAAACCACTATAAAATTCACAACGTCAAACACCCCACAACACTTTTATTTCAATGATTCTTCATAATTAACATCAACATGGATCCTTATGAATCAATACAACACCACTTTTATTACACAAAGTCCATTCTGAAACAATTTTTGAATGCATTATAGCACATCCATGTTGATGTGCTATTATGCAGAATCAAGTCTTGTGACGTGTTTGAAGTGTGCTGTGGTGAAGACCACTATAAAAAGTGGTTTTGTCCAGCCTATCAGGCACTATCATGAATTCTGAAATACATTTCACCCACTCATTATTTCATAAGACTAGAGATAAAATATAAACCTCCTGTATGGGCTGAACCCTTTGCCTTCCCTAAAATATAGGGAGATTTAAAAATACATATTTTTTTTATGTGTTATAATCTGGGAGTGTTTGGCGCGTTTCGTGGTGTCAGTCAGATTTTTTTCGATAATTGTTAAAATGGTTCGGAGTGGATTTTGTGCAGTGAAAGTGGTGTTATTTTGATGTACAAGCATCCGTGTTGATGTGCAATTATGCAGAATCATTGAAAACAAGTCTTGTCATGTGTTTGATGTTGTGGTGAAGATCACTATAAAAAGTGGTTTTATCCATTTCATCAGTCACTATCATAAACTTTGTTACCATTCAATTCTCGCCAAGCACTCCCTAGATTCGTTAAAATGTGTGACACACATATTTTAACGTAAAATTCATTTCATTCATATATTTCACCCACTCATTATTTCATAAGACTACAGATAAAATATACACTAAAGACTTGGCTGTATGGGCTAGACCCTTTGCCTTCCCTAAAATATAAGGAGTGTGGCCTACATACACATTAACGTATGTACATTTATTTTATGGTTGTATATTTATTTCATGAATATAAGAAATATATACAAAATAACAAAACACTAATATTGACACATTCAATATTAGTGTTTTGTCAGATTTATTTTCGCTAATTCATAAATTGTTACAGAGTGGATTTTGTGCAGTGAAAGTGGTGTTATTTGATGCACAAGCATCCGTGTTGATGTGCAATTATGCAGAATCATTGAAAATAAGTCTTGTGATGGTGTTTGATGTTGTGGTGAAAACCACGTAAAAAGTGGTTTTGCTTCATCAGTCACCATCATGAACTCTGTTACCATTCAATTCGCGCCAACACTCCCTAGATGCATTAAAATGTGTGACACCCATATTTTAACGTAATATTCATTTCAATCATAATTTCATCTACTCATTATTTCATAAAACTACAGATAAAATATACACTAAAGACATGGCTGTATGGGCTAGACCCTTTGCCTTCCCTAAAATATAGGGAGAATTTAACTAAAAAAAAAATTTAAAATTAGGGCAGTCCATAGTGTATTATATACTCTTTGGTCCATAGATAGAGAAATATTTTTCAGTCAGTCAATCGTGAGTCAATCAGTGCCAGCAGTTTCTACTCTAAGCAATAAATTGGATTATTTTGGGATTTTATTACAAAATTGGAAGTAATCACACTATTTTTTTTATTTTATTTTGCAAGTTAATTAAACTGTTGAGACCATGGCTCGGCCGGGAGAGAGAAGTCAAGCACAAACATACAAATTGGTGGTAGTTGGCGGTGGCGGTGTAGGGAAAAGTGCGATTACAATACAATTTATTCAGGTATTTATCTCCGCATTCAACAAATCGTATGAATTTATGGATCAAATTATGCTTATTACATAATCTTAGTATATTTTAAATCTTGTTCTCTGCGCTGCATTTGTTTAAATATGTTAATTCTGTTACTTCATACATATAAATAATCTTGTGAGATATTGTAATGTCAAGGTCTTCAGTTTAGAGATGCCGACGCCCACTGTATTCAGCAGCTGGTCATCACATTGGTTTAATTGTGTTTCAGAGCTACTTTGTGACTGACTATGACCCTACAATTGAAGACAGCTATACAAAGCAGTGTGTCATTGATGACATACCTGCTAAATTGGACAGTAAGTGGATATTTTGCGATTACTTTTCTCATACTGTTCGCAAGAATGTGGGATACCAATGTGACCATGATATCTTACCTTGACAGTATTGTTGTATGCTAATAAATTGTGATAACATTAAAAAACCTATTACATGACTCATTTAATATCATCTCAGCTATATGTCAATGTCCTGCAAAAGAGAGTTAAAAATTTTACCTACTAATGTAACAATATGCTAGTTTATTTCTGATAAGTCTATTTTAAAGTTAATAAATCCAGGAAGATGTCTGTTTTCATAGTTATTTTCAGTTTGAATTATAATCAATATGGATGTGATTTTACATAAAACCTATCACTCAAAGTAGAAAATGTACTCTACCTTTTTCTAACCATAATTTTCTTTGTAAGTTTCTTTTCTTTCTTTGTTTTCATTATACAAATGTTAGAATTATTATTTCTCACATTTATATAATGTTCAAATTAAAATCAAAATAATAATAAAAACAAATCGAAAATTAACTCAATGCATATTACAAAGATTTTGGTGGTTAGAAAAAGAATTTCGAAAAATTATGATCTTGAGGCTAGGAAGATATTATTTATTACAATTGTAACATTCCAAAGCAGATATTTTAGGTATTTGTAAAAATATCTGCTTTGGAATGTTACAAATTTATTTCTAAATTGCGAGGGTATCTGATGGCTCACAATGTGAAGTGTAAAGGTTAGAGAATTTTCGGCAAGTCAAGTAACGCCCGGATTGCAGAAGACGCAAGTTCGATTCCTGTATTAAGATTATAATATTTCAAACATTTATAACCACCATTTTCTTTGTTCTATAATTTAAGCGAGAAAATACTATTATACTGTATACTTCTTCTTCCTGCCCTGTTCCCAGTGCATCTGGGGTTGGTGCAGTATGTTTCCTCTTCCATTCATATAGATCAGACATCATCAAGCCATCCACTTCCTTTTGATTCATAACATCCATCCCACCGTAAAGGTGCTAGTGATGAATAAATGTATAGAAAAGAGACTGAATGGACCATGTCGAGAGACAGATGAACGGAGAGAGTGATTGGAATGACAATATTCCAAATTTCCAAATTCCTCCCTGCCTGACACCAATCATCTTTGGGTTTGCTGTTGTTGGTGGTTTACCCTCCACCATTTGGGTACCCCAAGACACGTACAATGGCCCAATCAGGGGGCTAAGTGCGGATAAAGCCCAGCTAAACTAAACTAAATGTGGGTACCCCAAGGTGCTTATTGGTCTACACCGGGCAATTTCCCTCAGTCGACTTTTACACACCCATGGGATAAGTCGGGGCTGGCCTATTCTATGTTATTTGTTCACTCCCAGGCCAGCATAGAAGGCCATTATGATATTGTATACTTTTCTCAATATATAATCCTGATACTCAAAAGATACTCAAAACAGTACACTCATTTACATACATTTATTTACAGTTTTGGACACAGCCGGCCAAGAAGAATTTAGCGCCATGCGGGAGCAATATATGAGATCCGGAGAGGGCTTCCTGCTCGTATTCTCTGTAGCGGACCACGCTAGCTTCGACGAACTTTACAAGTTTCACAAGCAGATTCTACGCGTAAAGGATAGAGATGAGTTCCCAATGCTTATGGTTGGCAACAAGGCTGACTTGGAACATCAGAGAGTGGTAAATGCATATTTTTTATAAGACTTTACTTTTTTTTAAGGTAATTTTTTTTAATAATGTACATTTAGCAAAAGTAGTTACAAATGTAATATACAATGCAAAGGGAAGAAAAAGAAAGACATAGTTTCATATAACAGAACATTTTCAATGTTAATGGATTTCATATAAATGTCAGTACCTATATGAAATACATTAAGGGTCAGTTTCACAATCGACAAGTAAGTTCCAAGTAGCATACTTTGCAGATCATATGACAGTTGTAATATGAAATATATGTCAATTGTGAAACAGGCCCTTAGTAAGATTAGAAATTTTGAAGTCAAATGTGTTGTTGATTTTTGTTTCTACAAATGTCTGCCCATAATGATTAATTACAATATTATTTCCTTAATTACAACATTACAGCATCGGAGAAGTTTATGAATGAATAACTAATCAGTTTACATAAATAGCTGTTGTCGTGTTTAGTATTAGTATGACGCAACGTATTGTGTTTAAAATTTTATTATATTAACACAGTATTACTGTTGTCACAAAGAACAGAAATACAATTACGTATTTGCATTTGTGTGTACTTGGATTAACAATACAATGATGAACAAGGGACACTTTGTTGGAAGTGTATATAACACTAGGCACTAAGGCCCCGTTTCACAATCGACAAGTAAGTTCTGAGTAGCTTACTTGGCAGATCATTTGACAGCTTTAGGGCCTGTTTCACAATCGACAAGTAAGTTCTAAGTAGCTTACTTCGCAGACCATTTGACAGTTGTAATATGATATATATGTCAATTGAACTGCAAAGTAAGCTACTTCCAACTTACTTGTAGATTGTGAAACAAGTCCTAAAAGTATTAAATACTTCTTACAGTCACACCTATCATCTAGCCTAAAGTAAACAGCTAAAGCGCTTGTGATTTGGAAACTGGATAATGATAAATAATATACAGTGTGGAAAGAAAGCATGGGCCCTGGAGGGAAAGTACCTTAAATCTTTAAAATAGCTCAATCTGCTGAAAGAAACCATTCTTTTATTTTTGAAAAGAAACATAAGTGCATTCAAAGATTTCTCTAAAAAGCTTACCTGAACCGAGAATCGAACCCCCTAAAAATAAAAAAAAACCTCGCGGTTTTATTTTACTAATCGATGCAGTCGATGTTATCTAACGATAAATTTTCTCTGAGAAACATAATAGTCTTATAAATAAATAAAAAAATATGAAATCTGAAGTTAATTTTACTTTTACTCCTGAATACTCTCAATCCTTATGGAAATCTTATTTTATTAGAATTGAGAGATGCATTAACTAATATTGAAGAAAAAAACATCGTAATCTGCACATTTTCGATATGGAATTTATTAGTTAAATTATTAGCCTCTTGCTAGGTGATATTTTTCTTTTGGCAGTAAATGTTTTTTTTAACCTCCGTTTTTTCTAACCTCCTAACATTTACTAAGTTTTTCACCATTCGCGCCATAACTTTTCTCTACGGTATTTGTCCATTTGGATACCTTTCACCTTACCACTGAATAGCTAAATTGTAATAATTGTAGTTTGAAAGGAATGCTTCAATTAAACCTAATTGCTCTTGATACGCCAATATTTTAATAATTAATAATACAACATACTTATTAAGAAATGGTGGCAAAACAAAACAAAATCAATAAAAAATACCAAGATGTTCGTTCGAATTTCAAAATTTTCTAAAAATGCGTTAACAAGCTTTCCATTTTCAAACTTTCTTCCTTCAATTCCAATTACCAACAAGAATCGCGAGCAACAATAAAAATTAAGGATTTGTTTTGATTCCAGAGTAAATAAATATTAGACATCATAATGTTTTTTCTTTCTAAGACCCTATGTTTCTTAGAGAAAATTTATCGTTAACATCGACTGCATCGATTAGTAAAAAAAATGGCGAGGGTTAATTTTTTTTAATTTTTAGTTGGTTCTATTCCCGGTTCGGGTAAGCTTTTTGAGAAATCTGTGAATGCAGTTATGTTTATTTTTAAAAATAAAGGAATGTTTTCTTTCAGCAAATTGAACTATTTTAAAGATTTAAGGTACTTTCCCTCCAGGGCCCATGCTTTCTTTCCACACTGTATATTAAAAATGTATTGGACATATTCATGATTTAATAGTCACACTGATATATTATCTTAGGTCTCGTTGGAAGAGGCACAGTCTCTGTCAAGACAGCTTAAGGTGCCTTACATCGAGTGCAGTGCCAAAGCCAGAATGAATGTAGACCAGGTAATCTACAATTATTATAAAATAAATTCTTTTTTTTGTACTTTTACATCCCATCTTACGTATTGCATAACCTAGAATTTATAGTGAAATACATAATTATGATGAAAAACATCAGAAAAAATTATTGTCCTGATGCGGGAACCGAACCCGCATCTTCTGCAATCCGGGTAGCTTATCGATCGACTTTTAAATGGCCTTATTGCAATCTCATTGTAAATTATTATTTTGATTTTTATTTGAACATTATTACAAAGAACAATTAGAAGGCTGTTCTGTACCCCGATTATGTACCTGTCACTATCACACTTTGTGATTATTTTCAATGAGTGAGAGCGACAGGTAGACATAAGCGATTGAAAGAGGCTTACATAACATAACCCCGCTGGTTATAATATGTATTAGAATTTTTCATTGTGAAATTATGTTGATCCAACACATACACTTTCCAGGCGTTCCATGAGCTGGTCCGCTTGGTTCGCCGCTTCCAAGAGGCTGAAAGGATAAACGAGAAAGCTGTAGGCAGAACTGGCAAGAAGAGGAACTGCGTCATCCTGTAAAAAAACCCGGTGAGACAGACATCATCAGAACACTGACAGTACCACTCGCTCACTTTACAAGCACTAAATAGTTTTTCCAAGTTCTCCAAATGGAGCTTTTTGCTTACTCCTTCTTTGAGGGAGAGGGAACTGTAGAACTATATTGACTACATCTATATATTATACAACTTGTGACATAGTAAATGTATACTCCGAAGGTAATGTAATTTAGAATCGGCTATAGAATCAAGTACGTAAGAAACCATCTATCTCATTTTCTGCTCCTTGGAGGTGATACCTAGGTGAAAATTTATGGATGTATGGAAATTATTTTATACATTGAAGTGGCCTGTTCAGGCCACCTTTCCCTAAAAATAAGTGATAGCCAATTCTTTTTAGACTATTTTCAGGGTATGCGTTTACTTTATGAGACAATGTATTACCGATCGTGAGAATGTGTCGTATTTACGTGTATATTTAGCCCAAAGGCAAGGCTGCCTTGTAATTCTACACTCTGTATATACCTATACATATACAGGCTCAGTTGTAAAGTACAAGCAACCTCGCAAGACCAGATAGCCAACACCAGAAACAAGAACATTTGTTCTACGACTTTTGATAATTCGTTAGAAATAACTCACATTAAAATAAATATTAATTTAATTCACCTCTTGAATGTTAATAGGTCAAAATTATGTTGTTTATTATGCTGACTATCTTGTCCTGCGAGGTTGCTGGTGTATTACATATAACCCTGTATAGGTAGGTATTTTGTATACATGGTCTATTTAAGGAAAATGCGAATTTGATACATGTACATAGTATTAAGGTAACATACACTAGGTAGTAACTGTTTTTCTTATGAAAAGATATATATTTTGGTCAAAACATTTTTGTAATATTTCCAAGGCAGCCTATATATACTTAGACGTATTTATATATGTATCCAGTGTTCACGGATAATCTACAATATATCTATAACAAGAATTATGTACATATTCTTGAATTAATAACTTTTCTTTTCTGATTTGTGCTCGAAAAAATGAAGCCGCAACGAGATGTAATACTGCCCTATGAATGTGGACTAAACTTGCTTATCTATGTTTACTTTGTGAGGGAAAAAAATGGTACTAGATAGTTTTTTTTTTCATGCTTGTCTGGAAGCGAAAGTGTAACAAAGAATGTGCCAACCCCGACTCACCCAAGGTGTCTTAAAAGTTGACTAAGGGATATTGCCCAGTGTAGACCAATAAGCCCCTGGGGCATTCGAAGACCAAACCACGAAAAACAGCATACACGAAGAGTGCTGGTGTCAGGCAGGTGGCCGGCTGTAAGACCTAAGCCAATACCTGGAGCAGCATGTATTGGAATGTTGTCATCCCAATCACTCTCCGTTCATCGGTCTCTCGACATGGTCCGTCTCGCCTCATTTCTATATATTCTTTCAGCGCTATCACCATCCCGGTGTGATAGATGATATGAATCAATTGCATAAATAAATTAGATTATATTCATGCAAATATCAAAACATGTCACTGGCAGCAAATTTAGTCCACACTTCATAAATTGACTTGTAAGAGTTTTCTATTTTTCTATTGGTTTTTTTTCGTCTTTAATACGTAAGGTAATTTATTTTTATGTTAATATTGCTGCTTACTTGTTACTTTCTTGTTGATATGTTGGCCTTGGTATTATATTTTTAATAATAATATTGTTAAACTTATTTCTGGCCATCAAATATACAATTCAATGTTAATTATAAGAAACGACGATTTTCTACAACATTTTACAGGTTTTTTATAGCTTGGTATTGGTATTCGTTAGGGGATGGAATTAAATTTCAAGACGAAACTTGACAATTTAAAATAAATAAGGATACATTTCACACAAGATTCGAGAATTATTTATATAAATTGTATCGCGGAAACGTTTTTTGGGAGGAGCTCGATAACGCTCGGCCTGCGTAAACTAAGCACGTCTAAGGTCGCTAAGGTCTGTCTTTGGATGGGTCATCAAAAATGTATTATATCGAGTTCCTCCGTGCTTCAGAAGGCACGTTAGCCGTTGACCCGCCTGCATCTGCAGCCGTTAATGGTGGGCCATGGCCCACTGTTTACATTTAAGGGCTGGTGATGGACAAACATAAATTTTGGAAATTTTTAAATGAACATAGGTAATGTTTTTGTATTAAAAATTCTGTTTGCAACAAAAAAATATTAATGTAGTGCTAGCGCAATTAAATTTTGGTGCTATATTAGTTGCCATTTTGATAGTTCGCGTCAGGTCGGCATTGCAATCAACTTACACAGTTTGACACTTATCAAACCAACAATCAATTAAATGAAGGACTGAGTTTCGTGTTAATGTTTAATTATTTTTAATGAGTACCCCACGATGCGGCTGAAAATCCAAATATCCTAAAAACACACCTCATTACATAATAGCGAAAAAACTCCATTATATCACGTCGACCTGTCGCCAACTAATAGGTAGGTATGCTTGTTTGGTCTCCTGAAGACTTGCAGTGTATTTGGTGTTGCATTAGCGACAATAAATGTTAAAATACTGCGCTTAATAATCAGCGCATGCGTTTGCGCTCCACGTCAATGAGTGCGGCAGTTGGCAACAGAAAAATTGTAATCGACCTATTTAGAACTATACACTGAAACGTTTACACTTCGGACTTCCGATACCTTACCCACGTATTGTATGATAATGATAAATTTTATCGACAAAAAGCCGTACAAATACATTTCATGTGACACATATACATGAAAGTGGCTTTAGTTTAAAGGTGATGAAATGAGCTAGCACTTAAAACCACATTTAGGTATTAAGAAGTTACAGAAAATAAAAATAAAAAACCCTTGATTTATCATACAATACGTGGGTAAAGTATCGTAAGTCCGATGCAAAACAGAATGTATAAGGTTTTTAACTAAATGGAGAACACAGTTTCGGGCTAAGGGGTGTATTGTTGTTTCAATTGCGTTATAATAAAACGTAGGATTGAAAACTTATCACCGAGTGGTAAGGGAAAATTTGAGATTTTTTTTCTTATTTCAGTTGCTTAGCAACAAGATGGATCTTTTAAAGATCAACCTAAGGTAACGCTTTATCCGATGTTTAATTCGCGGTAAGTAATATAAAAAAAAAATTACAAAAATTTATCGTTAACGCTTGTCGGATATATCCGACTCGATACTGAAAACTTGCCCAAGAAGTTCGGCTCCCATAGGCAACGCAATGTTTAAGAATCACGAAATGTCTTAACAAAGAGAAGTTTATTAAACGCAAACAATCCTATTATTTATTATAACTAATGTTATCGATAAAAAACAACACTATTAACTTGTGTGTAAATAATAAAAGTAACATTGAAAAGTCTAGAAACCAAATACTAATGTGTATAGTTAACTTTAATGTGTTTTTATTTTTCGTTCAACGTTTAACATTTTAGTTTAGCTAGTTTTATATTGTATGAGATGTTCTCATTTGTTCAGGACCGCTTCTGTCCCACCGGCGTCTTGGTGAATTGACATAAATTTTATTTTTTAAATGAAATAATGACTGAAACAAGATTTTACCATAAAAAAGTATATTTTATGGTCATACATTATTATGACAGTAATGGCGGCGCGAAGTTTCCATTTCTCTTATTGGCTGCGACATGTAGAAAAATGTATTTGTTGATTTACCTGACAAAAAGCCTACATTGTGCAAAAGTGAACTATTACAATGATACCCTAAAAAGAGATATTGAAATACAGCCCTATTTTCGTATAACCAAAGAGAAAACTTTGAGAGTCTGTTTCCATTTTTAACTACATTTTGTGCCTTGAAATTTTTTCGATGCCAGATACTTAAATAATTTCTTTTTTTTGGGTATATTTGTAATAGTAACTGCAAATAGGTAATATTTTTTTGTTCATTCAGTTGGAATATACTTATCGGGCACATCTTAGAACAAAACCATAGTTTGTATTTGATATAACTCGAATGTCTTTGCCCCACCTTTATGTTGTCAATCTTTAAAAACGGGACTGTAAATGAATGAATACATTTCATAGTGAATTGTGTGAAACGACGCAATTCGTAGACAATTTTTGTAATTCATAGGGAAAAAAAGGAACAATAATATACATTATACTATATATTTTTTATAACGTAGTATTGGTTTTTACGCATTTTTTGTATAGCGACTATATGTTATAGCACAGGGCGTTTTTGATAAAAGTGTTTACAATTATTTATGAAATAATTAGCTAGTAAATTACCCAATTGTCGAAGTTTATTTATCAACTTTGATTTATTTACAAATAGATTGTTGTTCCATTTTTATTTATTTATAATTACATATGTTTAAGTAAGATTTAAACATTTTATATTATCAAAAACACCAAGTCCCCTGTGAGATACGTCCCCCTGTGAGATACGTCATTTGATAGGGGTGGGCCGATATTCGGTTTACAATTGATTTAACCTGTAGCTGGAACTGAACTTCAGCGTAAGGTAAAGATAAACGTCTCTAAAAAAAGTTAAGGTAACTAATAAAGCAATGATATTTGACGCCGAGGAAACGTTCTGAGTCACAGAAGTTCGTAATCGGTATAAACCACATTTGGCCTATCACTATTATTTGCCATTCTCCGTTGCATCTTTTAACTATAAGTCATGGTTGTAACAGTATTCTATGTTGTGTCCTGGGCTATTCTCAGCACGTATTTTGTGGAGTTAATTTTGCTATAGGCTTTGGTGCTTTCATAAGCACCACAAACTTTACAACTTTAGTAGATTATGGACCTTAAGTGAAGTTTGTCAGAGCTCAAAACAAATGGCAGAAATTTTGCGCAATACGGTTTTGAGCCTAGCGTGCAGTTAGTTGGCTGTACATCTGGTTCTTTAATTATATACAATGTTGTTGTTGGTGGTGGTAACCATCACACTATTTATTTAGCAATAAAGGGAGTTTTGTGTATGAAATCCCGTTATTGCTAAATAAATAGTAAGACTATAAATAATTGTCTATGACCTGAAAATAAATCCGATTTTATACTAACGATTTTTCCCTATTTTACCCTTCATATGTGTATTCTTATTAATTGAATGCATCAGAATACGATTGTCTAATGTCGTAAAATTTTTCAGAATGTTTCTGTGCGGAATAGTAAATAAGTTTATATTGCCTATGGTAATCTATTACTATCTAGCGCGTGCATTAACATTATTGTTAAATTTTTCAACAACAGAATGAAGAAAAAGGTACCTATTAGATAGGTAGTCAATTATGTAATGTATAGAAATACACTTGGTTTTATTTAGGTAAACCAAAGTTCGCTGAAGTTGTTTTGAGGATGCGTTTGGTTAAATAATATCGATTTTAAATAGTTGCGTGTACATTACCGCCTTTTTTATATCACGCAAACTGTTTGCTGATGTTGTAAAGTTTGTATATACGAACTCTTGTATCGGATCATGTCGTATTTATCCGACAGCGGCTCATATATGTCTGATAAATCCGACCACCCAGTCGAATGGAAATTGTAAAGTTATTGTAATTATGTAACTGATTGCATCACACGTAATCCAGGTGCAATAAATTAAGGGAAGCTTTAACTAGGGCATGTCCCAGTAACTGACTAAACATACTGTTGTCCGCTTTATTTTAATGTATTGTAGAATATACGCATTGTAACAATACGTTGTTTTATTTATGATCTATCTATACTAAGAAGTCAACCTTAACTTATTTGATGTAAAGTACAAATTGGAAGAGCTCGATGGCGCTGCGATTGAGATTCTAGAGTACCCTATATCTATACAGACAGTGAAATGAAAACGAGTTCAAAAAAAATAATGGCCTCTTAGAACCGGCCTGTGTGAACGGACAGTGAATGACTACAGAAGAAATGGTTAGATTTTGTCAAAGATGACATGAATGGCAAGGGAGTTTCGTCCAGCCTGTCAATCGTCATATATTATATATATCGTTAGAGATTGCATGGAAGAATAAGACTGCAGACTCCAGAGAACCTGGCAACAGACAGGCACGATGATGAATTGAATAATACCTTTTGAATTTAAGCCGTGAGGTGATGGCTGAGTACAATACAATTGTCACCACCCCAAATCTCTCCCGAGAGTGTCGTACAAGGCGACTAAGGATAAAACAGTGATAACGAATGGGCAGCAGCGTTATTCTTATATGACCTAGCAACGTGCTGCGACTTTTATTACCAATAAATTGCAATAGGCTCACCACCTATTATTACATGGGACTTAACATAATTGGCGAAACGTGGGTGCTCCTCATAATAGCATTATTCAGATTTAGGTTCCCGATAGACGGCAATGGGTTCGCCCCCTATTACCTACAAGGAGCAAACATACTTCGCGCAAATGTGTGTAACAACTCTGCCTAGACCTTCGGGGATAAATAGGCGTGTGACAATGTGGCGAACCATTTCATGAAATGCCAGCTAAAACTGGACATATCGTTAAGTCGATCCACGTCTGGCCATATCATTGGGTCGTACCGAAATTTTCCTTAATTTTCTTCTATTATAACATTACAAATAGTTTGTTTATCAGGGATCATTGTCCACCTCTATGATGCATCGAAAAAACAAATCGATATGACTGCCTCTATCGGTAGTAATTAATGTAACGATTTTACGATATGAATAATAATTTTTGGCCATATCATGAAATAGCCACGAGATAGCTCTTAATATCGTCAATCTTTGATTATTCATTGATCAGCCCGGCTAGCATGACCATCCGAACACGATATGTAATAGCTATTTATCGCGTTGAACTTACAAAAACCATTGGATTTTCGGCAGTTCAAAGCGATAAATGGCTAAACTATAAAGCATTTTTGGCTATAACATGTAGTTATAGCCATTTATCTCTTTTAACAGTCAAAAATCCAATGATTTTTGACTGTTCAACGCGATAAATAGCTTTACCATATCGTGTTTCGGTGGTCATGCTAGCCGGCCAGGCCAGACCCTTTCATAATGACGGCAGCAGGTAATTTTCATTTCATGAAATGCAGCCGTTTAATGAAATGGTCGTCCACATCATGAACTGATAAATTTAAAGATAATTATATATAAGGTCGGTGAACTAAAGAAGGTATACTCGCACGGCCAAAAACCAAGTACTAATCACGATCTCATTTACTCAACATAATTTACATTAGATAATATGTACGTATAAATATCTACACGGTTCACTTCTTCGCGGCCAGGGCTGCCAGGTCGGCAATGCAGCGGTCCAGGGTCTGCTTTTCTTGGTCGGGGGTGATGGCCTGCAACAGGAAATATGCTTTTGAAATAAAACAAATTTTATGTCACACCTGACCATAAAGTGGACTTTTCCGCCCGCAAGGAAAATCCCACTTCCTGGTCAGGGGGTGACATTAAACTATGATCTTACCTCGGGCAAAAAAAAGAAGGCCTCAGATCACATATTTACCCGAGCCGAACGTTAATTTCTTGCGATCTGAGGCATTATAATAATAATAATAAACAGACAGGACTATTGTAGCTAATAAGCCTGATATTGTATTAATAGATCGACATGAACGCCGCGCAATAATTGTTGACATCGCTGTTCCTCATGACGACAACCTTGTGAAAGCCGAAAAAGATAAAGAAAACAAATATCTTGATTTAGCTCACGAGATTGTTGACATGTGGTACATCGATTCAGCAATTATTGTTCCGATAGTTATATCTGCCCATGGCTTGATAGCCAAGAGCCTCGATAAACATCTTAAGAGGCTCGCGCTAGGTGGTTGGGTCAAGAGTCAGATGCAGAAGGCGGTACTTCTGGACACGGCGCGTATAGTGAGGAGGTTCCTGTCTCTGGATCCTTAACCACCGGTAGCCGGGACCCTGATCTTGCTACCGATGGGGAACTGCATTTTTGTATTTTTAAATGTTATAATTTTTTATATTTTATATTGTAAAAATGTAATGTTTAGAAATATGATTTTGTATGTATTTGAAATGTAATAAAAATGGAATAATAATAAAAAAATATTTTCAGACTTTTGAATCTTGATTGATTTGAATCAATGAACTTGCATTTATGATATTTAACCCGTTTCGATCACTTTAAAAACCGGCCGTGGTCACGCGGAGACTGTAGTTCAGGTAGTGCTTGTGCAAAATTAAAAGAACATTTTAGGAAATATGCTCTTTAAGCCACCCGAATAGTGGAGGGCAAACCACCAACAACAGCATACCCAAATAGGGTTGGTGTCAGGCAAGCGGCCGGCTATAAAACCTAAGCCAAATCCTTGAGCAGTATGGATTGGAATGTTGTCATTCCAGCCACTCTCCGTTCATCGGTCTATCGACATGGCCCATTCGTCTCTTCTACATTTTCATTCATCACTAACACCTTTACGGTTTGATGGATGATACGAATTAAAAGGGAGTGGATGGCTTGATGACGTCTGACCGATTATGAATGGAATTAAATTGCGCCGACCCCAGATAGACTGGGAACAGGGCAGGGAGGAGGAGAGTTCTCGATGAACGGCAATATGTTTGCCCCCATGTAATAAGCTGACGAAATGCGGGTGTTAAAACACCTCTGCCAACCCAACCCCTTATGGAAGAATCGCTTGATTTATGTATTAAAAAAAAAACATGTCCTGACCTTGTTGACATTTCCGACAATCCAGTCGACCATGTGCTTTTGGGCGATGCTCCTTTCCAGGTTGCTCTTCTCCAACTGATAGTCCAATCGGTGCTTTACCTGAAATCAACACAATAGCCATGGTGAGTGATGACTAATTATGTTAATAAATGTTGAAAATATACTACATAAACATACACAACCATGTCACTTTGAAACAAACATTTGTGGTCATCACAAAGTTTGCCCCTACCAGGTTCGAACCCGGGTCCTCTTGGCCAATACCCAGCAATCTGAGCATTCGACCAAGGCGGCCGTCGAATGAATATAGGGAGAAATATACCTATGGATAGAAGAATATAGGGAGAATGGGCCATAACCCACCACGCGGGCCCAGTGCGGGTTGGTGAGTATTAACCAGGACAACGGCTTAACGTGCCTTCCTAAGCACGGAGGAACTCGAGATAATACATTTTTGGTCACTCATCCAATGATCGGCCTTAGCAAACATTGCTTAGTTTACGCAATCGTAGGCCGAGTCCGCTATGCCACCGCGCTAGCCAGCTCCTCTTTTTTACGTATCATCTACTAAACCTAAAATAACTTAAATTGAAATTAAAACTTAATGAATTATATTGTAAAAAATTAAGATTTTGATAGAAAAAAAAAAACATGTTTTGAATAATGCAAACAAAAATTTCTAGCAATGGCGTCTGTGTGACGTCACTATAGCGTAAAACTTGTCAGTTTCTATAATAAAGAGTGATTTTGACTGGCAAATAAAATGACTGATTATTTAGTTTAGATGCCACACTATGTGAATCCATGGAATGCTAAGTCTTCGTCTCATTTAGTATTTCCATGTAGATAGTGGTAATTTATGTGACACTTACATCAGTATAGACCTTCATGAGCCTCTCCCTGTACGCGGCTTCCAGCTGGAGCAGAACATTCTCTTTCTTAGCCTGAATCAAGAGTTCCTGGCCCTCCGCGCTCCATTGAGCCTTCTTCTCTTCAGCAATGGAGTCTTCTAGGTACTTAATGTTGGAAATGCGACCTTCGTTCCAATCCTTCTCAATGTCCTAGAAAGTGATTGAAAATAATTTACAATGTGGACAATGTTAATAGTAAAATTATGCGAAAGAAGATTTTGACTGCATTAAGATAAAATAATGCAGTTGTTTGCTGACGGCGGAGCAGAATACAGATCGAAGTCAAAGTCAAAATTCGTTTATTCATATTTGGGGGCCTACCGCCTAACTCGATTGCTGATGATAGCTATATAGCAATGCACTGCTTACGGCTATAGCAGCCATCCTGAATTTTTAGGCAGTACGGATTTTGTGCCAAATTCATAATAAATCATTCGGTGATCATTCGTTCAAAGCTATCGCTAATAGTTCAGGTACATTTGGTGCGAAATTACAGCATGACGTCATAAACTATAGCTTTTGCTTTAGCAATCGAGTTAGGCGGTAGGCCCCCTGGTATGATTACAATACACTCATGAATCGTCAAGACGTTAGATATTGTGTCCAAATGTCACCATCCGTTGTCTCGCGTTGTCGTACAAGGCGAGTAAGGGTTAAAATAGCACAAACTTAGAAATACACTACCATTCATGTGCCCAATAGATGACAATAGGCGCGCAACCTATAACATGGTTGGTGGGTGTTTGAATACCGCCACTTACTCCTTCAGGGATACATTGTCATGTAAATATGCTCTTATAAAAATCAACAAGGAACCTATTTAATTGGGCCCGCCATGGGCGACAATATACACTCTTGTGCGCCCAACGTGGGACTTGTCAAAATATTACAGATTATTTGGTTTTTCTTATATTACATAATAACCGAGTACCGTGTGCTGACGGCAGAATAGAATACAATCATCACCATCCCAAATGTACGTGGTTGTCGTACAAGGCGACTAAGGATAAATCAGTGATGAGGAATGGGCAGCAGCGTTCCTCTTATACCACCTAGCAATAGACTGCGACTTTTGTGCCCGACAAATGGCAATAGGCTCGCCACCTATTACATGGGACCTAACATAATTGGCGAAACGTGGGTGCTAGTTCACCTCTGCCTACCCCTTCTGGGATATAGGAGTGATTTATGTATGTACATAATACTTACTTCACCTTCTTTGTCCAGCCAAGCAGCAATATTGGGACCAAACTTCTTCACGGCCACAACAACCATAATAAGTAAAGACAAGCCAGTGTAGTACTCGTGTTCCATAACATAGATCTCTTTGCTACACAGATATGTAGTAAGACCAACGCCGAATGTGTATGGCCCAGTAACACCAATCTTGGAGTGGAAGAACTGGAACCTAAAATAATTTAGAAACTGTGAGGTGTCGATCCATAAATAATTTTTAGTATTATTTAAAAGTCTATATTAAGGCATAATGTATAAACAGTGGCATAGTAAGACTTGCATAGATTTAGTAGATAAGAGTTTACATAATGAAATAATGCTATGTTCAAATATAAGAGTTGCTAAGCCAAATTGTCAAATTGATATTGTGTTACCCAACTCCTACCTTCATTTTGTATTTATTGTAAGACCTATATGTATTGTCTACTGTCTTGCATGTGCATATATACATCTTGTTACAACAGTTAGCCTCTAATTATTATTTAAAACAAATGCTAGTTTTCATTGCTTGAACCAATCACATTTTATTGTAATTGGACTTTATTGCGTTCTCTAAACTATTAATGTTCTAAATCTATGTTGTCTTCACTCCACTAGATGATAAGTTACAGCTATGCCAAAATTAACCTTTCTGATTATGTAACATTATAAAGGAGAAGCTTTGTGTAGAAAGAAACAACTTAAAGTGTCACTGCTATGAACATTTGCAAAACAAAACTTTTGCAATCAATCATTCTATAGTATCCAGCAGGAATAGAATATTACATAGGTAAGTAATGTTATTTGGGTGTGTATTTCTGAGAGGCGGAGGTACAAACATGAATATTGAATTTTGAGTATGAGAATGTGGAGATTCCTATCATGTCTAGCCTCTATAAAGCTGTCATTCCACTTTTTGGAGATACAGGATCTAACTAAGTGGTCCACCAAGGATGCTGCTTTCTTTATTACCTCCCATTACTGATGGAGAGGCAGCTATTATGCATTAATGCTGACAAATTTAATTAAGCTGTGTGAAGAGCAGAATACAATTGTCACCACCCCCTTCTCTCGACACGACTAAGGGTAAAGACAGCAATGATTAATGGCCAGCAGGTTTCCTCTTGTACCACCTAGCAATATACTGCGATTTATGTGCCCGATAGATGGCAATAGGCTCGCCACCAACTACATGTGATTCACCTCTGTCTACCCCTTCGGGTATATAGGCGTGATTTATGTATGTAATTTTAAGTAAATATGCATACCATTCTTCTGGAAGGAAACCAAGTCTCACTTTGCCAGGCTCACTAGCTCTAACCGGCCTGGGGAAGTTCTGTTCATCTCGGACACCAGAGACATCGCTGGCAGAACCTCTTGCCACCAGAGCAGTAGAGGCAGACTGTCGGGCCGCAGCTAGAAAAAAAATTATATATCCTTTCATAAGTTTTTAATTACTATGTAGAAATCATACAGTTGTTTGTATCAAAAGTTTAAACGGAATAAAGATTCAGAATAATAATACATTTACTTTGATTTTGTGTCTACCAATTACATTCAAAAATTTCCATTAAAATAAACATTTTTTACTACATGCATACAGTTACATACAGATGGTGAAGGAAGTGCCAACCCCAGTTTTATTTTTATTTTAGCATACCTAATATTATAACTATTCTGGTTTTCATTTATTTTGTCATCAACATTCTAAGTTGTTTCATATACCGCAGTAGAACTAATATTTTTTACACCAACCACTTTCACAAATATTCATCAAATACAATAATGTCATTGCCAAGGTGTCTGACATCAACATATTTAACGACAGCTACAAAGCTTTAAGGAGAAAATTACTTGAAAAGCTTGGAAGTGCAAGCTCCATGCAAATAATAATAATCAAAAATCTGAACTCCTCATTAGCCTTTTTTTTACCTTGTTACTATTTTCTCAATTTACAAGCATTTATTTTGTGACAAGTGATCTGATCAATAATTTAGGATAAGAAAGCATGAAAGCAAGGACTTAATAAATAAATAATTATATTTCAGTTTATTAAAAATTTTCCCTTTTATTGGAACATATTGGCGCTTCAATATCCAAATATATTTTTTTTATTTCAATTCAAGATTCTAGGATAGATTTTCAGTTACACTTGTTCTTAGACATCCCCCTGGCCTATGGAATGAGGGAATTAAATCTTGACTTTCAGTAGGTAGCTACTTATAATTAATGGAAAAAATCTTTTCAGCAGTCCAGTTAACTACATAAGCAGGTTTAATCAATTAGATTTTCATTTCGTTAATCATTTTTAAAGGAAACAAAAGAAATACGAAATGAATATCGTCACGAGATCGCCACAGACAGGCAGGCATGGGACCGTCAAATTTAATGACAATCGCAACGCAAGATACTAATGGGTCTTTCTCCTCAGGTCAAATATATAGGTTATATTAAAATAATAAAAAACCTTTTCTTTATTCTACATTTAGATCATACGCTGGCACGAAATATCTAGTTTTAGGATTATTCGTTTGGAACCTTTTATTATTCAACCTATATGAAACATTGCACTAAACACTTGTCAATAGTGATTACATAAACTTTTCATTACGGGGGTTAAGGTTATTAATGTTTATTCGACCGCCAGTGTCTGAAGTTAAATATTAATAAACAAATAAGCTTACCTGATCGCAAAGCTATGCGTGATAGCATTTTAGGGCGTAATTTTATATTTTTTTGTAATTTACGACAGTCTCTCGGAATTCGCCACTTACGATAGTGTTGTACCAAAACCAATCTTTACCAATTCCGAATTCCAATTGATCCAGTTCGCAGATGAACAGTGACCTATTCCCTAACTTTTTTTGACAGTTGAAAGTGATTATCACCGAACTATTTACTAATACATTGCTGTTATCACAGGACAAGTGTCACAATAGCATTATAGTAAAGTAGTAATGGATACGTAAATAGTTCGGTGATCATCACTTTCAACTGTCAAAAAAAGTTAGCGAATAGGCCTACTGATTCTATTTCAATTCTATTACCCGTAAAATCGATTCTAAAATCGGATAAATTCTTGATCGAAAGGATTTACAATCGGGGTTTATTTTTATGTAAACAATTTCACAAATCAAAATTAAAATTATATTTTCCTATGAAGCTAGAAAGTGATTGATCAGTAGGTAAATAAAAGTAGACTTTTTATTTTTATTTTTTTATGAACCATAAACTTAGTAGTTTTGGATAACCGTAAAATCCATTGGAAATGAAAGTTGTGGCAATATTTATTATTATTTTCCTGGCAATCTCAGAGTTGATATTGATCGAGCAGAAAATACCAACATACCTATTATAGCTTATGGTAATAGGTAATGTCAGTGCCTATCTATAATCCAAAATAAGAGCCCAGGACCGTAGAGAGTAGCCTTCTGCGCAGTTTACGGGACGTTCTTGTTCAGCATAAACATATTTCCAGTTTAGTCGTATATTTGAAAGTGTTTATAGTCCGCAATATTTTTTTGTGAAAATGGCAAATATTTTTTCTATTTGGAAACGTATGGTTAGTTTGATGTTTAGAAACTAATATGGTCTTCAGACTTTTGGTATATAATTTTTAAAATAAGAAGTAATTATAATTTGTTGTCAATTAAAATCAAAACCTTTTAAATCTGGAAGATCCTAATAAGAAAATAATAATTAAAAAAATATTTAACTTATAGTTATTATATATTAAAACTTATAGTTAAATATTTTTTTAATTATTATTTTAGACTTTTAAACAAAGGCTTTTTTCATTTAAGGTGGCTTAGTACGTATTAATAAAAAAATTCAAGATTAAATTCTTGTACAACTTTAAAACGGATATTTTATCCTTAAGTATTGTAGACTTTTGAAAATTAAATTACCGATTTTAGGGTATCTAAATATATAGGTATAGGTAGGTAATTAATAAAGTAGGCAATTTATTGGGTTTTTAAATTTGGTATTAGATGAAACTTTAGAATAATTATGTTAAATTGATGATGTTTATATAGGTACGCTGCGAATGTTATCTATCGTGTTTGCATGGCGTCATTTTTATGCACATTTTACCGCGTTACTTATGCTTAACCTTCGTGCCGCTTTCTCATCTATTTCCAATTGCTCCTCTATACTCAAAACTTCACAAATACTATGCATCACTGTTGCCGATCTTAGTAATAAACCTGTTTTTATGTTTATGTTAGAGTGACAAAATATAGGAATACATTTTCAATTTATATATTTGGGCGGCATATTATACAATATCTTTTCATATACTCTTACAAGCTTATTATATTATTATTAGCTTTATGGTAGATATTTTTGTCGCACAGTTGTAAAAATAAAACCAAAATGTTTTGTAGAATAGAACGCTAATGGTCCCGCCAGATGAAAGATGTTTCTATATTCAATTTATTAATTTTGAAAATAAATCTCCCTGAATTTATAGATGACAATATAAAGTTATTAGAACATCATTTTCTTGCATTACAACTTACTACCAACATAACGGCATAGGAACTATAGGAAGGAACTATTTGAGAACTAGTAGATACGTTAGGAACAGCTGTCAGCAGCTTAAAAAATTATGGATTTTGAACCTTCTGGCAATTTTTTGCAGCTTAATTGTAAACCTTAATTCATTGAAATACCTTGCAAAGTCGATTGTATTAATTTTGACAGTCATTTGTAACTTTCCTGTCCTTACCTCTGTCAAGTCAACGTCAATGTCAAAGTATGGTTTGTTTTGGTGTCAATAGTTGTGGAAATTTTATTCAGGTAAAATAAATTTGAAAATGGGTATATTCACATCCTGCTGTCGACCGTCAGCTTCAGAAATATTGTCGCCTGATGTTGTAAGTCTAATATAAAAAAAATCTAGTTACATTAAAGTATTTATTTTTCTATTGCCAAATTAATTAAAGAATACTTTGCTGCGTACATACCAACATTTAGTTCTCTTTACATAACGATGCTTAAATAATTCTTTTAATACGTGATTGATTGGGGGTCCAATGGATAATTTAAAATCACTAGAGTATTAAGATACCCTCTAACCGGTATTTGGAATTAAGTTGTTTAAGGGGGCTTTCGACAATGTTTACTTTGTTATTCTTTTTGTCAAAATGTTATTTATTACAATAAAAAACTAATCAGGCTATATAATGAACTACTGTTTTTATTTCAAATCTTAAGCACATCCAGAAGCCACTTGCAAAGGGGAACTTTTCACTTATTTATTTTACTATTTGCAACATTAGGAAACCAGGCGACGCCAACAGGCGGAAGCTGCTGAGAAGCGTCAGGCGGAAATCGCTGCTCGTGGAGTCAAGGATCCTACTAAAATAAGTCGCATGCAGCAACGTGCTGAGCAGATGGAGAGACGAGAACAAGAACTGCAAAGAGAGGGTGGTGCTAACTTAAGGGTAAGTTAATATATTAATTCTATTTCACCAACATTGCTCACAATCGATTTTAAATAGAAATAAATAAATACAGTACATGGCATGATTCAGGTATGCACAGTCAATATATCATTATTTTATTTGATGGCCAGATAGCCAGCTATTACTCAGGTTTCATTCAAATCCTGGTAGGGGCAAAAGTTTATGTGATGAATGCAGACAATTTTATTTTTGAGTCATGCTAGTTTATATGTTTATGTATTATATTTTAAATAATTATTAAATTTTATTGTTAATACCAATCCACCCATCCTGTGAGTTGTGGGCCGTGCTCTATAATAAATTTCCATTCATAGGGAAGGCCTATGTTTCAGGAGTGGGGATATCAAAAGGGACATTAAGTACCAACAACATTTAATAAATTACATCAATACTTTAGATTAACATTTGGGGCGGAAATCATTGAATATTATTTACCATGACATCTGTTTTTCTTTAATTCTAATATAAAGTTTTTTTTTTACAGTGGACATCCGAATGAGATCAGGCCATGCCTTCTGGCTCCCAATCTACCAGCAAATATAAATACAAGAATTGATGCTGACATGGAATCTTACCACATCTAACTGGGAAACCTGAATAAAATTATCTGATTATTAAAATTAGATTAATTAACAAATATTTAACTTGTGTGAATAGTTGTTAATTAGTCTATTGGTGGTCAAATGCAAGTGGTCTCATAATTATGTTACTCTTATTGTTTTTTGCTGTTAAAAGTCTCTATTAAATGTCTAAACATTCATGAAAACTAAATAAGTCCATTTAATACCATTTTCACTAATTGCCTAACATAGTAAATTTATTATTCCTAATCAAAAATACAGGTATTTAGTATTTGGATTTGTATTTGAATAGTATTTAAATTTATTCATACAATCGAAACTTAAAGTCTACTGTTGTAAAAAGACTAAAAAGCATATTTTTTTTACTCACTGTGACTTTTAAAAATGTTAATACTGGTAATTAATTTATTATTATCTTTTAACTTATAACATATATTGTACTAAGTATCTATATATTGTTTGTTAAATGTATTATTTTTAAGCTTAAGATGGTAGGATACTGTTACCCACAAATACATTTTATAATGTTGTATACAGATTTTGTTTTTATATTAATGTATGTTTTACATTTTATTTTTTTATATAATGTGTGTTGTTTATGTTGCTAATTTATATCAAGCTCAATTAGTTCAAGTGGTATAATTTAATTCAGAATTTAATAATTCAGTACCTTGCCGTTTCACTATTAATTTTTTTTTAGCCTGGAGTGTCCCACTGTTAGGCAAAGGCCTTTATTGAAAATTATTGGTGTAACTTATTAGTTATCATAATATATGTTAATTATTAATTAATTTAGAATAATTTCAAATTCAAAACTTTAATTTAAGACACTGTAATCTGTATACTGTGGATTTGGATATAAACTCAACTAATACTTAAATTTTTATAGGATTTTTATTGAAATTATATGTATAATTCGTATTATATGTACCTATACCTACTTACTTAGTATTTATGACCTTATAATAATATACCCATGTTTTATGTGATGAGTAATTAAAATTATATAGGTAAGGTAGTAAATGTTCTTCTAAATTCATGTGTTAAAAATAAAAGTATTTATTTTTTCACAATGGTAACGGTAGCACCACTATAAATAATATACTATCTAAACCCAGGCCATTAAAAAGAGATACATAATGTAAACAATTCTGATATGAAAATTATATTTAACCTATAGAAAATCAATACCTACGATTAGCGACTTTGAAAAAATAGGTGTTAACTATACAATTTAATTTTCGGATTTTATATTTAAATTAAAAGACACGTCCAGATTGTTTACATTTTACCTAAGGAATGTTTGATTCCCTACTAGTATTATTTGATGTTTATTTGAATACTATATCTATGTTAAAAAATCATTATAAAGGAAAAGAGGCCAGAAAAATTATTGTATATGTGCAGCAATAATTTTTCCGACTTCTTTTTTGTCCTTACTTATAATATAAGAACTTAATCATTTAAAAAGTGTAGACTTCATTTTGATCCCAATTAGAGGAATAATTTTGGGAACAGATCAAGACAATGATGTTCACATAATTATTATTAGTACTGTATTGTAGTTGTAAACATCTTGTACCAATTTTTTATTATATATCTATCGATTATGATAACTATCGACTATTTATCACTGGGCTTAACATGATGTTGTGAAAACTATACAACAACTAGGTACTTATAATTGAACTAAATAAGAATATATTAACGAAGTCTTTAAACAATATTTTATAAATGTTTATAGGTATTTGTAATTGCATGTTGTAGCTACTTTATAGGAACTATAAAATGAATTTTTGTGAATCAATATTCATTGATATGCCATTCCATAATAGCAATTTGATTCTGATAGCTGGTTAATATTTATAACATTATAAAGTGTACATTATAAAAGTTGAGTAGGTAACCACTATTCGTTTATTACATCCATACACAAATCACGCTTTTTTCACTAAAAAGTAGGCAGAGGTGTGTAACTACGTATAAAATCCACATTTCTCCAGCTTATTTCAGTTTCGATCTCATGTAATCACAAAGGTCAAATTACAAATATAATCACAATAACATACCTATAATTTGTACAAAGATTTTGGTGGTTAGAAGAATTTCGAAAAATTATGATCTTGAGGGAATCGAACCCGCGTCTGCTGCTATCCGGGCAGGTGCCTGACCGCTCGGCCACCCAAGACCCAGTGTCTTTTCACAGTGTCAGTGTATTTTTCGAAATTCTTCTTCTAACCACCAAAATCTTTGTACTAATTTTTCTAACATTTATATAATGTTAAAATTAAAATCGAATACCTATAATTTGTTAATCTAACTAAAATATAGTATGTGTGTATATCTGATATCAATCTTGGTAGTTAACTGTGTGTTCTCAAATGTTCTGATAGTGTTTAAGTTTGGAGCCGAATAAGTATTGTGTTCACTTGTATCATTGTTTTACATAATATATTGTATACTACAAAGCGTGCCCAACGTTTGTTAATATGTTTACACAATTATTATCCTGGATGTTGTGTTATAAATGTTCTTATAATTAAATAATGTGTTGTTAATTATAAACCATAGCGTTCCCCTATATGAACGTTATGTCTTTACTTGTGGATTTACTGCAGCAGTAGAAAAATATTGTTTTTTTTACTTCCATGTTGGCCTGGGAGCGAACAAATAACATGGAATATGCCAGACTCAATACGCTATACCTACATGCACTCTAGGGAGCCGTAAAATTCGGCTACTCACCTTGAGACACCCGAATGGTGGAGGGAAAACCACCAACAGCAGCAGCACCCAAAGGCTTGCTATCATCAGTCAGGCGGCCTTGAGCAGTATCGATTTGAATGTTGTCATCCCAATCCCCATGTTGTGGTGGATGATATAAATTAATAGGGGATTGGAATGCTAGACGTCGTAAAAGTCGACTAAGGGAGATTGCCCGGTGTAGAACCTTGGGGCACCCGAATGGTGGAGGGAAAACCACCAACAGCAGCAGCACCCAAAGGCTTGCTATCATCAGTCAGGCGGCCTTGAGCAGTATCGATTTGAATGTTGTCATCCCAATCCCCATGTTGTGGTGGATGATATAAATTAATAGGGGATTGGAATGCTAGACGTCGTAAAAGTCGACTAAGGGAGATTGCCCGGTGTAGAACCTTGGGGCACCCGAATGGTGGAGGGAAAACCACCAACAGCAGCAGCACCCAAAGGCTTGCTATTATCAGTCAGGCGGCCTTGAGCAGTATCGATTTGAATGATGTCATCCCAATCCCCATTACTATACATTAATTTAACACTAGCACCTCTCTGTTGTGGTGGATGGTATGAATTAATAGGGGATTGGAATGCTAGACGTCGTAAAAGTCGACTAAGGGAGATTGCCCGGTGTAGAACCTTGGGGCACCCGAATGGTGGAGGGCAAACCACCACCAACAATATACCCAAAGAGAGTTGTTGGTGTCAGGCAGGCGGCCGGCTGTAAAACCTAAGCCAAAACCTTGAACAGTATGGATTGGAATGTTGTCATTCCAATCACTCTCCTTCATCGTTCATCGGCCTCTCGACATGGTCCGTTCCGTCTCTTTTCTATAGGTACATTCATTCATCACTGGCACCTTTACGGTGGAATGGATGACATGAATCAAAAGGGAGTGGATGGCTTGATGACGTCTGACCGATTTGAATGGAAGAGGAAACATACTGCGCCGACCCCAGATAGACTGGGCACAGGGCAGGGAGAAGAAGGAAGGCTAGATGACCTATGGCGTATATGAATTGAAGAGGAAACTTAATATTGCGCCGACCCTAGAACCTGGGAACAAGGCAGTTGGACAGTTGCCTACGCCTCAAATCTCTTATTTAATTATGTAGGTACAGTCAACAGCCCGTCAGGTTACCACACCAATACAGATTGGAGATATTTTACAGTATTAAGTTGTTGGACGTACTGTTGACTGTACATACACAAAACTACAAATTTTTAAATAGGATAAAAAGACATAATACTACTTTAAAACATATTATACAAAATAAAAATAGGTAATTGCTATCATCAGTGTTTTTAAAATTATTTTATATTTATTTATTTCTCTTTATTAATTATTTTATATTTATTTGACCAATAAGCACCTTGGGGCACCCGAATGGTGGAGGGCAAACCACCAACAACAGCGTACCCAAAGAGGGTTGGTGTCAGGCAGGCGGCCGGCTGTAAAACCTAAGCCAAAACCTTGAGCAGTATGGAATGGAATGTTGTCATTCTAATCACTCTTTCCGTTCATGGGTCTCTCGACATGGTCCGTTCAGTCTCTTTTCTATACATTCATTCATCACTAACACCATTACGGTGGGATGGATGGTATGAATTTAAAGGGATTGGATGGCTTGATGACGTCTGACATATGAATGGAAGAGGAAACATACTGCGCTGACCCCAGATAGACTGGGAACTGGGCAGGAAGAAGAAGATTTATTTATTTCTCTCCATCTATTACGTGGGATGGGACCATTGCATTGAACTACTATTACGACTTAATAACTCAATCGATGGCACCTCTTTTATAATTGGCGAAACGTGGATGTTAATTCATGTGATTTCAAAAGGTGAACAAAACGCAAATTTCAAATACAAATTGTCAAAAGTTATCTTAGGAGTGTCAAAAGTCAAAAATCAAAACAAATCAAATGTCAAAATTGTCAACTCGCAAATCGCAATCATCGAGAATCTGATTATTTTACTTTGGTGTTGTAATACCGGATTTAGGATTTGCTTGTTTGTCTGTGCGTGCGAGCTGTAATTTGATTTAAGATCTGCCGGCTCGTCGCAAAAGTCAAGAGTTATCGTGGTTTTTGCACTTATTGTATTGGATTAATAATATCAATAATGGCTGATAGGAGAGACGCTGATAAGAAGGTAATAAATAGAATATCCCGAGTAAACTCGGCGTGTGATAATGATTGATTAACTAGGTAGGTACAGTTGTTGGTGTGAGAGCCTACTGTCTTCATACGTCTTATACAATCATGTATTTATCTAAACTGACCTTGTCGATTCTTAGAGGTCACGAATAAGTCAGCTTGGAATGTTGACAAGCAAAGGAAAATATGATAAGAAATAAATTTGAAATTCCACCAGATAGATAATTGAATACTTTAAAAATATAAAATTTTCAAGCGCCTATAGACATAAAATTCTGTCTCAAAGGTGCTAGAATGAAACTTAGTTGCTAAATGCTAAATTCCCTAAAGTATTACAATATACAGGCATAAAAAAATTACTTAGGTCATTTATCACTGAAGAAAATTAATACAAGACAATTAAATACTAAGGATAATGGGTAATCTAATAATGTGTAAATAAATAATAATGGGTAAATCAATTGACATTTTAGGTTAGGTTAGGTTAGGTAAATGAAATAACTATTCTACTCACTACAACAATAGGTACAAAAAATCCCTAAATTATATTTTAACAAATAAAGTACATCAGACATTGCCTGAACCTATAATAAATTCCTAGGCAAATATTGTCTAGATAAATTTTTATTAACAATTATGATATTTTTAGACGGAATATTTTAAGTAATTGTAATGCGATGTAACCAACTTAATGCTAAGTATACCGTAACTTATTTAACTTTCACAGCTGGATTGATTGAATGTACCTACTAAATTGTCCCCATAACATGTGTGCTCACAAGCTTACTTTGGCTAGATGATTGATGTGTGTCAGAAATATTAATTTATGTAAAATTATTATTTATTTTCAGCATTATATTATTATACTAATGCTTCTGTAATGATGTAAATATCCAAAGTAACCTATGTAACTCGGTCAGCTTGTATTAATTCGGATGTATAACACTTTTCAGACAGATGACCACAGGCTGAGGCCAGCGGTAAGAGCTTGTAGATTTCACTAGCAAAATTATTTATCTAATACAATTTTCAAATTATGTACTATTAAAACTTTGGTTCTTGTTTACAAATTATTCTTTATCACCTTTAACATTATTTATATTTAGGTGTTCAGAATTGTACCACTCTCAATGTTTGCCTATAAAATCACAGAAATATTAAATATTTTAATAGTAGATAACTACCATTAGTTAATACAATTTTAAGTTGAATTGTATTACTACACACCTATATAATACATTATAAATACTTGTGAGTAGCCCTGTAGAATTTGTTATATAGAAAATGTGTAGTGCTCAATAAGACTTGTAGCATTAGAATAATTTATTTTCTTACACAAATTCCATTTCAGGCTTCAAAGCATGTTATTTAATTACAATAAATTAATGTTTTCTTTTTTTTAGAAGGTTCCAGACGACATTATTTATGGTATAGGTCTAATGAAAGTAAGAATTATAATGAAATATTTTTTTGGGGTGATGGGATGTGTTTTAACACTACTAGTCTTTGGGTAGGGTTGTTTTTCAAGTCCTGTGATGTCCTTTCAGGGGGAATAATGGTAACAAAAATTAATAATTGGTGTATCAAGCTGGATTGGTATCATGTTCTGAGCAAATGTTTCCAGTTAAAATCCCAACTACCAACATAGAATAAAGGCCCATTCCAATATTCTATCAACAGTTGAAGATACAGCTATATACTACAGCTTAGGTGCTTAACAACTTCTGTTATTTATCGTAATGTAACAAAAATGCCAGGCCAACATTAACCAACAATATTGATGACTTATGATAATTGGTTAGGATAAAGTAGGACTCGAAATTTAAGGGGCGCCTCCGACGACGCATTTCCCTCTGCCTAGCCATATTTGTTTAGATTTTGCGAAATATTTAGATGCGCGTGCCAGCACAGTACTTTTGGAAGTTCTAGACAAGCCTAGTTCTTTTGATTGTTAGCTTTTTGTATAGTCATTTTTGGCTTAGGTTATTGTATCGAAATGTTTGGCTTTAAAAAAGACGAATGAATGGAAACAAATGCAAGCTGCAGTGAGAATGTTTAAATTGGATGTGTGAATTGACGAGAATGCATAAAATAAAGAATTAGGATCTACAGTCGTACTATGACATATTTTCCCCTATTTTCATCCATCCATATTGAATCTATCGCCTATATCCACGAAAGGGTAGGGAGAGGTGAATTAACTCCAATCGTTTCGCCAATCAGGTTAGGCCCCATGTAATAGGTGGCGAGCCTATTGCCATCTTATCGCGCACTTTAATTGCTTGTTTTGCTAGGTGGTACAAGAGAAATGCTGCTGCTGTCTAACCCTCCTTGTACGACACCCGCGGGGGAGATAGGGGTCGTTACTTTTGGGTTCTGCTCTGCCGTCACCACACGGCGCGCGGGCTGGTATATTGAAAAGTCAATAAATGTACTTAATTTGTATAAATAGACGATGACCCTTTGGATCACACATCTAACCGATCTCTTGGGTAATAAGTTCACCGCGTTCATTCAACTCATAAGATAATAAGTAGCTTACCATCCGTAAATGTCATCATACATAATTAGTTTACGTACGGTAGCCCATGCGGTGGGTGTTCTAATCTAACAAAGATTGTGCTTACAGTATTGTTTTAAGCCATGGATATAATAACTAAGGTTGGTGACTTATGTGTCGACTTATAATATATTTGTTGTGCTTATCAATTACCTACATAATATAATCTTTCTGAAAGTCAAGAGTTGTTATTCACTATTGGAACGCAAGAGCGAAATACAACGAAAACATTAAAGCTAGACAAAATTTTTAAAATCATGCGGTAATAGTATACCAAGGGCAATAAAACAGAAAAGCCGCAGATCGCAAGTAATCTAATAAATACCTCAGATCGCATATTTATGCCTGAGGCCTTTTTTATCGCCCGAATATCATAGTTTCGCAAAAATTTGAACAAGGTGCTATGTGAAGCGGACTTGACAATAATTATTGTCATTATCAGCATGTGCCAGTAAGTTACTGTTATAATTATAATATATATTGTGTAACTTTGAAAAGACCTTGTAGTACGTCTTGTGAGATGATAACTAATACCTGTTACATGTGAATGATAATTAACATAGTATATTCACAGCCTATTAAAATGTAAATACGATAGAACAGATCCTACACTATATAATTTATACCTTTAATTAATTTAACTAGATGGTTGGTTTCAATCGTCGAGATTTATTTAGATATATATGTAAGATACTTTGCAGTTATATTTCTTGAGATAGGGTAATAAATTCTTGCTTTAAAATTGTAAAATCTTTATAACTCATGAAGTAACAATTATTCTAGAATAAATTTTGCTCAAAAATATGTTTGTAGAAAGGAGATATTCACAGTTAACTTAAAGCTATTTTCGAAGTTTTTTTGTTTTGTTTAGAATAAGATTTTTTTTTCTACATTAAATCAATGATATTTCAAAATTCCTAAGCCGCTACGAAATATGCCAATATCCATTCTACACTATTCACTAAGTCAAAATTGTCAATGTATTTTTGTTTCTGAGGTCAAGAACGCCAAAATTGGCCATTTTACGCAAAATTCACAGTCAAAATGTAACAGGGCTCTTAAGTAATAATAGTGTGCGGAATGCGGATATTATTTCAATGGTAAATTTTCAATTAAAATAATTTGCAAAAAAAATGTAAATTCATTTATTACATCATGTGTTAATTGACGTCTCTAAGTGCGGCAGTAAGGGCCGGTTTTTTAATGCATAGTTAACTGTTAACCAATTGTTAAAAATTGTTACTTATCTTTAAATATCCCTGATATTTAACAATTAGTAACAATATCAGACTAATATTTATCCATTAGTAACATTAGTAACTAAAATTGTTACTAATAGTTACATATCAGACTTGATATTTAGCAATTAGTAACAGTTTTTAAAAATTGGTTGAGTTAACTATGGATCAAAAAACCCTAAGTCGACTGGTACGACACCCGCGGGGGAGATGGGAGTGGTGACAATTGTATTCTACTCTGCCGTCACTACACGGCATTAGAACAGGAGAATATATATTTTTACTAATTAAGATAAGGCACTGATTAATGTACGATTGATTCAAATGACCTTGGTAGCTCATTGATGATGTTGAAGTTGCGCCCGCGCACTAAAGCTTTATTTGAATCAGCCATTTTCGGATACACCTTGCAGTGTTTGTATTCAGTTGTAATAAGAGTCATTTTGCAGTGGTGCATTTTAACAAATACGACCTCTTCGTTGTAACTAAATTAATTTGTTTGTGTACGGTCATAATTCTTGGTGCTACTAATTTCCAATCTTGTTAATTATTAGCCCGTCTCTGGATGGTGTAGTGAATAATGGACAAAATTGTGGTAAAATAAGAGCTGGAGTCAGTAAAACATGAATAAAAGTTAAAAAGTACGTATAAACAGAAAGGTATATTATATTGAAGTTCGTCAAAAATGTTCACAACAAAATATTTATAATCTGCCAAAGTCAACTTTAAGCATAGAACTACATACAACAAAAATGCACATTATTTTCTATCAAAAAGCTACTCACTTCACCTCTGCTTACCTTTGAGGATAAATAGACATGATTTATGTGTGTATCTTTGTATGTATGTAAAAAGCTACTTTATGGAATGGTGAAAAGCCTTTATAAGTATATAAAATAAATATTAAATAGCGTTATACTTTATATCATTATTAAAATTAATTTGTATCTAATATAAGTTTTGTTAGTAGGTTTTTTTAAAATGTTATCTTAAACTAAGTTTCTGATAGTTTAGACCATGTTAAATTACATAGGTACAAGCTATTCTGAGCCTTATCTTCATTGTGTGTGATACGAAAATGACTGTGAAATGTGGCAATCGTTTAAGCATTGTCAACTCTAACAAATTAAGCTGCAGTCACACCGTTCCGTATCATGTAAGAGAATGTTCTCGAACTATTATTATATATTGTTTTTCACACACTTGGGAAATTTAGCTCTCCCAATGAGGTAGAAATTTAAAACCCTTGGGTGAACATAAGCTTCTTCAACTTTACGCGGTCGATTGTTGACATTACTGATGGATTAGATAATCCAATGATATGACAGTGGGTAAAAAATTACGAAAGTTAATATCCATTCATATGGCTTGCCACTCTACACTACGTTGCTACGTACTGCTCTAGCGCGCTGTCTATTGTTAAGGTTGAAGAAATTTGACAGTTTTGGGTAGTCTGAAGGGCCGTGGACTGTACAAGGTGTTTGGTACATGGTATATCAAGCCGGCACCTACCCATGCTAACATAGTCATATAAATACTATGGTGATATAAAAAAAAATAATTTGTAAAAAAAAATGTTGAATTCTCCATGCTAATAATTCGATCAGAAAAACAAAATGTACGAAAAATTAAAAAAAAATTAGAATTTTGAATTTTTACTATTACCATAGTATTTATATGACTATGTTAGCATGGGTAGGTGCCGGCTTGATATACTATGTATCAAACACCTTGTAAATATAGAGTTACATATTAAAATTCGAGCGGTGACTTAAATTAATATATATTTTAGTACGAAAGTAATTTCTAACGACAGATTAAAAGTCTTACTGCCGCACTCAGAGACGTCAAATAACGATAATGAGTACTTAACGCCAAAAAATGACAATTCAAAACTAGTCGCTATTCTTGCCGGGTCTATGGTCTAGATTAGAATGAAATTTTTTGAAATTAAATACTCATTAAAGTTAATTGACGTCTCTGAGCGCGGCAGTTAGAATAAAATATATTCTTATCTGTGGTTTTGGCTATTTAGTTCTGCGAGTTTGCTGGTACTTTACAACTAACTCTGTATAGATGCACGGTGTGATAGGCGGCCGTGATAATGAAACAATTATGTTATCGTAGTTTTGTACCGGACGAATACTCAGTGGCTGCTAAGATACCTTCAGGTCTGACGTGTTTTTTTGTGTAATACAAAATATAAGTTGGAAAAGTTTTGTGACTGGTGCTACCTATATTGAAAATGGCACAAGGAGATGACGTTATACGACACTGGGTAATTCTTATTATTTCTATTCGAATGTACGCTTAAAGTTTGGTGATCTCCTGTAACATAGTTAATAGTGAAATATTGAAGAATATTAAGAAATATAAGTGCAACTATTTGGATTAGGATCGTAAACTTTATATCATGACAGATTACATTCTTTTTGAATTAACGAGGGATAGTTAAAATAATTAAACTTGAGTTTTAAAAGCTGTCCTGCTTTATTATTATAAAAAAGACTGGGACCATTATCGCTTCTATAAAGTCTATAAAATCATCTCGTGCGCATACGTAATTGATTTAATTTCATAATAATATGAAATAGATAAATAAACATTACTCTTGTTAATAATCTTTTCTGTCTATATAGAGATTTTTTATTATGTTCGGTCATTATATTTTATTTTCTATACTTCGTTTTCCTGCAGATAAACATCTGGGATAGGCGCAGTATGTTCCCTCTTTCATTTATAATATTACTATTCTCATCAAGCTTTCCATTCCCTTTTGATTCATATCATCCATCAGACCGGAAAGATGCTAGTGATGATTTATATTTTCTATATGCAGTCAAAGAGTCTATCTAATTCCGCCGATATGTCTAGATTGGAAAAAATACGTTTGGTGCGATTATTGGATGCCGTAGCTTAAGTTTCTTGACGAAAGTTTATTCGTATTTCGTACAGTCAGGGCGCTTTCGCACTACGTCCGACCCGAATCCGTGTACAATTATTGGTCTAGAAAACTCAGATCGGATGTAGTGCGTAAATTACCATAGAAATAGTTCTACGGCTACAACGGACCATATTTTCACGGATTCGGATTGGACGTAGTGCGTAAGCGCTTTTTTTGAAAGACCTAGGCTGTTGTCAGAGAGGCCTTTACAGCATCTACTGCGTAAGGGCTCTCAGCCCGACCAACTTATCAGTGAAATGGCCAAAAAACAGCGCCACAATTTTGATCTGGTACGGCGGTAAAAATTTAAACTACAATTCACTCATACAGTGTGACGTTTCTGTGAACTCTTTTTTCACCACCCTTTTTTTCCTTTGTCACATTTTTAAGGGATCTGGTGACGTGTGACTTCGCCTTTTTTCATTGGTTTTTGTTAAACCTTATTACAAATTACTAAGGCCCAAATTGAATACAACAACTATTTACCATAGCCTTTAAGGGCTTATATTTGTCAGTCTTGACAACTGTAGGTATAGTCATGGCCTGTAGGCCTATTCGCTAACTTTTTTGACAGTTGAAAGTAATGATCACCGAACTATTTACTTATCCATTACTGTTTTTACAAGACAAGTGTCACAATAGCGTTATAGTAAAGTAGTAGGATCAGTAAATAGTTCAGTGATTATCACTCTGAAGTGTCAAAAAAAGTCAGCGAATATGCCTACTGTGGCTATGCCGAGACTGTCTCTGTCATAGTGACATAGCAGAATAATTTTCCGCAATCATTACGCGTATGCAAGATGAGTTTGAATTTTAAAATTCTTGTAGGAAGTTGATTTGTTGTTGTTGTTTAATTAGGTAGGTTATGTTATGACTAGGCAGTTTCCTTGATACATTATTAATAATCTCAGGCTTATTATAAATTCACCACATAGATGTAGGTACAGTTATGAGTACGTCAGAATACCACAAAATGTAAATTTTTCTCATACGACTCTGCGCTTTACTTCAATCATGATAAAGATGACAATCGATTGAAGAAATTTGACAGTTTCGGTGGTCTGAATTATTAGTTTCGTAAGACGTAGGTAGACCTCACCTCTTATTTTTGAATACCTACCGCAAACATGGCTCTTGCCTACATACCTTATCTGCGTGCACAGCTGTTCTGGGGTACGCAGTATGCAGAAAAGAAACAAGAACAAAAGCGTCAACATACTTTTCTACTGGTCTTAAAAACCTCTAATACATATTGAAAAATTAAACATTTTACATTTTTTTTTCATAATTGTAAAAGATTGACATTGAAATTTGTATTGAAGACCAAATTAGTTAGGCTTTAGTTAGACCTTTAATTTTCTATAAATTGGCATGGCATGCATGACTTATATTCCTTAACATCACTTTTGATCCTAAAAGTCTAAAATCAAAAGGGAAAGTAGCTCATAGCGTTCACTCCTGTGTATAAAACAGTAACATTTATTCACTAGATTATACCCAATTAAGGGAGCATACCCGCTATATGTTGCTTTCCCCATACCGATCCCTGAAAACCGGTACCTACAGGCATGCACGTTAGTCAAATACTTTTCGCTGTATGATCATCAATCTCATAATGTCTCAGCTACAAGCCACAGGGCTTTATCTATAGACTGATACTGGGAACGCGATGGTAAAGGTGCTGGTGTCAAATATGGAATTTCTCTAAATTATAACTCTGTTATGATACTGTTTAATTATTCAAATAACATAAAAAAGTAATATTGCCCGCAATTCGCGCCTTGTGGATATATTATATTGCAAAGGTGTGAATTTTGTAATTTAAATTATCGAAATTATTACTTTGTATTTGTATATATCTGTATTTTGAAACTATTTGTTTATCTGAATTAACTTAGAAAATAAATAAAAATAACACTCACGGTAACGTGTGAACGCTATAACGTGCCGTCTGATCGAGGGGATGGTAAACATATTTTTGGTCACCCATCTGAAAAACGGACATTAGCGACCGTTGCTTAGCGTACGTAATCGCAGAATGTGCGCGTTCGACACTGGCACTGCGTCATCAAGCACCTAATGGTAGCCATACACCTTTGTATGATGTTTATGACCATACAAACTTAACTGATAGGCAAACCCTAGTGTGAATGTACCGATAACTGTACAGGCTTATAACATACTCAGGTTTGCCTGTCGGATAAGCTTGTACGGTCATAACCATCAGGCAATCCCTAACATGTATGGCCACCTTTATACAAGGTGTTTGGTACATGGGGTATCAAGCCGGTACCTACCCATGCTAACAGTCATATAAATACTATGGTGATATAAATTTTTTTTTATATATAAATAAAAAATTTAATTCTCCATACAAATAGTTCGATCAGAAAAACAAAATGTATGATTTTTATTTAAAATACTTTTACTATTTTGAAATTTTACCATATTACCATAGTATTTATATGACTATGTTAGCATGGGAAGACCAATTGCCGGCATGATACCGCATGTACCAAACACCGTGTATAGCTTAAAGGCTACCATTCCAAGGCTTCCTCTGCGGAAGGAAAACTCGATACGCTTTCACATAAAAGGGTTTACAGCCTCGACTTAGGGATCCATTTTCCTCATCAGATACGCAGCCATCAGCGCACCCCGTCAGGGTCGCGCGACTTCAAGGAAGCCACCAAGAGAGATGCCTTGGCACGCCTCGAAGTGGAGTTGGAGAGGCTGGTCCAGACTCTCCCGGATGCCAGGAAGAGTCTGGTGCAGAAAGAGTTCCAGGGCTTCAAGAACCTGTTCAGCAGATTTTTGGCGGAACGTAAGTTGCATCGCTATTTTGATGGTCACAGTAGTTTTTAGACGGCCGATTTGGTCGACCCCTGTGGCCGTACCATGAAGTATATAAGTGAGATCCAAACGCGGGTGACAAACGGGACGCCGCTCTACGCGGCTTATAGCGTTGTCTCACTTTAACAGTGGGAATTGAGTCGCGTTTAGAGTTGGTGGTAAGGCTCCTGGCCAATTGTTAGCATTCAGCCTCGATTCCACTATACCTCATTCACTTGGGCCTGACACAAAATGTAAACAATCTTGATGTGTCTTTTAATATAAAATTGAAAAATAAAAATGTGTAACACCAATATTTCAAAGCAGCTAACAGTTTTATTTGTCTATAATTGATGATGTATTTTTTAAGAGCCCTATTACAAATCTGAAACACTACTCCTAGCGGTTCAGACGGCCGGTGCATCGCATTACGTAGTAATTTTGCTGTTATATTTATCGTTTTTATTGAAATAGGATAATAAATTCTTGCTTTAAAGTTATAAAATCTATATTCCTTATAAAGTAACAATTACTGTAGTATAAATTTTGCTCAAAAATATTATCGCAGAAAGGATATATTTACAGTAAATTTAAAGCGATTTTCGAAGTTTTTTTGTTTCGAATAAGATTTGTTTTCTTTATTAAATCAATGATGTTTCAAAATTCCGAGACCGCTACGAACTAATCGACTATACTACAGATAAAATTCATTTATTTTATTTGCGTAGAACGGTAGTTCTATCCAGGAGCACACATTTTGTCTCAAGCCTAAGTGAATTGTGGGGTTTTTTTTAGCGTCCAACATGTTGCCTGGCGCCCAACATGTTGCTTGACGCCCAACATGTTGCCTAACATGTTGAAAGTTAGCGCGGAACTTTTACTAATGTTTAACCCGCTGGCAACGTCGCGCGCTCTTGTGCAACGTTGCCGTGCATGTTTAACGATACATATTGCGCGTCAATTGTTGCCTAGTGGATACGAGGCTTTGGGGCAAAGCGGCAGTCAAAAAAATACGCACAGACATTTGTTCTTCGGTCATTATTGTTTATAATATGTTACACATACATACATAATTCACGCCTATATTCCCGAAGGGGTAGGCAGATGTGAACTAGCATCCACGCTTCGCAAATTATGCTAGGTTCCATGTAATAGGTGGCGAGCCTATTGCCATTTATCGGGCACAAAAGTCGCAGTACTTTGCTAGGTGGTAGGTATAAGAGGAACGCTGCTGCCCATTCCTCACCCACGGGAGAGATTTGGGGTGGTGACAATTGTATTCTACTATGCCGTCACCACACGGCCATAATATGTTTATGTAGTATAATAAAAATTATATTTAATATAAATAATAAATATAAATTACATATAAATATTATATTTGCCATGTCGACCTGGCGCGAACTATACCTAATGTGCTATTAAATGCTAATCTGTATGTCTATCAGGTTCAGAGAGTGGTTAGTTTACATTATAATAAGATAAGTCTATATTGCGAAGTTTATCTAATTGTTTACTATAATGGCTGAAATTATTTGGCACTAATCTTTAGCATTTTACACTAATGTTAGGAAAAATAAATTTTAACGTGGAAACCAAGAATTAGAATATTTTTGATACATAGCTTATTCAGTACATATTTTTGACAGAATCACAACCTGTTATTGACAGACTTACTTATCACACATTAATTTAACAGACCGGCCGCAAAGAGATGTCAATTACCTTTATGAGTACATAAAAAATAAATCATTAAATCTAGACCACCAGTAAGAACAGCTACTAGTTTTGAATTGACATTTTTTTGTATTAAGTATCCATTAACGTTAAATGATGTCTCTCTGCCGCACTCAGAGACGTCAAATAACGTTAATGAGTACTTAACGTCAAAAAATGACAATTCAAAACTATTCTCTATTCTTGCCGGGTCTATGGTCTTGATTTGAATGAAAATGTTTGACATTAAATACTCATTAAAGTTAATTGACGTCTCTGAGTGCGGCAGTAAGGGTGCGGCAGTTAGCAATCACACACGAATTTGACAGACTCACCAATCACGCATGCTTTCGACAGAGGGACCGTCAGTGACATGGGAGAAGATAGAGAAGCTGCCAGAGGGTGCCGTGATAGACTACTCGACGCTCCTCACCCCCACCACGGACCACATCCACAACATGCTGGACCGGTTGGTGGTGGTGAAGCTCAACGGCGGTCTTGGGACGTCCATGGGGTGCAAGGGGCCCAAGTCAGTCATCCAAGTCAGGAACGACCTCACCTTCTTGGATCTCACTGTGCAGCAGATTGAGGTAACATTCTTTTATAGAAAATTATGGTTAGTTAGACAATATCGAAAATTTTTTGTCTTGATGCGGGAATCGAACCTGCGTCTTTTGCATTCCGAGCAGATGTCTCGGACGTTAGTTAAATTGCCATAATAATTTGTAATATTTTTTGTAACATTTATTTAAAATGTTGAAACAATTAAACAATGTTGCACAACGTTGTTTTTTAGCTCATGTCTTTCTTCTTCTTCTTATATAAATATATGCCGATAAGTCATCCCAACGAAGTGACTACTTTGTGTTATGTCAGAATGACAAGTGACAGAAATGACATTTAGTTTTTTTAATTAACCATTGTAATATTTTCTGAAACGCAAAGGACAATTCTCTGTAATGCCACGGATTCTCTTCAAATGTACGTTTCCGTTTCGTTCCCAGCACCTGAACAAAACGTACAAGTGCAACGTGCCCCTCGTGCTGATGAACTCGTTCAACACGGACGAGGACACGCAGAAGGTGATCCGCAAGTATAAGGGGCTCAAACTGGACATCCACACGTTCAACCAGTCGTGCCACCCGCGGATCAACCGCGAGTCGCTGTTGCCAGTCGCGAAAAAGGGCGACGTCTACGCTGATATCGAGGCGTGAGTTGCCATTTTTCGTTTGTTCATCAATATCATAATGGGCCTCGGAGACGGTCAAACACGACGCGACCCGACCCGATGTAAGTGAGTCGAATGAAATGTATAGGTTTTCTATGACCAGAAACACACTTTAAACATTTGACGCGACGCCGGATTGTTCGGTGTCTACACGTGGAGTCGCGTCGCGTTTCAAAAATGTGTCGGGGTCATTAGTCAAGCTCGTTAATTTTCTGTGTTTTTATTCTGTTGCTAGGTAAAACGAATCTTTCGTTTGTCAAACAAATCAAACAAAAAAAAAGATCTATTTGACCTAGACAGAACTGAAACACGCAGAAAATGAAGAGATTGATTCAAACATTTGACATTTCAGTAGACGTATTCAGTCCAGCGTACTTGTATAATAGAGGTCAGTGATGTATGTGTATTTTCATTCTTCTGCAGCTGGTACCCGCCCGGCCACGGCGACTTCTACGAGTCCTTCTACAACTCTGGCCTTCTGCAAAAGTTCATAAAGGAGGGCAGGACTTACTGCTTCATCAGCAACATCGACAACCTCGGCGCCACCGTAGACTTAAACATCCTCAACCTGCTTCTGAATCCTGACAACCAGAATGGCGTCTCCGAGTTCGTAATGGAAGTCACAGACAAGACCAGAGCTGACGTCAAGGGTGGAACCCTCATCCAGTACGAAGACAAGCTACGTCTGCTCGAAATCGCCCAAGTTCCGAAAGAACACGTAGACGATTTCAAATCTGTCAGTCAGTTCAAATTCTTCAACACCAACAATTTATGGGCTAAGTTGGACGCTATACAGCGGGTGGTGAATCAAGGCTCTTTGAATATGGAGATCATTGTCAACAACAAACATCTGGGCGATGGCTTGGATGTATTACAGCTGGAGACGGCTGTGGGTGCGGCCATGAAGTGTTTCGACGGCGGCATCGGGGTGAATGTCCCACGGAGTAGGTTCTTGCCCGTCAAAAAGACGTCGGACCTGATGCTAGTGATGTCCAACCTGTACAGTTTGTCACATGGGTCCTTAGTGATGTCCCCTCAAAGGATGTTCCCTACGACGCCGCTGGTGAAGCTGGGTGATAATCACTTCGCGAAAGTCAAGGAGTTCTTGAGCCGGTTCGCGACTATACCGGACTTGATTGAGTTGGACCATCTGACGGTGTCTGGTGACGTCACCTTCGGAAGAGGCGTCTCGTTGAAGGTGAGGGCCTTGCGTATTTTTATTTTGATATCATCAGTGGCCCTTTAGGCCTCTTGTACATACACAGTTTTTCAACCATACGGTGTGTTAGCCGTACGGTTGAACAAACCTGGTGGGAGCTTGTAAATGACATGATTTTGCGGGCTACGTGCCGTGGCCCCGCCGTGCACGTCTACAAGCTTCCGTAGTGATCCATACAACACTGACGACCGTGCTTACAAACGGCGAATTATACTCCGACAATTTCGTGCGCGACCCTCTTGCGGTACGAGACGGTGGCGGGGAGGGGGCACAGTAGATGCTAGCGGGGGCGGGTGCAGCGTGAGGAGCGAGTTTTCCCTCCTCCCTGCATCACCCACCCCTACTAACATCCAGAGCGCACCGTCCCCGCCACCGCCCCTCTTACCGCAGGAAGGTCGCGCACGAATTTGTCAGAATATAACCGTAGATTTTGACGACGAAAAACCGTGTGTGTACAAGAGGTTTTAATGTCCCCACGGCACGGGCCGTCCCTATGGATGGAAGAATATATGGAGATTGGGCCGTAATCCACCACGCTGGCCCAGTGCGGATTGGTGGGTATTAACGACTGCAGATGCAGCCGGGACCAACGGCTTAGCGTGCCTTCCGAAGCACGGAGCAATTCGAGATAATACATTTTTGGTCACCCAACCAATGACCTGCCTTAGCGAAAATTGCTTTGTTTACGCTATCGCAGGCCAAGCTCGCCATGCCACTGCGCTAGCGAGCTCCTTATTTTGGTATATGTATTTCGAAATCTACACCTCTTACATACCTAATCATCTTCATCGTCACCTTGCCATTTTGCCATCCTATTTGTGGTTGGTGCAGTATGTCCTCTACTCTTTCTGTCTCTCATCAACTGTCATCATAATAAGTGACAGTTGAATAATAATAAAATAATATCTCAAGAACATTACATTTTTCAAAAATTTTGGTAGGTACACCTAAGGCATTGTAACCGACTACAGTCCTCAAATGTAAATTTTACGTGACGTCAATAAACGTCTCTTCGCAGCGCTAGTTTTTATTTTGGAATAAACATAAGATTCTGCATACTGTTATTTAATTTTCAAACAAGTTTTATGCTCTGTTTCCAGGGCACAGTAATCATAATCGCGAATCACGGCGACCGGATCGACATTCCATCTGGAGCGCTACTGGAGAACAAGATCGTGTCCGGCAATCTTCGTATCCTGGATCACTAGCTGGCTAGTTCAATGTAAACTTTATTTCGGATCGGTTTAGATATAAAATCGTACAAACGTGCCAGTGACAGGTACCACCAGAAAGTAAGTGTAGGTAGTTAGTTGTAAGTAGATTTTTTTTTCAATTAAACGGGGTTTCAGTGTATTATTTAAGAATCAATTTGCAAAAATGAATGCGCAGAATGGAAATAAGTACGTATTCTAGCGTCGAGTTTAGAATATAGAGAATGAATAAATATATAAATAGTGGACAAAAGAGTAAAAGCCTATAGTCTTCTATAGTCATTCTTCTTCTTCCTGCCCTGTTCCCAGTTTATCAGGGTTCGGCGCAGTATGTTTCCTCTTCCACTATGTAATATCTGTCACGTCATCAAGCCATCACTCCCTTTTGATTCATATCATTCATCACACCGGTGCTATTAAGGTGTCAGTGATGAATGAATGTATAGAAAAGGACCATGTGGAGAGGCCGATGAACGGAGAGAGTGATTAGGATGGCAACATTCCTATCCATACTGCTCAAGGTTTTGGTTTAAGCTTTACAGCCGGCCACCTGACACGAACCCTATTCGCTTATTTTGGTGTTAACTTTTGATTTGATTTGATTCGAATCCTATTTGATTTGAATCCTACTTAAAGCTCGTCCCTTTACACCCTGTGCATTGGATATAATTTTTGGGTGATTAAGTTTTTATTTTTACTTTCCATATGTGAACTTATGTGGAAGAGTAAGTACATAATCACGTAAATCTACTACTAGACATACTATGTCGCATATTATACATATACAGAAAAAACGACTCAAACACGGCTTAAAAACACAAATTGTGTTGTAAATAATTATGATATTATGCCCTAAGCTTAGCAATAAATTGGATGCGTTTTATAAGTCGTGTCACTTGTATTTATAGAGCGATATGTCGTTTTAGGCCAATTTAGGCGATTTTTATTGCACAAGTTTTGTCGTCTTGATTCTACTTCCTTTTGCTTTGCATAGACTGTACAAATTTGTCATGTATACATTTTCACAAATATAGTATGCTGTTCGATGTCCTTCAACATCAAATCATACTTGATACGTGTGCATAAGGTGCCTTTGTCATTAGCATGCTTACTAAACCAGTAAATAAAATGGCTACTGCTGATTTATTGATGTTTTGGATGTTTATATTGTTTCAGTGTTTATTTAATTTGTTTTATACTACAATATAAATATAAAACTTTGCTCAGTGGATGGAAGTAAAGAATTTTATAATTTTAATACGTAATTTTTTAAAATTTGCAATATTTTTATAGGCTTTATTATGTGTGCGTTTAGCATGGCTCATAATTGGTTTTGTGTTATAATTATTTAATGGATATTAATTTTTTATGTACTCTTGCTGTGGAGGTATATGGTATATGACATTATTTTAACTCACGATAAATCATAATTATGGATTTTTTTTATCGTATATATTTGAGTTAGATGATTAGTGGAACGGCAAGAAAACATAATAATTATAGTTACTCGTAATATATTACATTGAAGCATCATTATTATTAATATCAGAATTATATTAAAAGCGTAATTTTACTTTTACGTGCCCCTAAAGAGCACTTAAAATTAGTACAATTATTGCAGAGAGTGATTATTATATAACTGGTACATGATGGTAAATTAGGGTTGTCACAAAACTGACACGTCTTTATACCTAGTAATTTTTTTACAGTAATAATCTTCGTTATTTTAGTATTTTAACATATTTAAACTAATATTATTAATAATTATTTGTAATATTTTTGTTATTTATTTTGAATAGGAACAACCGACAGGACCTCAGATTATCACAGTAGGTATGTCAAAATTCCTCAATCGCCTTTGTGCTGTACGCCAAACCAATTAGGTTGACAATCGGTTGGAGTTTGACAGTTTTGTGTAGTCTGATGTGCTGTTGATTGTACCTACTTCGTATCGAAAGCAGATCGAAGAGCGAAACTGTACTAATTTTATATAGGAATTAGTCTAATCATGCCGAGCAGCAGCTACTGTAACCAACACTCATGTATTTCAATACATATTGTGTTTCGCTTAGAACTAATCCGATGTGAACGCGTTCACTCTCACTCGAAATATTGGATAAGCCCTATGAAACTTTTTATTGGCCCTATCATATTTCTTCAGTTGAAGACATGGATGGATGAATATTATGATAATAGCAATATGTATAAACTTGTTTTGGGTTTTTTAAACGTCTTTAAAGTTGTGGAGATTTTTTTTACTACAATGTTTGTTTATAACGCGGCATAAACCTTTTAATATTGTTATCTTTTATCAAAACAATCTCTTTCTCCTGCAAAAGAAATTGAAATGTAGTACATACATTGCAACTCCATTAAATAGTTTATTACTGAAATAGACACAAAGATACCACACAACTCTGCTTACCCCTTCAGGGACAAACAGATGTGATTCATACATGTATGTATGACTATCATGTATTTTGTTGTCTGTTTTTCGATGCAAGTAATATCACCGTCATTCACTCATATCTTCTATTTTTTTATTGCCTATGATATTCTTAAGTTAGCTAATTTTACTTTTTTTTATTCGGTATAATATTGTTTTTTTTATATAACTTTTATGCTAAATATGTTATTAAATTTTTATAAATACTTTTATGTATATTGTTAAAATATATTGTTTATAATTAAGAGAAATGAAAGACAGCAACTGTGCGTGCCATTGAATATAAAGTTATATTGTTGAAATATCTAGTAAAAATATTTACCATATTTTTGTAGTTTTTACTTGATGATGGATGTGCCTGTAAATTAAAGTTTTCTGTATGATAAGGATAATAAAGAAATATGTATAAATAACTGTAAATACCATAGGTACGCTAGGGATGGAACAATCGCAGTATATACAATACTGTAATGTATTTATTACAACACAACAGATACAAATAAACCAATTACATTTCAATGCTAATAAAACTGTCGTTTGGGCTTCTTGACTGGGCTGTTTGGATATTGTTGTGCTAAATTCTTTCAATCATTATGCAATATTGCAACAATCCTCTACACGCTTACCCCCCTTATTGATAAAACACTATTTTAACCAAAACACTGATCTGTCTCTTTTTGTCAAATTGTATTTACTCTGTGATGAAAAGAGACAGATCAGTTATTTAGATAAAACAGTGTTTAGAAACTGATTCGTTATTATGAATAAGGCGGTAAGGATAGTCCAGACTTGTGGATATATATCGTGAAATCAGACGAACAATAAAAGAAACAAACGTGGAAAAGTAATTTTATTTCCGTAAAACAGAATATATTTTCCCCTCATTTTTTGTACAAAAGTAACAAATATAACTTAATAATATTAACTTAAAAACGTAGAAAACAAACAATACGTTTGACTTAATCTAACCCTTAAAATAATATAGTAACTGGTCAATTCAGCACGTGGGCTAATTTTTATAATAATAAATAATGATGATATTTTTACAATGAAATACGCTACATAAACAAACTACCAACATAAACAACTATGAACCAAAGCATATATCCGTGTTCACCACACAAACATTTACCAATGCCAGGATTCGAACCTGGGACCTCATGCTAGTAGCCAGGGACCTGGGGGCCTACTCTGGAACTCCGAACGAACGAACGAACATCTATCCGTCTTTCTCACGCCACTGCGTGTTAAAATAAGAGCGACAAAGACGCAACGACTCGATCGAACGAAATAAACTTCTAGAGTAGCGCCTCTGGCCATTTGATTAAACTAGAAGTCACAAATGGCTTCTATGTTGTATGCATCATTACTTAATAATGCTACTTTGTAAATGATGGAAGTATGCTTGAAATGGCTTATATTATTTATTACTATTGAAATTAATGAAATATTACATACATAAATCACGCCTATATCCCCGAAGTAGTAGGCAGAGGTGAACTAGCACCCACGTTTCGCCAATTATGTTAGGTCCCATGTAATAGGTGGCGAGCCTATTGCCATTTATCGGGAACAAAAGTCACAGTACAGTCAACGGCACTTCAGACTATCCAAAACTGTCAAATTTCTTCAATCGATTGTCAACCTTAAATTGGTAATAATAGAGCACAAAATCGATTGAGAAATTTTGCCATTTTGTAGTAGTTGACTGTAAATTTGCTATTCCTTGGTGGTATAAGAGGAACGCTGCTGCCCATTCCTCATCATTGATTTATTCTTAGTCGCCTTGTACGACACCCACGGGAGAGATTTGGGGTGGTGACAATTATATTCTACTTACTCTGCCGTCACCACATGGGAAGTAATATTGCTTTTGCGATTATGTATTTATGATTTGACAGTCTCTCAAATCGCACTCTGTTATTAGCAAGTGAAATTATTAAATACTAAATACGTAATTTCAAAGCTACAATTTCATTAAATTCAATCGTGAATTTTAGCAACAGTCACTGCTCTTTGTCGAAGAGTTAATCTATTTAGAGTAATTTATATAACTTCTTCCTGATCTATTCCCAGTTTTATCTAGGGTCGGCGCAGTGGTTCCTTTTCATTTAATATCGGTCAGACTTGATATATCTGTGGTCAGACGTCATTAACCCACCCACACCCTTTTGGTTCATATCATCTATCACACAGAAAAGGTGCTAGTGAGAAAGAATGTATAGAAAAGAGATGGTAAGGACCATACCGAGAGACCGATGAACGGAGAGGGTGATTTGGATGACAACGTCCCAATCCATACTGCTCACGGTTTTGGCTTAGGTTTTACAGCCGGCCGCCTGTCTGACACCACACCAATCCTCTTTGGGTATCAGTAATTTCTACAACTAACTTAATATAAACTTGACTATTCAGGTTAATGCTATGTCGTCGTCTTCCTCCACAACAGATTCCAGTCGCTGCAGCCTGCTGGAGATGAGGCTGACGACGCCTGAGAGCACGGTGAACACAGTACTTATAATGCCCAGGATGTACAGGGTGGGATTGTGGAACTGACAGCGACCTGCGTTGAAAAACGCACAGGTTTCATCTGGAAGGAAAACAATATTTTTGACTTGCTGCGTTTTTTGGTTTTCATGCTGACTGTCTTTTTTGTTGAGCTCGCTAGCGCAGTGGCATAGCGCGTTTGGCCTGCAATTGCGTAAAGCAATGTTCGCTAAGGCCGGTCATTGGATGGGTGACCAAAAATTTATTATCTCGAGTTTCTCCGTGCTTCGGAAGGCACGTTAGCCGCATCTGCAGTCGTCAATACCTACCCACTAAGCCGCACTGGGCCAGTGCAGTGGGTTATGGCCCCAATCTCCCTATATTCCTCCATTCATAGCGAAGGCCCGCCGTGCCCCAGCAGTGGGGACATTAAAGGGCTGGTTATGATGATGTCTTTTTTGAAGAACCTAAGCTGTTGGCCGGGGCCTTTACAACAAATACCGGGTGTTTTGGGGAAGGCGAAAACCTTGAATGGTCCTCCATGAGGATCCTCGATTTAAAGTTCTGCAAGTTTATAAGAAAGACTAGCAGTTTTCTGGACCTTCGCTTGACAATAGTCCTTCGAGCCGGATACATACATAATGACCAAGATAATTACAAAATGAGTGGGTGGTCCGTTAATTGTTTCTATATTCTTCAATGCATTGGCATCTAGGCTAAAATATTTATAATCAATAGTCCTATAAAGTAGGTATTAAGGTGAACGCACACCTATCCGAAGCGAACGCGCCGAAGTCAACGAATTTATCGAAATCTTTGTATGGAATCATAATGAAACCTCGCTCACTTGCCGAAGTCGAATCGGCCGAATCTGTCAAAAACTTCAGAATTCGCATGACCTCATCGGAAAAAATCTGTCATTTCCACTGACCTCTAATATACTAGTACGCTGGACTGTAGGTTGTCATCCAAAACATGAAGCAAATTTCATTTTCGCCATCTTGGCGCTGATGGCACTGGTGTGGGAAGGTGAATGTCCACGGAACTAATATTAGAGATGCATTTGTAATGTCAAATAAAAGCAACAAACTTCAAATTTAGTACCCATGCCGCTCGATAGGGCGCTTCAAATCGCCACAAGAAACATTTTTCATTTTAATAGAAGTATTCAGTCCAGCGTATTTATATAATAGAGGTCAGTGGTCATTTCAGTACTTACTATTTCGTTTCCTTTGGCGCGGGCGGATCTGTCAATTCAGTACAATGATATTATAATTATTTAAATATAACACAATGATATTATATTTATTTATAATATAATATCATTGATTCAGTAGGTACTATTTTCGTTTCCTTCGGCGCGGATAGCTGTGCGAGGCCTCCGCGCCGACTTCGGCACGTTCGCAAAAAACTTTTGGTCTAGAAAACTCGGACAGAGATCGGATGCCGTGCGTAAGCTAACATAGAAACAGTTCTACGGCTACAACGGAATGTCAAAATCTCAGATTCGGATCAGATGTAGTGCACAAGCGCTCTTAAGGTAACTTACTGCTGACAGCAAAGTAGATGATGTGGGTGAGCAGTTGCCCCGTCAGAGCAATCACGGCGAGCATGACGCCGATGGCAAGCGGCTTGTCCACGCGCGGCACCGCCCTCAGCACGACCATGCCTTGCATCAACATGGACGCACCTGGTGACAAATGACAATTATGGTATTGTAGCATACATACATACATAATTCACGCCAATATCCCCGAAGGGGTAGGCAGAGGTGAACTAGCACCCACGCTTCGCCAATTAGGCTAGGTCCCATGTAATAGGTGGCGAGCCTATTGCCATTTATCGGGCACAAAAGTCGCAGTATTGTAGCAGAAGGAGATAAAATCACACAGGGGTGTTGTCGTTGCAAGATATTTATTGAGAATTATATAAAAGACATATAGAAAACATCATATTAGAAAAATATACCAAATATATGTCATAAAAAAGGCTGCCAGGGTCATAAAAAGGCTGCCAGGGTTATTAAATAAATATAAAAAAGGTTGCCGCGTGGTGACGGCAGAGTAGAATACAATTGTCACCACCCCAAATCTCTCCCGTGGGTGTCGTACAAGGCGACTAAGGATAAATCAATGATGAGGAATGGGCAGCAGCGTTCCTCTTATACCACCTACCAATAGTAATGCACTGCGACTTTTGTGCCCGATAAATGGCAACAGGCTCGCCCCCTATTACATGGGACCTAACATAATTGGCGAAACGTGGATGCTAGTTCACCTCTGCCTACCCCGTCGCGTCGGGGATATAGGCGTGATTTATGTATGTATGTAACAAAGGTTTGGCCGAACATATGGACTGCACGATAGCACGTTGCCATTCAAAAAAGAAGAAGAAGAAGACAAACAGGGAGATAACTATAGATAAAGTTTGGTAAATAAATAAATAAAATAAAAAATTAGGTAGTCAGGTATATTGTCCTCATTAGAAGAGCTCGATAGGGCAGTGGAGTGGCGCGCTCGGCCTGCGTATGCGTAAAGCAATGTTCGCTAAGGCCGGCCATTGGATGGGTGACCCAAAATATATTATCTCTAATTCCTCCGTGCTTCGGAACGGACTTGAAGCCGTTGGTCCCGACTGAGTCTTCTTCTACTTCCTGCCCTATTTCCAGTCTATCTGGGCTCAGCGCAGCATGTTTACTCTTCCATTCGATATCGGTAAGACTATTCAATAAGCCATCCACTCCCTTTTGCTTCATATCATCCATCACACCGGAAAGGTACGTGCATCGCTGTAGTCGTTAATACCCACCAATCCGCACTGGGCCAGCGTGTTGGATTATGGCCCATTCTCCCGAATTGCGGGAAACTCGAGATCGATTCCCCCATCAAAGTCTTAAATTTTTAATTTTTTTTATAACCTATTTTTCGTTGTAAGTACCTAAGTTTTATTTTCATAAGTTTAGAACACACAAGGCCTCCAAGTATTTTTTGAGCTGCGTCTTTCTTGTATTAAATAAGCGATATAACACCACTCTTTCTTACCTCCAATGGCCAGCACCAGGGTGACGAAGACCTGGTACAGCGTGTAGACGAGATGGCAGCCGGGAAGTGAGCAAGCTCCCCTTGTCGCGCCCATGGGGTCACACGAGCAGTCCAGGAACAGGCTGATGAGTAAGGGCATATACAAAATGTAACAGAAATAACGCACACCCTGAATACTAAAGTGCGCGCCAGATAAGTCTGCGCGCGATGGGTGGCGCTGCTCGCTCACTTTGATACTCTTACCCCCGAATACAGAAACGCTACTCAAATTTAGGGGACTGCTTAAAAAGTTAAGTGGACACTACCTGTCAGAATTTGTATGGTAAAACGTCAATTTTGACAATAGTTAAATGATAAGCGGGACTCAAACTTTGAATAGCGTTTCTGTATTCGGGGGTTAGACAAACAAAATAGCAGACGGAGTTTTAGTTCAAATTTTGACCACGCGCAGACTTATCTGGCGCGCACTCTATACTCCGTCCAATCATTTTTTTTCTATTTGACAGTTCATATAGTGATAAGACCAAAAAGTGATTAGTTTATACAATCTCCGTTTTCATGGCAAACAAAATTCAAGATCTACTTAATAAATGCATGTATCTGCCGAAGTAACTGCCGAAAACGGATAATATTGTTAGATGAACCCAAAATACAAAATTTCGAATTGGAATATTCATGTGGCCTAAGATAATTTAGAAGAACAAGAATCTATATACTAATATTATAAAGCAGAAGAGTTTGTTTGTTTGTATGGTTAAACGCGCTTATCTCAGGAACTACTGACTCGAATTAAAAAAATATTTTTGTGTTGGATAGTCCATTTATCGAGGAAGGCTATAGGCTATATAATACTGACATTAACACGAGCGAAGCCGCGGGCGTCCACTAGTTTATAATAAATGTCGATGAGAGTTCATCGAGTGACAGTGACGATTCATCAGATATTGATTCAAAGCTCAGAACTATAACTAATATTGTTCTGAGATTCAAAGCGTAATAAAAGTTACCTGTCATTATAATTATACATAATGAATTGTAATATGCCATGGTGCATAGGCATGGTGACTAATTTTGAAAAACTAAACCATGTTTTTCTACTTTACCCAAAATAAATTATATTTTTGTAAAAACTTTCGATTTTTATAGAAAAAACATGTTTTGAATAATGCAATTTAAAATTTCCGCCAAAACGCCAAAATAGCAATGGCGTCTGTGTCACGTCACTATTCCGTAAAAAGGCCAGTTTCTATGTATATTGAACTAGTGAATTTGATTGGCAAATAAAATGTCAAAATGGAGATAACTAAATAATGACGTCACGCGGCGTGTTAGCTAATAAGGCGGATTGCTAAGTTTTGTATTTTTATAAAATAAATATTAGAGATGTGCCGACTATGACTTTTGTCGACTAGCCGATTAGTCGGTTGTAAAATGGCCGACTAATCGGCTGACTAGTCGGCCAAGCCGATCATGGTCATTGGGAATATTCAGAAATTTCCGAATTAGATTACGAACGGTTTCTAGAATCTTCGTGATGTTTGACAGCTCTACAGTCTCGAAAATGATTTTTTTTTCTTTCAATAATTTATTTTCTCGATGACAGTTCTTATAGTGTTGTGACCAAAAGTGATTAGTTTCTTCAAAATAGTAATAAGTACATTGAATTTGCCGTGCTTCTTTTTTTGTAGACATCCAGATTGATTACCTATGCCATTTTTGGTGCTACTAGAAATCTAAGTGTGTCGAATATGTTATCTACTACGGACATACGAGTAAATCTGAGTAGGTACTGGTCTATGTTTAGACAAAGATAAGCAGCCAATAGGTATCTACTACAGATTTACTTATATCAAGTACTGAGAACTGTACCCGAATCCAAGTATATAGAATAACTTATTGGTGATGTCGCTAGTGATAGTAGCGTAGGCAAGGATAAGAAAAAGGTCACGCCTATATTCCTTAAGGGATAGGCAGAAGTGAATTAACACCCACATTTCGCCAATTAGTTTAGGTCCCATGTAATAGGTGGCGAGCCTATTGCAATTTATCGGGCACGTAAACTGCAGTATATTGTAAGAGTAACGCTGCTGCCTATTACTTATTGCTATCCCTTAGTCGCCTTATACGACATCCACGCCCACGAGAGAGATGGGGGTGGTGACAATGGTATTATTCTGCTCTGCCGTCACCTCGTTATATATCGTCAAATTAGTAGGTACAAATATATTGTGGTTAGAAAAAGTTTGAAAAATTGATATAATTTCATGCGGGAATGGTTCGATTCAACTATAATTTTTCGAACTTTTTCTAACCACAAATATTCTTTGTATGTACCTACTAATTATTACTTATAATATTTAAATAATGTTAAACAAGGATAAACAGTGACGAGGAATGGGTAGCAGCGTTCCTCTTAAACAACCTAGCAATGTACTGCGAATTTTGTGACCGATAAATGGCAATAGGCTCGCCACCTATTACATGGGACCTAGCATAATTGGCGAAGCGTGGGTGCTAGTTCACCTCTGCCTACCTCTTCGGGAATATAGGCGTGAAATATGATTTTGTATGTATGTATGTTACAATAAAAGGCCAGATAGTTATTGTTAAATTCTCACAGGAAGCCGTTGAGATTTTCGTAGGTCTTGCAGCCAGCTTCGCACGGGGAGAAGTAGGTGAGGGATGTGTTGAGACCGCACACCGGAGTGAAGCCGTGGGTCTCGGAGTCGCAGCTGAAAAAAAAGCATCATCAGCCTATATGCTCACTGACTGCTTGGGTACAGGCACGTTTCAAAAATTGTAATCGGTTATAACAAAAATACATGGATGGAAGGGTGTAGGGAGACTGGGCCATAACCCACAATCCAGGCGCAGTGTGATGGGCATAATATAACGACTGCATAATTATTATTATAGCCGGGACCAACGCCTCAAAGTGCCCTCCGAAACCACAGAGGACATCACTTCACAACGGTGGTCTACTGAGAAATTGAATTAAAATGCCCAACAAACTAAGCTGTAGGTACCGCACAGTTCAGCACACTTGAGGAATTCGCCTTAAAGAACAGAGGGCTAGCTTTTCTCTGTTATACGCCAGTTTCATACATTTTGTATTCTATGCGATCGAATAGGTTGGCCACTTGGCTAGGGGGTCAGACCAATCTACATTGATAAAGGTTTTTTCTTAGGTTCGTTTTTCCCCCTGCCCTTATCCTACTCCAAGTAGGGTTGGCACAACATGTCTTCTTCTTCCACTCTCCTCTATTAGACGTGAGCTCAGCATGAACTCCCCTTTTTCTCACAGGTTTTTTTTTAGGTTTGAGGCCAGGGGCCTAGACAAAGTGACATATCGACAAAGACAACGAAGTTCCATAAAGCAAAATGTATGGGATTTGACGTAAGTCGTCGTGAAATCACTTGACCAAAATCGTCTTCGTAAGTTCCGAGTTATGATGGTAGCACAAGCTAAGAAGCTGTAGGTAACATGGCCGATCGTGACGAACTTCTACACGTAATCGTTATGAAACGATTGCCACTTGGCTACGAGCCCAGGAAAACTCACTTGCAGTCCACAGAGCAGTTCAGCTTAGACACTGTGGAGCCGTCGTAGCCGGCCATGGGGTCCCCGCAGCCGAGGGCCGCGATGGCGGCGAACAAAATGGCGGATGCGCACGCGACGATCCCGCCCACGCGTGCTGCCGTCACCGCCTTCACGCCGTCGCGTCGCCTGAGCGAGAATCTCACCCGGAAAATCTGAATAAGATCAATTGCAATCTTTCTACATTTCAGAATATACATACAAATACATTATAATAATAAGTGGTTGGGTCCTGAGTCAGATGCAGAAGGCAGTACCTACTTCTGGACACGGCTTGTATAATAAGGAGGTTCCTGTCTCTGGATCCTTAGCCACCGGTAGCCGGGACCCTGATCTTGCTACCGATAGGAAACTGCATTTTTGTATTTTTTATGTTTTACATTGTAAAAATTTAATGTTTAGAAATATGATTTTGTATGTATTTTAAATGTAAAAGGTACCTTAAGGATAATTATAATAAATCTTTATTAATAAAACTAAGCGCTAGAACTCAGATAACAATTGTTAAAAATATGATAAACTGATGTGATAAAAATATGCCTGAGCTATGAAGATCTTGTGTTTCAGGCGGAAAAACTAACCCTTATAAAATATACAATGCGTAAATCACGCCTGTACCCGAAGGGGTACGCAGAGGTGAACCAACAGTGACCAACACCCACCTTTCGCCAATTAAGTTACGTCCCATCATCCCATGCAATAGATAGGTACCATGTAGGTATACAAGCTAGAGCCATTTATCGCTTTGAACTGTCAAAAATCCAATGATTTAAGATTGAATCAAAGCTGTTCAAATCTATATCATAGACGTATATCACAATATCGTGTTTCGGCGGTCATGCCGGGCAAGAGCAATAACTATTATTGTTACCATTATAAAGAAAATTATGACTATCGGCCTGAAGATGCTTCCAAGGAGCCTAGAGGTTCGCAGGTCGTTTCGGAGGACATCCACGTGAAATCGTGCCTGCAAATATACACAATAGAATTGAATATTTTATAGCACTTGAAAAAATGTATCCCACATACTATATTTTTAACTAAATAACTAATATACTATATTTTTAACTAAGTAAATATTAAAAGAACTCGGAAAGAGGAGCTCGCTAGCGCAGTGGCATAGCGCGCTTGGCCTGCGATTGCGTTAACTAACCAATGTTCCAACAATTATCTCGAGTTCCTCCATCCTCCGGAAGGCACGTTCAGCCATTGGTCCCGGTTGCATCTGCAGTCGTTAATACCCACCAACCCGTTCTGGGCTAGCGTTGTAGTTTATGGCCCATATTCTTCCATCCATAGGTAAGGCCCGTGCCCCAGTAGTGGGGGCATTAAAGGGCTGATGATGATGAATAATAGAATTGTCTGTGTACTGAGTGACGGCAGAGCAGTTGGTGATGACAAATATTGATAACATAAGTCACGCCTATTTATCCCCAAAGGGGTAGACAGTGGTGAATTAACATTTACACAAAAAAAATACTATTCAAAACTACTCGCTATTGTTGCCGCGTCTATGGTCTAGATTTAAATGATTTTTCAACATTAAGTACTCATTAAAGTTAATTGACGCCTCTGAGTGCGGCAGTTATTCGCCTTTACGAACGACACCCACAAGAGAGGCAGGCGTGGAGACAACTATCTTCTTCTCTGCCGTCATCACAATGCAATAAATTATCATTATATAGATAATAATTATGATGATTTATTTATCAATATTGATAATATGTATTTATTTATTGATAATAAGATAGTATTACCACTTTATATTACCTGCATATATTCTCTGTCATAGTGGAAGAATCTGAACAGTGCGCCATTCAAAAATCCGAGTGCACCAATTTGCAAGACGATGGTTCTGTTGAAGATCACCCTCTTCAGGGAGGGCCAGAAACCTAGAAGAATGACATGAAGACTTATTTTTAACCTAAGTAAAACCAGTGCCCATTGGTGGGACTAATCGACTGCAGATGCAGCCATGACCAACGCGGCTGCCCCATTTACAGAATATAGCAAGAACCTAAAAGAAAATTTTACAGGAGAACGTATAATCGTAAAATAACCAGTCACCCTTTGAAAACAGCACAAACCACATGAAAACCCAGCAAGTCTCATAGGCTTGCTAGGCTTTTGAAATGGTTAAAGTTCCTTTCTAGGTTTTTAAATGGTTGTGAGGTGTTGAATGGTGCACTTACTAGGTAGGTATCGGGTGCTTTAATAATATCACTGTTTATATCTAAGATTTTATCGTTGGTGTTTTTGTATTGTATGGACTTAGTAATGTTATACACTATGTAATAAAACAATTTTGCAAATACATAATGTTACTACATAATGCTGAACGGCTCAACGTGTCTTTCGAAGCATTTTCGGTCAGCCCTTTGAATAACATCGGGCCATCGAGTTTTATTTTGTATAGGGAAACCTTTTTTACTGCTCATGTCACAAGAAATTCATTGCTTGCATTTAATAAATTACCATAAGAACACTACAACGGTTTGCATAGCTGCAGCATGAAAACATATACCTATAACCAAAGTATACGGCAGTAGGAGCAAGGTATGACATATGTACCTATGTATGTATTTATGTACGTATGTATATAAGCAAAAGAACGCACTGTCATCAAGCGGTATATCCATTTCCTCCTCCTCATCTGTCTTGCGGTTAAGTTTGGGGAATATGAGGAACAGTATGGAGAACATGAGAGTCAGCATCGCGATTGAGAGATGGGCTTCCCACCAGTTCTGCTGGTTGGCGCTCCCGCGGAGCCACTCCTTGCCGCTGAGGCCCAGAGAGAGCTGGATGGAGATTAGTATACCTATGTGAAAGAGTAAGGAACATTTAGTAGTTTAACGGCGGGTATTCTATCTACAGTTAAAAGTAAGCTTACTAAAGTTTAGTTGCCTGGAATTTTTTGTTATATTACGATAAATAACAGAAGTTGCTAAGATACTAAGCTGTTGTACATACGTCTATCTTTTTACTGTTGATAGAATATTGGAACCCGCCGTAAATGTAAAGAAAAAGAGTTAACAAAAGCTAATGTGCTGACGCGGGCATCGAATCCGCGTCCTCCGCAATCACCGGGCGGCTGCTTTATACCACTCAGCCGTCTTGGTTGAGCGATGACTGACGTCCTTTTATTTGGTTTCAGGTGAAGCTCGTTCCATCTTCTGCCCTTATCGTCACTTACCATTAGATGAAATGAAGGGCAAGAGCTTCCCTGTCTGGAAAAAAAATGCAAACTAAACAATTATTACCTACCGTAAACAAAAGGTCCATTGGTCGGCTCGATGTCATCCAGCGTGGTGAGTCCGTGCGCCCATATGCTGACCTTGGACAGAGCGCATAGAGCCAATGTGATGAAGAGGAATGCGGTTCGCACTCTTGCATTGGTCTGCGGCTCTATCCTGAGCTCACTGGTGTACCGTGACAGCTCGGGGATGGCGCTGCCGCCGCAAAGCTCTGTGGAGGACGGCCATTTTTTTAATCAGCTGCGTTTTTGAATTTAGAACCTCTAGGATTTCGAGACATACCTACATCACGGACTCAGACGCTTGATCAGGCTTAAGAGCGGTTACGCACTACGTCCGTCCGTGAATCCGTGATCTAGAAAACTCGTGTCGTATTCGGACATTGCGTATGCACTAGTCCGATCTCTGATACAAATCCAAGCAATACAGGAGCCATCTTTTGGAATACTTACTTGATTTGACGGAAAGAAATCGGATGACAGAGATCGTATCTAGTGCGTAAGTTACCATAGCAATTAGTTTTACGGCTCCTACGGACCATATTTTCACGGATTCCGATCAGATTCGGATTGGAAATAGTGCGTAGCCGCTGTAAGATGAAAATCGCTTACATACCCGCGTAAAATTACTCCCTTCCGAGTGAATTTTACACGGCAAAGCAATCTTATAACAATTTTATAACAAGGCGACTAAGGGTGAACACAGCGATTAGTAATGGGCAGCAGCATTCCTCTTATACCACCTAGCAAAGTACTGCGACTTTTGTGCCCGATAGATAGCAATAGGCTCGCCACCTAACTTAACTGGCGAAAAGTGGGTGTTTCATTCACCTCTGCCTACCCCTTCGGGGATATAGGCGTGATTTATGTATCTATACTAATATTGTAAAGCTGAAGAGTTTGTTTGTTTGTATGGTTACGTAAACGCGCTAATCTCAGGAATTGCTGTATCAAATTGAAAAATTATTTTTGTGTTGGATAGTCCATTTATCGAGGAAGGCTGTATAATAACCGACATTAACGCGAGCGAAGCCGCGGGCGTCCACTAGTGGATGTTTAAAAACAATTGCAAACGAACCAACAAGAGGCGAGTTGTCCTGGTCGAAAGGGAACGCCAGGACTATGAGGGCGCTGATAGCGGTGGCGCCAAGCCAGCCGGACAGCGCTAGCGACCGCCTGTTCCGACCCAGCCACGCTACTAGCGCCCCCAGGAGGAACTCCAGCAAGGCGACAGTCCAGATCGCCCAGTCTGAAAACAAAATTAGATTCTTTAAGCTCTTGCCCTTCACCGCATCTGATGGTAAGTAACGATAAGTACCGAAAACGGAATCGAGCTTCACCTGGAACCCTCAACCAAAGAGGGGCTGGTTGTCTTGCCACAATAATTGTCGGAACTCAATAATACTGTTATGGCAACATTATTATTATGTGACAGATTCTTGCCAGGGGGACTTGAAAGAAGTCCCACCACCAATCAGACCGAGCATAAGTTAGTGCCCCCCTGGGGACCGAGCCCGGGATCTCTGGGTAAACCACTAGGCCACGAAGGCGGTTAAAAAGGTTCTTTACAGCCCCCGCAGCGCAGACGTGGAGAAAATCTCCTCGGGGAAAAGAAAACATTTTCCACTCGCTCTAACTCCCACTTAATACCGGGACAACACACTGTCAAGCGGTGGAGAGAGATTTTGTCCACGTCCCGTGCTAGGCCTCCCAGCTCCAGTGGTCAATCTATTCGAACGAATAGAATGGAAATGATTGAAACTGACGTATTACAGAGTAAGCAACATCGCGACCGTCGTGGTGTCAAATGTAAGTGATGCTGTCAAAAATTGACATTTGTATTCTATGCGTTCGAATAGTTAAGCCGTTTCTTGTTAGATCCTTTTATAGTACCTACCACAGGTGATAAGCTATCGGCGATTTTCGTCTTTGCTATTTATAAACAACAAGAAATAGCCAAAAGTATTGTAAAACTTTATGGTACTGCGATTTACGAGCTCCATAAATGGCATTAGGCTCGCCTCCTATTTTACATAGGACCAAATATTATCGGCGAAAGCATTGTGTGAATTGTGTGATTCACCTTTGCCTACCCTTTTGGGGATGTTTTACGTATGTATGTAAATCATAGTAAGTATTTTACAATCTATGAGATACTGATGTTAAATACCTTTAAACTAATCTTAAGTAGCAGATACACAGTTAACTTATGTCCATACATCGAATTATTTATTTCTCGAGACAACGTTCAATAATTCCACCTAATCTAATCTAATCACACATTTCTTAAACATTCCGGTTTCGTAATAAAATTCGTATTAAAATTATCGCATAATTAAGTATTCACGCGATGTTACTATTGTTTAAAGGTATGTCATTTTCATTTTTCCTTTTGGTAATCCATTTTTAAAACTCTAATTTCTTTAATATATATTTGACGAATTTGACAGAAAGAAAAACAAATGAAAAACAGCAGGAAACAAATTATTTCACAAATTTAATAATGTTTCTTTTTTTGAAATGTTAAGTTTCTTTGTAATGAAACATTATCATCAATAAATGTAGGTAAACGTATGACCTTTTAGCGTTTTACTCATTGTCATAATCTTGTGCTATCAATATTGTTCCAAGTTCCAAGAGCAGTTATTGATATGATTCAGACTCATTGCGCCTCCTAGTAACAGGGTGACGGTAAAAGGACATCAACGCGCGGCGTGTGCGCAGATAGCATAGTTATTACCGTTGTATTAAAAACGAAATCAAAAATAGTTACATAATGGCGGACTTTGAAAGTATTATTACAGTATATGATATAACATCTCAGCATCAGAAGCAAGTGTTTTGACGCCTGAAATTTTGTGAAGCCTGAAAAATTATCCCTAATTTTAATTTAATTTAAATGCAGAGAAGGATTGCATTGATCAATTCATACTTGGTGAACAAAGTATGCCGCCATTTTTAAATCACAGATGAATCCCTGCATTAGAAAAATTTGTACAAAGGAAAAGAGGCCACAATTTTTTTTCACAGTTCGATTCACGCACCAAGACAATATTTTTTTCTAAACTACTATTAATCTTTTCAGTATTTTTACTAGCATTTATATAATTTTACACGTCGCGTCCTGCGTTTACAGTATGACCCACGTATGACCTATCCTTTTGCGTTTATTGACAACTGAAGTGCACATGAGATTTACTTCTCTCTCTACGCACAGACAGGACTAATAAGTTTTCGATTCGAGGATTTCGAGATTTGACAATAAGAGATTTAGCGTTTTTTTAATTAAAATACTGCTGACCCGCCATACGTTGTTATGCCATATAAAGGTCTCTAGATACGTAACGGGAAAATACCCCTGACGGGATGTGGACTGTGTGTGTGGTTTGACAGGCAATTTATATGGAAAAATTAAATTGTTGTTTTTACTATTGTCCTGGCAATTTTTCCATATTTTATCACCTTTCCCGGCTTGCCTAGCCCAAGACTATCATTTCAAAACCAAAATCAGCTAAACCGGCCCAGTCGTTCGTTGAGTTTTAGCGAGACAAACGCATAGCAATCTATATATATAAAAGATTATTTTAAAGCCTATAATAGAAGACATACTCGTATATGCAGACTAACCTTCAATCAACATCGTCACGTAGTACTTGTCGGCAGCCCTTCGGAGCAGCAGGAAAATGTTGTGTTCGAGCAGTATGACAATGAGCAGGGCGCCTTGCAGGAACAGGTCGTATACCTTCAGGACCAAGACCTTCGTGGCCAGGAAGTTCCATATCTTGATGAATACTGAGGATATCGAAGCATATTTACATACATACCCACTACATAAAACACGACTATATCCCCCCGGTAGGAGTAGGCAGAGGTGAATTACCACCCACGTTTCGCCAATTAAGTTAGGTCCCATTTAATAGGTGGCGACCCTCTTGCCATCTATCGGACAAGGAAATCGAAGTACATTGCTAGGTGGCATAAAGCCATACATGGAGAGCCCGATTGGATCAGGCCAAACTGACTCAGTTCGGCCTGATCGGATTTGTACACATACACGGAAACATCGCCTCAGTTAATTTTGATTTGCTGTAAGTAGTGGTCGTCTCAGGAGCTCGCTAGCGCAGCAGTGGCATAGCGCGCTTAGCCTGCGATTGCGTAAACTAAGCAATGTTCGCTAGGGCCGGTCATTGGATGGGTGACCGACAATTTATTATATCGAGTTCCTCCGTGCTTTGGAAGGCACGCTAAGCCCCGGCTGCATCTGCAGTCGTTAATGCCCACCAACCATGACTGGGCTAGCGTGGTGGGCCATGGCCCATTTACCCTATATCCTTTCATCCATAATAAAGGCCTGTGACCTTCTAGTTTAATGATAATAGGTATATTTTAATGTCTTTGGATTAGAGACAATAATAGGTTGCTTATGATGACGATGAGATAAGTATAACAAAAATCATACTGTATCGATCTCAAGCAATATCTTCCCAGGAAAGGAAAAAGATGAACGATATATGAAAGTAGGTGACAAGAATCAAGATTATTTAAATTCTTTTTATCATAATCACTGGCAAGGATAATCCAATTATTGGCATCAATTATGATTATGTTTTTAGTAAATTTAGTTTTAGTAGATAACCTTTAGATAATTACATGTGGGGGAATTTAAATAGTAAGGAAAAATATTCAATTAAATTATAGGATGTAGATATGCCCAATCGTGCTAAAGATTAGAAGACTGTGTTCTGTTTATTTACGTTAGGACTGCGCTCAAATCCGATTTTTATATTCTACAATTTTAGTAATAATTTAAAGTTAATATTTATGATATGTAGAACAAATGCTATTAGAACAAATGCTGAATTATGATTCTTCAGATAAAAATGTTATTCGTCTCATTTATATGTGTCCTCTTAGAATATAGATTAATACAGAATCCGTGTTCGCCCCACACACTGAAGCCGCACAAACTCTACCAAAATAGCATAGTTTGATATTTTTATGACATAGTCAGTCAGTGACCACCGTCAGACGTAGGCGACAAAATTGCTGACAGTAATAACCATATCGAGAGACCATGTAAAGAGAACGGAGAAAGTGATTGGAATGGCCGCCTGCCTGACACTAACCCTCTTTGGGTATGCTGTTATTGATGGTTTGCCCTCCACCATTCGGGTGCCCTAAGTTGCTTATTGGTTTACACCGGGTAATCTCCCTTAGTCGACTTTTACGACACCCTGTTGGGACTGGCACATTCTGCGTTATTCTTTCGCTTTTAGGCCAGCATGGGTGATCATGATATTAGGCATCGCATTTTAAAACCACTAGCTCAGAAACCATCTGTTGAACAAAATTTGTTTTTGAAGATGTTAAATGCAACATTAATACAACACAGTGATTAACATAGTCAGTGAATGGTAATAGACTCGCTTCTTTTATATGGGAACTAGCATGAACTGACTACATAACTATACCTAATTTGCGAAACGTGGGTGCTTAATTCACCTCTGCCTACCTTTTCGGGGATATAGGAGGGATTTATGTAGATATGTATGTATAACTAAGTTTGTACATAAATCACCACTATGGGGACACATACGAAGTTACTGTATGCAAGACTCGATTGTAATAATAATAATATTCATTATTAAATTCAATAATATTAATCCACTAAATTTGCATTAATCAGAAGTAAATATTCATAAAGCTACACCTGTAAAATATTTACACAACACATGGCTATCTTCACCTGGCTCCAATAACACTTGCTAACCTAATAATTTACTTACAATCAATACAATTAGTATTTTGATTGTCACAGTAGTGTACACACACTTACGTTGCATCTTGAGTTATAATTTTGTTCCTGTCACCACATCACTTATTATTGTCGTCAGAGTTTCAAGTCAAGTTTCACTTACACTTACTTCTTGGGGTACATTACCCAAAGTAAGTAGAAGTCATGACAATATTGAAACAACTTGATTCACGGCTACATCAAAACACAAATGATAAATAACACAATACAAGGCATCGACTGCTTTCAGTCGACTGAGCGTTATCTACGTTTTATCGTGCTACGATTATCATAGTTATCACATAGGAATCGTATATCTGTACGTACATAATTAACAAAATGGCGTATCGCTTTTATCTTGAAATCCATACGTTCACAGTTCAGATTGGGGTCAAAGTCGTTTTATCTGGGGCTCAAGTTTGATTTGTTTAAGGGATTTTTATTACGATGACTATCACCATCATCATCGCCTGTTCCTATGTTATCGGGGGTTAACTACCCCATAAATACAGATTGATATTTTTTTGAATTATGTAGGACAATTAAGTAGGATTTAAATTTACTGCCGAACTCAGAGACGTCAATTAACTTTATGAGTATTAAATGTCAAAAATTTTCATTCTAATCAAGACCCGGCAAGAATAGAGACTAGTTTTGAATTGTCATTTTTTGACGATAAGTACTCATTAACGTTATTTGACGTCTCTGATTGCGGCAGTTAGTGTAATATAGCTGTTGACATAATGCTCTTAGTTGGTCTATAAGACTGTCTGCATGCCTAAGACACACCTTCATACAAATAATTTTAAGGAGCTGCCGATTGAATTTTATATCAAATTACAATTTCAGATGGCGTTAGGAATGATTTCTATAAATACACTTGAACACACTCTATTTCCGTAGGTAGGTATAAACAAAACTACTCAGTGGCGATGACTATGGATTGATTATTTATTGTCTTTATCGTTGCCCGCATAATGTTGCTACCCAAAAGATTTCCCAGCGGATTTTGCAGTTTGCTTCGAATAATATTGAAGTACTAGAAAATATGCTATTTTAGTATAGTATTGCGTGCTGTAGAGGTACTTATAATGATATGTTTACTAATAACGAGGAAAAGATTTTTTTTTCTTCATTATTTTATTACATTTAAGGCAAAGTTTTTTTTAAGCCAATAGAATTTTTTTGTTATTACACTACATTTTTTATAATGCGTGAAAAGTGTACTATATTAATGGCGTAATAAAACACGTAATAAAGCGGTTCAGCAACAAAATTGCTTGAGCTTTATTTAAAATTAACATAATAAGTACATACATAAATAATAGAAAATTAATCTTTGATCTCTTACTGGGTAACGTATAATTTTGGAACAAAAACTTTAAGTTAATATTTCGACGTGTCCCAAGAACAAAGTCATATCTTTAAAATTATCTTGTTGCAAAAGGTATTAAAAGTCAATAGTAACTGTTAAACCCTCCTCTAATAGGAGGGAATAGATCTGGGGGTTGACTGGGGATTGATCACAAAAAAAACCAGGATCCTACTTATCCACAGAGTAACGGTTACTTCTTACCGGACCCTGTGGCCTGATTTATTGACATTTGCATACATTTAAACTCAACTTATATATAAAGACGATTAACTCTTAACACCGCCAACTGCAATCGGTACATTCTCAATCAGCGCCATCTAGTAATACTAATTTGAACCACTTACACATATGGCAGTGAAAGCATTGCAGCAAGCAAAGCAAACTCAAAGCAATACACCTGACATCAGCAACTTATAACGTTGGTTATACATAAATCCGCCCACCAAGAACATATTAAGTCTACCACGATATGTTCTTAAAATTACACATGCAAATACATTGAAAAAGATAAACCCAAAACTTACACTTTTAAACTAAACTTAAACAAATGAAATCAACCATGAACCTTTAACTTACAACTTCTAAACTTTAACACAAATAACATTAACAATACATGTCTTAACTTCTAAAATTAAAACACAAACAACATTAACAATACATACATACAACTTAGAAAAAAAACTAAGAAATAGGTAATACACACAGTTTGGAGGTAGGTCTTTGAAACGTGGACCCATTTGCTCGTAATGTGACTACTCGTGTAATATTATCTAGACCGGGATGTTTCTCAGTCACTCTGCCAAGAAGCCACTTACAAGGAGGCAAATTATCTTCCTTGATTAAAACACAATCTCCAATATTAGGTTCAGGAATAACTTTGGACCACTTGTATCTTTGCAAAAGAGTAATCAAATATTCATTTGACCAACGCCGCCAAAATATTTGCATCATTTTTTGTACCATATGCCATCTTTTCAAACTTGACACATTGGCATCTTCGTAGCAAAAATCAGGTGCGTTTATAATCGGTTCACCTATTAAAAAATGCGCTGGAGTTAAGGCATTCGTCTTGTTTGAATCAGTGAGTCTGCAAAGAGGACGCGAGTTGAGACATGCCTCTATTTGATTAAGAAGTGTTGACAGTTCTTCGTAAGTTAGTGTCGTGCTGCCAATTACTTTCCGCATGTGCTGCTTACAAGACTTGACACCAGCTTCCCATAGGCCTCCGAAATTCGGTGCATGTGGAGGTATGAAATGCCATGTTGTACCTTCGTTGGCTAAGGCTTTTGCAACGTCACTTCTGATGTTAGCATTTTCAGCTTGCAATAATAATTTAAGTTCTCTAGATGCTCCTTGAAAGTTAGATCCGTTATCGCTCCAAACATCACTACAGTGGCCCCGTCGTGCCACAAATCGTTTAAAAGCAGCTAAGAAACCCTGTGTTGTAAGATCACTTACAACTTCCAAATGTATGGCCTTCGTCGCCATACATATAAACAAACAAATGTATCCTTTATGAGACCGATGACCTCGCCCCTTTGACGTCCTCAAACTAATTGGTCCCGCATAATCGACTCCACTATGGCGAAAAGGTCTACTTGGTGTGACTCTTGAGGTTGGCAATTGACCCATCACCTGATGAGTAGAAGGAGCATTATACCGAATACAAGTGACACATTTACGAACATAAGCCTTTACGAGTTTTTTAACACCTAGGATGTAATATTTTGAGCCCAAATAACTTAACATAAGCTGTGGACCGCCATGAAGTGTTCGTAGATGTGCATCTGCAATCAATAGATTGGTAAGTTGTGATTTGCTTGGAAGCAGCATAGGATGTTTTTGATTCACACTTAATCCGGATAATTCCAGTCTGCCGCCCACCCTCAAAATATTCACATCATCCAGGTAGGGACTGAGTGAAACTAAATTACTCTTTTTTTTACAATTTTTATTCTCTAATATAAGTATTTCATTTTGCAATGTTTGCCGTTGACATTCTCTAACGCAACACTCTAAAGCTAATTTCAATTCGTTTGCTTTTAAATATGGTTCTACAATTCTCTCCGATTTAGGTTTTTTCCATTCTAATACTCGTCGGCAATATGCAATAATTCTTACTAATTTTGTGACTGATGAATATTTATCCCATATCCAACTTGTCTCTTCTGAAATGAGATGTACCTTTACTTTTTCAAGTGTAATAGATGCCCGCTTTAATTTCTTATACTCTATATTTTTATTTTTTAGAAATGAAGGGCCTTCAAACCACAACCTTGATTTTAAGAGCTCCGATGGATACATCCCACGCGACGCAATATCCGCAGGATTCCACTTAGACTGAACATGATTCCATTGCTGTGGTTCGCTTATACATAAAATTTCAGATACTCTGTTGGCAACGAACGTCTTCCATCTGCTTGGATGATCATTAATCCATGCTAAAACTATTTCTGAATCAGTCCATGCATGTATAGATGATTTGTCAACATTCATAATTCCAGCTACTTCACCCAACAATTTTGCAAGTAAAACAGCTCCGCACAATTCCAATCGAGGAATGGAAACGGTCTTAATCGGAGCAACGTTCGTCTTGGCAGTAATTAATGAAACATGCAACTCATCATTAACATCCACAACGCGAGCATATACTACAGCCGCATACGCTGTTTTTGAAGCGTCGCAGAATCCATGCAACTCTACACGTTGATCGCCTTGACACGTGTTTAACCAACGAGGAATTGACACTTCCGATAAGTATTGTAATTCTTGACAGTAAGTATTCCAATTTCCTTTTATATCATCTGACACTACATCATCCCATCCAATTCCTGCTATCCATAATTTTTGTATTAACATTTTTGCTATAACTACTACAGGCGCGACCCAGCCAAGTGGGTCAAACAGTTTGGCTACTTCTGATAATATTTTTCTTTTTGTTACAGGTGTCAGCGCGCTCAGGGGAAGATGTACAGCATACTTGAAGGTATCACTGCAACGATTCCAGGTAAGTCCTAGTGTTTTAAATACTTCATCTTGCTTTAATTTAATATCCTTTGACATGTCTTTACTATTGCTTTCAATTTTTGCTAATAATTCATTACAATTGCTTGACCATTTTTGCAATTCAAATCCTGCTTTCAATAATAATTCATTGATCTGCTTATATATTTCTAATCCTTCTTCTATGGTTTGACATCCTGTCATCAGATCATCTACGTAATAATCCTTTAGAATTCTTTCAGCTGCCATTGGATAATGCTGACCTTCATCATACACAACTTGCTGCATTGAACGAACAGCCAAAAACGGTGCCGATGCCGTCCCGAAGGTTACAGTAAGTAACTCATATTCTTTTATTTCTGTGTCCTTATTGTCTCTCCATAAGATGCGTTGAAAATTTGTGTGTTTATCTGTTACCCTCACCTGTCTATACATTTTGACTATGTCGGATACTAGGCAAATAGGGTGAGTTCTCCATTTCATTAGTAAGTGTCTTAATTCAGGTTGTAAAGTAGCTCCTACCATTAAATCACTATTGAGTGATGCTCCATTACTTCCCTTACATGATGCATCAAATACTACACGCACCTTTGTGGTATCCCTATCATTTTTTATTACAGCGTGATGAGGTAAGTATACTGCATTAGTGTCCAATTTTTCTTGATATGTTAGTAATTTCATGTGACCTAATGACAAGTATTCATTAATGACTTCTGTGTAACTTCCCTTCAGATCACTGTTTCTATTCAATTTTGATTCCAGAGCATAAAAACGTTTCAACGCAATTAACTTCGAATCTCCATATTTGCTGTTAGGATTGTCCGTTTTGAAAGGTAAGTGTACAACATATCGCCCATCTTCATCTCTGGTAGTAGTTTTTTTGAACATTTCTTCACACTTTCTTTCTTCTTCGGTTAGTACACGTTTTTTCATTGTATTAGGTTCCGCTTCTATTTCCCAAAATTTTCGTAACATATCATCCTCTTTTATTAGACCATGAAGCACTGTTATATTAGATGAATCATTATTTGAGTTCACTGTTCCCGATAAGATCCAGCCTAAAGTGGTACATTGTGCTATTAATGAACCATCTGGTGCTCTTTTTAACCCATCCTGCAATACCTTTGTGTAAACTTCTGCTCCAAATAGCATATCAACTCTGTTCGGTGTGTGAAATGTAGGGTCAGCTAATTGTAAATTATTTACCTGCACCCAATCTAAATACGATATTTTTTTTAGAGGCAACAGTGAAGTGATTGACTTCAGAACATATGCTTTCACGGAAACATTTTTTGATGGTTCGATCCTAGATTTGACATTGAATTCAACCAATGCCTTTGAAATTAAACCTTTCTCTCCGCCTATTCCAGATATGATACCCTTAACAGCTTTCTTCTTCAAGCCTAAGCTTTGGACTATATCTTCAGTGACAAAGGAAGCTTGAGAACCTTGATCTAATAATGCTCGTACAGTATACATAGATCCGTTTGCTGAAACAGCTTGAACAAGAGCTGTGGCCAATAAGACTTGGTTACCGGTAGATCCTTTCGACAAACAAGATACTATGTTGGTTTCCTCTTCTATCCCGGCTGTATGAGCATATGACTTCGTTGACGGAGGCTCCCTAGTATTTCCCGAATCAGCGGATTCTTCCTTGCAATACATTTGTTCACCATGAGAGTGTAATAGTGAATGATGTCTGCGTTTGCAAATTCTACAAGATGCCGTACGTTTGCATTGCCTGGCAGAATGACCGTGATTCATACAATTAAAACATAAGTTTTTCTCTTGAACAAATTTTCGGCGAGTATCCGCATCACTCTTACAAAATTGTTTACAATTACCGATAAAATGATCCGCATTACAAAAAACACAATTAGCAGATGTTACATGAAAAACATTGGGTCTCGTTGAAATATTAGATTGACCTTTGCTAGCTCTAGTTTCAAGAAATTCAAATGCTCTATACCTATTTGTTAAAAAATCCTTAAATTGGTCAAAGGTTGGTAATTGATCTGATTCATTATCATTTGTTACCCTTAGTTCCCATTCCCTTCGACTATCTAAATCTAATTTCAACGTGAGAATATGAATAATTAGTATATCCCATGAGTCAGTATCAATACCTAAATTATTAAGACCACCCAAGCAATCGGTTGTGGTGTCGATCAATTCTTTTAAAGCTTTTGCTGATTCTCCAATAATATTTCTCTGACTCAATAGTCTGCGCAAAATACAATGTGATAAATATTTCTTATTATTATATCTAAATTCTAACTGAGACCAGCACCTATCATAATTAGCATCAGATATCGGTATATGGCGCAAAAGCTGTTCGGCTTCACCAATAAGATAACTTTTTAAATAATGCAGCTTTTGTACTTTATCTATCCCAGTGTTCTTATGAATGGCTGATAAAAACAAATCCCTAAATGTAGGCCATTCAGTATAATTACCGGAAAACTTAGGTATAATTATACTAGGAAGTTTGATATTGTGATTTCTAAATTCGTTACCATTTTCATTACTTGTATGTGACATTTGAGCCATATCACTATTGTTAAATTTACAAGACGCAATTTTAATTTCACATTTTAAATCTAAATAAAGTTCTTCCACATTAAAATAAACATCCTTTTCACAATACGAAGTTAAACTTAAATCTTTTTGTTCAAAATTTTGTATAATTTGCGTATGGTTGGCCGAAAACTGAGACCACAATTGTTCTACATTTTCCAATCGCGATTCTAAATACTGCTTAGTAATTCTCTCTTTAGGAGATTTTTTATAATTAATTTGTGCTCTCTTTAGTCTGCCGAAAATGTCTTCTTGTATATTAACAAAAGATTGTAATGACATCTTGAACTATTTGATTAGCAAAACTGCCCTTAAACCACTTAAAACAAAACTAAATTAAAATAAAATAAATTTTATGAACTTTATTTTCTAGGCCAATATTTTTGCAAAATTTTTCTAAGTGTTTTAAACCCTTTTGAACCTAGTGAAAATCGGGCATAGGTTCCCCGTCTGACCACAATTTGCTTAAAATTAAACTAAGTCTAAACTAGCTACTACAAAATTATTCTAAGTTAAAAGTCTCTAATTAATAAGGTTCAAATTTGCAAGTCTTCTCATCACTTCACAAATTACTGCTTTGTTTTTCAAAGTTAAATAGTTCCTTGACTTTAGGCTCACTTTTGCTTGATAAAATAAATTTCCAAAGTACTCACGGTTGTATGGTAATATCACTCACACTTGACTTGACTTCCTGACTGCACACAAATAGATGGTGTCGTCTGTACTCCAATGCTCCATGAAATACTGTTTCACTGATATGGTAGACCTGTTGCTCTATGTACTTCTCTTCCTTCCACTATAGGGATGATGCTTCCAATTGACCTGAAAACACCTGCAATATCGAAGGCACTTCGCACAAGTCTATCCGGCTCGAAGGACCATGTTAAACCCTCCTCTAATAGGAGGGAATAGATCTGGGGGTTGACTGGGGATTGATCACAAAAAAAAACAGGATCCTACTTATCCACAGAGTAACGGTTACTTCATAGAGGACAATAATACTACGGATATAGAGAGCCCGCTCGCCGTATTTTTTTGTTAACCGCTAATGTCAATTCATTTCACACTAGCTCTATCTACAAATTCCATCCGACCTTTGAGTGGGTGTCAATGTGTGCGTGAGCTTATACGTATTTACCCACACATAAACGTGTTCATTTAATTTAATATTACGTATTAGTTTATTGCAAGATCCTTATAAATCGGTAACTGTTAGAATTTTAAACAGTTACGGACAATAAAGAGTTACATTATACATCAATACAAATATAAACATCGACATTGCTTACAAATACGCAATATTAAACTAAATAAACACATGTTACTATTTCTATTCATCCTAAAATAAACGCTTTCCAACATGGGTTCATATCATAAAATAAAAATCAAATGTATTTGCTACAATTTATATTGTAAATGGTAAAATATACATAAATAATAAAAATTATGGACATATGCCATGAAAGTAATTAGGTCAGTTAAATGTATTAAAAAAGTAAAAGACGGAAATAATAAAATTCAATTAAATGTGATAAAGGCTTCTGTAAAAAAATATAAGAACAATCAGGGTTCAAAAATTATTAGGGACAACATTAGGTTAGGGATATTACTTTTAAACCCAAACATATGGGCTTGATGCAATGTTCACAAGAAATATAAACCAGGACCCACTTAAAAACTTTTTCGGTAATATAAGAAGTTATGGCGAGAGAAATACGGCACCTAATACAATATCGTTTAAAGGTGGTCTATAAGTCTTTACTACTTAATAATTTTAACTCGCCCCATTCCCTTCACGCAAACTGCGATATACTTCTTATATTACCCCGACAATGAGGTACCACAAAGTCCTCGTGGGTCAAACACAGAGGAAATTGTGGTGCCTTTTAATCAATTACATTCTGATGTAGTTAATGCAGGACCTGATAATATAAGGAAAATATATGAAAAAAATAAGTAAGAGTTGTAAAAAATGTAAAGTAGTGATACGGTGATCTTGAAACAGATACATAGTATGTCTAGATTGGCCGAGCGGTCAGGCAGTTTCCAGGCAGGTGCCTGGAAATACAGCGGACGCGGGTTCGATTCCCGCATCAAGACCATAATTTTTCTAAATTCTTTTTCTAATCACCAAAATATTTCTACATAGATACATAGTAATTAAATATAAAGGTAAAAAAATACAAAGCCAATTGCAAAAGTTTGCAATACAATCCAAAAGCTTAGAAAACGGTTGAAAAACAAAAAATTCTGGTGACAAAAAATATAGTGCCCAATACAAAATATTGTAGCGAAATTTTTAAAAATCATGTCTTAAAAATGTGGAAAAATTAAATTAAATTAATTCGTATTTTGATTTTAATTTTAGCATAAATAATTTTTCTAACATTATAAATGTTAGAAAAAATTAGAATTTGTGGTTAGGAAAAGTCCATAAAATTGTACTCTTGATGCGGAAATCGAACCCACGTCCTCTGCGATGACCCTTTTAATTGTATAAAACACAAAAATGAATTAAAAACCTACTTCGAGAACACAACTATAAACATTTTCATTTTCAGTTGTAAACAACTGGACAGCAATTAATTTGTGTTAATTTATTGAACAAAATATTTTAACTAATTTTTGCAGTACAGGAAAGGGTCACAATAGCGTTATAGTAATGTAGTAGTATAAGAGTAAATACATAGCTCGGTGATTATCACTTTCATATGCTAAAATAAGTTAGCGTATAGTCCTACAGATAATCTTGATTCACAAAGTTGTGAGTTTTTTTTGCGTGATCTGGTCATTTCTGCTTGCAAAGTTGTAATCTGCCTTCGGAGAGTATGCAGCAAAAGCGACGACAATTGTTGTTGACGTGTTGTCTCTGCAAAAAAAAATTATTCCTATGAATTTACGCACTTGATGATAAAAAAAACATTGGAGTTATTTTAATTCTTGGCACGAGTATGGATATTAAATGCAGTAATATTTCCAATCAACTTTTGATGTGTTGGTGTGAATCATTACCGGCGGGTCCCTATATTCTATCTATAGTTAAAAGTAAGCTTACTAAAGCTTAATTGCCTGGCATTTTTTTTTGTTATATTCCAATAAATAACAGAAGTTGCTAAGGAACAAAGCCACAGTACGTCTATTTCCAACTGTAGATAGAATATAAGGACCCGCCGTAAGTTAGTTAATAATTATTTAACTGTTTATTACAAACGAGTAGGAGTAAAGTATTGTACGCGATAGCCAAGTCGTTCTTTATGTTTAAACAATCTAAAGACACCTCCCATACTAAGTAAAATAACCGTGCTGATAAACTATATGATTGATTTACAGATTAATAATATGTACCTGTTTACATTACCCAGAAGTAAGAGGTTGACTTTGTTTAGGCATAAGCGATACTGCTTGTATAGGGACTTTCTCCATAATATCTGAAATAAATGTATTAATGTATAAATAATAAAAAGGTGCTTGGCAAATTGAATAGGGCCCGTCATGCATGTTTTTAAAAAAATATTTCAATACAAATCACAGACAGTACCAACAATATTTGTGTGAAGTATAGGTCACATAGGATAGGACATACAACGTTTTTCTTTACCTATTATGTTATGCAGTGAAGTAGATGATTGAATAAGTCCAGGTATTTCAGAAATTTCTGCTGACGAAACATTAACCTTAGAATCTGAAATAATTAAATATTATATTATTAAAATAAACACATTAAAATAAACATCCTTTTCACAATACGAAGTTAAACTTAAATCTTTTTGTTCAAAATTTTGTATAATTTGCGTATGGTTGGCCGAAAACTGAGACCACAATTGTTCTACATTTTCCAATCGCGATTCTAAATACTGCTTAGTAATTCTCTCTTTAGGAGATTTTTTATAATTAATTTGTGCTCTCTTTAGTCTGCCGAAAATGTCTTCTTGTATATTAACAAAAGATTGTAATGACATCTTGAACTATTTGATTAGCAAAACTGCCCTTAAACCACTTAAAACAAAACTAAATTAAAATAAAATAAATTTTATGAACTTTATTTTCTAGGCCAATATTTTTGCAAAATTTTTCTAAGTGTTTTAAACCCTTTTGAACCTAGTGAAAATCGGGCATAGGTTCCCCGTCTGACCACAATTTGCTTAAAATTAAACTAAGTCTAAACTAGCTACTACAAAATTATTCTAAGTTAAAAGTCTCTAATTAATAAGGTTCAAATTTGCAAGTCTTCTCATCACTTCACAAATTACTGCTTTGTTTTTCAAAGTTAAATAGTTCCTTGACTTTAGGCTCACTTTTGCTTGATAAAATAAATTTCCAAAGTACTCACGGTTGTATGGTAATATCACTCACACTTGACTTGACTTCCTGACTGCACACAAATAGATGGTGTCGTCTGTACTCCAATGCTCCATGAAATACTGTTTCACTGATATGGTAGACCTGTTGCTCTATGTACTTCTCTTCCTTCCACTATAGGGATGATGCTTCCAATTGACCTGAAAACACCTGCAATATCGAAGGCACTTCGCACAAGTCTATCCGGCTCGAAGGACCATGTTAAACCCTCCTCTAATAGGAGGGAATAGATCTGGGGGTTGACTGGGGATTGATCACAAAAAAAAACAGGATCCTACTTATCCACAGAGTAACGGTTACTTCATAGAGGACAATAATACTACGGATATAGAGAGCCCGCTCGCCGTATTTTTTTGTTAACCGCTAATGTCAATTCATTTCACACTAGCTCTATCTACAAATTCCATCCGACCTTTGAGTGGGTGTCAATGTGTGCGTGAGCTTATACGTATTTACCCACACATAAACGTGTTCATTTAATTTAATATTACGTATTAGTTTATTGCAAGATCCTTATAAATCGGTAACTGTTAGAATTTTAAACAGTTACGGACAATAAAGAGTTACATTATACATCAATACAAATATAAACATCGACATTGCTTACAAATACGCAATATTAAACTAAATAAACACATGTTACTATTTCTATTCATCCTAAAATAAACGCTTTCCAACATGGGTTCATATCATAAAATAAAAATCAAATGTATTTGCTACAATTTATATTGTAAATGGTAAAATATACATAAATAATAAAAATTATGGACATATGCCATGAAAGTAATTAGGTCAGTTAAATGTATTAAAAAAGTAAAAGACGGAAATAATAAAATTCAATTAAATGTGATAAAGGCTTCTGTAAAAAAATATAAGAACAATCAGGGTTCAAAAATTATTAGGGACAACATTAGGTTAGGGATATTACTTTTAAACCCAAACATATGGGCTTGATGCAATGTTCACAAGAAATATAAACCAGGACCCACTTAAAAACTTTTTCGGTAATATAAGAAGTTATGGCGAGAGAAATACGGCACCTAATACAATATCGTTTAAAGGTGGTCTATAAGTCTTTACTACTTAATAATTTTAACTCGCCCCATTCCCTTCACGCAAACTGCGATATACTTCTTATATTACCCCGACAATGAGGTACCACAAAGTCCTCGTGGGTCAAACACAGAGGAAATTGTGGTGCCTTTTAATCAATTACATTCTGATGTAGTTAATGCAGGACCTGATAATATAAGGAAAATATATGAAAAAAATAAGTAAGAGTTGTAAAAAATGTAAAGTAGTGATACGGTGATCTTGAAACAGATACATAGTATGTCTAGATTGGCCGAGCGGTCAGGCAGTTTCCAGGCAGGTGCCTGGAAATACAGCGGACGCGGGTTCGATTCCCGCATCAAGACCATAATTTTTCTAAATTCTTTTTCTAATCACCAAAATATTTCTACATAGATACATAGTAATTAAATATAAAGGTAAAAAAATACAAAGCCAATTGCAAAAGTTTGCAATACAATCCAAAAGCTTAGAAAACGGTTGAAAAACAAAAAATTCTGGTGACAAAAAATATAGTGCCCAATACAAAATATTGTAGCGAAATTTTTAAAAATCATGTCTTAAAAATGTGGAAAAATTAAATTAAATTAATTCGTATTTTGATTTTAATTTTAGCATAAATAATTTTTCTAACATTATAAATGTTAGAAAAAATTAGAATTTGTGGTTAGGAAAAGTCCATAAAATTGTACTCTTGATGCGGAAATCGAACCCACGTCCTCTGCGATGACCCTTTTAATTGTATAAAACACAAAAATGAATTAAAAACCTACTTCGAGAACACAACTATAAACATTTTCATTTTCAGTTGTAAACAACTGGACAGCAATTAATTTGTGTTAATTTATTGAACAAAATATTTTAACTAATTTTTGCAGTACAGGAAAGGGTCACAATAGCGTTATAGTAATGTAGTAGTATAAGAGTAAATACATAGCTCGGTGATTATCACTTTCATATGCTAAAATAAGTTAGCGTATAGTCCTACAGATAATCTTGATTCACAAAGTTGTGAGTTTTTTTTGCGTGATCTGGTCATTTCTGCTTGCAAAGTTGTAATCTGCCTTCGGAGAGTATGCAGCAAAAGCGACGACAATTGTTGTTGACGTGTTGTCTCTGCAAAAAAAAATTATTCCTATGAATTTACGCACTTGATGATAAAAAAAACATTGGAGTTATTTTAATTCTTGGCACGAGTATGGATATTAAATGCAGTAATATTTCCAATCAACTTTTGATGTGTTGGTGTGAATCATTACCGGCGGGTCCCTATATTCTATCTATAGTTAAAAGTAAGCTTACTAAAGCTTAATTGCCTGGCATTTTTTTTTGTTATATTCCAATAAATAACAGAAGTTGCTAAGGAACAAAGCCACAGTACGTCTATTTCCAACTGTAGATAGAATATAAGGACCCGCCGTAAGTTAGTTAATAATTATTTAACTGTTTATTACAAACGAGTAGGAGTAAAGTATTGTACGCGATAGCCAAGTCGTTCTTTATGTTTAAACAATCTAAAGACACCTCCCATACTAAGTAAAATAACCGTGCTGATAAACTATATGATTGATTTACAGATTAATAATATGTACCTGTTTACATTACCCAGAAGTAAGAGGTTGACTTTGTTTAGGCATAAGCGATACTGCTTGTATAGGGACTTTCTCCATAATATCTGAAATAAATGTATTAATGTATAAATAATAAAAAGGTGCTTGGCAAATTGAATAGGGCCCGTCATGCATGTTTTTAAAAAAATATTTCAATACAAATCACAGACAGTACCAACAATATTTGTGTGAAGTATAGGTCACATAGGATAGGACATACAACGTTTTTCTTTACCTATTATGTTATGCAGTGAAGTAGATGATTGAATAAGTCCAGGTATTTCAGAAATTTCTGCTGACGAAACATTAACCTTAGAATCTGAAATAATTAAATATTATATTATTGATCTTGGTCTTAAAATGAATGAATTTAATTTATTGATAAAAGTTGCTAGAAACTCTTACTTCTATCAAGATGTAGCGACGGTATTTCTTGATAATTTAAACTATTGTTACGGTTCCAATCTGTGGTAGTGAAATGAATATCACTTAAGAACTTCTTTCTATAAAATTCATAATCAGCATCACTCTCCAATTTCCTCCAACCACATGTACCCAAGCCTTGAAACATCGTGGGTTTTCTTTGGATTAGGTAATTATATTTAATTACCAAATAACTGATGGTATGAGGTTCCTAAAAAAAAGAAATTTGAATGTGCTATTTCATGATCCAAAATTTTTTATGAAAGGTAATGAAATTTAAGACCAAAATTATATGATGACTTGGATAAAGGTAGACTGTAATTTGCGATTGAGAATTTTAGATGTTAGGGTCTTGTTTTCAAGGCTGAGATAAGGATGTTTGGCAATAGGCTCGCCACCTATTACATGGGACTTAACATAATTTGCGAAACGTGGGTGCTAGTTCACCTCTGCCTACCCCTTCGGGGATATAGGCGTGATTTATGTATGTATAAGGATGTTTTAAATTAAGATTATTACACATTGCCATCCGTTGCGGCAGAGAAAAATCACATCAACCTACAAAGGGTTTAAACAGGTCATAGAAGGCAACTAAATGATATTGATCACCTTATACTCAGTCGACCAATCCACATTGTCCAATCTTAGTGGACTATTGCTTAAACTGTTGTTGGTGTTGGCACATAATTGAAAATTTAATGATAAAGATACTTACTAAAATCCATTGGACATCCTAATACACAACGGACGCAATTTTCTAAAAATGTGTTCACTTCACAGCGGAGGAGTAAAAACTCAATCAGACGCAATCAGCTCAACACTTTCACGAAAAATTAAACAAAAACTGGGAAACGACACGGAAACTCACGAAGTACAATTAATTTTAAAGTTTTGAACTCGCCAAACAACTGACATTTTTGGGCTGTCATTCATGGTCACAGACAGAGCAATCGAGAAGTTCGAGGACCATGAGGTTCTGTCTAAAGAGGATAGTATACCCGTAGTCTAGTATCCTCTTTGGACAGGACAGAACACATAATATACCTTCATGGTTCTCGACCTTTTCGATTCGTGGCGCCATCTAGTTAAAAAAATGTTACTTAATTTGTGATCAAGCTCGGAATTTTTATGTAGATGTCGCATTTTACAAAAAATATCCGTAAAATATTCTTAGTTCTAAGTGTCCACCCCCTGGGTTACTTCTTACCGGACCCTGTGGCCTGATTTATTGACATTTGCATACATTTAAACTCAACTTATATATAAAGACGATTAACTCTTAACACCGCCAACTGCAATCGGTACATTCTCAATCAGCGCCATCTAGTAATACTAATTTGAACCACTTACACATATGGCAGTGAAAGCATTGCAGCAAGCAAAGCAAACTCAAAGCAATACACCTGACATCAGCAACTTATAACGTTGGTTATACAGTAACTGTTGCCTTTTAATACCTCTTGCAACTAGATAATTTTAAAGATACGACTTTGTTCTTGGGACCCGTCGATTTAGTAAAACGCAATACTTATGTGCATAAACTAATCCAAAATATCGTGTACTTCAAAAAGGTTAATTATATTCCAACCCCTTATAAAATATTGTTTACTGTACACAATAATGAACAAAAAAAAATTAAATTCAGTTAAAAGTTGTTCTTTTATGTATAGTATAATTAACTTAATAAAATGCACTCGAAATTCTAACAAACCTTAAAAATAAAATAAAAGATAAAAACAAAAGAATTTTTACTTGTTCAAAATGTACAAAAACGATATAATTATAACCTATAAACCAGTTATAAACCAGCTAGCACTTCGGTTAGACTTTTTTAAAATTTCAAATAGAAGCAAAGTCATTACTGACCTCTATACATGAAATCGCACTTCACCTTTCTACAATCCGTCTACAAATACCAAATCGAATTTGCACTTACTTATGTCGAATACGTTATGGTGAAAATAGATTGTGGGAATTTCATACTTTATTCAAACTAAACATTAAAGTGTACAATATATATTTATTAAAACAATAATAATTTCCTTATCACTAATGCACAGGGAAAAGGACGGAAATATTCTGTTTAATTTATTTCACTAAGTTTAGTGTATGGTTAGAGATTTTGTCAAGTCAGCAGGTTTCAGGACAGCAACAAACCACAGTCATGTTGTAATGTCTTTTACACTTATATAATTTAACACTTTTTATTATGTTATTACACATATTGTTATATTACTAAAATACCCTTACGGCTCCTAAAAATTAACAATATCTACTTACTGGTAGGTAACTAATGTTTCGTCTAAAATTACGACATTTTTTATTATCACAATTAAAAACATTTTGTACGGTAAGAGCTTCACCATTGTGTATACAAGTTAGCAGTAATTCCTTTGGCGATATTTGGGGGAAAAAAATCATGGTCATGGTCATAAATAAATACCTATTGCCAAACACTGTCACTCACACGGTACGTTTGTCTGTTATAAAACTGTCTTAATACACCGTACCTTTTGTAATTATAATATTTTGATTTAATAACAGGGACATTTTGACAATTTTATGAATTACCGCTTCCTTATATGCACCTATTCAGTATTTACATAACTCAATGGCAACTTTTAAACGGGCTTAATAGTTTTGTAGCTAATAGTATCATTCCTAATATAAGTAGAATCTTTTTACTTAACTTTTTTTAGAGAAACTTAACAAGTTTGCCGGTTTTTACGTATTCTAAATATACGAAATGACAAGTATATCTGTCTAATGCATAATGTATAAAATAAAGATAAAAGGCTAGTTAAATTTATATTTGTTTTATTAAGAAGTCTTCGTTTTGGATGATAATTACTATAATTATAGTCGGTGTAGCTTAAAAATTAACATAAATACTCTTTTTTCTTGAAGGACGATGTCACCGTTATCTATAGCAAGGAATTCGTCAACTAATAGATACTTAAAAAGAAAAAAATCGAATGTTGACTGCGAGACTCGTAAAGTGGAAGTCTCAAGAGAAAAAAAATCATTTTGTCATTTTGAACCTATACGATCAGCTTTATAAATAGATAGTACTACATTACTTTGTCATGCCAACGACAGAGCTTGTGAATTATTAATTGCTGCTATCATAATATTGTAATAAATAATTATTGTGACAGGGTACTAATGTATTAAGCTAAGGTTTTTGCTATTGTTAGTGATGAGTTGATAAAAAGCCCATCCAAAAATCCCTTTGAGTCAGGTTTACTACTTATGGTGCGATATCTCTTCGAGTTTCTATTCTACCGTGATGCTGCTCCTAGGGTCTTCTCCTCAATCCATGGGACGAAGTGTGTGACCCTTGAGTACACTCCAGGGAACCCAGGCTCTGCGCACTTCTTTCCGAATGACACCACTCCGATTTGGTAGAAGTGTGTGGTGTAGTCTACACTGTTCCACTGAAAAAAACATTCAGTTTAAATTGATATATGTATGTAATACAGACGTTCAAGTCAGAGCATGAAGACAGTCAGCCTTATGAATTTCTTCCAGGCAAGTTACAATGAAACAGAAATTGCACACAGAACCAAATAAGAAGGTAATTAGGAATTTGTGATGTAGTTGGTGATGGGATCTGATGTAGTTTAACTGTGTGATTTACACAGTTCAATAAGTTTAGTAAATTGTTAATAATAATTCATGATCGATGTGCATTCACTAGAATCGCAAGTGAAATATCCTATTTCTATATTCTTAACATTTTTCATCAAGAGTGCTGTGCATCAGTCAAGAGTGCTGTGGCGTTCTTGTAATGCGAACGCCTTGCATTTTCTATGATTTAAATAATGATTTTACTAAGAGGCAGCGTTATGTCAGTCAATTACATAGAATTCTATTTTATGTAGTTCGGTATGGAGATTTTCTTTTAGCCATGTAAATAGTATTCCTGATTTGATGTAAATTTTCCAATGTGCATTACAGTTTTTTTGAGAACGTGTCTATTTCACACATAATTCAATTTCTTGTTATCCATGCCACCCACCAGCGATCCGCATTAGTCCGGCGTGGGGGGTAATTCCCCAATCTCCCTATATTATTCCAGTCTCAAGGAAGGCTTGCCCCAGCAGTGGGGTCATTAGAGGGCTGATGATGGTGACGTTACGAGGGGTGATGATGATTACTGTCGCCATAATAGTAATGTTAATAGCATTATTGCGTTTCAACTATTTGTGATAAGATAGCCAGTCTCTCTATGGTAGGTGAAGCTCGATTCCATCATTGGCTCTTATCGTCACTTACCATCAGGTGAGATGAAGGCCAAGAGCTGCCCTGTTTAGCATAAAAAGAAAATAATATCATGATTTGGATGTGATGAGGAGGGATGAATGTTAAGTAACTAGAGGTATGTTAAGTATGGATGTGCATGGACCTAGAATGAGAGGAAGGCCGAAGAAGCGATGGATGAATTGTGTGAAAGATGATATGGGAAATACGGGAGTTCATGCTGAGCTCACGTCTAATAGAGGAGAGTGGAAGAAGAAGACATGTTGTGCCGACCCTACTTAGAGTAGGATAAGGGCAGGGAGAAGAAGAAGAATAGTATGTTTTGGACTAATAGTAATGAAGATCTTACGATGGGCTGCATGAGTGGTCCTCCGCTGTCACCCTGGCAGGCATCCTTGCCCCCCTTCTTGTATCCAGCGCATAGCACCCTCTCGTCTATAGTTTGCTTCTTGTACGCGGTGTAAGCTTGCTTACAGAAGTCGTTGCTGACTACTGGCAACTGGAGCGCTTGTAAATGAGACGCAGATGGTCCACCTTCGTCCAGACCAAAAAAATCAGATTAGCAAAGATAGAAGAATACTGCGAAATGTGGCCCAGACAAGTGGGCAAGTGGAAAGAATAGAAACCATACATATATAATTCATGCCTATATCCCCGAAGGGGTAGGCAGAGGTGAGTTAACACTCACGTTTAGCCAATTATTATACCTATGTAATAGGTGGTGAGACTATCGCCATTTATCGGGCACAAAAGTCGCAGTACATTCCCAGGTGGTCTAAGTGGAACGCTGATACCCATTCCTCATCTCTGCCTCGTGGGTGTCGTACCCACGGGAGAGATTTGGGGTGGTGACAATTGTATTTTACTCTGCCGTCACCATACGGCGGATAGAATAGAATAAAACTGAGTAGACTGACTAGAATAGAATATTTGCTTAGTAGAAAACAAATGTCAAGTTTCGGTAAGTTCTCTTACATTTGGCACGATGTAATCTCTAATCCGTCAGTTTCATACATTTCAATTAATTTCGTTCCTAAACGCTTAATTGCTTAATAGATACATAGCAATAGGCAAGCCTATGACATCATGGCACTCAACATTTACTGTCGTAATGTATTGACTCATCTCTGCCTAGCCCTTAGGTGTGAATTATGTATAATAATTTGTATAATATAAAAAAAATAGTTCTTCTATTACTGTACCACAGATATATCAATATAAATTATCTTAAATTTATATATCTGTGGACGGAGTACGGAGGAGTTCTATGGTCCAATAGCTAGCGCTTTTGGCTTGCGATTGTGTAAAGGAGATGTTCCAAAATGTATGGAGTCTGACACATATATTTGTATTATTCAAAATTATAGAACATTCCTATTTTTAAGCTCTGTTTTTTTCATAAGTTCACGATAACTCAATTTTTTTTTGAAAATTTTAAATTCAACGATTTTCCTTTGACATAAACATAAGGTTTTATGTCCTATCAATAGGTACATAGAGACTATTTTCGTAGGATAGTCAGCAGTCTAATACTTACGGAATTCAGTGTCGCCCCAGCCGGCAATGATGGGGTTGTAGTCCTCAAAAGTGGTCGCCCTCAACTGGCTGTCTTTGGGGATGCAAATCGGCTTGATTAAATCTGTAATCACCATACACAATATTATGACTAAGGGCTTGGAAATATTTCGAAAACACGCAGCAGCATGCCTTATAGATTATTAATCATTAATTATTTGAAAGAAAAAGAAGCTTTTGTGATCATGCTTTAATTGAGGTTTTAAAGCCGACCACCTGCCAGACACCAACTCTCTTTGAGACAAAACATCATCATACTCTTTGGGTATCATGATGTTGGTGGTTCGGTCAAAGTGCTGATTGGCCTACACCGGGCACTCTCCCTTAGTCCACTTTTACGACACCCCTGATGTGAGTTGGGGCTGACACTTTCTACGCTATTTGTATTCGTTTCTAAGGCCATAATGAAAGGTTATCATTATCATTATTATCCGCTAGTTAGGTGATTGGCGTCTGTGGGACTCACTAAAACCACTTCGATATACCTTCAGCCCTTTGGCGGGAAGAATCTGAAATCTGCCTTGGGGCAATTCACCAGCCTCCATCATTGTCATCACCCCTTTCCCATCTTTTTGTCCTCACACGTTATTTTCTCATCAACACCATAATCTTCGTAATATCAAGCCTCTTACGATCCTTATAGACAATCCCTTACCAGTAAATGTGACCTCACGATCAAGAACCAATATGCCAATGTCGCTGGTGAACCCTGTCGCACTGTACTGCTCGTGCTTGATTTTGGCCTTGATAGGAACGTCCACCGGCGTCGCTCCCTCGTCCTCCTTCTCAAGGTCCAACTCTCCAAGTCTAACTATGAACCTGGAAAAGATTCAGTTTTCCTTTAAAATAATTCAACGAGTTCTGGAAAATCATAGTCGAGGTGTGAGTTAAACGAAAGGGAAATAGTTGTATCATAGACTAGTGGTCGCACACGGCTTTGCTCGCGTTAATGTAGGTTATTATAAAGCCTTGAGGACTATCCAACATACTATACAACAAGTTCCTGAGATTTAACCAACCAAACAAACAAACAAACTCTTCAGCTTTATAATATTGGTATAGTTTATTTAATTGTTACCACGCCATGGAAAATATGTAGTTAAGAAAGACTTTTTTAGGTTAGGTCTGAAATGTTTTAAAGGACTATAAATAACTAAAATTACTTTGTTAGTAAGTAGCATTAGCAGTTATGTTATGTATACTAGATAGACGGACACATTTTAGTAGCATTTATCTAGCAAAGCACAATTTAATTATTTTTTTTCATCAATGGATGGAGGGGGTTAAAATTACCATTCTTTTCAATCGAGCATTGTTAGAAACAGAGTTACTTTATCAGTAGATCTAGCTCAGTAAATCTCGTTAGGCCTTATTTCTGTAGCCGTTAGGCTCATTTCGTTGATGACCTATTTATATTACTAGTTACTCGATACCAAGGCGTATCGCCTCTAGAAGATCATGCAATAGTGTGATCTTTATTTACGTATCACATTCTGTGGTTATTTATGTAATGTCTTTGTTAGCCTTCATTTGCATTACTGGTTTGACAGGTGAATCTTAGTTGCAGTCTGAAGGTAATTAACTAATACAATGTGAGCCGTGATCTGAACAGTTAACATGGCAATCAAGTTTTTTTGTCGCTGGTCTTGCTAAGTAGGTGCTTAGTCGATGTTATATTCCAGATGACCTTGCACATTTTTGTTACTTAATGAGATTGACAACGCTAATTAATTACAATCCGTGTGGTGACGGCAGAGTAGAATACAATTGTCATCTCCCCAAATCTCTCCCGTGGGTGTCGTACAAGGCGCCTAAGGATAAATCAGTGATGGGGAATGGGCATCAGCGTTCCTCTTATGTCACCTAGCAATGTATTGCTATAGACTCGCCACCTATTACATGGGACTTGACATAGTTGGCGAAACGTGGGTGCTAGTTCACCTCTGTCTAACCCTTTCGGGGATATAGGCGTGATTTATTAATAATATGTATGAATATTTTGGACAATGTATTAATTTAAATTGTTGGGAATAACAACCCTTATCTAAAGCGTAGGCCACATTGCGATGGGCGGGCAGGCCAGCCGGCTGGCTGGCGAAGCGAACCGATGGTAACTAAGTATTTATTTATCTTCTCAAACTTTTTTCCGAAGTTGAGGAGCATGCTAGCGCAGTGGCATAGCGCGCTTGGCCTGCGATTGCGTAAACTAAGCAATGTTCGCTAAGGCCGGTCATTGGATGGGTAACCAAAAATTTATTATCTCGAGTTTCTCCGTGCTTCGGTAAGGCCGTTGGTCTCAGCTGCATGCAGTCGTTAATACCCACCAACACGCACTGAGCCAGGGTGGTGGGTTATGGCTCAATATCCCTATATTCTTCCATCCATAGGGAAGGCCCTTGCCGCAGCAGTGGTGACATTAAAGGGCTGGTCATGATGATGATGATATAACTTTCGCTTGGTTAGCATTGCTGACGTAGCTTAGCTCTGTAGTTAGCTGTATGAACCAAAGTATGAAAGGAGGTGAAACGATGGTGCCAAAGTGCGCTGTGCCTGCGCTTCATTGAGACACGTCATCCCTGTCTTGACGGCATTGCTGGTTCCCTATTGGCTGCCTATCACGCCATCAACAGCAAGACACCCAATACGCTACGAGACTACTGACGCCCGAGTGACGCGCAATTTTCTTTGGTTTTCGAAGGTCGCTTCCTTTTTTCATTAATTATTTTGGCACGTCATTTATTTTTCTCCGATAAAGTACTTGTGTGAAGTCCGCATTAATTATTAGTCTACACATATCTAAATATGAAGAAAACTTTGGCGGGCGCTAATTAAAGACCGATGCAGTTATGAATGACCAACCGCCTAGGCTTATCATCAAATACATTTTTGCTTAGCATACGCAACCGTGTGGTGACGGCAGTGTAGAATACAATTGTCACCTCCCCAAATCTCTACCGCGGGTGTCGTACAAGGCGACTAAGGAAAAATCAGTGATTAGGAATGGGCAGCTGCGTTCCTCTTATACCACCTAGCACATAGGCTAACAATGTACTGCGACTTTTGTGCCTGATAAATGGCAATAGGCTCGCCACCTTTTACATGGGACTTGATATAGTTGGCGAAACGTGGGTGTTAGTTCACCTCTGCCTACCCCTTCGGGGATATAGGCGTGATTTATGTATGTATACACAACCGTAATCACGGTCTCTTTACTCTTCATATACACACACCTTAACTCGCAAATGCTAACATCGGCAGCATCAAAACGAAAAACATTTAGTCAAAATTATTACACAAATACAATGTCATTGAACTTTAATTCAAACAAATTATGGATAAAAAAGTATCAGGTCAATAGTACACGAAACCGACGAGCATGTGTGACATTAATGAAATTGGAAATTGGATGTTAATGGAATTTTATATTATTTTGTTTTTTTTTTAAACTATGACAAAGTGTTAGTTTGAGAAATTGCGTCTAGTTAATTTCCCGTCTATTAACTCCATCGAGTCTTGTTTACCAACACAATTTGCAATTACCACTTCAAAAGAAAAACCACTGAAATTCGGAAAACAAAATAAATACAAGGAAAAATTTTCAGCAAAAAAAAAAACCGCGTAGACTAATAATAAATAATAATCCAGTCATAAATATGACTATATTGCCTAGCGTAGGTAATTGCATAAGCGACGGCCGCCATTATACCTAGGTGTATTTGTACAGTTCCGTCATCTAATGATTTACACAAACATATACGCAGGCGTATTTGACGCAGAATAAATTGGAAATTGTTGTGTTGAGGTCGGTGATTTTCCCCTTTCCATTGTTCCGGCTCGTGCGCATAATGCGATGCCGCAGGGGAGACCGGGGTTAGTTGATTAGGTACAGACAGGGGCAAGTAGTCTTACTGCCGCACTCAGAGACGTCAATTAACGTTAGTTAATGAGTACTTATTATAAAAAAAAACAATTCAAAACTAGTCGCTTTTCTTGCCGGGTCTATGGTCTAGTTTTAAATGACTTTTTTGGCATTAAGTACTCATTAAAGTTAATTGACGTCTCTGACACGTCTTTGAGTGCAGCAGAAAATAAAATGTCGCCATTTCATTATTTGCGAAACTACTGATTAGTTGCAGGACTTTGCGGTTTGTAAAATATAATACATGTATCTTTTTGGTTTGAGGACAAAAATTATACCTCCATAGTCGAGGTCTCCCCTACTGTTTATCTAGAAATTTTGATTTTCGCGACATTGCATTGCAATTGATTATTTACAGACTATTATTACTCTGCCGTACTAATGAAAAATGCAGTTATTAGGAACATTGTATATTAACGCCTATATTTCCGTTGGGGCGGAAAGGTCCTCGAATGGCGCTCGTGCACAGACGCAGTTGGTAGTAGTATACTGTGATTTATGTGCCTGATAGATGGCAATAGGCTCGCCATCGCACACGGGACCTAGCTTAATTAGCCGAAAGTGGGTGTTCGTACACCTCTGCCTACCCCTTCAGGCATATAGGCGTGATTTGTGATTTCTGTATCTATGAAGGAAGATTAAAGCTTTGGTTTCTTGATCGTAACGCACAACGCTGCGGTATACGGTATGCGACGTTCGCTCTTTGCCGGAGACGCATGCGACGGAACAAGAGACCACTCGCAGTAGTATCAAAAACGATGATTGTGTCCGAGACCAAAGTTTAAGGTGGATCAACGATTTGGTACGCGGGATGGCGCTAGATACGGGCAGTGCATCACCGATCGGTTTAGAGATCCCTGAAGGAAGCCGTGTGCAGAATACAATTGTCACCACCCCCATCTCTTCCGTGGGTGTCGTACTAAGGGTTAATTTGTCGCTAATGAGGGTTAAGACAGCAATGAGTACCTAATGGGCAGCAGCGTTCCTCTTCTACCACCTAACAATATACTGCGATTAATGTGTTCGGTAAATGGCAATAGGCTCGCCATCGCACATGGGACCTAGCATAATTAGCGAAACTTGCATGTTCATTCTCCTCTGCCTACCCCTTCAGAGATATAGGCGTTATTTATGTATGTTTGAAGGAAGCCTAAGCCCAACATTCAGTGGCTGTGTCTGGATGAGAAACCGACTTACAAGTCGTCTTCGTGTCCGTGAATGCAGTGAGCGGCAGTGAGGACGTGTCTGGAGGTGATCAGCGAGCCTCCGCACAGCCAGCGCGCTCCGGGACCCCTACGGTTCTTGTAGCCTAGCAGGGCCATCCAGGGGAAATCACCTGTACCAAAAACAAAACACAACCTGGTTAAGAAATATAATATAAAAAGTTTCATTTATTTACCAGAGACTAGTCGAAAAAACTAAATAATTATCCGAAATTTTTATTATCTATTTACCACCGACTTTTCCCAGAGAACAGTCAAAATTCCAATCTTTGCTATTGGTGATTGTTTATCTCAAACATTACAAAACATTGAATAATAAAATAAATAACAATAGAATGTTATGCCTGATTAAATAATAAAAGAAGGTAAATAAATTAATAATTAATGAAGATGTTGACACCTTTAAAAGGGCTCTCACTAGGTCAATGCGGGGCAGTTTATTTCACAACATACTACATACTATGATGTCATTATACTACGAATTTAATTCAATGGCACAACGAGAGATGCATCTGTAATTTCTTAGGTAGAAGTTTAATCACTACTCAACTAATACTTAATTTGATTCGATTAATCAAGTGATTCTATAATAATTATTATCTTAAGTTTCCTGGCCATCGGCAAAGAGGTCTCAGGAACCGGGTTCAAATCCTATTAGTGGGCAAAATTTATGTGATGAACACTGGATATATCGAGTCATAGTTATGTGGGTATGTTTATTAGTAAACGTATAAAACTAGTTTTATGGTTTGAATAGCCCAGTATAAAAAACCATTCTGACTCATTATTTACATAGCATGTTAACATCATTTTGTGAACATCGGATTCCTTTAAAACAAGAACTTTTAAAATAACAGGTGTTAAACAATAAGTTAAATAGACTACTGAATTAAAAAGTTCCATAACTGGCTATACATATACACGCGAGTTAAATTCGAAAAAAGATATTATTTATCTCTCTGAAGAAACGCAGATGAATAAAAATTAATTATGATGATGAACAATTAATGATGGTTACTTATTTGCCTATAAATTAGAACGGTAAGGCCACGGCGAAGGACTTTCGTAATGGCGTCTTAAACTAATTCAATAATTCGTACTTTTAATTAGGTGTGTTACTGTTTACTTCATCATCATTATCACCAGCCCTTTAAAGTCCCCACTGCTGGGGCACGGGCCTTCCCTGTGGATGGAAGAATATAGGGAGGGTGTTGGACTGTTCACTTATTTAGATCATAATATGAGATGACGTTACCATGCTGGCCTGGAGCAAAAAAAACGTAGAATGTGCCACACGACAAACTCAATCCAAGGGTGTCGTTAAAGTCGACAAAGGGTGTAGATAACTACGCACCTTGGGACACGATAATATATAGCAATTGAAACAACAATTGGACGTATTTAACCGTTAAGACAGACTATTGTTACATTAACATTAGCGGAATCAGTCGGAACACTAGATATAGACACGATTGTTACGTTAACACTACCTGAATCAGCCTCATCATCCGGAACATTTCTTACCAAGCTTAGCCTTGACTCCACCATCAGTCTGTATAGGAGACACGAGTGTAACGTTAACATTAGCAGAATCAGACTCATCATCCGGTTGCTTACCAAGCTTAGCCTTGACCCCGCCGACAACCCGACTAAAGGAAGCGTTGCTGACCCCACAGATGGGCGGGTCGGGCAGCTCGCCCACGAAGTCCACTGCGTCCAGCTTCGGCGCTGGCGGTGGCGCTGGTGCTGGGGTCGTGGTTGTGGTCGTGGTTGTGGGGACTTCTGAGGGAATCCCCGGGCGGGGGCAGCACACCTATAAAATAATTAAATATTACACTAACACTAGCCTATCATCTAGCCTAAAGTACCTAGGTAGCATTTTAAGCACTTTTAAATACACATAATATTTTTATATAAATATTGAAAATATATAAATAAAATTATACTTTTGCCATGCTGTGTGGTGACGGCAGAGCAGAATACAATTGTCACCATCCCCATCTCTCCCGCGGGTGTCGTTACAAGGCGACTCAACTAAGAGTTAAGACAGCAATGAGTAGCTAGAGGCAGCAGCGTTCTTTTGCCACTTAGCAATTACCTGCGATTTCCGTGCCCGATAAATGGCAATAGGTTATATGGGACCTAACATAATTGGCGAAACGTGGGTGCTAATTCACCTCTGCCTACATAGTTATAGCACTGATTTATGTATGTATGTACGTACTATTGCCACCCATCAAGCACATAAGGCGCAGTAGGTATATTGCTGGGTGGTGGTTTATGCGGAACGCTGCTGTCCTTTGCTTATCGCTGTGTCTTAACCATTAGTCGCCTTGTACGACTCCAGCATATTCTAGTCATAGCATCATAGTCACATCATAGCAGCATAGTCACCACACGGCAAGATTACATGAAAAAAGGGAGTGGGATACTTGGGATAAGACCAGGGCCTTTCCACCAACTCTAAACGCGACTTAATTCCCATTGTTAAAGTGAGACAAAACTATAAGCCGAGTAGAACGGCGTCCCGTTTTGTCACCTGCGTTTGGATCGCACTAATACTTCATGTCATGGTACGGCCACTGAGCATTAACAAACCTTGGGAGTGTTGCCTTCGAAGCCACAGTGCGCCTTCCTTAAGATGTTGACCGCATTAGGATTAGTACGGGACTCCTGGACTATCCTCACGTAGGTGGGGCAGCTTAGCAACGAAATGCAACTGCCTACGCCCTGATCGATGGTAGTGCATGTCTCCTCTGCAACCACAGTTCAGTTTGTAAATATTTTTATGTCACACCTGGCCATAAAGTGGACTTTTCCGCCAGCTACGCGTACTGTAAATCCCACTTCCTGGTCAGGGAGTCACATACACTATGATCTTACCTCGGGGGATAAAAAGAAAGCCTCCGATCGCATATTTACCGTCAAATACTTGCGATCTGAGTCATTATTTATTTGTTTTATCACCCTTGGTAATCTTGGTATAATGGTATTACCAAGCGTGCTCGTAGGATACTTAATTTAAAATAAATAAATAGGGGAAGGCGGATATACTGCCCAAAGCGGTCCCTGTAAACCTGTTTCGGATTAAACAAACGGCTAGGTTTAATAAACCTTAAATATTCTCCACCTCCTTCAGGGAGGAGACAACTAGGTTAGCAGCAAAATATTAATTTTAAATAAAATTTTGGTGCTGGAGTATACCCGCTTTTCAGGCAGTATACCCGCTTAGCTTTACCGCTCAATACAGCTCAGTTTAAAGTACAGTCTGAAGCATGCGAAGTGTACACCTTCATTCCTTAATATACTCCGGCTATTTTACCGGGAGACAAAACGTAAAATATCTTGATGTATAAATAATATGTATGTATATAAAATATCTTGGTGTTTAATATAATTACAAGAATCAAAATTAAAAAAATACATCTTCCTTTAAAAAAAAATGCATTACGTAGTTACAGAAACATGTCAAAAGTTTACATTTTGTGTCTTGTTTATTATAATATAATGGCTGGAGTATATTTGATTTCGTAATGTTAAAATTAACAAACAAACAAATTGTCAAATTTCGACGCTATTTTTGTTGATAGCAGCGAAATCAAAAGTAAAACCATGCATAAGGGAAAAATTAAGAAAATAGCAGAACATACAATTAGTTTTTTCCTTGAACCCCGTGGATGTTACAATAAGGAGAAGGCTTGCGATAGATCATGCTCTATGCGGATGCGATTAAATGCGTACAAAGCGATGCGACTTTGTGATAAAGCAACGATGAGTTTGCGACAGACGCAATGGCTTTGAGGCATGCTAAATACATCATTTCCATATTTATGTGCTTAATCTAGTGATCTGTGTTTGTTTTTTTAATGTTTTTTAACGTTTACAAAGTAGACTGTTGCATCTCAAGGTTGATGATCACCTAATTAGTGGTTTCATTGTTTTAACAGCTTTAATTTTTTTATCCTGTCCAGAAGTAAACATTCTCGAATCAGGCGCAGTTTGTATTCATTGCATATACTAGTGTAGCACATTACCAGTGATGTTTTTTCGCATGTGAATCACATATTTATTATAACAACTCTCGATAAAAATTACAGAAATTGATGCTTTTGCGATTATATATTTTTACGGTTTGACTGTCTCTCCGTATCTCTCTAGTATTAGGTAAGATGTATTACGAGGTAGAGATAAACATAAATGACATACCTAATAGTACATCTGTACAATGACATACCTAATAGTGTGAATGCTCCAATTTTAAACTTACGTCTGTAAGTTTAAAATTGGAGCATATCAGTATTTGATATTGGAGCATAACTCGTTTGTTTTCAATCAATATTGTACTTTTTACATGGGCTTTCTTAAGATTTATAGTCTGTTACAGCAAATAGATCGTTTATCACAGATTGCCAATTTGTTAAAAACTTTTGAAAAATCCAATTGATTTTCTAACTTTTACTTTTTTGTGGATATTAAGTGCAAAGATAATAATTTTAATGTCGAACTAATACGCAGTCGCAGCCCGAATACTCGTACTCAAGTTCATACACAGCTGATTTCGCAAGTGGCTAAGTTTTTTAACTGTCAAGGTGAAGCGACAACATAACAGTTTAGACGCCACAGACTGTAATTAAATTCATGTGTGTTGTAATTAAATTTAATAGAAGAATAGCTATAACAGATAGGGTAAGGTGACCCAAAGCGGGCTTTTTTAGGCTAGACGGGGAAGTTCTTGGCCTTCATCTCACCTGATGGTCAGTGACGTTAAGGGCCGAAGATGGAATCAAGCTTGGCCTGGAATCCTTAACCACAGAGAGACTGGCTATCTTATCACCAATTGTCAGAACACAATAATGCTGTTAACATTATTACTAAGCAATTGCATACTGGAAACTGCCTCCAGCGGGTATTCTTGTGTATAATACTATTTATGGCCAATATCAACTAAATAAAATGTTGCCATTCATAAAATGAACAAGAAAGAAAATAAATAATGCTTTAAATTCAAAATAAGAGAATTCCTCTTAAATTCTGGTTTTTAGCGCGTAGAACTATTAAATATAAAATAATTTATATTAGTTTTACACTGTTATAAATTATTTTATACAAATTCACGTCACGCCGTTCTCCCACAGGGGTAGGGAGAGACCTTCTTCTTTTTGATTAAGGCGTCTACTAGGCAGAGATTAAACTTGCTACGATCCTCACATACTTCTTTCGCATCGTCTATACTCATTGCTATGATCCTGTCCTCTGTGTTACTATAATAATTTAAAGGACTGATTCAGAGAATTTATTTTTACGTCGCTTATCTGACCGTACTGTGTTTAAGATTAGAAGTATGACAACATTATTTTTAATTAGTGTTATGCACGGCGTGATTAGTCATTTATCAGTGTTCTTAATTTTATAATATGGAACCAAACCGTGGTTTAAACGCTAATGCGACCTTTTTACTCAAGCAAAACAATGTTACATCTAGTATAATTTTTTACGTAACTGATTTAGTTGTAAACAAAGTTATAATTTATGAAATGATTGATTATAGGTGCAAAATCTGTTTTATTTAATTTCAACTACAGCAGGTACGAGTACTTAGTTCGACAATATTATTGTAATCAGAACTGAATAACAAACGTATTCAACAATAAAATTAATACCTCTAAGAAGTCTTTAAGTTTAAAATAAGATTTAAAAAAATTGTTATTTATAAACTCCATTGACTGGACTCTAGAAGATTTTTTTTAATCGTAAGTCCCAACAATAAATAGTTACTGCGATCCGCATTTTAAGCGTTCTCAATGTTGACTTATCTCTATTAACATTCGAATTAACTGCTCCAAAACATACATTTTCTTCATTAATTAGTAAGCTTTAAAATAAAAATACAATAATATCATGCTGTCAAACAGTCAAATGCTGAGTGCAATTAGTTAGCAATCCCAGTTAAAAAAACATGTCTTGTCACATTCTAAGTATACCAACATTATATATCGTGCTGTCTCTATGCATTAAACTTCACGAACCCTAAAAATATAAACAATCAAACAACGCATAACATTTGTGTTAGTGAATCTCCTTTACCCAAGGTGCTTATAAAAAAAAAAACAAATTACGGAACAGGCCGGCTGAACCGAAGTTGAAGTTGTTTCGTTTCTCGAAGTCAGGCACTGGGGTCAATTGCGGCAGTTCGCTAGCTCTGTCATTGAAATTGACTGGTGGTTGGTCTGGTATAACTCCCGCTCCACTTGATATCCCGAAGCCTGTAGGTGGGACGCTTGGAATACCGGCCCCAGAAGTTGGTGCATTAGGGAAGTTGATTCCTGCAGGAGGCACGTTAGGAATACCGGCACTTGATGGAGGCACGTTGGGAAATCCGATTCCTGAAGGAGGTGTATTTGGAATACCGCCTCCAGAAGGCTCTACGTTTGGTATTCCAGCTCCTGATACGTTGGGTATTCCGTTATTGTAGTCATTATTACCATCATTACCAGTTGACTCTCCACCAAAATTTACTTCGTCTTGACGCGGGGGATAATTGTTATCATAGTTGACTTGTGATGGATTTGGCCTCGGAAAAGCCACTCCTCCATTTTGGTTATAGTAATTATTCTGCCCGTAGGGATTGTATTGATTGTTTGGTTCGTATTGTCCAAAGTTGGGATTGTACGAGTCCTGGTTGTAATCAGGTCTCTGATTGTTAGCTGGGCGTCGGTTGAAGTTATACATGTTTCCAGGCCTTACTTGGAAGATGCCTGACAGTCTGCGAGTGTCCCCCAGGAAATTGTACCGGGACTGTGATCCATATCTTCGGTCGTCCCGTGGTTGGTAGAAACCTAGCAAAATTATAACCGGTTTTAAATGATCTGCGAATATAACGATATAGGTTCGCAGGGATGGACATGGTAAAATACAAGAACACTTTAAAACACAATACTTATATATATTTTTTGGAAGAATATAGGGAAACGCGGCAATAACCCACCACGCTGGCCCAGTGCGAATTGGTGGGTACACAACATCTTATTATTACAATCAAAATATCTACCCGGTATAAGCAAACCCTTTTCAAATAGGATCAGATTTTATTTGGATTTATTATAATATAATCTTTTGTTTCGGGCCTTTCAATTTCCTTTCAAAGCTGAAGGCTTTTTATACCATGTTTATGTTTATAGAAACAATTCCTTGACAGAGCCAAAGTTTGCTAAACGCAATCATGGGAAGGTGAACTTTTGTACACAGCTTTAGTTACCTACTACAAACTGATAAATTTTCTCAATCGAATTTTCACTTTGCTTCGAACTGTTAAGGTCCAATTCAAGAAATTGTATAGTACACGCTGACGCGCCGCTAATTGTATTTACACCGCTGTAATTGGCTGTAATGTTGCCTGGTAAATATTACAAGCGGTTAATAGAGAATGTGCACGAGGAAAATATTATATCGCTGCGACCTCAAAATAATTTAAATAATGTGTCTATAGATATCTCTACACTTAGCACTTTAGGTGGAATGACCTAAATGTCATCCCAAATAAATTATTAGTAGCTTTAAGGAAATAAACGTAGTGGTACCGAATTTTAAGATTGGTATCTGGGCTGGTTGTTATTAAGTTTCATACCTTATCTTATCAGTTTTAAGTTCTTGAAAACCTACATACCTACTCATACAATCAAACATACTCATTGCGTGCTATATATTTTATCTAAATTTTGAAACATGGAAGATCTGTGTCTTTGTCGCTAGTTTGATTGTATAGTAAAGTAATGATCAAGCTGTTGCTTAATTATCAAATAAAAATAAAAAATTCTGATTCACTGCCGAAATAAATAAAATACGAACTGGTGCGAATTTGTTAAACTCCAATGTCATTAGCGAATTCTCGGCTCGCAAAACGGATGGCATGACGTAAACGTTTTGGAACCAGTTTGGTATACATCGCAAAAAACTACTGCTTTTATGTCGTTGACATTTTAATCGCGAGTAATGGGTTGTGACGTTATTTAGCCAATTTTTGGAAGGTACAGGTATCCCCCGAAAACATAATACAACTTATCAACTTTAGAGTAGTAACAGTTACCTCCCATTATTTGTCCATCATCAAGTACCCATAGCAAAGTATTTATGATGATACCTACTTACTTTGGCCTAGATGATAGGCGTGACTGTAAGATTTATTTATTATTTACATTTTTATTTATTACTTTGTTGGCCATGCTGAATCTAATAAGGTAATGCTGTTGTTAATGTTAATGGCGACTTAGCATGTTACTTATAATAAAAACGCTGTTATTCACCATCAAGACTTGAGGTCCTCATGTTTTACATAGCCATTCAGATACTTCCATTAGGTATTACTACATACTACCTTAAGCCATATACCAAACACATCAATTATTTAGACTCAATAAAGTTCGGATATTACGAATGTGCTATGAAAGCCAGGGATAGCCAAGGGCGTAGCTGAAAGGTTCTGACTAATATCCGAGCGTCAAGGTACCCAATAAGATCGCTTATGAAATCACAAGCATGACTTACAAATAATGTGTTGACATTGTTGATACTTTACTATAATTAATTGAGAATTTGAGGTGTATTATGCAGAGGTCCAACTCGAATCTATACACCATCACATCAATCGAAAGACACAAAAATTCATGAATAAATAATCAAGTTTAATAATGTCGAAATAATTATGTATTTTCTTCTGAGTTGGAGCATATACTTAACCAGATTATTATGGCAAAAAGTATAAAATTCTTTAGATGGAACGTATGTACTTTATTATGCAAATGTTTTTTATTTATTTCTACAATAAATTACTATAAGGGTTTTTATTTGGCTATAATGGTAACATTAGCATAATTATATGGCTTAAATATGTAAATTGTATAGGTAAGTAATTTATTACGATGATATTATTAATATATTTAAGACTAATTTGGCGATTTAATGCAATAAAGATATTAAAGAAGTACAGAAAATGTAGAATTATTATGAACTAAAATAAAAGACGGAAGAAAATCAGTGAAATTACTAAATAATTATTTGCAAATTAAAGTTAGCGAAATCCTTAACAGTAAAGTTTAGAATTTAAAATTAGACACAATTTTGAAGATTTTTTTAATAAGGGGTCAGTTAAATAAGACGCTAGGAAAGATTAAAGCAATGCCTTTTTCCAAGAAGGTGGGCTTTAATTATTTATATTTCCATTCCAAGTAGTTACATACCATCCTGAGGTTTGTACATAAAGTTTTCTGAAGCAAGTACTCAGAGAGGAGTCGTTTATTAGTTACAACAGTTACATTAGAGACTCGCCATTACCCATAGTAAATAATGCAATTACTGAAAGAGCGAGCAGCTCCAAAGTTGAAGTTGTTTTCTGTGTGTTGAACTTGTGTTAGAGCTGTAAAACCATTTTGCTCATCGGGGACAGGTCCTGATATCAATTTTTCTTTTGTTGGAAATGTGTTCGAGACACCATCTGTGAACGTTTCAGTTTCTATCTGTGTACGATCTTCATTTGTAGACACGTTTGGTACATCGTTGTTGTATCCAGTATTTCCATATATTGTACTGGAATGTTCTAAGCTGTCACCTTGATTTGGTATCGGGGGATCTGGTTCATTGTAATTGTTAACAAACATAACTTTAGTTGGATCTGATGTTGGACTTGCTAATTGTCCAAACTTGTTATTACGTCCGTATTTATTGTTTTGGATACTTGGTTTATAATTAGGGCTGTTATAATGATCGTTTTGATATATGTTTGTAAGTACTTTACCATCGTCTTGTGTTTCATCATTGAGTGTGCTTGGATTAGGGGGATCTGGTTCGTTGTAATTATTAACAAAGTTTACTTTCGTTGGATCTGGAGTTGTAGTTGCTACTTGATTAAGCGCATTTTTATTTGGGTGCCCATTTTCATAATTACCAATATTTTTTTCGACATGGTCTTCAGTTTGCCCGTACGTTCCATAAATAGGGATGTCATATGAACTTAAGTTTTTAGATCCCTGATTGTACATTTCATTATTATTAGTATTATATCCGTCATTCGTAATTGGTTGTGCTTCAGCAACAAACACTTCTATGCTAAGCGGGTTTGGTTCATTATAGTTGTTAACGAATTTCACCTGAGAGGGATCTGATGTTGCCACTTGTACATTTTGATTGTAGTAAGAACTCTGTCCATTAGGATTGTATGCGTGATTTTGTTCATTATTTCCATAGTTAGGCTCATAGTAATAAGAACTTTGGTATTCCTGTTTTGGATTGCTATTAACTTGGTGTTGATTGTTGGTAAAGGGAAATGAAAACCCTTGATTGCTGTACTGGTATTCGGGCTTCAAAGATAATATAGTCGACAATATTTGAATTACTCTCTGGGAGTTTGGTTGGTAAATGTAACCTTGCTGTCCATATCTCCAGTCTTCCCTTGGCTGATAGAAATCTAGTAAAATTACCTCGATATTAGTTAAAATTTACACGAGCTATATTAACTTTCCTTGCAAATAAATGTTAAAAGCAAATTTAAAATCCTATTCATATTTTAGAATCCACGTTGAATCGAAAAAACGAATTTCATGTATTTTACTTACAGTGTACTCTACAGACACTGTCTATTTTTACAAGACGTCTTGGATTTGAACCTAACGACGACATGGTGGTATTGAATCAAAAATATGTAATTCATCATAACAAGATGTTTCTGATTGAATCATTAAATTAAGCAATAATAGTAACAGAGTGTTGCATTGATTTTGTTGATCTTCCTCAGTAGGGGATTTCCAAAGGTACTATATGACCCATTAATAATAATGACCAAGGGCGTATATAAAAGGTCATTTCTGACCTATCAGTGTAAATTAGGTCAGACTTAAATAGCCGAATAAACACATCCTATGATGGAGTTGTTGGTATTTTTGAAGTAATTCTTGATTAAGTTGTTGAATACTTGATATTGAATACTTAATTAAGGAAGATATGCTAAGAAGATAAGCTTTCTTTATAATTTACCATTTAATAGTTAAGTATTGTTGTGGCAAAAGCACATGTCAACATGAAGTGAACAAAATTTAATAATAACTAGAACTTAAATATTAGTCATTGATTAATTTTAAAAAATATTCCGAACAAACACCGATCAGAAATGATTCGAATAAGAATTGCCCATTCAGGAAAAATATCTCAGTAAATTGAATTTTGTTAGCAAAAAAGACGACGTGCTCAACTATTGATAATGTAATTGCATAAAGTAAAAACATACGAGACCGGAACATTTCGCTATCGAACAAAATAAGGCCTTGCTACCAAAGTTCAGCACAACGCGAAATTAATTGACAAACAATAAATACATAACTTTATCACTGAATAGTATTGATAAAGTACGATGAAAACAATCCTTGGGCATTTATAAAAACATTGGGTACATTGTTAAAGTAAACATTAGCTATAAATTATTCGACATCAAAATTACCTAGGTAGTGCTAATACGAGTTTTTTTGGTCTATAAAAAAAGACTCGTGCAAAAACTGGATGTCAACGCATAATCATCCTTATAATCATGTTGCTAAGCATCAATGAAATCAGCAAATGAATCGCGATCTCGTTTTATTCGACCGGTTTCATAACATGTAGGTAAGAAGCGTGTTGTGGCATAATTATATTACCATCTCCGAATTTGGTCATAAAACAAATTAAAATAGTGGAAAACATAATTTTGGGAGCTACCACACTATACTTTTATAAAGCAGAAATCGCTGTTTAAGCAGAAAGCTTACGATTCACGTGAAATTGATTTTCTTTTCAATCGTCACTGTCGGTAAGGAGCGTAAGAAAAAAGGAAGAATTACTAATAAACAAAATAACACTTACCAAATTGGCAATTCACTAAAGCGACACAAAAGTACGCACACACAACAACAAACACTTTACCCATCTTGCGCGTATAGATGGACACGGGGAACTGAACTGAAACTCGGTAGGGCTACGTGCGGTAGGGCAGTGGTACCCGCTAGCCGACTGACCGTCAAATGCGGCTGATCTTGACCGACATAGCAATATAAAGTGACCGCTGCCGCGTCACATGTGAGCACATGAGATTGAGGAATATGCATAGTACAAATTCGGTATCGCCAGACCACCAGCGGACGTTACTATACCTCGTACACACATACATAATCACACAATTAGTTTTAGCATTAACACCCACGTTTCGCCAATTATGTCAAGTCCCATGTAATAAATAGTTGGCGAGCCTATTCTAAACTATACATTGCAGACTGCAGTAGAATATTGTAAGGTGGTACACAGAAGACATCAGAAAAATATATGAAATCAAATTAAAAGTGTTGTTTATTGTAGTGCACTGTTTATTTACTGTAATTTAGTAGGTAGTATATACAATATACATACATTATAAATTATGCTTATTTATCCCCAAACCTCGAAGGGATAGAACCTAGGCAGAGGTGAAAACCCACGTTTCGCCAATTATGCAATTTTTAGCTTTATTTTTAGACAGGGAAGCTCGTGGCCTTCATGTCACCTGATGGTAGGGAAGTGACGGACTATAAGTGCTGAATCTGGAATCGAGCTTCATCCGGAACCTCAACCACAAAGGGATCGGCTGACAGATTGTCCGAACACAATAATGCTGTTATCACTATCTGGCACGCACATTAGACATTCCTCATCAATGTTTCAACGCATAATTGTACGAAGTCGAATAAGAAAATTTGACATTATGTGGTAGCATTATTACGTGCTGTTGATGTACAGTCAACAGCACGTCAGACTACCACAAAATGGCAAAATTTCTTAATCGATTGTGTGCTCTATTATTACCATGTTAAGGTTCGATTGAAGAAATTTGACAGTTTTGGGTAGTCTGAAGTGCCGTTGACTGTACAGATCAACCTCGACTTTAATGACGGTGACGTCTCTGACGTCACAGCTGCTTCGCCGGAATCGGTGAATACCGGTAATACTCGCGGGCTACCGGAATCAAAGTAACCTTCTAGGCTCCGAAGAATGCCGGAACAGTTACAATTAAATTTTCCCTCGTACTTGGGGATTTTTGTCGGAAGTTCTGGTTTTGAAATTTGAATATTTCAAATTAATAATGAAAATTATACAAATTAAATACGCGATTAGTTCAAATTTGAATTAAATTGTCTGTGAGATGGATTAGGGAATATGTAGATTAAAAATATCAGCGCTTTCTAACCACATATTCTTTGTACTAATTTTTCTAACATTTACCTATACCAGGTCACTTTTTTTACCAGTGCTAAAATTTTTGGAATTCGTTCAGACCATCAAACTGAACAAACATCAATATGGGAGCAATTCCAAATGCACGAAAAAAATATCAGCAGTTTCACACATTTGGGTCAAGTAGGTACATATTATCATTTTGTATGAAACAGCTATATTTTTTTCGATTGAATTTTTTTCAATTGACAAAATAGCAACCTTAAATCGCCATTAAGCTCCAAGTCGATTAAAAAATTTGACATACTGCTTAACCTGACTTGCCGTCGATTGTACTATTTGGTTAAGAATATTGCTACTACATTGTAGCAAAACAATAATAAGGATAATCCTTTCTTTCAATTTTCTGTACATTCATTCATCACTACAACCTTTCCGGTGTGATCGATTATATGAATCAAAAGGTACTGGATAGCTTAATGACGTCTGACCGATATCACGAAGAGGAAACACTGCCGACCCCAGATAACCTGGGAACGATGCAGGAAGATGATGATGACGATTGATAAGAATAATGAACAAGCTTCTACATAGGGAAACGAAAATCGTGACCGGAATTCGATAAGAGTACCTTCTTCTTCTTGCTAACGTTATTTCTTTGACGATTCATGAGTGTATGTAATGATACCTTATATGAATAAACCATTTATATGGCTACCTAGGCAAACGTAAATCGTGACTGGGATCGTCGTGGGAATTTCCTAAGAGTCCCTAATTTAATATTTGAGCATGATCTTTAAGCAGCGTATGGTGCGGTGTAGGGTCTTCTTCCAGAGTTATCTTTGCAGGGAGACAGGTCTAACTTAGTAGTTAGGGGAAGGTGACCCAAAACCGTCAGCTTTATTATCTGCTCACGTGGGCAGTACAGTTCCTATCTGGGGGCCTACCGCCTAACTCGATTGCTGACGATAGCTATATTGCAATGCACTGCTTACGGCTATAGCAGCCATCCTGATTTTTTAGGCGGCACGGATTTTGTGCCAAATTGATACAAAATCATTCGGTTATCATTCGTTCAAAGTTATCGCTAATAGATTAGGTGCATTTAGTGCGAAATGACAGAATGACGTCATAAACTATAGCTTTAGCTTTAGCAATCGAGTTAGGCGATAGGCCCCCTGGTCTCTTTGGATGTATGAAAACAATTTTATGCTCAGGAGTAGCCGGTTTAGGCAGCATGTTCGCTTTGGGACACTTTCCCCTAATACGACGAATCCAAGTTAAAATAATAATGATAAAAGCCCATGATTACATATGAAATGAACTATTATGGTTAAAGCTTCACTTTTCCTTCGAATAAGTCACTCACTTTAATTGAGTATTGTATTACTGGAACCAATTTATAGAAACAAGGACGCATTTTTCAGAGAATCTATTATTTTCCAATCTCACTCATCAACATGTCGGTTCATCGAAACTTATGTCTTGATCAGTCGACTTAAAGCTCTTTATCGGGTAAGCAAATTAGTTTCACGAAGTTTTCCTTATTCTCAATCCTAAAGGCGCATACACGCAGTAGATTTGTATTGAATGAAACAAATATTGTATCTGAATTTAATTAATTGACTGTTGGCAGTTGTTTAAGTTGCTAACAGAGTGCTATTGCAATTTGAATCAAAATTTGACTTATCGATAGAAATTATTTTCGTATTAAGTAAGTTTGTTGCAAAATATATTTTAGTGACACCTTGAATTTGAATTTGCAACAACATTCTCATTGCAATTGAAACAATTCTGACTCTGTTTCAAATTGTCGTGATCATTTAAGTGATAATACATACATATTACATAAATCACACCCACATAACGCCAATTATGTTAATTCCCATGTAATAGGGCGCGAAAAGTTACAAATGTAACATTTATTAATTTATTTGAAGCTACGTTATTTGTGACCGTTGACTACTACCTACGTCTTAACGTTCGGAGTACGGTTTCAGGGATAGCTTTTGATGACGTCACGGTGACGACGTCATCTGAGAGTCATATCAAAATGCATTTAGCTGATAATTAAGTGCAGGTAAAACGAATTTGCTTTAACTGCTCGTGACATGGAAGCAAATGGACTTAGATGCTTGGGGATGATAGGGTTACATACATACGAAATCACGCCCTTTTAACACCCACATTTCGCCAACAATATAACTACAACATAACAACAATATAATAAACTGGTGTAAACGCGTTGAAAAAATATTGTAACTTTGTTATTTAAACGTCAACAATATTATTGCATATCTGAAAACTTAAATGGCAATAGGCTCGCCACCTATTACATGGGACCTAACATAATTGGCGAAACGTGGGTGCTAGTTCACCTTTGCCTACCCCTTCGGGGATATAGGCGTGATTTATGTATGTATGTATGTATGAAAACTTAAAAAACAAAGTATAATATTGTGATATGAGTGATAGATCTCTTCTTCTTCTTCTCCCTGCCCTTATCCTACTCTAAGTAGGGTGTGTGATGATGAGTGATAGATGTATTTTTTATTATTTAAGAAAAATATAACAGATTAATAGATCACATATATTTGGTCCCGTGTGGTGACGGCAGAGTAGAATATAGTTGTCACCACCCCAAATCTCTCCCGTGGATGTTGTACAAGGCGACTAAGGATAAATCAGTGATGAGGAATGGGCAGCAGCGTTCCTCTTATACCACCTAGCAATAGTAGTGCGACTTTTGTGCCCGATAAATGGCAATAGGCTCGCCACCTATTACATGGGACCTAACATAATTGGCGAAACGTGGGTGCTAGATCACCTCTGCCTACAGTTACACCTTCGGGGATATAGGTGTGATTTATGTATGTATATTTGGTCCCGATGATGGCAGGTAGGTACTAAATTCGAATACCAATTTTATTTTCACTTGCAATGTATAAATAAAATAACAATTTCTTGATATCATAATAAAATTTATTTACAAATTAACATACACACATAATTAACTTACCTATTACTAGGTTAGGTATTTAAAATTTCTTATTTCTTATCTGTCAAATATCTCCGATCGATTGTCAAACCTGTCTTGTTTGGGCTAAAGCACAAATTCGATTAAGAAATTTTGACAGATTCTGGTAGTTTGCTGACAGTACGTTTAAACTACTTTCACAATATGGGTCGTATTGTGTGTTATCAGTACTGTTACCAGTCAATCCTTCAATGCAAATTGATTGCTTGAGAAAATCTCTTTTTTTAATGCTAGACCAGAAGCTCTTGCCCTTCATCTCACCTGATGGTAAGTGACGATAAGGGCTGAAGATGGAATCGAGCTTCACCTGGAACCCTCAACTACGGAGGGGCTGGTAATGCTGTAACGCTGTTAACACTATTGGATCGAACCCGGGACCTCTGAATCTTAATTCCGGTGGGTGAACCACTAGGCGACGTAGGCTTAAAATCATTATATTTTTAATTTAGTTAGGGCCGGTTTTTTGATGCATAGTTAACTGTTAACCAATTGTTAAACATTGTTACTTATCTTTAAATATCACTGATATTTACAATGTGTAACAATATCAGACTGATATTTATCCATTAGTAACTAAAATATTGTCACTAATGGTTACATATTACACTGATATTTAGCAATTAGTAACAATTTTTAACAATTGGTTGAGTTAACTAGGCATTAAAAAACCGGCCCTAAATAAAACAAACTCATAAAATGAACCTTTCAGTTCAATCTTGGTGCAACATGCCGTAATTGTACAATTTTACAGAATTTTTAACAAAAATAGAAAATGTGTCACTGTTGCACCAAATTAGCAATATTTGTTTTTTTCTCTAGGTACTATTTTTATTGCATTAATGATAATTATTACAAGAAATATCTTAAAAACACTATTGTGTTAGATTTATGGCAATAAGGCTTAATGTTGGAGATGTGCAATTTAGAGTTGTAGGTGTCTGTTGTATTTATGAAGCGATATACCATAATGTCCAGAATACTTGCATCATGGTATCAGCAAATAAAGTATATTAAGCTCGTCTAATGTGGAATAAAGAGGCCATATTTCAAAGGCGTGGAGAGAGAAGATAATAATACAAAACATAATACGACAGTTTTCTACGGCAAGTTCATTTATAATTATATTCAAGGGATATAAGTACAAAGGTTGTCCTCTTATAAATAATTCACCCTCACTATTAATACACGTATTAAAAACAAAATTAATGTATTTATTTAATTTTGTCTGTAGTGCACTTTTTTATTTAAACTGTCTCTGCCGTGCGTATGTAATTTATTCTTTTACGGCCAGTTAGTCTGATCGAATGGTCAGATTCGAATTAAGTTTTTATAATTATTAGTACCTATGTACATATTTATTACTTGCGTACGTTATCTAGAATCAATTGTATGTACTTACATGCGATTTAGCCGTGTGTTATTGTGATGTCTATGAATTTGTTATTATCCGTTTTAGTAACTACAGCTGGGTCAAAAAGCAAGAATATAGAAATACAGCTGAGCTAAGCTGTAAGTTAGTATTAGAGGCGTGAGTCTCAGTTTAGTCATCTTGTATTTAAAGTAAAGTCAGTCATTTCGTTAGCTATGTTATTATACCTATATATTTTATGTCACACCTGACTATAAAGTGGACTTTGCCGCCCGCTACGCGTATGGAAAATCCCACTTCCTGGCCAGGGGGTGACATAAAACTATGATCTTACCGTATTTATTTAATACTTGCGATCTGACATACTTTGTTTTATCACCCTTGGTATATAATCTACTATTAATTTTGCTGTGCTCTGTCAGGGTCTATGTTTCGATATCTATTGTATAAGTATTATCACCTACCTACACACATAATATATAGTTTTAAAGTGATTATTTCTAGCTGGGAACGCTGATCCCTTTAATGTTCGGAGGTGGGCGCTAATAGCTGCGACACAGTTGTAAAACTAATGTGGCTGTTATCGAACACACTGATATTGTACTTTGTTAAAGTTCTTAATAAATTTTATTTTATTTTTATTTTATTTTATTTTAATATGCCATAAATGTTTTGAATTTGTGAGCTTATTTCTAAGTGCTTATCTTCCAAGCACCTTTTCCTCAATCCAGGGAACGAAGTGGGTAACTCTTGTGAAGAGGTTTGCGTTTCCTCGCTGCCCACATGGCTTAGCTGACGACAACACCCCTGTGACATAGTAGGAGCCTGTATAGCCCCTTTGTGGCACCTGAAAAACAATTCAACACATGGTTACTGTTAGCGACAGACACTGGCTAGTAGCTCTTTTGACATATTTTTGTATATTTTATTATTGTTTTTTATATATTTCTGACTATTGTCACCGTTATTTAGATTAGTGTAGAAGATAGTGGTAATTATAAATGTTATAAGTTTATATTGCTTGTTCATCTTTTACAGTTACATTCGCATTGGGTGATATTATAAGCTGCGAAACATTTAACCCAATCGAATCATACAAACATACCAATTAAAAACTATTAGAAATCGGATAATTTTATAGCCGATTTTTCATTAATTTTCTTTCTTTTTGTCGCTCAGGGGCCTTACCACCAACTCTAAACGCGACTCAATTCCCATTGTTAAAGTGAGACAATGCTATACGCCGAGTAGAGCGGCGTCCCGTTTTGTCACCCGCGGTTGGATCGCACTATTACTTCATGGTACGGCCACAGGTCATTACGTTAGTAAGTAAATCGTTTTAATACTTTCCATTTGTTTTCACATTCTTCTTCTCCCTGCCCTGTTCCCAGTCTATCTGGAGACGTCGCAATATGGTTCCTCTTCCATTCATATTGTTTTCAAATTATCGACGGATATTTATTGTCAGAGTATTTCGTTGCAATAAATCTTGGTGTTTATTAATTTTTTCCTTTCTTTTTGCTTATGTTACGTTCAAATAAAAGGAAACAACGGTAATTGTAAAAAAAGCTGCTTTGCATGTTAGGAATTAATCTACATTGCAATTACCCGTTGGCTTACAACAGTTACAACGTGAGGTTGAATGGTTACTTCTAGGTTGGGTGAGTGGTTTATGCAGTCAAGAGCTAGGACTGCGAAAATTGTGGGTTCCACCGGACATAATTTTTCGAAAGCATATTTTCTAAGCTGAAATATGTTATTTATTGTTGTCATTCTGATCACCGTTCATCGGTCTCTCCACATGGTCCTTTCGATGACTTTTCTATACATTTATCCGTCATTAGCACCATTCCGGTGTGATGGATGATAATATGCATTAAAAGGGAGTGGATGGCGATTACGTCTGACCCAAGGGCGGATCCAGGGGGTGGGTCTAGGACCTTAGTAGACCACTGATTAAATTGTTAAACATAATGTTTTTATATACTTATTTTTTGTCACGTATAGATTTAATTTAAGTGCTTTCAATATTAAATAAGTTTATTATAATACTGTTACTGTCAAAATTTAATTATAACTCCTTGAGACGTGACCATGACTATGGGAACACCACCCCCCCTGGCGTTCCCCACTTGGTTTGACCGATATGAAAGGAAGAGGAAACATACTGCGTCGCCTCCACACGACATGGGAACGTGAAAGTCGATGTACGTCAGTCAACTTACAATGGGCTGCATCAGAGGTCCACCACCGTACTGGCAGATCTCATCCTGTCGTTTGTGACCGGCACACAGCACTCGCTCGTCTATCAGCTGAGAATCTCGTTCGTAATCCTTACGGCACACGTCATTGCTACGCACTGGGATCGTGAGCACTATCGTTTTGTTAGGCAAATTGCCATCTGGGAAAAGAAGAAAGTGAATCAATAACTTGCCGTGTAGTGACGGCAGAGCAGAATACAATTAGTACAAAGATTTTGGTGAAGAAATTTTTTTGATTAGATGGTGGTAACTAGTCAAGGTGGTGACTAAAAATTTACTATCTCGAGTTCCTCCGTGCTTCGGAAGGCACATTAAGCCGTTGGTCCCGGCTGCATCTGCAGTCGTTAATACCCACCAACCCACACTGGGCCAGCGTGGTGGGTTAAGGCCCAATCTCCCTATATTCCCCCATCCATAGGCAAGGCCCGTGCCCCAGCAGTGGGGACATTAAAGGGCTGGTGATGATGAACTAGTCAGGCGGACTTGAAAAAGTCCCACCACCAACCAAATTGAGTACAAATACACCAAGGGAGCAGTTAATGAGGCTTACTAGAAAATATCAAGTCTATAATGTTTTAAGCACTATACCTACTTGGAGGAGCTCGCTAGCGCAGTGGCATAACGCGCTTGGCCTGCGATTGCGTAAACTAAGCAATCTGCGCTAAGGCAGGTCTTCGAATGGGTGACCAAACTTTATTATCTCGAATTTTTACGTGCTTCGGAAGGCACGTTAAGCCGTTGGTGCCGGATGCATCTGCAGTCGTTAATACCTCCACTAACAGGCACTGGGCCAGCGTGGTGGGTTTTGGCCCTATCTCCCTATATTCTCCCATCCATAGGGAAGGCCTGTGCCCCAGTGGGGAAATTAAAAAGGGCTGGTGATGATGATGACGCACTTTGAACCGCCTGCCCCTATTATAATGTGGAACATTTTGACCGCCTCCGTTGTCGAGTGGTTCGCCTACCGGACTTAAGATCCAGAGGTCCCGGGTTCGATCACCAGAGGTGTCCAAAATTTGTACTCGGTTTGGTTGGTGGTAGGACTTCTTTCAAGTCCGCCTCTTATCAAAATCTGTCGCCATAATAATAATATTAACAGCATTATTGTGTTTCAACATTTGTGATAAGACAGCCACCAGCCCCTCTGTGGTTGAGGGTTCCAGGTGAAACTCAATTGCATCTTCGGCCCTTATCGTCACGCCATCAGGTGAGATGAAGGACAAGAGTCCCTTCCCTGTCTAACTTATTACAGTCTAACTTATTAATTACAACTTATACTTAAGAAAAGGAAAAACATACCAGATCTGATATCTGACCATCCAGTAACGATAGGGTTGTAATTCTCAAAGTTATTCGGTCGCAGCTCTTTCGTCCATGGTACACATATCGGCTTGATTGAAGCTGAAAATAAAAAAGGTTAACTGACAGATAGAAACAAAAACAGATCATAATTATTCGTTATCGAAATCAATATAATAATGAATAATCATTAAAGCTCATGAGGTGGAATTTGCAACATTCTCGAAAGCTGTTCACGCGCAGATTATGAATGGAAGAATGTAGGGAGAATGGGCCATAATCCTCTTTTCAAATATAATATCATTGGCCATATCCCACCACGCTGGCCCAGTGCGGATTGATAATTTAACGACTCCAAATGCACCCCGAACCAACGGTTTACCGTAACTTGAGATAATACATTTTTAGTCACCCATCTTGTGAATAAATTAATATGAATATGAATACATCCAATGACTGGCCCTAGCGAAAATTCCTTTGTTTCCACACTCGCAGAGCACTGAGCTATCGAGCTTCCAATCACTCTGGTTTAGCTTCAATTATAAAAAGGAAGCTTCAATTATAGAAAAGGAGAGGAGCTCGCTAGCGCAGTGGCATAGCGCGCTTGCGATGCGTAAACTAAGCAAGTTCGCTAAGGCCGGTCATTGGATGGGTGACCAAAAATGTATTCTCTCGAGTTCCTCTTCGTTCCGTTCTTTCGGAAGGCACGTTAAGCCGGTGGTCCCGGCTGCATCTGCTGTCGTTTATTTACCCGCACTGGGCCAGCGTGGTGGGTTATGGCCCAATCTCCCTATATTCTTCCATCCATAGGGAAGGCCCGTGCCCCAGCAGTGGGGACATTAAAGGGTTGGTGATAGAAAGGAAGTGAAATGATAATAATTCAGCCTCACCCGTAAATGTGACATCATTCTTCAGAACAACCAGCCCGATGTCATTTGTGAGGTCGGCTGGGTTAAAATCCTCATGCTTGAAAGTAGCCTTAATCTGAGCATCAACTGGAGATTTCTCCGCTTTTACACCGCCGAGTCTTACCACATACCTAAACAGTGAAGTAAAAATATTTTACTTTAAACGACTACAATAGCCGGCTTAACCAATAAGGTTATTAAAGAATAAAACAAAAACGTTTACAATAGGGGATCGGAAAAATTTTCATATTATACATACATAAATCACGCCTATATTCCCGAAGGGGTAGACAGAGGTGAACTAGCACCCGCGTTTCGTCAATTATGTTAGGTCCCATGTAATAGGTGGCGAGCCTATTGCCATTTATCGGGCACAAAAGTCGCAGTATGTACGCATTGCTAGGTGGTATAAGAGGAACGCTGCTGCCCATTCCTCATCACTGATTTATCCTTAGTCGCCTTCTACGACACCCACGGGAGAGATTTGGGGTGGTGACAATTGTATTCTACTCTGCCGTCACCACACGGCACTACGGAACACACATACAATTCTATATATTTATAATTCTGCATGATTGACCGTTTTGACAGCAGATTAAAACATGTATCTATAACTCACAATTCGTTCTCTCGTTCATGTATGCAGTGAGCAGCCGTGAGGACATGCCTGGAACTGATGAGGGAACCCTCACACGACCACATGACACCACGGCCTTGGTTTTTCTTGTACCCAAGGAAAGCCAGCCAAGGGAAAAAGTCTGGGGAAAAATAATATTTGGGTCACTGGAAGAGATGTAAAACTGACTCGTTTTGTCGGCGAATTCATGTTCATATTCTTCATTTGCAAAATAAGTGTACATAAGGCCTTACTGCCGCAATCAGAGACGTCAATTAACTTTAATGAGTATTTAGTGTCAAAAATTTTCATTCAAATCTAGACCATAGACCCGGCAAAAATAGCGACTAGTTTTTACATACATACATACATAAATCACGCCTATATCCCCGAAGGGAAAGGCAGAGGTGAACAAGCACCCGCGTTTCGCCAATTATGTTAGGTCCCATGTAATAGGTGGCGAGCCTATTGCCATTTATCGGGCACAAAAGTCGCAGTACTTTGCTAGGTGGTAGGTATAAGAGGAACGCTGCTGCCCATTCCTCATCACTGATTTATCCTTAGTCGCCTTGTACGACACCCACGGGAGAGATTTGGGGTGGTGACAATTGTATTCTACTCTGCCGTCACCACCCGACTAGTTTTTAATTGTCATTTTTTAACGTTAAGTCCTCATTAACGTTATTTGACGTCTCTGAGTGCGGCAGTTATAGCTACTACTTAGCTTAAATAGTACTTTTTGCTTAATCACCCACACATTGGGTATAACGAAGAAAAAGAAAAGAAAGAAATAGGATGCATCCCAAAACATTTCCTTGTGGAATTGATCCAGTTAGGGTTACTACTTTAGATCTAATTTTTTCAATAGTTTTTTTATTATCATCGTAGTGTTCAATTTGTACTATTTGGTTTCTATTTTCTAAGTATGACTGGAACCAGCGATAGGCTGGACCACGAATGCTTGAGCCGTATAATTTGGAGAGTAGAATTTTATAAAATACTTTTTCATACGCTTTCCGCCCTTATAAGCCAAAAAGTAAATCACGCGTATATATAGTAGGCAGAGGCGAATTAGCACCCACGTTTCGCCAATTATGTTAGGTCCCAAGTAATAGGTGGCTAACTGTTATCGGGCACAAAAATCGCAGTACATTGATAGGTGGTATAACAATAATGCTGCTGCCCATTCCTCATCACTGTTTTATCCTTATTCGCCTTGTACGACACCCACGGGAGAGATTTAGGGTGGTGACAATTGTATTCCAAAAAGTATCATCTCCATAAATGTGAAGTGGTCGGCACAGTCAATCTCTGTCGCGATCCGCGATCAAAATCAGTGATCACGATCTGATTGATTGTGTACAAAGTAGATTAGCGGACTGTACACAGTCAATCTGGATATGAATGAAAGAGGAAACATACTGCCTGTGCTGACCTCAGATCATTTGGGAACGATGATGAGATGACCTGAGATCCAAGTAATGTTTTCTTATGTGCCCCCGTGACCACGGCCGCTGTAAAGGGATCGAAACGTCGGATACATAATAAAATACCAAACACCTAATTATACGCGAGTCTTATCCGTAAAAGTTGTTTTATTTCAAACTGAGATCCAAGTTTTAAGGTAGGATCGTTTTTGTTTGATTACCATAATCGACGTTTTGTTGCAACACCCGATGTAAACTCATGCTGCCATCACCGCATGATGGTGGCTCGGGCAGCACGGAGGCGCCGCTGGATTGCTTACGAGTTGGCTTGGATGGCTTTTGGGCGGAGGCTGCCAGCGGTGGCTTGGGTACTACGTTGGACCGGGGACAGCATATCTATGAAGAAGAAAACATATATACATAAATCGCGCCTATATCCCCAAAGAGGCAGACAGGGGTGAATTAACACCCACGTTTCGCCAATTATGTCAGGTCTCATGTAATAGATGGCGAGTCTATTGCCATTTATCGGGCACAAAAGTCGCAGTAGGTATGTACATTGCTAGGTGGTATAAGAGGAACGCTGCCGCCCATTTCTCATCACTGATTTATCCTCAGTCGCCTTGTACGACACCCACGGGAGAGATTTGGGGTGGTGACTATTGTATTCTACTCTGCCCACAAAAGTCGCAGTACATTGCTAGGTGGTGTCAAAGGAACGCTGCTGCCCATTTGTCATCACTGTTTTAAACCTTAGTCGCCTTGTACGACACCCGCGGGTGAGATTTGAGAAGAAGGAAGCAAATTTAATTTTACTGCCTCCGTGGTCTAGCGATTAGCCCATCGGAATTAAGATCCCGAGGTTCTATCCTCGTGGAAGTACAAATTTGTACACGGTTTGGTTGGTGGTAGGACTTTTTCAAGTCCGCCTGACTAGCTACCACCACCATTGTAGCAAAATCTGTCACCATAATAGTAATGTTTACAGCATTAATGTGTTCCGATAATTTATGATAAGCCATCAGCCCCTCTGTGATTCAGGGTTTCCAGATGAAGCTCAATTCCATCTTCGGCTCTTATCGTCACTTACCATCAGGTGAGTTGAAGGCCAAGAGCTTCCCTGTCCAGCATTAAAAAAAAACAAAATATACAAATTTAACATTATCCCGTTAGTCAGTAGATCAAACATCAAGATCATCAGACGTCTAACTACGTGACTAACCCCTGAATACAGAAACGCTACTCAAATTTTGAGCACTGTTTATAAAGTTAAGTGGACAATACCTGTTAGAATTTGTAAGGAAAAACTTCAATATTGACAATACCTACATAAATGTTAATCAGGATTCAAACTTTCAGTAGCGTTTCTGTATTCGGGGGTAAGCGATATAAACGTGCACCGTCTAACATAGTACTACAACCAGTGGGCCCGGGAGATTGCAATAGAGTCACCCCTATATTACACGGACTTAACATAAAAGCTGGTGAAATCTGCGCTTCTGTCTATCACTTAAGGGGGAAAGGTGTGACATATGTTTGCGTGTGTCTGAAAATTTAAGTCTCTTTGCTCACCTTGGGATTTTTGCCATCAAAACCGCAGTGTGATAACCTCAAGATTTGGAAGGCTTTCTGCTTAGACCTGGGATCCTGCAACATCTTCATGTAAGGTGCACACAGTGACACAGTTATGCATGTGCCAGTTGTCTCATCGATGGTTCTGCATGTATCTTCTGTGAAAAAGAAACCCAATTTGTAGTCGTTTCACCAATCTTCGTTGCTTCAACTTCATTTCACAAACGATATGACTCGCTTTGTCAATAGGCCTCGAAGATTCCATGTGTGCAATATTTATTGGCAGATCAGAATACAATTACGATAGCCATGAGAGGGAATAGGGTTGTTTTATCACATTTCTGTAGTAAGTAAGAAGTAAGAAGCCCTTGATAGGGAAATACCCAAAAATTGAGTGTATCAACTACATTCAAAACAAATAGTGGCCGCTCTTCAAATATCTGTGCAATATTTCATTATTTTACTTTTATCACCTCACTCATATTCAATTATCACGTCATGGTCGTCTTGTAAACCGTCGAAGACATAAGTATTGTTGGCTCAAATTCATTGTCAAATTCTCGTTTTCTAAATTATTATTCGTTCGTCAGGTGTCTATTCATTGCTTTTGGAATACCTTTGGTAAGACTACAGGACAATTGTTGATGCGTTTTATGACTAGAGCTATATTCAATTTAAAATAGAAGTGTAAGTGATTAGGGTAAAGTTAAGGTAAATGGAACAAAGAACATGTCGAAACCTTAATATGCTAGAGGATGTTTCAAAAATTAGCTCAGTTTAACCTTTCATTTCTTCTTTTTAAGCTAAAAGCTTTATTATATTCTATAAGCTATAATATGAAATTAGTTATGCTAAAAGCCAAAACCTTGAGCAGTATGGATTGGAATGTTATCATTCTAACCACTCTCTCCGTTCATCGGTCTCTCGAAATGGTCCGTTCCGTCTCTATACGTTCATTCATCACCTAGCTACCTTTCCGGTGTGATGTCGTCTGACCGATATGTATGGAACGGGAAACATACTGCGCCGACTCCAGACTGGGAACAGGGCAGGGAGAAGAAGATGCTGACGCCGTTACTTACTAATTATTCCAATAAAAGTTTATTTTGGTTGAGTAGTTTGAGTACCCAAGTAACATATCCTTTACGAAGAACCGTTGCAAAGCAGGTAATAGCGTAAACCAGAGTACCTGCTTCGACATTAAAAACCATTTTGTTAAGCACAGCCGGAAGGTGCAAAGTAGACGATATAAGGTCAATTGTTTTAGCATAGTAATTAGTAAACAAACCCATCTCAATCCTGTTTTAATCTAACCGGTTTCAAAGAGCAGCCAACACAAAAAGTGTTTCGGAATAAAAAAAGAAACGTAGAAAAACTGCGGCATCGTTTGGGGCTCGGGCAAACCATGACTTTGTTCATTATTGCGGAAAGGCGAATGTTATTTTTATGAATACACGTACCATGCTTTTAAAACTTGTTTGATTTAATAACTAAACAATCACTTATACAGTTGATGAATAAAAACAAGTGATAAATGCAACACAAAAGGAGAACTCACCATATTGACAAAACACCAAAGTAGCACACGCAAGAAACAACACAATCACTTTACGCATTTTGCACAAAATTTTTAAACATCACCTACGGAGTGTTGGGTTCTATTATAAACTAATGTTTGTAATTAAAAGGCTTCTTGGTTATTTAAATGTGTTTATTTACTTATGAATATACAATAAGCACGTCGCACCGTGATTCATCAAGTAAACGACTGATCTTTTGTTGGATACCGAGCTGGAGACCAGTGACGTAAGGAGCTCAGGTAAGTAAGTGATGCAGTATTAAGGTTTGTATATTCGTAAGTGTGTTCTGTAATTGCTTCCGGTACTGTATTAATTATAAGGCGCATGGGGCCACTGGCTTGACTGAGTCCACATTTATTTACAAGTTCCGTGTAGCCTACTATAATTTTAATTTTAGTAGCATCAAAAAAGATAAGAAGAGGTTTGTAATTGTAAATATTTTAAAATTTTCAACAAACATTATTTTAAGTCATTGTGTCAGGGTCAATATGCAACATGTTTGGATTTAAGTTCCCAAATACAGTCCACAGCATTGTCATCACTAACACTTTTCTAAGCAAACACTCTTATTAACATTGTAAGCCTGATAATGCTCCTAAGTTTTAAGAAGTTGTTGGAGCATAATATCCTATAGATGGGAGACTATTGGGATTATAGGTATTGGATGTCTATTGTTGATGACTGGAGATGCAGCTCGCATGATTGGAGGCCTAGCTAAATGGCAAACGATAGAACGTTTCTATCTAACAAAAGTCAACCATTGACAACTTCTCTTACATTTGACCTAATTTGACACGACGGTCGCCATGTTGCTTTGTCTGTATGTGTCAGTTTCATACATTAAAAAAAATACATTGGCCACTGGTAAAAATGCACTTTACAGCAGCGTGGTGGTCATTTTCTTGTAAATGGACTTCACCAACATCAAGAAGAGTGTGGAGCATTCTACTTTCGAATAATAATAAATAAATTCAATTGTAAAAAAAAAAAATTAAGAACATAAATTGATGAATGAATTACAAATAAAATTATACAAACATTCTTTATAAAACAATAAATATTAGAATACTCTTTTGATAAACATCCACATTACACTTTGCTACTAGCAAATAAAAATGGCAAAAGACGACATTTTATTATTATTTTTTATATGATTACTCTTCGAAGGCTCGCGAACTACAGAGCGCGTGAAATCGTCAAAATGATTGCATAGGAGTGTGTCGAGATTGATGGTGAACGAAGTAGATTTGCGGCTCGTACACAATCAATCTGGATCGTGATAATTGATTATGATCGAGATTGACTGTGTACCCATGCACATGAGTGGACGCTATTGCTTAATATACAAGTACTCTTTACCGACAAACACCTGATTTATGCTTATTTGATGTTCAGTCAACAGCACGCCAAACTGGACAAAACTGTTCAAAATAGAATCGAGTGTCAACCTTAAAGTGTTTGAAGTACAAAGGCAATTCAGTAAATTTGAGATTTTGTAGTAGTGTGACGTGCTCTCGATTGTACCTAACTTTCGCTGTTAGGTAGTTCTTGTTTCAATATTATAGGCATTGCGAATACACAGACTTGTGTAATATAAAAGTTTTGTAATGCGATATTCAAAGATGGCATAAAGTTTACTCTTTTTATAATGAAGGAAAGTACCTATAGCTGTGCGTGCTATATCAGAAAGGAATCGCGTTTTCGATAAACTCAATATACATAGGTACATCCTTATATCACGTCTTTCTCCCCATAGTCAGAGGTTTTATAACATCCGCATTTCGCCAGCTTATTTGTAATAGGGAGTAAGCCTATTGCCATTCACCGGAAACTTTAATCGCAGTAATTTGGCTTAGTGGAAAGGTCAGATCGCTGGCTTTTGCTACAGATCTCCCGGGTTCGAATCCTGGTTTTGTGAAAATTTTGTGATGAACACAGACATTTATTGTTTCCAAGTCATGGATACTTTTATGTTTATCTAGTATATTATGTTTCTATACTATAATTATTAAGTATATTCAAATTTGTTCGTCATCAAGTATCCTCAGTCATATGGTACTTATTTTGGGCTAGATCATAGGTGGGAGTGTAAGAAATATTTATTTATTATTTTTAAAAATGCTAGTAAAAATATAAGGTTAATTTCTACTTCTAAATTCAAATTCAAATTTCTTTATTGCGATATCTACATACATAGGTCCATAAATCACGTTTATCCACTTCACACTTCCATTTCGGGTACAATATAAGAGTCACATAAGTAGGCCTTGTCACTTCGAGCTACTTAAATTACTCCTTGGTAAATAGCCTTTAGGTATATAATGGATAATAAATAAGTATATTATTATGGTCATATTGTGCCTTATATAAAACCAGAACAATCATTCTTTATTAACCTGTCTTTGAGAATAGATATCGAGTATTAATAATTTATTGTTGTGTTATTTTATTATAAAAGCAATTATAGATACACTCAACATGAGTATATTTGGTTGATTCCGGTTGAATTATTTTTAATTTATGTTATTAGAAGATGGGTGACCAGAATATATCTCAAGTTCCTCCGTGCTTCAGAGAGCAAGTTAAGCTGTTGCTTCCTTCTGGATCTGTAGCCGTTAGTAAATAAATAAATATAATAATAATAAATATTTTTTACACTCACACCTATCATCTAGCCCAAAGTAAGTAGCATAAGCACTTGTGTTATGGATACTAGAAGACGGACATATTTTCAATATAATTATGAATATAAATGTTGAAAATATACTACATAAACATATATACTATAGTATACAACCATGACTCGGAAACAAACATTTGTGGTCATCACAAAATTTGCCTCTACCAGGATTCGAACCCGGGACCTCTTGGCCAATACCCAGCAATCTGAGCATTCGACCAAGGCGGCCGTTAATACCTACCAATCCGCTTTGGGCCAGCGTTATGGTTTGGTTCTCTATATCCTTCCCTCCATAGGGAAGGCCTGTGACGGCTGTGACCCAGCGATGAGGACATTAAAGTCCTGACGATGATGATGATCTTACCAATCAAGGTTTATAAATTATAAGTACAAAAATTTATAAACAGGTATCTGATATTGGAACTGACTCTACGCAGAGTGATAAATAGGACAGGTAAATAAGAACTTTACCTGATATAGACAAATAAACCATAGATAAAATAGGGCTGCAGCTTTTGTTAATTTATACTGAAAGAATAAGCTTTGAAAAATAGTTTTTCCGAGTTACAATTGTGGTGAAGGTTAGTACAACCAGGGAATGATAAACCGATAAATAAATAAATAGGTATTATCCTATATCGCTTAAGTTGAAGGGTAAACCACCGACAGCTGTGTTCCCTATGAGGGTCGGTGTCGGACAGGCGGCAGCTGAAAAACCTAAGCCACACTTGTGCTGTATGGAGTCCTTTCCTTCACTGTATTCATCACAAGCACCTTGCCGGAGTGATGGGTGATATGATTCATAGGATAGTGGATAGCTTGATGACGTCACACTGTTATAAATAGAAGAGGGAACGTATATAGAAAGATAATGATGACTTCAGGGCCGCTGCAGGTAATATAGAGAAACCCAGTGCATTTATTACTGTAAAAGAATCAACTATTCGTTTTTAATTATATAAATGTTAGATAGTTAGTGCCGTGTGGTGACGACAGAGTAGAATACAATTGTCACCACCCCAAGTCTCTCCCGTGGGTGTCGTACAAGGCGACTAAGGATAAATCAGCGATGAGGAATGGGCAGCAGCGTTCCTCTTATACCACCTAGCAATAGTACTACGACTTTTGTGCCCGATAAATGGCAGTAGGCTCGCCACCTATTACATGGGACCTAACATAATTGGCGAAATGTGGGTGCTGGTTCGCCTCTGCCTGCCCCTTCGGGGATATAGGCGTGATTTATGTTTGTATGTATGTATAAATGTTAGAAAAATCGCGGGTTCGATTCCCGCCTCAAGATCATAATTTTTCGAAATTCATTTTCTAACCACCAGAATTATCAACATTAAACAGTTGTCAAAACTACAAAAAAACTACTTTAAAATATTACAAACCTTTCAATTTCTGCGAATGCTTCCTTGGTCTGTTATTTTTCACCACGACTTTAAATTTATTTTTGACATTATACACTTCATTGGGTGCGTAGGTTTTGTCGGTATTATACCCGTTAAACCCCTTCTTCAAGTAAGGATAGTACGGATACGCTTGATTTGTCGTAGATATCTGAGGATATCCGTGATAAGGAGAGCCGTATCCGTAGCCCGGATATTTAGAATCGTAAGCGCCATATCCGTGGACATGATGCGATTCTTGGCCTTTATGTCCGTATGCGTTATGTCCATTATTTCCGTGTTCATTATATACGTGTCCATTATGTCCGTTACTTCCGTGTTCATTATGCCCGTGTCCGTTATGCCCGAGTCCGTTATGCCCGTGTCCATTATGCCCGTACTCATTATGCCCGTGCCCGGTAAGAGAATGGTAAAGTGTATCTAAAGCTTCGTAATAGTCGGGCGAGTGCGTGGGATGGGGGGGCTTATAGACAAAAGGGGTGTCCACACATTTCCGATAATTCTGTGCCACAATCAATAAAGCAGGAAAACTTTGAATAATACTACACAGAGTGCTGCCCGTCATATTGGCGCATTCCCTTCACGATATAGAATAGGACTGATGAATGAAAAATTTGTGCAAGGGAAATTGAGTTGAAGCTATCATCGAAATCAATGTAACGGCTTATGGTTTTTGAACAAAGGATTGTGAAATGGGAAACTGGCATAGTTTTGAAATTGCGCCGTTTTAAGTGACATCGTTATATTAATGTTGTTAACTGATATCATCTGGTATTAACCTAACTACAAATTCTATATTTATTGGCAATGTAATAGAACATGCTATAAAAGTAAAAATTATATTAGCTATAAAATACTTTTAATACTCTTTATCAGTAGCTTTGTAGTTGTTTTAATTTAGTTTTATATTTGATTTTTAATTGAATTTTACTAAGTAAATAATCTGTAGTTAGACACGCCAAATCCTATCTGTCTGAATGATGAGTTAACAGCCCACCAGGTTACTGCAATATGACTCATTTTCTAAACCGGTTTTATGCTTTACGTCAAAGACGTTAAGGTTCACAATTGATTGGAGATAATTGACAGTTTATAACCTGTCGTATGGTTGACTGTAGTTACATACATAAGTACAGGCATAAATGATGCCTGTTTATCTCAAAAATTTAAGCATGATATTGTACTTAAAGGGCTAATTTATACCTTCATTTCGCCCACTTACGCTAGGTCTTATGTAATCATTTTGGGCTGCCGGTATTTAACCCTTATACAATCATACATACATAAATCACGCCTATATCCCCGATATCATATGCTTTGTCCCTTATGACATTATAATTTTAAGTTCGAAAGCTATTACAAAGAGAATTTGTTCAGATAAAATTTAAATATTTTTAATTTTTATCAGTTTCAATTCTTTCCACCTTGGGCATACCATTAGATTATTTTGGAATATATTATTTAAATAATAATTTATTGACGTATAGATTTAAAGACAAAATTAAACACAATATCAAAATAGGACAAATGAATGCAAAATATGTGTAAGGGAAAACACTCTTATTAATTCAAGTGGCGTAATATTAAGAGTAAAACTTAGAAATCAATACATACCAACGCAAATACTAATACTCATAAATTCACCTTGATCTATTATTCCCTTGTTTTGCAATGTGGTTTTCCGCGAATCACTCAAATTATATAATTAGGTAAAAGGAATTTGACATCGTTTTGTTCTGTCCATGTGCAAAATATCCCTAATTTGTTACAAAGGAAGATGGGTTAGAAAAATTTAGTAAAATTATATTCTTGGAGCGGGAATGTAGATACAGCTCGAAAAATTATAATGTTAGATTATAATTTTTCGAGCTTTATCTAACCTATTTGTCTTTTCATCGTAATGATTTTTCTAAAAGTTAAGTAGGTAATGTTCAAATAAAAATAACAAATTATACCCTTAATTATTTATTTAAGTATTTTACTAACAATGGTTATCATTGCAATGGGCAATGATTATGGAGAGGAGATGCAGCGTTGGTAGGCCTCAAGGTGAACACGGATAGTGCAGAACCGATTGGTTTGGCGCTTTTTGGGAAGGCCTATGCCCAACAATGGGCGTCTCTCGGCTGAAATGGTGATGAACATTATTACATACATACATACATATGTCACACCTTTCTCCCACAGGGGTAGGCAGAGATCTCTTCTTTCCACTTGCTACGATCCTTACATACTTCTTTCGCTTCATCCAATCTCATTAATCTCTTCATGCAGTGTCACGAACATTGTTGCCATTATTGCCACGGTTCTATTCTGCTGCGCTTACAAAGAACGTATTATGTACGATTTTTAGCGGAATTGTACCTATCTAAGTTACCGGAAAAAATGATTTAATATATACATATAGGAATTGTATATAATTCCAATATTGTATATTAGGAAATGTATAAAAATAATGCTTGCTATAATAAAACACGTTGTTTTATTTGTTATAATATTCTTATATTGTACACAAATTTTTATAACACAGACATCTTGCTGTAAGTAAGTTGGTTAGGTTAGGTTAGAACATGAACCAACTAACAGGAAGTTGTGCTTTTATAGAAAAGTTACAATCTAATAGTTCCCTCGCCCCGCTATCCCCGTATACCCATTGATATCTTACATGTTTTACGTTTCCGATTGCTGTTTCGGAAATGTATAGATTTACAAGGAAATGTGTCTAATATAATTTATTTCATACATTTCCGTGTGATTTTAGTATCTTAATACATTTCCTAGCTATTGAATACAATGACGGATTACATTAATTTTCGTTAACATATACATATTTGAAATCAGGAAAACGAGCTCTGTAACTTTTCTATAGAGATATTTGGCCCTTATATTAGATGGGACTTAACTGGTAAAACGTGGGTGTTAACTTAACTCTGTCTACTCCTTGAAGGATAAATAGACGTGATTTATATATGTAATTGTGTATTAGCTTCGAACGACATATAAAAACATTGCTTAGGTAGTTTCCGAAATCGCAGATCCAGAGAATACCATATCCGAATACCATTTCTCACCAGTGTTTATTTATAAATAATAATTCCCTATCTTTTGGTTCACCAAAGAAAATAAACGGGCATGTAAACATTCTGCTACCGACGTGTCAGACGCGGCAAACGCTAACTCGTTAGTAAGCAAATCGTGGACTTTCTGGTGTATTTATACGAGCTGTGACTCGACAAGCAGGTATTGTGTAGTCTGTAAACATGTCAATGCATCTAGGATTGGTAAATTATAGGGACTATTAAGTATTAGACAGTACAGACAAAAATGTGTCAGACAAAAGAAAATTGTCAGAAAATAATTCGAAAAATTATTGTCCCGTGTTCTAGTTCTGATTGCGCCTCGGGAAATAATATTTCGAAGTTTTTCCGACTTTTTTAAGGAATAAACTTTGTAATAAATTTTATTTATAAGAACTTTCTTATTATAGTTATAGAGGAACTCGCTAGCGCAGTGGCATAGGGCGTTTGGCCTGCGATTACATAAACTAAGCAATTTTCGTTAAGGCCGGTCATTGGATGGACGACCAAAATTGTATTATCTCGAGTTCCACCGTGTTTCGGAAGGCACGTTAAGCCGTTGGTCCCGGCTGCATCTGCAGTCGTTAATATCCACCAACCCGCACTGGGCCAGCGTGGTGGGTTATGGCTCAATTTCCCTATATTCTTACATTCATAGGTAATGCCCGTGCTCCAGCAATCGGGCATTAAAGGGCTGGTGATGATGATGATGAGGTTGTATAGAAGAGATGGTGATTTTAGCGATAAGACCGCCTTTTGTGTTCCGTTGTTCGTGTTATTTCCTATATAATATGTCCTGTATTGTGGTTTAAAATATAGTGTACCTCCATTTTATTCTACTACTGAACGTAATGGAATACAGGGGAAAATGGTAGTGATGACGAATGACCCTTTTAGAAAGTCTCGTCGCTGTGAAGTTTTTAAAAGGCAGCTAATGGCCGCGAGGTTACTCAGGTGGGTTCTATTGATACTTCCATGCCTTCACATTCTACTGACAATATTGTGAGTAATATCACAAAAATGCTCTAAGTAGTTTTATTTCGAAACTGACTCAATCGAAAATCCTACAGTAAATCAAACGAAGTCAAGGTTATAGCTAATTGAACATTGGATATACCTGAATCCGTGAATGAAATCATAGAATTTACTGTGGTTGCAACACAGAATGAATTATGTATGTAATCGCATATGGCTTATTGGTTATAAATAACACTGAGTAATGCATTAAATAAAAATGTATTTATAATGTAGAGCATTGACAGGGAATAAAATTGACAGATTTATCGAGTTGGTCACCAGAAATTTAATAAGGTAGGTACTTAATCGATATTTTCGACAATTTTGTCAACTGAGTGTGTTTTAAAATACACAGTTTCTTTTTCGCAAGTCCAGTACAGTTACTTGAGTAATACAATTACTTGAGTAATAAAAATGTCAGCTTGAAAAAAAACTTAGTAAAATATGTTAATACAAATCATTTGTTTCATACATATTATCAATACACACATCATATCAAAATTTATTAAATGTATAAAACAAAAGCCGTGACGGTGACGGCAGAGTAGAATACAATTGTTACCTCCCCAAATCTCTCCCTTGGGTGTCGTACAAGGCGACTAAGGATAAATCAGCGATGAGGAATGGGCAGCAGCGTTCCTCTTATACCACCTAGCAATAGCAATGAACTGCGACTTTTGTGCCCGATAAATGGGCAATAGGCTCGCCACCTATTACATGGGACCTAACATAATTGGTGAAACGTGGGTGCTAGTTCACCTCTGCCTACCCCTTCGGGGATATAGGCGTGATTTATGTATGTATGTATAAAACAAAAGATGTTGATTGTCAGTCTATGCCGTAGAGGCATGTCTGTTTCAAAACACACTAAAATTTTGCATATTTTTATCAGACCAATCAGACCAACATTTAGATAGAGACAAAGAGGAAGAAGGAAATGTTAAATACGGGAAAAGACAATCAAAACAAAATCCTGTATAAACATTTTATGTCAATCTTATTTTATAATTACATCTTAAAGTTTTATGGCTCGCAACAGTGTTAAATATAACACAGAATAATACAAATTAAAACAATAGTTTTAACACTTTTAAAGTAGGTAACTTACATGCTATATTTACAATTTGCTTATACATAATAATTTTACACTATTACGCTCATATTTACAACGCTGTGGGGGGATCCAATGATTTATATACATTTTATGCACATATAAATATCCGAATATACTTATAATTATTACTGAATGTGACATGAGAAAAGCGAATAATAGTGTAATTGGTTGTTATCGTTAGTTTAGATTGGTGAATTAAATATAACTCAATATAAGTGCAATATTGTGTAGGACAGATTATAAATAAGACAGAATACATTTACAATAGTAGTTCAAAGTCTAGATACAGATACAGGAAAAAATATATAAAAAACAAACACTATTTTTTTGGTAATAAACTTCAATAAATATGTGGTTTACAAGTAAAAAGTTCAATGTCTCTTAACTGAAATTATTTAGTATCAATTGATAAAAAGTTATTCCATTGAAGTAACTCATTTATGCTCGTGGATATTGGCGGTAGCACTACGCACAACGCATTCGCAAAGGACTATTTATATACAATACCTACTTAAGATTACGAAGAAATATTATGTTGTTATGAACAATATGATGTTTCACAAAAAAAGTTTTTTTTCTGTATTCTAGACTCGACTCTGAACTACCATCAATGTATTTTCTATTGGAACATTATTACATCTATAAAATGCAACAACTTTCATCTTTGCTCATAACGTCATCTTCTTGTGCAGTTTTCAGTTCATCTGGGATCAGCGCAATACATAAGTTGCCTATTCCATTTGTATCGATCGGACGAATAGACATACTACACAGACAACAAAAAATTATAGCTATAAAAAGGTGTAAACTAAATGTGAAACATTACTAAGGAAAATGAAATAAGAAATTATTGTTCTGATGCAGGAATTTTCGATAATATTTATTCGTCACATCCTTTTCTTTACAATATTTTTTCTAAAATTTATGTATCCTTTTTAAATAACAATCACATTAAGCAATGTAAAAGAAATAATTTTTGAATTAAGAGCACGCTGTAAGACTAGGCAAAGAGATTATCTTTGAGACAGACAAAGGCAATTTACTGTTCGGCATGCTTGATAATTTTTAAACATAGGGAGAAGCAACGGGGCATTGTGTTACGGTTAGCTGTAGGTAGATAATAAAGTTATGGCTTGGTCCAAAAGGGGCAAATACGTCACAAAATACGTGACGTAGATTTGGCTCTTTTAACACCTAATCACAAATTATGTTAAACAAAAACTATTTTACAAATATACATTATAATGTAGTATTTAACGAGAATAAACTCTATATGTGTAGTTTTTACTGACCAAAAATCTCTAACAACACAAGAAAATATCAGACAGTATATAATTGTAATGCTTATTTTACAATCCAGATGTTTTGTCCCATGTATAATATCTGCTTTACAATACTATATTCAGCCACAAAGAAGAACCTAATGATAGATGATTGAATTTTCATAATTCTATTTACAATAAACCTTATTACGTATCTAAGTGGGTACTTAGATATTTTTGGTGGATTCAATAGTTTTGTACAACATTTTAAGCTAGAAAGATCACTGAATTTATATTTTTGCTCAATTGAATAGCCTAGATTGAATAATAGTATAAATATTTTTGAATAAATAAATAAATATTTCTAACTATCGCATCTATCATCTTGACCAAGTATTGTGGATACTAGACGACGGTGGATAGGAGAATAAACATAATAAAATAATGCTATATACATAATATTTATAAATAATTATAGTATACTACATAAACATACGCAACCAAGCCTTGAGAACAAATATCCGGGTTCATCCCACAAACATTAGCCCTTATCAGGATTCAAAACCTTTGATATCTTGGCTGAAGGCAATATCAAAGGTTAATGGCAATAGTTAACTTAACCATTAGTTAAAAGCCATCACTATATAATGGTCAAATATGAATAGAAATACTGCTTGCTGATTATTTGAGAAGGAAGGAAGATTAACTGCCGCACTCAGGGACGTCATTCAACTTTAATGAGTACTTAATGTAAAAACAACTTCATTTAAATCTAGACCATAGACTCGGCAAGAATAGCGACTAGTTTTGGGTTGTCTTTTTTCGACATACATAAGTTGACGAGTACTTAGTTGACGTTTCTGAGTGCGGCAGTTAGTCTTAAATCAGAAGGTGCAAATTGCTCTGACACTGTTTAAAGATTAGTTGGCACCACCAATTTAAGAAGGGCGTGTTTCCAATGTTGATGATGCCGCGTGGTGACGGCAGAGTAGAATACAATTGTCACCACCCCAAATCTTTCCCGTGGATGTCGTACAAGGCGACTGAGGATAAATCTGAATATGATTAGGAATGGGCAGCAGCGTTCCTCTTATACCACCTAGGCTAGCAATGTACTGCGACTTTTGTGCCAGATAAATGGCAATAGTCTCGCCAACTATTACATGGGACTTGGAGAAACGTGGGTGCTAGTTCACCTCTGCCTACCCCTTCGGGGATATAGGCGTGATTTATGTATGTATGTGTGTGTGTGTTTCCAAGGAAAGTCGTTTGTCAATTCGAGTGGTTTCTGGCGGGATGGGGCGGTTGCAGGGCTGGGTTGGCGACAGCTATGATATTGTCCCCTCTAGCCGCCACTACCTGGGGTCGCGACTCGTCAGTGTCCTGTAAGTAAATATTTGACAGGGTTTACGACAAGCAAACAATCACACCGTACCTGCTATAAAACGTAACAAAAATCATTACCCATGCTAACTTACAGCCGCACCCAGAGACGTCAATTAACTTTAATGAGAACTTAATTAAAAAAAATCATTTAAAAATTAAATTTAAATTGTAGTTAATTAATTACCGTGTAATTTCTTACCGGATGGTAAGAATAGCGACTAGTTTTGATTTGACATTTTTTGTATTAAATAAATAAATGAATTTTTTTACACTCACACCGGAACACTCAAAGTAAGTAGCCTAAGCACTTGTGTTATGGATTAGTATCCATAACACAAGTGATGAAGGACACATTTTTAATATAATTAAGTATATAAATGTTAAAAATATACTACATAAACATATACACAACCATGACTCTGGACCAAATACTTGTGCTTGTCACAAAATTTGCCCTTACCAGGATTCGAACCCGGGACCTCTTGGCCAATACCCAACGATCTAAAAACTATCGTTATATCAAAAAAATTTGAAAGGCTAAATAAACGAATAAGATTAATAATAGAAAAACTCACAGGTGGAGGAGTGCTTGTACTAGAATAGGAACACCTGGAATCGGCGTCGTCACTTTCCGCTTTCACGCCCCACCAGCTGTAATACAGATAACAATGAATTCTATAAATATTGTCACAAAGAAAAAGTGGTCAGAAAATGTTTAAATTATTCAGACCTCCTTTTCTCTTTGTAATATTTTTTTAACATTTATCAAAATATGTTCAGAGACAAAATGTTCTATGTTATATTTTTACTCGCAGGCCCGCATGAACTGCCGCACTCAGAGACGTCAAATAGCGTTAATGAGTACTTAACGTCAAAAAATGACAATTCAAAACTAGTCGCTATTCTTGCCGGGTCTATGGTCTTGATATAAATGAAAATTTTTGACATTAAATACTCATTAAAGTTAATTGACGTCTCTGAGTGCGGTAGATAGATACATACTTTGTTTATTAGAAGAGGCCGTGAAGTCTTTTCTTATTAGATTTTTTCAAACTCTTACAAGATTATTGGCATAATCTATATAGAAAATAAATATTATAAAAAAATTAAAAAAATAGTCATTAGATGATTATTCAGTAGAGATTACTGCTGAGGTCATAACTAAGATTAAGATAAGACCTTTTACAAAAAATATTGTGGTTAGAAAAAGTTCCAAAAATTATTGTAATGATGCGGATTTTTCGAACTTTTTCTAACCCACACAATTTCTTTTATACAATGTTTAAATAAAAATAAAAATATTGAATATAAGACGTAATTAAAAATAAGAAAATAATTAAGGATAACAATTACCCGTGGTTGGAGTTGTTCCTAGCAGCGTCGGGACTAACTCGAACGCCGTTGTCTTCACCTTCCTGTCATAAAATAAGTCAAATGAATATAAAACAGCAAAAGATGCCGTGACTTTACAATGTTTAATAATGGTGTATGTTTTATCTTATCAAAATGTAAATATAAAATTAAAGTAAAATTTAATTTTATATTTACATTTTGAAAAAAAATACAATTATTGTCATCACTCACAATCAATCAATCCTTAGTCCCATTGTACACACACACAAGGTGACTAATGATTGTATCAGTCATAAAGAATGGGCAATGGCAAAAGATAGATGGATGGATGGATGGATGGATGGATGGATGGATAAAGTAAATGGAATTCTATCACAGTGATACTTGGTCAGTTAATAGGTACTAATAACCTTGATATTATTGTACATCAAATTAATTTTCAATTTGATAAATGTCACAAAACCTTGTAGGTATACAATATTCAATCAAAAATTAGCAGCTCTGCTAGTAGAAATATTTCGTAGGTATTGGGGCAGGAAGATCCAAGACAAGAAAAATTAAATTTCATTCTAATGGAACAGAACATATAAATACATAATGATATTTTACAATCAGCCGAGAAGAAGTAATTGTAATGAAAACCGAGAAGAAGAGTAGTGTTAATAAATATTACATTATAATTCGTCTACAATGATATAGCAACGTAAACAAGAGACATGCAAAAAATAACAGAAATTCTACTTACCAAGATAACATGTGCCATTCTTGTTAGTTAAAAGCAATAACTAAAATAAATAAAGAAAATAAATTTTAAAGAAAGGATGAAGATTATCATGCTTACCTGTCCACTAGATTTACTAAATAGGAATCGTATACAACATGCATATTTCAGTGCCCTAATCTTACAATTTCCCATTACTATTATATAAGTCTTGACCAGTAAATAATACTATAAAACTAATTGGGTTTCTCAAGGGATTGTTCTTGGTCCCATAAATCTAGAAGAGCTTAATAAATCTTATCAGACACCCATTATTATTTCTTCGTATTTATCTACAAGAATTCATTACTGGTCATGATTTTATTGTGTATTCTGAAAACTTAATGGAGCGATAGATCAGTCATCGTACCAACAAGGCAGATATAATTACTTCATTTTATTTATTAATTTTCTAATTTACTAACTTACGCACGTTTAAAATTAATGATGGGATGCAAGTCATAAATATTCAACTACTACCTACTTAAAATTACTTAGATTTCATTTCGACTCTATGAATTATTATCACATTTATGTAAACCACTAAAACTCTAAAGATTTCAGAATACATAGTGACTACTCCAAGTGACCCCAGATAGCTAGTGGCCTGTTAGTCCATGTTAGGTAAGGTCTAGTCGGTGAGGTCTACGTGGGTGGTGACCTGTCGAGGTCTCTTCGAAGGCGTTTCGTCGTCGTCTCGATCTCGCTCCTCACCCGTCGACGCAGTAGGAGGAAGCCTGCGGGAAAAATGGTTTATTAAAGCATGGTTATTCACCTTCGTTGTTTTATTTGGAGGGCTAGCATGGATGATCAGCATCATAAACCCTTTTATGTCTCACTGATGTGACAAAAGTCCTCCATAATATAGATGGAAGAAAATAGGGAGAATCCATCCAATAGAAGTTCCATAACCCATAACCGAATGTTAATTGGTGGGTATTGACGACAGCAGATACTGGCGGGACCATTCAAGTACCCTCCGAAATACTGAAGATTCGAAATAATAGACCTATTTTTAGTCACTTAGCTAGCCAATTAGCGGTGTTTGACACCATTGCTTAGTTATGCAATGGAGCGTGCTAAATGCTAACTACTGCGCTACTAAGCTCTTCTCCAATGATCTCCTCACAGATATCATTAGAGAGCAATTATGAAGTATTTTTCATAGACCTCTCATCATCAGTCTGCTCTCATCCCATCCTATTTGGGGTCAGTGCAGTATATCCTCTTTCTCCACTCTCTTGTATCACTCGACATCTGTGTATTATTGAGACATCTATAATGTTTTATATTTTCTATTTGTGTCCCAATAAATGTTTCTTCCTTTCTTTCTTTCATCTCCTAATCCTCATCCATCACCTTAATCCATCTATCTTTTCGGGGGTTTTCGTTCCACCGTGAGCCATCCTTCTCTCATGATGATATTTTAATGTCCATGAAAAGTCTAGATTACAGAATGATAATAGATTTTAAGGGCGATAAAACAGACGTCTCAGATCGCAAGTATGTATCACCCTCGCTTTCGGCTCGGACGTCAAATAGGTACCTACTTGCGATCTGAGGCTTTCTTGTTTATCGTCCTAGGTAAGATTATAGTTTTATGTCAAACCCTGACCAGGAAGTGGCATTTTCGAGTTTATGGTTAGGTGTGACTGTAAGTAAGTAATTTACCCGTGCTTTGAGTAGTGCAAGCCCGCTCGCCTTACTAATTGTCGCGCGAGGGGAAACAACTCGTCGCGTCGAGTCAGCAAAGCAGGCACGCACCGGCTCATCTGTGCCGCCGCTTCGTTCACCATTACCTGGGTCAAAATTGACATCAAAATTAAGACAAAATTCATCATCATCAACAACACTTTTAGTTTCTCCACTGTTGTATCATTTTTGAAATTTTACTGACTTTATTTTCGTTGTAGTATAAATAGTTGTATACTTAGTTTAAAGTACCCTACTTGCGAAATTATTTTAATAATTATGGTAAACATTTTATATTATTTTTAGGTGTGAGTTAGAATAATAATAGAATGAGTTAATATACTTTTTTGTGTAAGTTTAATTAATCTTAAAGGTAAGAAAATGATAATATAGCTATATTTTTATTTTCTTATTTCTTTACGTAAATATTTTCCATTTCTTTTCTTTCTTTTTTTCTCTTATATAAATGAGTATTCTTTGATTCCAAATACACACATATTAAAAAAAAAAACAGGTAAACAGATAAGCTCAAACTACCTCGTGTAAAGTCAGAGGCTTCTCCGGCTTCCTCTTGCAGTCGAACCTGCCGTAGATTGCCGCGTACTTCCTGATCTCCTCCATCCGCCGCGGGTCCGACTCCGGCATCATCATCACTAGTTCCAACTCCTTGCACATCTTCTTTTTCGCATTCTGCGGCTTAGGCTCCAGCTGAGGCAGCTGCTTGCTTAATTTGTCTGCCGCTGCAGCTAATTTTTGTACGTGGACATCTAGTAGGACGGGAGTGAGCTGTACAGGAGACGTGATCGAACTGGGACTCGAACCTGCTGACGCAGGGGGACACGCGCTTTGAGGGGAAAAGGACCGGGCTGTTGTTGACGTGACAGGAGTAGCTGGAGCTGGGGAGGGTGGTAATACGATCTTTGTGAAGGTATTCACTTGGTGTACCGGACTGGCGTTGGGGGCTGATGCGTTGGAGCCGCAACTATTCTCTGGTGCCCCTGGGGACGGGCTGTACATTGGCCTGTTGCTTTCTGGCGAAGCGACAGTCCTTGGTAGCACGTTGGGTAAGGAAGGTGGAAGGTTTAGTAATCTTTGATTGCATTGGATGAAAGGATTCTCGGTCGGACAAATGTTAGAAACGATGGGTATCTGGAAAAGAGCGGGGTTATTGACCCATTCCTGCAGAGCCTTCTGGAGCCGCCTGACGTGAAGGGGCTTGGACGCCATGCCCACAAGAGCCATTATTTCCAGAAATTCCTCTTCACCAGCGTCGCAAAGTTGTTGCACGTCATCACCCCCTGTAAAATTAATGAATTAAATTGTAAAACAACACGGGGATGTAGGCGTGAGTTATGTATGTATGTATGTAAAACAACACTGAAATTTTTTTTTTTTTTAAGTTTTGTTTTCTTGATACTTAGAATTAGAAATGCGTGTTTTTTTGGCCACATTCAATAAAATGTTAATCACCATAGCGTGCATCCACATAACAATCTAACACTTCAAGGAGAAACATTAATCTAGCTATTGTTAAACTACTTTCTCAAGACAGAAAAAACTAATCCTATTCTTATTAATATGCAAAACTATACAACTATGTAACTCGTAAGGCAGGTTCATAACAGATAACCACAAAAACGTGTGATAGTACAAAAAAGTACCGCCACACACTCGCGTTTTAATTTAGGCAAAAATGCTAATTTCTGACGTGACCATTTTGCGAAGGGGCCGAAAAAAAAACAAAAGGTGCTCGCCTCGACGCCGGCCAAACCCTTCTGGTCCCAGTTGGTAATTGAAGGAATTAAAAAGTGAAACATTAGAAAAAAGACATTTGCATGACATGAGGCCGTCTGCGCGCCTTTCTGACGTTTTTTGTCATCTCGCGTATGGAAATCTGTTTTTTGGACATCGCGAACGATGAGAAAGTATTTTTTCTTGAGTTCCGAGACAACTTTGAATGAACGTGATTAAAGTTTGATTAGGGATATAAGTTTCGGTGTTCCATTTGACTTTCCAATGCAGTGTTTTCACAAACTAGGTAATAATAATAAAATTTTATATATTTTTTAATAGTTTATAATTACTGAATAGGTACACGATTAAAATATTTTTAGCGACTGGTCAAGACATTTTTATCGTCATCAAAGTTGTTATGAAAAGTATTTATTACTAATTTGACGAAGAGTATATTTTTCTTTTTTTTTTTCTTTAGCTAAAATATGATTGTTATAATACTTAAAATTACGATCAGCAAAGTTTCCACAGTTTAGGTATAGTGTGTTTATGGAATTGCAGAACAGATTTTTAATTATTTTTGGTTTTCGTCAATTCGTCCTAAATGGGCCGTAAGCACTTGGGACCAGATGGCCGTAGTTTAGTAGATATTAAATTGACATTACCTACTTAAATTTAGTTTTATTTATTTTTGCGGTCAGAGACCGCAGCTGTTATTTAGTCTTTAAGGTACAACTTCAAAGACTGAAATACTATAAGGTGCCTATGATACTTAAAAAAATGATTGACCAATATCAAGATCTGTGAAGATGGAGAAGGAGAAAAAGAAGAGACTGACCCATTTCCAGCAGAGTGTCGTAGTAAGCCAACAGGCTGGCTCTCTGCATAACTCTGTAGAGTTGAAGCTCAGCCTCGTTTGCCGGAGCCGACGTCACGACCACTGCAAACAAAAGTTTTCATATTACTTAGGTAACACTATTATTTAGAAATCCCCCGTAGGAACTAAAAACATTTGAACATTGTAGTTGAACTTTAATGAATTCAATGCTTAAAACAATAGTAGGTACTATATAATACATGCGTATGCTCTACTATATCATACATGCGTATTACAGATCTGCGTCAGTCCTATAGGAGAGTAGGCAAAGACTACCGCCACTTCGCTCTACCCTCACACAACTTCACTTACATTAATATTCTGTTATTATACATTTCCTTTTATTTTTTCCACTTTAGTTTTTGGAGAACATCCCTGGTTTCATCAGTTAATGTTTCTTCTTCAAGGCCCGATCGTCCACTTTCGCGCTATGTACCTATCTCTTACGTTATTCTTCTTTCATTCATCAGCTCTACATTACCAAACAATCTATTTTACTTTAACATAAATGCAACACCAGAATTTGAAAGTGAATTTTATTGTTAATAAAAGACAATAATAAATATTAAAAGAGACGTAAACCTCTTCATAGTAGAGAAATATCATGGAATATGATCTAAAGACCATTATGTATGTGACACTTTGTCAACATTATAGGTAGTAAAGTTTCACATATACAGTTCCATAGTAAGTTTTCTGATTAGATTTTTTTATATGAGATTCCCAAATTCGCTCACCATGTCTGCACAATGCTAATGCAGCACCCATCACAATCCGTATAATTTCCCAAATACCCGATGCGGCGGCTGTCCGAAATTTCTAGAAAACTAAAATTCGCGTGCCTCTAACAATTTGGTAGCATCGATTTGCGTGAGGCAAGCCCAGCATAAAAAACAACCCTCCTTCAATCCAACCCTAGCTATTACCAAAAAGAATCGACCGTTACCGGACGAAAAAATAGATGAATAATGCCTTACATGAAAGGGGTTCGACTCTTTTGTTAGCGAACGGGTTAGTTACGCGCCAATGCGATCTTTCGCGGGAAAAATATCGACCGAGCCGCCATGACACAGAAAAAATTGTTGCCACCCTACTCGTGCACTATTAGTTTTTATTGAATAAAAAAATGGGGTGGGACGAGACTCCACCCTCCACCCTCAGGTAAAAAAAAAGTTTACATTAGGAAAAAAAGTAAATGAAAAAAAAGGTTATGTGAGTTTTTATTTAAGTGCAACACCAACTGGATTTTATGTCAAATTTTGTTGTGTGTTCTAAACGTAGTGTATTATATACTCTTTGGTGGGTTCAATCTAGTCAATACGAATAGGTTAGTACCAAAATATTTTTGTTCAGTGAGTATTTGTCTTTTAATAGTAATTTTGTCTATGCCTGAGTAGATAAAAAAAAATTAACTAGTAGTTGATTAAATATATATAAATCGTAATTTAAGAAATGTAAATTCCTACACAAATACTTACTGCCGCACTCAGAGACGTCAATTAACTTTTTAATGTCCAAAAATTTCATTCAAATCTAGACCATAGATCCGGCAAGAATAGCGACTAGTTTTGAATTGTCATTTTTTGACGTTAAGTACTCATTAACGTTATTTGACGTCTCTGAGTGCGGCAGTGGGTTCTTAAAAAGACCTATAGACGCAGGTATTCTTTTGTTTTTAATAATGTTGTGATCATACAAGAGATCGAATTCAAATCATTGAATTGGCAAACTATCACTGTGTAAAAGAGAGAGATAAATCTAAGAAGATAATTGAAGATAAATGTGATCAAAAAGGTTGCAGTTAATTCAAGACTCATTTCAGATCTTAACACTTAGAAGTTTAGGTGCATAATAATAAGACACGAACTGTGAGCCGACAATGGTATAATTAAGTTTCGTATCAAACCCTTTGGCTGTTCTTATAAAAAATCATGAGAAAGATTTTTTCCGACAGTCTTACAGTAAAGGAAAAAAAAATGCTATTCGCGCTACGATGTCCAAAAAAGGCATTATTAGCATAATCTACTTCAAGAAAAAATCGCCACAGACGCGCGAATGCAAAATAGCACTTTTTATGGATTGGCAAAGGGTGCCTCGGCGTTACTGTATTGTTCGTTTTTTCTCTACTTTTATTTTTCAAAAATGGTCACGTAGTTGATTTGCATACACGATCTCATTCATTACGAGTGTCTAATTTATGCAACTCTCACGAGAAGATTTTTTTAATGTAGAGTTTTTTTTTACAATTTAGCTACACCATCTTGTCGAAATTTGTCGCCATAATAAGTCAAGACTTGCCATGTCTCAGTAGATTCCATGTATCCAAGCATTAAAGTATCAGTTAAAACATCTTGCTAAAAGATAACCCATCTTAAAGTAGCAAGTATTTTCAGGAAAAGCAAATTAATTTCCGATCAGCTTAAATTGTACATACATACATACATAAATCACGCATATATCCCCAACTATGTCAGGAGCCTATTGCCATTTATCGGGCACAAAAGTCGCAGTACATTGCTACGTGGTATAAGAATGAACGCTGCTGCCCATTCCTCATCACTGATTTATCCTTAGTCGCCTTGTACGACTCTCACGGGAGAGATTTGGGGTCGTGACAATTGTATTCTACTCTGGCGTCAGCACACGGCTTAAATTGTCTTTTTAGTAAATTCATTTGATAGCTCTACGTAGACATACTTGCGTAATATTTTAGAGCCTTTCTATACTTTTCATATGAGATAACTTAATGAGTTAGGTAGCCTAAAAGAGGAGGTCAGAAAATTTATTCTTGCTGCGATTTCTGATTATCATCATTAACATAATTACTAGCCCTTTAATGCCCCTACTCCTGGGGTACAGGCCTAATATAGGGAGAATGGGCCACAACCCACCACCCTGGGTCAGTGCGAAATGCACCCGGAACTGACGGTTTACCTACGAATGAACTCAGGATAATATAATTTGATCACCCATCCAATGAACGGCCTAAGCGATTATTGCTTAGTTATTTAATCACCGGCCCAATCCATTCAGTATTCCCCGTATTATAATTATGCCCCAGCAGTGGGGGCATTAAAGGGCTGGTGATGATGATCCTGATGATGACGTGAAACACTTCTCGATAAACGTAACTGTTAAACAATTAATACTGTCCATAAAATCATAAAGAAGGATCATAAAAAAAACTTGTTTTGTACACACTTACGACGCGGTTCATCGTACCATAATCCCATTGTAGACACTAGAAATATATTCAAAAAATTGTAATAAGATTTCTATAACGTTGACAAGATCAAATTTTAAAAACTGCCTAATTAACATCGCCATTCTTCATTCATGCTTCATCCATTTCCATAAATAAACTATAATTATCTACTCACTTACCGCAACTCGTCAAACACACAGTACCGTGCGAAAATTACGACTAATCAAAAAATACGATTGTAATTAGGTCGGATACGAGCATCAAAAGAAAAACGCCCTAACCTGCTTGTCTATACGCGATTTGAATAAAAAATTCCATGCAACGCAACTCCTTCGACCGATAAACAAAAACAAACCATTGTCATTGTCAACCATCCATTCGAAATTTGAATAGGGGCAGCCGATTCGGCAGAGGCGCTAATGATAGTGCAGCCACCAAGACGAGACAAAAAGGAGGATGTGACCCGGCATACGATCGCGCGTATTTTTTAACGCTAGGCCGAAGTGATTGATATGCGTAATAGTCTCTTTGCTTTATGAATATTAATGGCGCTATTGTACAGGTTGCGCTAACGACTAGAAAGACGCTCCTTAGTTTTTTCGGCGGCTTCCGTGCGAATTTAGCTCCAGAAAGTCTTAGTGTCGAAAAAAGTTTGGTTATGCTAATCCATATTGCAACGAGGTTTTTTATCTTTCACATGCTATGGGAACTGTTACGGCGTCGAGTTGTGATTTGCTTACCATATTAATTTGTGTGCTGCAGTGTAATTTTTAATGAGCAGCAAACAAAAACATTAATGCCGCATATGACTTCCGTCGAAAAAGAATAAAAGACAATGACTGGTCGATTTACATACGAGATTAGCCCGAAAAAAGATCGGTGCACTTTTTCGGGTTTTTTTTTTCGAATCGAAAGTGAGATTTGGGCAGGTGTCGGTGACCCAAAGGGTTTTTCAACTAATTAATCAGAGTTGCATCTGTTTCGTAATTACGACCCGGAGGGAATTTGAAGGGTTAATCAAATATAATAAAGAAATTAGACCGATGGACATGTGTTTTGGTTTTTGCTCGATATTGAGATTGATCGGGCAACTGCGGTTGATGTAAAATGTTCGTGATAATTCCATTTAGAGATCTATCATCATCATCATCAGTCCTTTTATGCCTCGACTTTATTTATTTGTTTTGAGGAAGGTTTACAGCTATTAATTACTAAAAATATTCACCATATAACTCCTTATAGCTAATTTCATACCTCCACATAATCTACTGTTATGGATGGAAGAATATAAAAAGCCATATAATATTGGTGTGCAGCCGTGTGGTGACGGCAGAGTAGAATACAATTGTCGCCACCCCAAATCTCTCCCGTGCGTGTCGTACAAGGCGACTAAGGATAAATCAGTGACAAGGAATGGGCAGCAGCGTTTCTCTTATACCACCCAGCAATGTACTGCGACTTTTGAGCCCGATAAATGGCAATAGGCTCGCCACCTATTACATGGGACCTGACATATTTGGCGAAACGTGGGTGCTAGTTCACCTCTGCCTACCCCTTCGGGGATATAGGCGTGATTTATGTATGTATGTAATATTGGGCCATAATCCACCATGCTGGCTGACCCAGTGCGGTTTGGTATGTATTAGATACCTAACGACTGCAGCAGCCGGGCTCAATGACTTAACGTACCGTGCTAACTCGACTCAAGATATTATTATGTAATTGATTTTTGGCCACCCATCCGATGACCGGCCTCAGTGAACGTTGCTTAGTTTACGCAATTGCAAGCCAATGGCGCTAGCCACTGTGTCATCGAGCTCCTTTTGGAGCACATTTTCCTTGCAAGGAGTTTATTAATAGTATCTAAAGTAACTACTCTCTCCCACACTAATAAGTAGCCTGAAAAAAGGACAAAAAACGGGGCTACTGTTTTTCCTCGACCCAAGCTGTAGCTCGATGGACCCGAGACAATGACATGCCGATATTGTAGTAGACTGCCCAGATCTCGTTAGAAAACAATTTCGGGGTTACTCAGTGTCCCTACGGGTCAAGGCTATGTATTTTTACTGAGTGTGCTTTCCATATTTTTTTCGTTTGTAATTTCCCAAGTATGTCATTATTTATATTTTTAATTGAACGTTACACACGATGACACAGAAATAACGCACACCCTAAGCACCACCCATGCTAACACTACGGTAATAATTATCAAAATTAATTTTAGAATTTTCCAAACATTTCGCTTTATTGACAGAACAATTTTTATAAATACCTAAGAATAGTTATTTGTTGTACGTGAGTGCAAAGTTGATTTTTAACCGCGAGCTCAATTTTGATGACCGAGCTAGCGAAGGATTCTAAAATTGAATCACGAGCGTAGCGAGTGATTCAAAAATTAGAATCCTGAGCGATAGCGAGGGAATCAAAAGAGCACAAGGTGAAAAATCTTTGCACTCGAGTGCAACACGTAACTTTTCATCCCCCCCAACGAGGAAATTGCAAAATACAATCACAACAGTTTCTGTTTTCACCCAGAAACTTCCACAACACCCTCCCATTAACCCAAACACACTCTCAACACCCACCCAGAAACACCCACAACATTCACACCCGCAATACACACCCATCCACTCAGACACACCCAAAAAACACCCATTCACCCAGAAACACCCACAAAACACCCATTCACCCAGAAAAGCCCACAAAACACCCATTCACGCAGAAACACCCACAAAACACCCATTTACCCAGAAACACCCAAAAAACACCCATTCACCCAGAAACACCCACAAAACACTCATTCACCCAGAAACACCCACAAAACACTCATTCACCCAGAAACACCCACAAAACACTCATTCACCCAGAAACACCCACAAAACACCCATTCACCCAGATACACCTAAAAAACACCCAATCACACCCAAAAACACTCAATCACCCAGAAACACCCACAAAACACCGATTAACCCAGAAACACACAAAACACTCATTCACCCAGAAACACCCACAAAATACCCATTCGCCCAGAAACACCCACAAAACACCCATTCACCCAGAAACAACTACAAAACACCCAATCACACCCAAAAATACTCAATCACCCAGAAACACCCACAAAACACCTAATCACACCCAAAAAAACACCCAATCACCCAGAAACACCACAATACTCACCCATCCATTCAGACACACCACAAAAACCCATTCGCCCAGACACACCCATTCACCTAGACACACCCTCTTCACCTAGACACACCTCCAACAGCCACCCATCCACCCAGCCACACCCGCAACACTCATCCAGACACACCTGTAAGTACCTAATAAAAATTACCGTCCCTAATAGAGTTCCGAGACGGTCAATCAGCTTGAGTCAAGCACGTTGATTTTCTGTATGTTTTTGTTCCGTTTCTAGCGTAAACAAATCAAACAGACCTAAAAATCGTTGTAGACGATCAAAATGTTTAAAGCAAGATTGACGCCAAGCTGATTGACCGTCACGGAACTCCTAGGTTTTAACAAATTTATGACGTGAAAAGAAAATGGCGCGCGCAAAGCAAATTACAAAAAAAGTACACCAAGAAGGTTCCGAGTCTGAGTTTTTAACAAATTAAAATAGGTTGCATGACAATTTCGGCACCATGAAGGTAGAAATAAATATGTATAATTATGTTTTGAATTCACAAACTCATTGCACACGATGTTCTAAATTCAAATTTACTTTAACCTCTAGAGGATAAAAACGGCTTTTGCACTCAGATATCGAAGAGCAAAAACGCTTTTTCCGAGATGGTGGGATGAAAAAAAAATTAACAATTTCGATTTTTATTAACACCATAGTATGTATATGACTAACTGCCGCACTCAGAGGCGTCGAGTCTCTGACCCCCGAATACAGAAACGCTACTCAAATTTAGGGGACTGCTTAAAAAGTTAAGTGGACACTACCTGTCAGAATTTGTATGGAAAAACGTCAATTTTGACAATACTTAAATGTTAAGCGGGACTCAAACTTTGAATAGCGTTTTTGTATTCGGGATCTGCCCGAATTGCAGAGGACGAGTGTTTGATTCCCGCATCAAGACAATGATTCGAACTTTTTTAAATCACAATTTTGTTTAAATATCGTTATTTTAAGTAAATCTTCTCCCTGCCCTGTGCCCAGTCTATCTGGGGTCGGCGCAGTATGTTTCCTCTTCCATTCATATCGGTCAGACGTCATCAAGCCATCCACTCCCTTTTGATTCATATCATCCATCACACCGTAAAGGTGCTAGTGATGAATGAATGTATAGAAAAAAGACGGAACGGACCATGTCGAGAGACTGATGAAAGGAGAGAGTGATTGGAATGACAACATTCCAATCCATACTGCTGAAGGTTTTGGCTTAGGTTTTACAGCCGGCCGCCTGCCTGACACCAACCCTTTGGGTATACTGTTGTTGATGGTTTCCCCTCCACCATTCGTGTGCCCCAAGGTGCTTATTGGTCTACACTGGGCAATCTCCCTTAGTCGACTTTTACGACACCCATGGGATGAATCGGGGCTGGCCTATTCTGCGTTATTTGTTCGCTGGAAGCGAGCCAGCATAGAAGACCGTTATTTTAAGTAAATCAATATTAAATATTAGATTATGCGAAAGTGATTGTTTGTTTGTTACTCTTTCATTCCTAATCCACTTAACCGATTTTAACAATTACTTTACCAATACAAAGCTAACTTATGTTATGAGCAAGTAAAATAGGCGTTTTTTTTATTACAGATGCCAACGAATTTTTTTGACGTGCGCTGTAATTTTGTTAATTTTAATGATTACGTATGAATTTGACTGTTATCTAATTACAGACATCAACGCGAGCGAAGCCGCGAGTAAAAGCTAGTATGTTATTAATGTTTATAAGTAAGTACCTATAAGAATAGGCAGCTGAGTTCCTGATGCAATATGGATCTCATTTTAAATCCTAAGGCCACGTGACAACGACGATTCGTTTTAGATTACATAAAGATTTACATAAAGCTTATTTATGCCGCTGATCGTCGTCTGACTGAGCGCGAGGTACGTAGTAACGATAAGTGTACAAAATAAGCTTAGGGTTCTGTAGGTACCCAAAGGTTAAAACGGGACTCTATAACTAAGACTCCACTGTCCGTCCGTCCACCCGTCCGTCTATCACCAGGCTATATCTTATGAACCGTGAAAGTTAGACAATTGCAACTTTTAAGGAACTTCCGTACAACAAACGTGATTTGTCTGCTTGTTTTATAGATCAATGGTACTCAATACTCAATACTTTATTGCGTTCCATAGGTTAATTGGTGTTACAGTAGGTACATTGGTACTATGGACCCTGTCGGGCACAACAATAATGGAAAGGAAGAACACTTGATAATTATTATTAAGGTCATGTATTATTATGTTATTTTAATTTTATGATATTGATTAGATATGTATTATTAATATTATTATTATTTTATCATATTATATATTATTATGTTCATTAAGTATTTTAAATTTAAATTTATTGTTATTTTTTTTATTATGTAGTCGGTAAGGAGTAAGGAGTAGGTAAGGAACCCTTCGTGCGCGAGTACGACTCGCACTTGGCCTGTTTCTTAATAAGACTCAAAATTGCAATAACCTTCGGGAACTTTCGGAAATCCATGCGCGCACAGTGAAAGCTTTCGTCGGTATTCGACTTTATCAAGACAAAGACGACCGACCGACCCCAAAGATAGCTATTACCATAAAAACAATTAACTTTTCAATTTGCCATGGCACTCTTTATAATAAATAGCTAATAAATTGAATAACCGCGCCAGCCCTGAAGCGCCACTTAGAGCGTTTACACTGTTTCTATTAAAATGTGTATAATTGACCTCATATCGCCTCAGGGTTGGTTGTTAGCACCTCAGCAACGAATCCTTTGCTTTTAAAATTAAAAAAATGAAAGGAAACATGCTAATGTCAGTTTTGACCACCCCCGCTTGACAGAGGGATATAAAATAGCTTTGAGCAGTTAGGGTTGCCAATAGAAAAAAGTTGAAACCAAATGCCATTAATATTGTAAAATAATATTAAAATTTTAATTTTAGTTAATTTTCATCATATAAAAGATACAGTAAACGTACAGTCTGACATTTTAAACGGCCTTAATCTTACCTACATTCGGATGTAAGTACCCACCTACCTATGTTCAACCACAAATCCATAGCATAAATAATAATTACCAAAAAGACTTTAATGTCACAGTTGTTTGCCTGTGTCTATAGGCGTAGATTTTTTCATCTGTCAACCCTATTACGCGCCGTGTGCCATCTGTCAGTCAGGACTCAACCCTTCCGCGTTCGGCGTCTGTTTATTTTTAACACTGCCCTACATTAGTACAATTGAGCCCTTATTTCTACTTTTTAAGTAAACACAATGGCTTGGGTAGGAACATGCACATATATACCAATTATTATTGTTTTACGATGTTGAATTGTCAAATGGCTGGTGTATTTTGAATAATGAAGAGTAAAATACTGACATCGATAATTTTACAGTTATTATCACATCTGGCCAAAATAACTGTTTTTTTTTTCATAAATAATTATGTAGGTATATATATATTCCAAGCCACGTAAACAAACACTTTAATAAATATTTCTTACATTTACCTTTTTTTTGGAAAGATAGAAATGCATTTACTCATGTCCTGCACGTGGGCAGTGTGCAGGGAAATGTAGGACTCCACGGTGTACATAAGCACCGTGACTACCCACTAAAAATCCCTACATTTCCCCTTAGAATTGATTTTGATCTAAAATAACACAGAACGGTAAGTGAATTTCTTATAAACCTTTTTTGCAAGTAGGGATTGAAACAAACAATATAATACTATGCATGTGCTATAAATAAAATAAAACTGCAAAACATATTTCAGTTCCTAAAGTTGTTTTTTATATGTTAAACAGGGAAGCTCTTGCCCTTCATCTCACCTGATGGTAAGTGACGATAAGGGCTGAAGATGGAATCGAACTTCACCTGGAACCCACAACCACAGAGGGACTGAACTAAATACTGTTAACATTATTATTATTGCGACAGATTTTGATAAGAAGGTGGTAGCTAGCCAGGCGGACTTTGAAGGACCCCCCTGGAGATCGAACCTGGAACCTCTGGATCTTCATTCCGGTGGGCGAACCACTAGATCACGGAGGCAGCTTAAAGCCTTAATACTCCCTTTGGAAGTTGAGTGTCTCATTTAAATTGTTCATTATTATTAAAGAACATCATTGCTTAGAAAACTAAAAATCCTAACATAGAGACGCCTGATTCTTACAATAGCACCCCAGTATCGAATACAATATCATACGTAACCCTACACTCGTGGTCCAGTTCGAATATGCATTTAACAAATGTACTTTTTGTCTGTCCACATCCTCTCATCAAACAATCCTCTCATTAAACAATCTTGCCGGATGTTAAAAAATCATAACATACGAGGGGTCATTTATTCCCACAGATACCGAACATACCATAAACAAACCAGTAATTCTTATTCAACCCTTCCGTGTTTTTTCTTAAAAAGTTCCACTGACACTTGGTCCATTCAACCTCTTCCGTGAGAACGTCAAACATGACCATAGATAAAAAATGAGGGAGTGTAAAGAGGTTGAATAAAAAAATCTCCAAATGGGGCAGGAGTGGACAGTTGCGAGGGTCAAAAAAGTTATTGCTTCAGAATGAATATTAAATAGCTCCGAACGTCGATGTAGGTGGATTATCTGATTTAAAAGCAGTAAAGGTGTTCATAAGCCCCTATAGAAAACGGCCCTCCTGGATGTTATATTGGAGTTATTACTTTGAACGAGTTCTTTATTTAAAATCTGTTGAACCAATTATCCTTTTATGGGAAATTTTTATTGTTATTTAAATTAAGAAAAAATTATGACCTACTTTCAATAAATTTATTGAGGACCTACATTCAATGTAGGTCATCAATTTTATGTAAGCTTTGGAAATATGGTACCTATACCAAGGTTACCTTGATGAAACTTATTTTTTATGCCATGTCATTAAACATAAAAGAATAATTAAATACATATTTCGTATTATTTTATGCCTTATAAATTGCAATAATATTTAGTTAAAGCGCAACCCAGATAACGACTATAGGAAGAAATATTATAAAACCAATTTAATACGTATCGCGAGCTCATTCTCACGATTGAATCATTAGTCTACTTTTTCTACATGTTTTTTCCCTCAGTGCTCCCTCAACCTCTCCCTTGCCTCACCGAGCTACAGGTGCTGATGCATCGGAGTAAAAAAAAGCTTTTGTGGGCTCCGATTCTCACATTAATACTTACCACAAAGAATATTGTCTTTATTTAGTTTTTGATTATTAAACAAAAAGGCTTATTAAACAAAAAAATACAAAGCATATTTACAACACTGGCCGCCGCACTCAGAGATGTCAATTAATTTTAATGAGTACTTATAGGCTACCACATTGCTAATAGGTACTATTTTTTTTTGTCCTTAATTAATAACGAAACAACTTTTGATATTGTTTTAGTGCGATAGGTATATCTAAACAAGACTTCACATATTTAAAAGATATTATGTTAGGTTTATACGTAGATTTCAGTCATTACGTCACTCCTTTCTTAACAGTTCTTATCAATCGTAACAAAAAAATACAATTTCCAAAAGTCTCAGAAATGAAAAAAGTGTTCCACAATAAAATTAAAAATAATGACGATTCGAAAGGACACATGTTACTTCCGATACGATGCCCATCAAAATCAGTTAACTATTAAAAAAGTCGGATGCCCTCATCCGCAATGATTCAAGTCGACAATTAAAAAGAAATAAAACAAATCTTTGTGGCCGGCAACCCAGAAAAGGCGGGAAAGCAACTGACGTTACACTTTTTTATTTGTTATTTTTTTACCAACAGGTGGCAAAGGGTTGTAAAAGATGTTGACTAATGTATTGATGCTTATACCATAGAGAAAGCGTGACAAATAGACGTGTCCAAACATATGTTGCCCGCGTTAATTAATTAGGGAAGAAATTGAAAGTTCTAAAAGCTTTTGATAAATTTGTGTTTATTAACGATTGAATAACTAAACCAACTGTTTTCACACGTTGTAACGTCGAACACACGGTATTGTTATTAATCGTACAGGTTTAAGAGGATATTGATAGTGGAAAAATCAGTATTGCGACACAAAAACTCCATATTTTCTTTTAATTACACAAGGGCTGTAAAATGAGCCGTGTGGTGACGGCAGAGCAGAATCATCTCTCCCGTGGGTGTCGTACAAGGCGACTAAGGGTAAAGACAGCAATGAGTAATGGGTAGCAGCATTTCTCTCATACCACCTAGCAATATAAATTTGTACTGCGATTTATGTGCCCGATATATGGGACCTAGCATAATTGGCGAAAAGTGGGTGATAAATCACCACTGCCTACCCCTTCGGGGATAAAAGCGTGTTTTATGTATGTATTTATGTATGTATGTAAAATGAGGAGCTCGATAGTGGCTTAGTGCACTCGGACTGCGATTGCGTAAACTGGGATTACCCACTGTTCGCTAAGGCCAAAAATATATTATCTCGAGTTCCTCCTTGTTTCGGAAGCTTTTAGGTGGTGGTGACCTTAAATGGCTGGTGATGATGATTGACTTAAAATGGCTGAATATAATAATATATAACTGATAAGCTTCTTCTTCTCCCTGCCCTGTTCCCAGTCTATCTGGGGTCGGCGCAGTATGTTTCCTCCATTCATATCGGTCACACGTCATCAAGTCATCCACTCCCTTTTGATTCATATCATCCATCAAACCGTAAAGGTGCTAATGATGAATGAATGTATAGAAAAGAGATGGAATGGACCATGTCGAGAGACCGATGGACGGAAAGAGTGATTGGAATGACAACATTCAAATCCATACTGATCAAAGTTTTAGCTTAAGTTTTACAGCCGGCCGCCTGCCTGACACTAACCCTCTTTGGGTATGCTGTTGTTGGTGGATTGCCCTCCACCATTCGAATGCCCCAAAGTGCTTATTGGTCTACACCGGGCAATCTCCCTTAGTCGACTTTTACGACATCCATGGTATGAGTCGGGGCTGGCCTATTCTACGTTATTTGTTCGCTACCAGGCCAACATAGAAGACTAATATATATACATACATACATACATACATAATCCACGCCTATATCCCCGAAGGGGTAGGCAGAGGTGAACTAGCACCCACGCTTCGCCAATTATGCTAGGTCCCACGCTGCTGCCCATCCCTTATCACTGATTAATCCTTAGTTGCCTTGTACGACACCCACGGGAGAGATTTGGGGTAGTGACAATTGTATTCTACTCTGCCGTCACCACACGGCCGACTAATATATATAACTGATAGCAATTGATAAAAATAATCTGGGTTAAATAAAAGGATGGCCCAATAATTAGGCTAAGTGTGGAAAAAATCCAACTAAACAAACAACGTCTTGGTATAAGCCCCGAATGCTGAGAACGCGGGTTTGATTCCCACATCCAGACTATAGTTTTTCGAAATTATTCTAACTAAAAATTTCATTGAAATAAAGAAAACCAATAATTTCGTGTGACAATTGTATTCTGTTCTGCATGGCGAATAAAATGTTTATATACAATATCTACTGCACAAACGCTGTAGCTGATGATGGATGACAATAGGTACATGCATGATGAATTAACAATAACCACACATTCTTATTATGACTTGGCAGTCTCCTTCTCCTTCCATTATAGGTAAACCAATTCTTTGTTGATTCGATTGATTTATGATTATTCATTCAAATTTCATGCATTTTGATTTGACTCCCGCCCCGTACAAAGTAAACAATCAATAACTGAATCAATCACTCTGCCGGGGTCACTGACCCCTTTTGGTGGTGAATAGCAAAACACGCTTTATTTCCCAATAGGTACGGAGCATATTAACCTCCGAACCTTTTCAATGTTAATCAAATATTTAAGTCAATTTCGGTTTTCAACTTTAAACTTTTGAACGAAGTGTCTATTTTCAAATGCAAAAATTGCGTTTACGTCTTAATCTCCTAAACATACTGACGCTGCATGATTGGTTAAACGACTTCTAGCCCTATTTCTTACACAATAAAGACGGTAGCGAACGCACAAATATCCTGTCCTACAAACCTTGAGTCTATCAATCGACAAGAACCCAAAACTACACCGCGATAATAATTCTATGGTCACGCAGTTTTGAACTTTGTTAGCTTGCAGTCATAATGGTTGTAATAGCATCTTAAAATTTTAAATAAGAACATCTGTCCGCCAGCTGCAGGTAAAGATTACATCGCTTGTCCATTTCTTGCGTGAAGCGGTGATAGGGTTAGATCACTTTGTATTCAGATTTTTTGACTGACCAAGGGAATGCCTGTCATGCATGTGGAGGGTTATTTTTTTCGGAATAATTTCCTTTGTTTCAATAATGGCATGGCAAAGGAGTCTGCCAATTTACACATTTGTTTCAAAACGCTATGCGGTTAAGATTTGATGCTTTTGATGTGAGTATAATTAAAATAATATATGCCGTGTGGTGACGGCAGAGTAGAATACAATTGTCACCACCCCAAATCTCTCCCGTGGGTGTCGTACAAGGCGACTAAGGATAAATCGGTGATGAGGAATGGACAGCAGCGTTCCTCTTATACCATCTAGCAGTAGTACTGCGACTTTTGTGCCCGATAAATGGCAATAGGCTGTTTTGAAGTAAAACAAATTTTACGGATAAGACTCGCGTATAATTTGGTGTTTGGCATATTAATTATTTAACCCGACGTTTCGATCACTTTACAGTGGCCGTGGTGACCACGGCCACAAAAGTTGTATTATTAAAAGTTGTTTTATTTCAAATGTGTAGTGCTCGTGCAAATATAAGAAAACATTATAGGCAATAGACTCGCCACCTATTACATGGGACCTAACATAATTGGCGAAACGTGGGTGCTAGTTCACCTCTGCCTACCCCTTCGGGAATATAGGCGTGATTTAAGTATGTATGTATGTATGTATAATTTAATTAAACAATCAAGCCAAACACATTTAAGTCCATGCGTTTTAAAATGGTTTATGAACATATAATATGTTTTTGATAAGTAATGCTAACAATTCTTGGTAAGTAGTCTTCCGTGCTGGCCTGCCTGGGAGCGACAAATAACGTAGAATGGGCCAGCCATCCCATGGGTGACGTAAAAGTCCACTTAGGGAGATTGCTCGGTGTAGACCAATAAGCACCTTGGTGCACCCGAATGGTTAAAGGCAAACCACCAACAACAGCATACCCAAAGAGGGTTAGTGGCAGGCAGGAGGCCGACTTATAAACCTAAGCCAAACCTTGAGCAATATGTATTGGAATGTTGTCATCCCTATCACTCTCTAAGTTAATCGTCTCTCGATATGGTCCGTTCCGTCTCTTTTCTATACATTCATTCATCACTAGCACCTTTTTCACCGCCGACCCCAGATAGACTGGGAACAGTGCAAGGAGAAGATGATTCTTGGTAAGCGAATCCAAAAATTTAATGAAATGGTTTTAGTCGTAGAATGACCCTATGTATGACTGTGAACCATTAATACAAATTTTTTTCGATGACTCAATATAAACAGTATTGATTAATTTTTCAAGTTCTCAAATTACCATTTTATACCTGAATTAATGTTTTCATTTTTAATTTGTTTTTGTGAATACTCTCTCTGCAGCTCATTAAATGCCATATTTCATATTTCAACGAGCGATAACTCCAATCAACATTCGCACAAAAACCTAGGTACGAGAGCGAGTGACACAGTTCAAGTGTTTATGTACTTTTTAGCACATAATGACTTGTTTGTCGCTTAATTTTTTACTGTGACCGCAGCAGCACATGCGATTGGCACATATCTGTGTTAATGACCGCTCTCAACCTACTTTTAGCGGACAATCGACGCAGCCAGCAAAAACGCTGGTGGCGGCCAATCGCAAAAGTGCAGGAGTGCGCGCCGCGAGAACAGCCCAGCAGAAAAAAATAATAGGGTAAGGTAGCTCAAAATGGACACTCTAGCTAAACCTCGTGTAATAGCTCCTGTGTAAGATAATTTGTATACTCACAAGGGCATTTTTGGGAACTCAAAATTGTACCAGGGCCGTCAACGGAGCAGACAATGAGGTTTACTAGAACATATGAAGTCTTCGACTCAGTTTACAGACGACACTGTCCGTTTCGGCCGCTACACCCCTTCAGGCCGGCTTCCCCTAATCGTAGAGAGGCCGAAAATAAACGCAGCCGATTCGGCGCTAGCCGCTTATTATAAATAATTAATGACTGCCCGCTCTTATGCACGATAAAATGCCATTACGGTTTTCATCGGGGCGCGTGCAAAAAATGGCGCGGACTGCCATGCCGCCGACCAGCGCCCGTGCAAAAAACCCTCTTAAAAGACTCGGCGAGCATCGCTGAAATTCCCCCCAGCTTCTTACTGCTGCCCGGTCATTTGACTCCAGCCATTATCCGAGGAATTAACAACGGTAAAAAAACACCGATACGATAAACGTATATTCGCGCTGTCGGCGACAGTTTTTGCCATATAAATAAAGGCTGTATGGAAAGGGTATGGCAGCCTGCCGTAATGGCGTCAACACGATAAATATTGCACTCATGAAAATTCAGCGGTGCATTATCGAGAGGCGACCGCCTGAAAAACTGCGGACCTCATTCCTTACCAGATATTTCGTTATTGAAAAACGCCACACCACCGCCTGCAGTCGCCGTCGCGGCAAAAACGCAACTCATTATAGTGTCTCGTCTCGAATACTGTGGCAAACGGAGCGTTTTAATATCAGAAATGACAGATGCGTCACTGCTGAATCTCTTCAAATGAGCGAACTTGAAAAAACTTACAATTAGACGCGATTTGCATACGCACACGGCATTGTTCTGAATTGAGAAAGGAATTGAATAGAATGCCTAAAAAACAACTAACCGTTCGGTGTGCCAGAGCGCATCTTTGCGCTACCAAGTTCTCTTTATTCGGATTGAATGCGCGGCATTATTCTGATTTGGGCGAGGGAGTGTGAATGAGATGTGTGCACTTTTTCATCTGATAACATGCCTTGACGGTCTGTTGGAGTCTCGACAATGCGTCACAATCAGTGGCCAAATTAAATCCTTTGTCGTTAAGTAAGCTTTTTTCGATGGATCAATATTTGCCTTCTAACGAAAACAAACATAATATTGTGAATGGGCCGGGTAAACCTACACTCCCAAATCCCAAGCGCTGCCACTGACTTTCCTCTCTACCACACTATGGACCCGGCACCCGTGCATTGAATCCATGGATCCTTCTAATTACATACATCCTAAATCACGCCTATATCTATCCCCAAAGGGGTAAAAATCTTGCCTCATTACATTTGGAGACGACGTAATTTTTCACTTTTCTTTCATTCTTACCTGTTACTTGTCATCTACGTGTTAACCTTATTCTTGTCATTGTTATATAAACCCATTGCTTCTGCCGCCCCTAGGTCCCATGTAAAACAGGACAATAATAAGAACGAAATATTGACAATGCAAATCACTCCTTTAGCTATTTAATCTTCTTCTCCCTGCCCTGTTCCCAGGCTTGTCAGGCAGGTCAGACGTCATATCCACTCCCTTTAGATTCATATCATCCATCACACCGGTAAGGTATTTTATCCTTTAGGTATTTAATGAACCGTTTCACTGGAAAGTGGTAAACTTTGTAGGTACTACCCTGATTGCCATGTCGATCTGTCGCGAACTTTTTCTATACTTACTTCAATTTTATCTTCTGTGATTTTCATTTGTCAGTCGTACTGTTTGCTCTTTGGTTTTATTAAAATAGGGTTGTGCGAACTTCAACTTTTTTTCAGATGGTTTTTTTAGAACACGTGTTATTTAAATCCAGGGAGAGATTTTTCGCAAAAATCTTGCCTCATTTCATTTGGGGACGACGTATAAGTATAAGTAAGCTCTTTTCTTTCATTCTTACATGTTACTTGTCATCTAAATACGTGCTAACCCGATTCTTGTCATCGTTATAGTGGTTATAATGTTTTAAACCATCGCTTCTGCCGCTCCCTCTAATATATACGCAATGTGTTAGCAAACTATTAAAAATAATTTGAACTTATGTAAAAAACTATACTCACACACAAAGTGACACGCTAGCGAGCGGCACGGAGTAAAAATCGTGGCAAATCTCCATATTATGCAGATTTCATACCATCCTGTCTTTAGCTTTTATTCTTGTACTAGGTATGTTTTAGGGATCCGCATAACAAAAACACATCTTACACATTTTTTTTTGTAATGACATTATAATAATGTAAGTGTTCTAATTCCTGTCTTAGGGATGTCTTGAGATCCGCATAACGAAAATAATAATAGGAACTGCTTAGACATGATTTTTTAATTAATCTTCTCTATCAATGGTAGTCTTTCAAACTTTCTTCTTCTCTAATATATACTCATTCCTCACTTTATAATCCATCTCTACATTCTCATATCTGCTGAATGTAATTTTCTTCCATCAGTTTTCTTCACAGCCCAACAGTCTGACAACGGTTACGGCTCGACTCGACCCTTGGATCTTGCCCCTTTCAATTAAAATGTTCAACTCGCCCCGTTTTTATTTATTTTGAAGTAGTGATTCGCGCCTTACGAATGGGCGAGCTGAAGACTTCTAAATACTGGCTTTGATATAGAGACGTTAACTCTTAGCATTCCATGGATCCACCGAGCGGGTGCCGGGTCCATAACATAATGTGAAAGAGAGGGATATGAGTGGCAGCGCTTGGGACTTGTGACCCAAGTGTAGATTTACAGGGCCCCGTGCAACACTCACTTCAGAGAAAGCCGCCTAGACACACGTTTCAGTGTAGAAATTACGAAAGTTCTAGTCAAACCAAGGGATTATAGGGATATAAAATAGAATATACGTTAATGTACTGACCCCTCTTGTGCTCGAGTTCACGCTTTACCAGATTTTTAATACTTCAAGCATGTCTCGCTTCGCTCCGTTTTTTCCCACTGACATACTTACGGCACCACCCATCATATATTCCTGTAAACAAAGTGCATTTTTATGCACCAACTGCATTGCATAAATATGGAAACATTTGTGTTATAACTTCCCGGTTAGGAATATAAATGTTGCTTGGCCGTTTTTGAAGTGTTATTTATAATAGCAACCTTTTGACAGCAGCTCCCGTAGCACGGGACGTGGACACACCTCCTCGGGGGAGAAAGAAACTTTTCCTCTCGCTCTTACTCCCACTAAATCCAGAAACAAAACACTGTCAAGTGGTGACAACGCAGAGCAGAATACAATTGTCACCACCCCAAATCTCTCCCGTGGGTGCCGAATAAGGCTACTAAGGATAAAACATTGATGAGGAATGGGCAGCAGCCTTGCTCTTATGTCTCCTAGTAATGTAGTGCGACTAGGCTCGCCACCTATTACATGGGACCTAACCTAATTGGCGAAACGTGAGTGTTACTTCACCTCTACCCACCCCTTCGGCAATATAGGCGTGATTTATTTATGTATGTATGTTATTTTAGATAAAGTACATCCTAATCTAAGTCTATACGTTTTTCTTTTCAAGTAATTCAGTTTAGTTAAATTAAAAATATATATAATGCTCGAGTTCGAAGTTTTTGTGTGAAAAATAAACTAAAATTTCGATGCTAACAACTTTTATCGTAAGCAATACTTCGTAAAAATAAAAACGTATGAACCTATTTTTATATTATATTTACAACATATCCAAAAATAATTAAAATTGGACAATGTTTAATGGGCGACAAATGAGCTTTTTGTACTATTTACAGCTTCACAATCCTCTTAAATAATATATATATTAAAAGAGCTGATGATGATGATGATGGTCTTTACATAATCTCCAAAATTTTAAGAGATATCGAGGTTTAATAGTGACCCGTTTTCATTAAAGCCCAGTGTAGTCAATAATCATTGCAACTGATTATAATTATCTACCTAAGCAATTAGCATTAATGTTTGTGGAATTAGGTCTAAATTTGAACAGGCACGTGAATTTGCTAATAAAACACACACTATAAATATTGTGTAGGTAATAGCAAAATGTGTAAAAACGAAGCTATGTTGGTCGGAAACTTGTGTGCGATGTTGTTAAAGTATGTCTGCTCCACTTATGTGTTGAGCTATTTCAATTGCTACTGCGAAAAGGCACTTTTGCTTTCGATATTTAACTTTGGGCCTGTGATGACGGTAGGGTAGAATGGTGGTAATAGATAATAATTATTATTGTTACAAAGATTTTGGTGGTTAGAAAAAGAATTTCGAAAAATTATGGTCTTGAGGCGGGAATCGAACCCGCGTCCGCTGCTATCCGGGCAGGTGCCTGACCGCTCGGCCACCCAAGACTTGCCGAAATTCTTCTAACCTTTACACTTCACGTTGTAAGCCAACGGGTACCCTCGCAATGTAGAAATAATTTTCAAACATTCCAAAGCAGATATTTTTACAAATACCGTGCGTTCGGTTAAGCTTGGGTTTGCTTTATAAACTATTCGATTTTAATTTTAACAATATATAAATGTTAGAAAAATTAGTACAAAGATTTTGGTGTTTAGAAAAAGAATTTCGAAAAATTATGGTCTTGAGGCGGGAATCGAACCCGCGTCCGCTGCTATCCGGGCAGGTGCCTGAAATTCTTTTTCTAACCACCAAAATCATTGTACTAATTTTTCTAACATTTATATAATGTTAAAATTAAAATCGAATAGATTATTATTGTTGTTTTGCAGAAGGGGACTATGGGTTATAATCGCCCGGGAAATTGGTAGCACCATAGGTACCTTCCTTTAATTCGTACTATACCTTAGAATAAGCTGCACATCAATAATAAATAAATAAAAAATATGAGACATTAATTTATTTATATAGATGAAATATTGTTATCCTCATGCGGGAATCGAACCCGCACCCGTACGTGTACCTTTTTTTATCGCCCGAGGTAACATCATAGTTTTATGTCACCCCTTGACCAATGAATTGATTAGTAACATAAAATATCTAAATGTTTCACAAATACCAAGACGTCTTGGTTGGCCTAGTGGTACGGGCATCTGCCCGGAATGCGCAGGACGCGGGTTCAATTCCCGCATCAAGACATTTCATTTTTCGGATTTTTTTCTAACCACAAACTTTGTGATAAGTAATTTTTCTAATATATTTAAGTTTGAAATAAAAAATCAAAATGATAATCCAAATATGCTTATTTTGTTTTCTTCCTGCACACATAATGTTAGGTTAGTAAAGCAAAATGTATGGAAAACTTGAAAATTAATTTTACGATTTTGAATTTTTTATATCACCTTCGTTTTTATATTACCAACTGCCGTCTAACCCTACTAACTCAGCACTTACAATTAACGTTATTGAGTACAATGTAAAAAAAAAACAATTCAAAAGTAGTCGCTATTCATGCCTGGTGTATGGTCTAGATTTCAATTAAATTTATTGACACTAACTGCCGCACTCAGAGACGTCAAATAACGATAATGAGTACTTAACGTCAAAAAATGACAATTCAAAACTAGTCGCTATTCTTACCTAGATTTGAATGAAAATTTTTGATATTAAATACTCATTAAAGTTAATTGACGTCTCTGAGTGCGGCAGTAAGTTCTTAAAAAACCTATAGACGTAGGTATTCCCTTGTTTTTAATGATGTTGTGATCATACAAGAGATATCGAATTCCAATCATCGAATTGGCAAACTGTCACTGTGTAGGTATTGAAGGCCCCATGTCTCTACCTAGAGATACAAGTGTGATCTAAGAAGGTTGCAATTAATTCAAGACTCATTTCAGATCTTAAGGCTTAGAAGTTGACGTCTCTGAGTGCGGCAGTAAGTACTCATTAAAGTTAATTGACGTCTCTGAGTGCGGCAGTAAGTTAGCATTGGTGGAGTTCGGGGTGTGTTATTTCTGTTAAAGGTTGTATAGTAGCTTTAGTGCTTAGAACGCGCCGTTCGTCGCAGCGGGCGCCTAGTTTTTGCGTTCGCTGTGTGAGCGTCGTTTTTCCACATTTTCCACGTTTTTCTACAAGCTCCTCGGTCTTATGGTTTTTACCAGCTGTATGTACTAACTATACACGCAACATCTTAGTACTTAAGGGGTATACTGACACTGGCGCAACCTATTGGCGTAACTAATTAATTACTAGCTGGTCCGGCATACGTTGTTATGCCATATAAATTATCTCGTAGCCATGGTTACGATTTGGTTGCCATGGTTACGTCAAATGTTTGACAGGAAAGCAGTTTAGATGGGAAAATAATGTTGTTGTTTTTACTGTTTTCCTCGCAATTTTCCATAATTTCTCAACTTTCCCGGCTTGCCTGGCCCAAGAAAATCATTTCAAAACCAAAATCAGCTAAATCGGCCCAGCCGTTCTCGAGTTTTAGCGAGACTAACGCACAGCAATTCATATATTTTTATATTAGAAGATTTTGGACCACTTTCGAAATTACGGGAAATATTTTTTACCGAAATTTTCCAATGCTCATATCTTCCTCATCTTCCTTTGTCCAATTTTATTAGGGTTGAGCTCTATTCTATCATGTTACTTGCTCACTCCAATAAAAAATATTTCCTAAATAAAATAAATTATTCCACAATACATCAATCTCTTCTGCGGTCTTCCTCTCCATCCGTCAAAGTTATTGTTTTTTGTGAAAGTATGTTCAAAACTCATAATTTTTTCATGTCTCTGGGAATATAATTATTATTGTCACCACCCCCATCTCTCCCGCGCTTGTCGTTCCTTCTAGACCTTAAGACAGCGATGAGTAGGTACTAGGCGGCAGGTTTTCTCTTACACCATCTCTAGCAATATGCTTCGAGTTACGACTTGTAAGACCCTTAACAGGACTATATAACCAGTAATTGCCTACACTATAGTACTCCAATTTTTTAAAGACCTACATTCAACATGGCCTGCGTGAGTTGGTAAGAATCGCCCTAATTGTTCCGTCTAAACATATTTCTTTTCGATCTCTTTTTAGCTATAAGACCAGTCTAATGCCGTAACTAGCTTTTAATCCATAGGTCCAATCACAGCCTATTCATGATCATCATATAACTCATTAATATTTTGATTTTAATTTGAACATTAAATATTAATGTTAGAAAAATTACAGTCTTGATAATGATCATATTACTCTTTCTGTCTTGGGGGCCAATTCTCGCCATATACGAGATTATTTAGAAATCGAGTATAAATTTCAAACCCTTATTTCGATTGCTAAATCTCAAAATTAGAAATGAAATTTCGACTGCTGCTGACCACTCGAAGTAATTCGAAACCCTTCGAAATAAATTATTCTCGATTTGTCCAGAATAACTTGACTTAATTATCATTCGAAAAAAGTTCAAATGCGTTTTGTTTTTCTCGAATTCTAAATTATATCGATTGTGCGGGAATTGGCTCCCTGTTTCCTGTTTTTCTAAATTAGCATGGGTTGTATTCAGGGTGTGCATTATTTTTGTTACACGTTGTATAACATTTCCAATGTATACCAAGGCACATTCCCAATACTACACGCATTAGAACGCGCAAAAAAGCAAGACAAAGACTCGGGCGCCGCGCAAAAAGGGAAATTACCGCGCGTACCATTCCCACAGGCTTCTCTGAATCGAACTTTTTGTAGTTCCATCTTTTTCAGCTCATGGGGAAACGGATTATGGGAAAAACCAATTACGGAGAAATGACAACTGACGGAGTAGGGAACGCTGGTTCTTTGCAATTTACAACTGTGCCCATTGTTGTTCGAGAGGAGCTCGAGGGGCTTGGCGCGCTCGGCCTGCGATTGCGTAAGCTAAGCACGGTTCGTTGAGGCCGATCATTGGATGGGTGACCAAAAATTTATTGTCTCGAGTTCCCCCGTGCTTCGAAAGGCACGTTAAGCCGTCCAGGCTGCATCTGCAGTCGTTAATACTGACTTACCCTCATTGGGCCAGCGTGGTGGGTTATGGTCATTCTCCCTATATTCTTTCATCCATAGGGAAGGCCTGTGCCCCAGCAGTGGGGATAAAAGGCTGGTGATGATGATGATGATGATTGTTCTTTGTGTCTTCGTGCTGTGTGGTGATGGCACAGCAGAATACACAGCCACCTCCCCCAATCTCTCAACCGTTGTGACCACGGTGGTCATGCCCACAACCCTAATCGACATGTAACGTCACACTTTAATGGTCTATTGACATCGATAGGCTGACGATTCTAAAGTCCTGATGCGCCGAAAAAAGAAAAAAGGTGAAGAAAATTGCGGTTTGGAAAAGTTCCTAAAATTATAATCTTGATGGGATTTTTTTTCTGTAATATTTTTGGCTTGACATCTAGGCCTTTGAGCCATATCTTCTTTCTTTTCCATATCTTCTTTCTCTTCCATATCTTCTTGCTTTTTGTTCAAACATATTTATAAACTACCAAAAGTCATTTTAATAAATTTGTATAGTGGGCGATATGTTTTTTGTACTTTTCAATAGGTCGGACAGGCGACGGGAGGAGCTGTTTTCACTAAATGCACTGATGTCACTAATTTCTGATATAATGATAATTTTCTGAGATAATAATTCTGACGCCTTGGTTGAATGCTCAGATTGCTGGGTATTGGCCAAGAGGTGCCGGGTTCGAATCCTGGTAGGGGCAAACTTTGTGATGACCACAAATGTTTGTTTCCGAGTCATGGTTGTGTATATGTTTATTTAGTATATTTTCAACATTTATATACATAATTATATTAAAAATATGTCCGTCATCTAGTATGCATAACACAAGTGCTTAGGCTAGTTACTTTGGGCTAGATGAAAGGTGTGAGTGTAAAAATATTTATTTCAAAGATTGTGGTGGTTAGAAAAAGAATTTCGAAAAATTATGATCTTGAGGCGGGAATCGAACCCGCGTCCGCTGCTATCCGGGCAGGTGCCTGACCGCTCGGCCACCCAAGACACTAATTAACTTGCCGAAATTCCTCTAACCTTTACACTTCACGTTGTAAGCCAACGGGTACCCTCGCAATGTAGAAATAAATTTCAAACATTCCAAAGCAGAAATTTTTACAAATACCCTGCGTTCGGTTAAGCTTGGGTTTGCTTTATAAACTATTCGATTTTAATTTTAACATTATATAAATGTTAGAAAAATTAGTACAAAGATTGTGATAATTTTTCGAAATTCTTTTACTAACCACCACAATTTTTGTACTAATTTTTCTAACATTTATATAATGTTAAAATTAAATTAGACGCATCAAGACTATAATTTATTTAGCTTTTTCTAACCACAATTTTGTTTGTAATAATTTTTAAAATATAATCTTCAAATAATAAAGCAAAAGTAATAAAATTCAAAAGCCGTTCATGATTCATTGCTTTTGCGATAATGTATTTACGATTTTACAGTCTCTCACATTGTTGCAACTGAAACTGAAAAATTGTAAATACATTTAAAGAAAATAAAACGGTATAACTGCGAATTTAGACTTTAGAAAAAGAAAAAATGGTCTTAGATAAGTATTGTGTGAAACGGTGGCGAATGGAGTGAATTGAGTGATGCCGTAAAACAGGGGAGAATTACATAGATACATACTTGCAGAAAAGTTGCCCATATTAACCACCCTATCAATAATCCACCCTAGACCATCGAGGTGGGTTTATAATTATTATTAAGGATTTATAGCCTTCACTGTGTATTCTTCCGTCAAAAACAATTTAATATGTTATTTTCAAAAAATATAGAAAATAGACCTGGAAATTTTTGAAAAATTATTGTGACTATTATTTTAATTGCGGATTTTTTTTTAAATATTGGTCAAATAAATATTATAAACTATAGTTATTCTGAAAGTATTTTTTCCACTTTATTCGATTCGATTTTATGTTATGGAAACATTTGCTTTGCAAATTTTTAGGATTTCTTCAAGAAAACTTGGAGAAATCTTTAAATTTAAAAAAATATCTTACTAACCCCCCATACTGAAACTCTACTCAAATTTTGAGTACTGCTCAAGTGGACAATACCGATCAGAATTTGTATGGGAAAAACATAAATTTTGAAAATAGTTATCTAAACATTAAGCAGGACTCAAACTTTCAGTAGCGTTTCAGTATTCGGGGGTTAGTTTCTTAATATATATAGGTACCTATAAACATTATTTTAAACATACCATTGTTATATTTAATACCTACTTAGCAGCTTATAATATCACACCATTCAAAAGTTAACCTTAAGTTGGTTGGGTAAACTCCGAAAGGGATAGGTAGATATAGCTTGTGATGTTTCCTGTAGTTTTATAATTTATTTTTATCCTATTTTTGTGTTCCTTTTATCTTTACATACAAATCATTTCTTCTTTAATTCAAGCTAATTTATTACCTAACTTTACTTTTACTTTGATGCCCAGATGCTGTCACAATTTTCCAGTCGATAATCAATTTTATCGCGTTTCGAGAAAAGCGCAAAGTCATTTGAGGAAACCCACGATCTGTTATGCTGTAAAATACTTATTTTAATTTATTTTCTAATTCTTGTTTAAGTACCTACCTATCTAAATTAGATTTCCGTTAGCCGTAAAAGCTGTTAAAGAACTTATCTTGCACTGATTTAAAGTAAACTTAAGTAAATGAAAAAAATTGCGACTTTCGTGCCCGATAAATGGCAATAGGCTCGCCACCTATTACATGGGACCTTACATAATTACCGAAACGTGGGTTTTAATTCACCTGTGCCTACCCCTTCGGGGATATAGGTATATGTAAAAAAAATGCAAAAAAATTCGTATGGTGACTTACTGGTTCCATTAACATTTCTTCCGATGATCTTATTGGAGCCATTGGTGGCCGGGGTATGCGGCGCGGGGGGTTGGCTCCGTCCCGTTTCCTCGCCCGAACTATCCATACCGGCCCTCTCGCTCACACACATCAACCTAACACCCGCCAATTCAAAAACTTCACAAAATTTTACGAACTGTCAATGTTTGAAGGTACCTAGGACAAAAAAAATTGTAAAACGACCGCAATTGTCTATGTTTCTTTTTTTTTAATGAGGTCATGGATCACGTAATGCGCTCCGAAAGTTTTGGCGGCAATTCGAAGCGGTAGCCGTGACGTGGCGGAGTGACGCGCGCGCCTCGACTGCGGGCGAGCCGCGAGCGGAGCCCTACGGCCGCGGCTGCAGCTGCACGCCCCGCCCAGCACCCCACGCGACCCCTCCACGTGGCCCCACGGCTGTTTCCTTGCCCTCAACCCGTACATAAAAAAGAATATAAAGGAATCGTGCCGCGAACTTCTCTCTGTACGTGTGTGTGCACTTTCGCGTTTATGTGGGCAGCGAAGGGGCCGCTTTTTACCAATTTAAAAATTCGTCCCTACACTTATCGAGCGGTGAGTGTAGACGCACAATTTAATTTCGTCCAAGACTTGATGTTGTGCTTTAGTTGAAAACATCACAGTTCGATCTCCGCTCTGATTAAATGAAAATTCCAAAGGATAGAATATTATTCAAATAAGTTTAAAACTTTTTCAAAAAGTTCCGAAACTTTTTGTTCATCTTAAACTTAAAAATACATACACATTTATTTCACGCCTTTATCCTCGAAAGGATAGGCAGAGGTGAATTAAATACCTACTTTTCGCCAATTAAGTCAGGTAAACAAACTTAAAAATTCTTTGCGTGTTAATATGGGTTACCGCTTTAAACAGAGTTGATGACAATAGAATCATCATCACCGGGGTCATCCGCTTAGTGGAGGCCGAGTGGTGACAATAGAAGGCCCCTAAATAATATGGTGACCTAATATAATTATCTCCGTCAATTTTGTTCAGATGGCATAAACAAAAAAATTCGATCAATATGTCCTGATGCACACTAAACCACTCGGGCTACCAGCCTCGCCAACGCACTGATTGGCTTACAGAGCCATCATTATCATTTTTATGCAAATTTTCCGACATAATTTAATTTCTCCTTCCATAATGACAAAATAAACAATCATCATCATCTTGTTCCTACAGTTATTTGAGGTAAACGCTGAAGGTTTTCTCTTCCAACCATATCGATCAGACGTCGAGTCATCTTGCGTTTAATTCAAATCATAAGAATGTACTTATTGGAAGTGGTAGAAAGAACCACGTACCTGGAGAGACAGATTAACGGTGAGAGTGATGACAATGACAATATTATACTGGTTTTGCCTCAGTTTATACACACTAACCCCTAATGGACTCTATGATAATATTGGTAAGACAAACAGTAGCTACGTACAATAGCTACACCATTGCTACTACCTAGTAACATAGATTTGTGTTTTTTTTAAGCCTTTACTGACACAATAAAGATCCCCGTTGTCTGAAACATAGGGCTGATAAAAATAATGGTTTTGTGGACGAGTTATAAACTCTGCTTTTCACTTCGATTGCGAGGAAATAAAACAGTGGTACATAATAACATTTCTTTAATTAAAATTCAAACTAAAATTAGAACAGTTTTGAATGCTGAAGGATATTGTTTTCCCGGCATATTAACGGTATTTTTTTCTGAATTTGTGACATATTGTGAGAAGATGGCATATTATGAGAAGATGGCTCTGACGACAACAAGGAATCTCTGGATGTAGAAGGGACTGGCTCGCTTGGGATTTAATAAATGGCTTTCTGTTATACGGTCGGTAATCTAGCTCTTATTCTCTACGGATTCTTCAATGTACCCCTCAGCAACCTGATCAAACTTCCATCCGTCATGTCTTTTCAGCATTGTTAAGTTTGCTCCCAAATCTGCTAGAAGGGTGGCTGAGGTCCGGCGGAAACAATGACCCGTGTAATTTTCAATATTTTCTAAATTTAGAAAAGTTGCGATCTGTTTGGGAAAGGTTGCAAATTTATTGCGTCCTATAACTTGCTTAATGCATTTTGATAATTGAGGAAAAAATTATTAGTCGACACGTTATGAGGACGTAGAACTTAGTACTTTTCGCTCTCGTTTGTTTTTTGTGTCGGGTATATTGTATATTGCTTGCACAAGCGTGTCCGTCTTGACATCATCTACGATAATATTCGCAAGTTCAATGCCTCGGCACGCACCACTTATGCCAAATATAAGTGCTTCCTAAAACAATAGTAGATTTTCCATCAAGTGCACAAAACGAATCATTTTTGTCCGAGACCTTTAGCAGCCCGAGCCGAAGGCGAGGGCTGATAGCAATGTCGAGGATAAAAATGGTTTTGTGGACGAGGTAGAAACTCTGCTTTTCACTTCGATTGCGAGGAAATAATACAGTAGTTTATCATAACATTTCATAAAATTCAAACTAAAATTAGTACAATTTTGAATACTGAAGGAAATTGTTTTTCCCATTGGTATTAGGCTTGGGCTGCAGACCTATACAGCCAAGTATTAAATTAATTTTGAAATAATAATTTTCTTAAGTTAATTTAATAACCTACCGTACCTACTTAAATTAAAATTATGTCTTAAAAAACGCATTAGGCAAATAAATTTAAGTAAATAATAAAATAACAAATTCTATCTCTGAATTTCTTATTGTGTTTGGCTGCATTGCTCACTTTCTTTGCCTTAATAGAGACACATTTATGAGTAGATACGTTAATGCTCTAGAGCACAAAAATCGATTTTGTGCAGCCTATATCCTACACAAATAAGCACTTTCAGAGCATGAGAAGTGAAAAATTAATAACTTTCTTACACTTTGGAACAAAAGAGCAATATGCATAAAGCAATAAAATATGAAAGGATTAGTATTACGTACTTTTGTGGCCAAATATTTTTAATCTGGAGCGGTATTTAAGGAGGTTTCAACTTGATTAGCTGAAAGGACCTTGCTCTTCTTGCTTTTGTGCCTGCTGGAAAGCCTCTTCAACAAAGAAGTACCTAAGCTTCGAATAATTTTGTTTAACAACATTGTCCTTCATTTGTAATGTTCTTTCAGTATGGAATATATAATCCACAATGAAGACGGTTGAAGTTTTCTAGATAATTTATCAAAATAACTCAAAAGAATACTTTCCTAGAACGTAGCTACAAGTTTTTCTTTTCTCCAATTTATAAAATGATCATAAACTTTGAGATATTTTTCCCGAGACTTTGGCGGTAATATCTGTTGCACAACTCTGTGCATTAATTTCCATAAGCGTATCAGGAGAGTGTTAAATCATCTTCTTCACTCAACATTTTTAATTTTAACAATTTTAGCAAATTGAAGAAATTAAGCAGACGAAAAAACAAAAGCTGTTTCCCGCCGCTTTATTTTTTTTGTTGTTTTAATTCTCCCTGAATATTTAGGGAAGGCAAAGTTTCTAGCCCATACAACCATGTATTTAGTTTATTTATTTCATATTAATATGAATGAATGAGTGGGTGAAATATATAAAAATATGGGTGTCACAAAATTAATTAAATACCCTACCTATAATTTCTATCTCTGAATCTCTTATTGTGTTTATGATACGTTAATCCCCTTGAGCACAAAATTAGATTTTGTGCAGCCTATATCCTGCACAAATAAGCACTTTCAGAGCATGAGAAGTGAAAATAGTTTTATTTTAATATGCCGGCCGACGACGGTCTGACACCCACTTTAGCTAACTATGTGGTGGGTTGCTCTCCACCATTAGGGTGCCCCATGGTGCTTCCTGGTATACAGCGTGCAGTCGCCCTCACCCGTCTTTTACGGCACCACTGGGATGAGTCGTAGCTGGCACATAACTTACTAAGTTATCTTTTCACTCCCAGGACATCATGGTACCTACAAAGACTAGTTTAGTCTTAGTTTAGCCAGGCTTTTCCGCAATTAGCCTCCGGATTGGGCCATTAATGTCATAGCTCGCTGACAATTATGGGTTTTTCTACAACCAACGTGCGTGCCGTTTTGCTAGCGAGGCGTCGGGGCTCTGACGCGTTTAGTATCAACTTTGGTATTGAATGCATCGGGGTCAGCGCTTCATTGGCGGATCGGAGCATGGTGGGTGGGTTTTGGAAACCTAACAATAGACTGAGGCATGCTGCGCACTCCCTTAACCTCCCTTGGACACTCAGTTTACTTCAGACGGTTTTCAGTGTCTAGCGTCTTAACAATTTATAGGTAACTGCATTGTACTTAATCAAACCAGCCTCTCTATACAAATAGCCAGTTTATTCGACCGAATAAAATACAAAAATGTATGAATCTGACGTATGACAGAGAAAACAACATGGCGACCGTTGTGTCAAATGTATCGAAGAGTACTTCGAATACATTGAGCACTTGTCTAGGCGCCCAAATAAACGAATTTTGATTTTTATTTGATTTTGATTGTGCGTGAAAAGACGAAAAACATTAGAACTCTTGATCTCCATCTGACCTGATGGTAAGTGACTATCATCATCATCATCACCAGCCCTTTAATGTCCCCACTGCTGGGGCACGGGCCTTCCCTATGGATGGAAGAATATAGGGAGAATGGGCCATAACCCACCACGCTGGCCCAGTGCGGGTTGGTGGGTACTAACGACTGCTGATGCAGCCGGGACCAACGGCTTAACGTGCCTTCCGAAGCACGGAGGAACTCGAGATAATAAATTTTTGGTCACCCATCCAATGACCGGCCTTAGCGAAATTGCTTAGTTTACGCAATCGCAGGCCAGGCGCGCTGTGCCACTGCGCTATCGAGGTCCTCTGCGCTATCGAGATCCTCCCTATATTAAGTGACTATAAGGGCGATAATTGTCGAATATGGAATCGAGCTTCATCTGGAACCTTCAACCACAGAAGGGCTGGCTATCTTATCACAATTGTCGGAACACAATAATGCTGTTAACATTGCGACAAATTTTGATAAGATTGTGGTAGCTAGCCAGGCGAACTTGAAAGAAACTACCAACCAAACCGAGTACAAATTAGTACCCCCTGGGGATCGAACTTGGGACCTCTGGTTCATGATTCCGGTGGGCGTACAACTAGACCACGGAGGCGGTTATAAGACAAACCCACCAAGCGAACGGCGAATTCAATTAAGCCCAAAACTCAACAAAAACCATCAGCTGCTCTCAAAGGAAGCTGAGCATTACATACAACTCATGGACCGAATTTACAACCCGTAATTCGTCCGAAATTATGTTAACCCATATTCTATGCCGGGGCCACAGTTTTTGTACGCCACGCAACGCACACTACGACTTTTTAGTTTTTACCGTTTCCGAGAAACAACTTTAGGCCCGTTTTCGCAGCGGAATTAAGCTTTTGCGGCTGATTATCATTTTTAATTTGCTCCCCTCACGAACGCGCCGCGTCTGGGCGTGATTTTTTGCGGGTCCACTTTTGAATTTAATTTTATTTAACTTTATTTGGATCACGTATACTTAGTTGTGGCAGCCTTTTAATATCTGCTATGCTGGCGCGGGCTTAGGAGAAAATATTTTGAATTATAGAGTTTAGTTCAATGGAAACTGACTCTATGTATTTTGGTAGATGTTTTATTTAATTGGTTTATTTTTCTTCGTAGTAATAAATGGTTTATTATACTGAATCAAGTTTCACTGGATTTTCCTTAAAAGAGCGCTGCATTATTTGTTAATTTACACGTAACACTTAAGTATAGGTATTAGTTAACGGGGTATTTAATTGTTACACTGGATGTACCTAAATAGGTACAGTGCCACTAACATTTAGTGATATTGCTAATGTTGAACAAAGAGAGACAAAAGGGGTTATATAAGACAATTTAGGTGGAAATTTCAGTTCCAATTTTGGCCGCCAGCCGCGTGATGACGGCAGAGTAGAATACAATTGTCACCACCCCAAATCTTTCCTGTAGGTGTCGTACAAGGCGACTAAGGATAAATCTGAATATGATTAGGAATGGGCAGCGTTCTTCTTATACCACCTAGGCTAGCAATGTACTGCGACTTTTGTGCCCGATAAACGGCGATAGGTTTGCCACGAAACGTCGAAACGTGGGTGCTAGTTCACCTCTGCCTACCCCTTCGGGGATATAGGCGTGATTTATATTTGTATGTATGTAATTTTGGCCGCCTGATGACTAGATAAATTGGTGGCTGTAAAGGCCTCTCTCTCGGCCCATTACAGTCCTTATTTAAAAAAAAAATTAAGAGTGTTTGGCGCGTTTCGTTGTATCAGTCAGATTTATTTTCGCTTATTTAAAAATTGTTACAGAGTGGATTTTGTGCAGTGAAAGTGGTGTTATTTTGATGCACAAGCATCCGTGTTGATGTGCAATTATGCAGAATCATCGAAAATAAGTCTCATGATGTGTTTGATGTTGTGGTGAAGATCACTATAAAAAGTGGTTTTATCCATTTCATCAAGCACCATCATGAACTCTGTTACCATTCAATTCGCGCCAAGCACTCCCTAGATGCGTTAAAATACGTGGCACCCATATTTTAACGTAAAATTCATTTCATTCATACTTTTCACCCACTCATTATTTCATAAGACTACAGATAAAATATACACTAAAGACTTGGCTGTATGGGCTAGACCCTTTGCCTTCCCTAAAATATAGGGAGAATTTAACAAAAAAAAAAAAATAGCCAGAAGTAGGTACGATAGTTAGACAGCATTGCAATCTTGGCGGTTAATCTGCCACCTTAGCAAAGTGGCCAATCAAATGAACGCTTAATACAAAATGTAAGAGACTGACGTATTACAGAGAAAACGATACGTTAGTTTCTAACTTTTGTTTTTATGCGTTTGAATAGATAAGCTACTTGGCTAGGCCCTCTGCTGATCTGCTGAGCCAAGTGGCCAATCCACAGATATTAATATATCTGTGGGCCAATCTATCGAACTACTGTTTGCTCTACTTATTGTAGAGAAAACAGTATACGTACGTCAGTTTCATACTTTTGTTTTCTATGCGTTCGATTTTCGAATAGATAAGCCACTGGTCTAGCCCTTATGGTGGCCATTAAAAGCGTGCGAATATCTGAACCTCAGGTAAACTGCGCAGCGCAAGCGAGTTTTCCCGATTTCCACAAGAAGGGTCCGATTCCCACCGCGAGCGGCCGGCCCATCGCCGCCGCGGCATATTTCCAGCTAGCCGGCACCGCTACAACCTTTCACCGCTACGGAAAAACCAACGCTGCCTTAACTGTCGTACCGATGTAATATACAGAAAAACGGGGGCCACTTAACTAGCGGAACACGCTAAAATATTTCCACTTGTCGCTCTAAATTTTAGAGCGACTATTAACTGTGAAATTATTTTGGCGTGTCGCTAATTTAGTGGCTCCCGTATTACTTTAATAAAATAAAAAAAGTCAGAAAAAATTTACTTTTTTGTATTAAGTTTAATTGTTTCTCTATAATGACTTTTCTAACATTTTTTATAATGTTCCAACAAAAATCTAATAATAATAATTACAGTCAAACTATACGTCCAGTTTGGTGGAATGTGTATATAATTGCTTTTCCTAGATTTGTGAAAACTAAGCTTTGGTATTATATAATGTTTCTTTTCTAAATGATCTCACAATGTAGGTACGCAGTACGACGTGTGTCTATATTTCAGCCTATTGCCCCCAATCATTGCAATAGGGGTGAGCCTATTGCAATGATTACATAGGACCAAAGATGATTGGCGAAACATGGGTATTTTTTCCCGTCTGTGTAGGCGTGATTTATGTATTGTGTGATCTATTTTTATGACTTAATGCAGTGGTATTAAGTTTATTCTATTGTGTATCTTTAATTCAGTTTTTTTTTATTTATCAGCTCACAAACACCCTCGCGCTTCATGGCCCCACGGCTGCAGTAAGTCACTCTCGCAGCGTTTTCCCACGGTGCCTAGCCTGTGCTAGAGACGTCCACCATTTGATTATGCCATTTTTTCATCGAGGCAACATTGGAGAAACTTTTGCGCCTGACTTCTTTATGATTTTCCAAGGCGCGATTTTTCAATCGTAACTTAGTGTAACCGGTCATGTGTCTCGCTGCAAATACATTTTAGTACCATTACCAACATGCAGTAGCGTAAATATTATAGACCTTTTTATTTAGGTACCTAATTATTTTTCTGTTAACCTAGTCTTGCCATTAGGTGAACAATCTGCCAAAGTCTGGTAATAAAACAACTTCGTTTTGTTTATTGTAGTAAGTAGATTTTTTCATGAAACGACTTCATTACTTATTCAGAATAGCCAAAATGAGCTCTAATAATGATGGTTTGATTTTCTTAAATACGGGAACTTACTGCATTTTTCGTTAGGAAGACAGTAGCATTAATTTGTAAATAGAAAAAGTGTTATTATGTCTTGTGTTCCCTGGGAGATGGGGGCCGTGCGTCACAAAAGTTAGACTAATCAGAAAATAGTCCAATTTGAATTAAATTCAAGAAAGTCAGTTCAAATAAGGCGACTCAATAAGACGACAATCTTGTAAGACATAGTTTGAAGATTATTTCTAACTGGAAACATATTCCAGTAAGACTGATTCGTAGTAGCTACAGCATATGATTGGTGGTGCAGCAGCTTTCAATATCCCGCTGAGATTCGTAACCCTGTGAGGCTCTCCACGGTAGTTATGTTGGACAAGACAGGCATCTCTCGAGCCGAGAAATCCCTGCCGTAAAGAAACCCTCTCGGGAATGCTCGATTGCAAGGCTTGAAGACCATTCAAGGTTTTCGCCTTCCCTAAAAAAACCGATAGATTCTGATGCTGTAAAGGCCTATCGGTCTACAGCTTAGGTCCTTCAAACAAAAATGCTCCTAATATCATTAATTCTAAAAATGACCATTGCCAAACAAGAATTTCATCAGCAGCTTTTTGCTAGACCGCAATTTCGGGAACGCGGCCGCGGGAAATACACCAAAATGGCTGCCTCGGGTCCAATGCAAATTGCGCGTGAAAAACTCCTTGCCCGCAGTGTGGTAAAAACTAAGAACTCATAGTATTTCATCGTCGCCGTCGCCAGTTATTGCGGGGATGGTGTTTTTGCCTGGATTCCGGGCTGGCGGCTTTTTGCTAGTGCCCGCCGCGCTCTCTGGGAAGATCGCTCGCCCTGTTGGCGGCAAAAACTCTCCGCCCGCCATAATGCCGCGGTGACACACGCAAAAAGGTTGCAACACACGGACAGAATTAATGCGGCGACTCTTTAATTTTCCTCAAGAAAGCGCGGGAGGAAATGGTGTAATGAGTGTTGCCAGCAAAAACACCTATCTGTATAATGGCGGGGCTCATTTATCGAGTTTGCTGTCGTCGCCTTACGCTTTAAACAAAGAAACCTTTTTAATGTACTACGGTGCATTAAGAAAATCCGACGGAAGTTTATTTTGTACTTAACGGGTAAGGCAAGGTTGATTCTCGTATTTTTTATTATTGAAAATTCTTGCAAGACACACACTTGGAAATTATGAAAACGGACAACTAATTTAAAACCTGAATATCGCTTAAAATTTTATTAATTCGAATAAAAATATTATTAATTAAACTTTTTTATCCTCATTATTTTACGGTTTTTTTTGTAAGTAAATACTTACTAGTAGTGTATTTCCGAACAATAACAGACCTAAATAATTAACTAAAGTCCATTTAAATAAAAAATGAAAACTCAGTCTTCATAGTTTAGTATTTATATACATAAATGACGTCTGTTTATCCCTGTAGGGGTAGGCAGAGGTGCATTCACAACACCCAGATTACATTTGAATCAACTATGTTAGGTGTCCGCGCGCTCGGCTTCCGATTCGGTAAAATAGGCAATAGGGCCGATTCTGACAATGGTTCTCTAAACCTAAGATTAATTTGACAACAGTGTCTCTCTTTCATACTCAATACAGAATGAAGAGGAGAGACAGATATTATATTTGGTTTTAGGTTTAGAGAATCATGTCAGAATTGACCCCAATCTCTTCTTCTTATCCCTGCCCGGATGCCCTTCTCCCAGTCCATCTGGGGTCGGCGCAGTATTTTTCTTCTTGTATTAATATCGGTCAGATGACATCATGCCACCCCCCCTTTTGATTCAATCATTCATCACACCGTAAACGTGCGTTATGAATTATCCTTTCCGTCTTTTTTCGAACACTCACTCATGTTAGAAAAAGACGGAAAGCACCATGGCGAGAGACCGATGAATGGAGAGTGATTGAGTTGACAACATTCCGATCCAGCTGAAGGTTTTGGCTTAGGTTTTTACAGCCGGCAGCCACCTGCCTGACACCAAATCTCTTTGGGTAGGTACGCTGTTGTTGGTGGTTTGCCCTCCACTGTTCGGGTGCCCCAAGGTGTTTATTGGTATACACCGGGCAATATCCCTCAGACGACTTTTACGACACAGGCATATTACTTAACTCGTGTTCCTACCTAGGTACTGTTTCGGAGGCATAAATCAGGCCGCTGGTCCCGACCGCAATTGCACCACTCTGCTCTAGGGGCCTACCGCCTAACTCGATTGCTAAAGCAAAAGCTATTGTTTATGACGTCATGCTGTCATTTCGCACCAAATGTACCTAAACTATTAGCGATAGTTTTGAACGAATGATCACCGAATGATTTTGTATGAATCTGCCACAAAATTCAGGATGGCTGCTATAGCCGTAAGCAGTGCATTGCTATATAGCTATTATCAGCAATCGTGTTAGGCAGGCCCCCTCGACAGCTGAATGGATTGTGGTCAAATTCTGCCTATATTCTTCCATCCATAGCGAAGGCCTGAGCCCAGCAATAGGGACGGTGATAAAAGGACTGGTGATGATGATGATGATGATAATAATTTGCCTAACTCTACAACTCCCTAAGGTGTCCCACTGCCCGCGTGTAGAATTAATGCGCCACAAAATAAGACGCGCTGTCTTTATTTTGTTAAAAGCCAAATTTATTTTATACTTTGCTACAAGACCACGCAACGACGTGTGGTGACGACAAAGCAAAATACAATTCAAGCTATATAAAGACTAACGCTAAGAGAATAATAAATAATACCTACAACTCGAGCTAAGCCGCGGGTAAAAGCTAGTAGTCTTGTACAATCATCCCCAGTAACACGGGACGTGGACAAAATCTCCTCGGGGAAAAGTAAATATTTTCCTCTAACAAAAATGTTATATTCTTTATGTTAAATTCTCCCTATATTTAGGGACGGCAAAGGGTCTAGCCCATACAGCCATGTCTTTAGTTTATATTTTATCTGTAGTCATATGAATTAAATAATGAGTGGGTGAAATTTCACACATTTTAACGCAACAAGGGAGTGCTTGGCGCGAATTTGATGATAACAGACTTCATGACGGTGCCTGACGAGGTGGACTAAACCACTTTTTATAGTCTTCATCACAACATCAAACACGTCACAAGACTTATTTTCAATGATTTTGCATAATTGCACACTACCACGGATGCTTGTGAATCAAAATAACACCACTTTCACTGCACAAAATCCACTCTGAACCAATTTTAGAATTATCGAAAAAAAATCTGACTGACACCACTAAACGCGCCAAACACTCCGTAATTTTTATTATTATATTTATTTGTTTATTCTCTCTTTAATGTAAGGAAGGCAAAGGGACTAGCCCATACAGCCATGTCTTTAGTGTATATTTTATCTGTAGTCTTATGAAATGTGTGGGTGAAATATATGAATGAAATGAATTTTACGTTAAAATGTGGGTGTCACACATTTTAACGCATCTAGGGAGTGCTTGGCGTGAATTGAATGTTCAGAGTTCATGATGGTGCCTGTAGGCCTATTCCCTAACTTTTTTTGACAGTTGGAAGTGATGATCACCGAACCATTTACATATCCATTACTACTTTACTATAATGCTATTGTGACACTTGTCCTATGATAACATGATAACAGCAATGTATTAATAAATAGTTCGGTGATAATCACTTTCAACTGTCAAAAAAAGTTAGGGAATAGGCCTACTGATGAGGTGGACAAAACCACTTTTTAAAGTGGTCTTCACCACAACATCAAACCCATAACAACTCTTATTTTCTGCATAATTGCACATCAACACGGATGCTTGTTCATCAAAATAACACCACTTTCACTGCACAAAATCCACTCTGTAACAATTTTTGAATTAGCGAAAATAAATCTGACTGACACCACGAAACGCGCGAAACACTCCAAAGAGTATATAATACACTACGTTAAACACTCCTCCGTACTTTTTTTTAATTCTCCCTTTTACGGGAAGGCAAAGGGATCAAGCCCATACAGCCTTGCTAATGTATTTTCTTTTCCTTTTAAGATTATTTCACTTCACATTTTTTGTACCGTTGTCTTCACAAAACGATAGAGTTCCACGTATCTGTCAGGATTGGCCAAAAGTATTCTTAAGTCACGCGGGATGGGATCATGCTTATAAAATGTTTTCAAATATTTCATCAATGTTCTTCTCTGGGCTTCAAATGCGTTACATTCATAAAATATATGGTCCAACGATTGGTCATGAGTACAGCAGAAATCACATAGAGCAGAATTTGTTAATTTTAGCCTAAAGAGGTGTTCTTTAAATGTCCAATTCGAAGTCGACTCATTGTGGTATAAAAATCTCCTGACTATATAATACACTATATTTGTATATAATACACTACGTTTAACCACGACTTCTGAATGTTTTTTTTTTTGGTTTAATTCTCCCTATATTTTAGGGAAGGCAAAGGGTCTAACCCATACAGCCAAGTCTTTAGTGTATATTTTATCTGTAGTTTTATAAAATAATGAGTGGGTGAAATGTATGAATGAAATTTTAAGTTAAATATGGGTGTCACACATTTTTGGGTGTCACGCATCTAGGGAGTGCTTGGAGCGAATTTAATGGTAACAGAGTTCATGATGGTGCCTGATGGAGTGGACAAAACCACTTTTCAAGTGGTTTTCACCACAGCATCAAACACATCACAAGACTTGTTTTCAATTATTCTGTATGATTGCACATCAATGCGGATGCTTGTGCATCAAAATAACACCACTTTCACGGCACAAAATCCACTCTGAACCAATTTTAGAATTATCGAAAAAAAATCTGACTGACACCATGAAACGCGCCAAACACTCCTTTTTATTCTCCCTTTACGAAAGGCAGGGGGATCTAGCCCATACAGCCATGTTTTTAATATATTTTATCTATATTCTTTTGTAATAATGAGTGGGTGAAATGTATGAATGAAATGAATTTTACGTTAAAATATGGGTGTCACATATTTTAACGCATCTAGAGACTACTTGGCGCGAATTGAATGGTAAAAGAGTTCATAATGGAAACTGATGAAGTGGACAAAACCACTTTTCAAGTGGTTTTCACCACAGCATCAAACACATCACAAGACTTGTTTTCAATTATTCTGTATGATTGCACATCAATGCGGATGCTTGTGCATCAAAATAACACCACTTTCACGGCACAAAATCCACTCTGAACCAATTTTAGAATTATCGAAAAAAAATCTGACTGACACCATGAAACGCGCCAAACACTCCTTTTTATTCTCCCTTTACGAAAGGCAGGGGGATCTAGCCCATACAGCCATGTTTTTAATATATTTTATCTATATTCTTTTGTAATAATGAGTGGGTGAAATGTATGAATGAAATGAATTTTACGTTAAAATATGGGTGTCACATATTTTAACGCATCTAGAGACTACTTGGCGCGAATTGAATGGTAAAAGAGTTCATAATGGAAACTGATGAAGTGGACAAAACCACTTTTTAAGTGGTTTTCACCACAACATCAAACAGACTTATTTTCAATGATTCTGAATATTTGCACATCAATGCGGATGCTTGTGCATCAAAATAACACCACTTTCACTGCACAAAATCCACTCTGAACCAATAAATGTGACAGACACCAATAAAAGCGCCAAACACTCCTTGTACTTTTTACGGAAAGGCAAAAGGACATACAGCTTAATCTTCAATTTTTGTACTTTTTTAAATCTCCATATATTTTTAGGGAAGTCAAAGGGTCTAGCCCATACAGCCATATCTTGAGTATTTGTTTCATCTTAATAATAGTGGATGGATGAAATTAATGCAATAAATTTTGCATTAAAATATGGGTGTCATTTTAACGCATCTAGGGAGTGCTTGCCGCAAGTCAAATGGTAACAGAGTTCATGATGGCGAATGATGAGGTAGTGAAAACTCAGGATGAAAACTACTCTAAAATTCTCAACGTCAAACACATTTGTATTTTCAATGATTCTGCATAATCTCACATAAACACGAATGCTTTTGCATCAAAATAACAACACTGTCACTGCACAAAATCCACTCAAAACACTTTATGAAATATTTTTGAAAAAAATCTGACCGATTTTCTGAAATCAGAATCGACACCACGTGTCGATATAGCGGAAACAACAAGAAACAACAAACTCAAACTTCAGTTATTTATTGTCGCAACACTGATATTCTCGAATTTTGAATTTTGTTTGACAGCCAACGAATTACCAACGGACTTGATGAAAGTTAATTTTAGTTTGAAATTGTAAATGAAAATATTTGCTATATGCAAATACAGCAGTGATTATCATTATTTGTGTAACTAACATAGTGTGAATTTGAATTAAGTGTAAAAATGACGTCGGAAAAAGGTAGCAAGAAGGAGAAAAATCAGAACATTCAAGTGTTTGTGAGGCTGAGGTAAAAGTTTATTCTTCAAGACAACATTTTGATTACAATTATTAATGATTGAATGCACGTAAAGATGGTTAATATTTAATACACGTACGTGTACGTACGTGTAATATAATGATAATAATTGAAATCATATAGTTTTTAATACATGTTTCATTGAAAATGCATTTAGGTTCTTTGCAAGTAATTCGTGTGTACTTCTATTTTAGAATTTATGATAATGAGAGAACGATAATCTAAACGGTTTGTACGCGAAATAATATCTAAATAACAGAAGTTTATCCCTTTATTTTAAAATAGGCCAATGAGTAATACTGCCGCACTCAGAGACGTCAATTAACTTTAATGAGTATTTAGTGTCAAAAATTTTTATTCAAATCTAGACCATAGACCAGGCAAGAATAGTGACGAGTTTTGAATTGTCATTTTTTGACGTTAAGTACTCATTAACGTTATTTGACGTCTCTGAGTGCGGCAGATAATGTTATTTAGAAGAGTTCAGCATCCTTTAGAGTCTAAACTGAGAATTTTTATACAATTTTATATTATAGTAGTACAAATATCTGCATGCATAGCTCATAAAATTTTAGTTATTGCCTGGAATATGCACATGCTTTAAGTATTCTACACTTAATGGCATATGTCTTTACAGGCCTTTGAATCAACGAGAACGTGACATCAAGTCCTTAGGAGTAATAGAGGTTGTCAACAATAGGGAGGTGGTAGTACGTCAATCACAGCAAACCTCTCTCACTAAGAAATTTACTTTTGATCGAGCTTTCGGACCAATTGCTAAACAGGTAAGTTTCCATTTAATGTTTTTATTGCATTTAATCTACTCTATTGATGGAACAATAGAGAGAATAGGCCTACCACTCTGGCCTAGTGTGTATTGGCCGGGACCAATGACTTGGCATGCCATTGGTCCCGGCTTACAGCCACTGAGTTATTATTTTGTGTATTATTACCTACCAAGGTTCTTAATAGGTAGTTATTGTCAGCATATGAAAAATGTTGTCTGGTCTTTCCAGGTGGAAATTTACCAAGATGTGGTCAGTCCACTCATCGAGGAAGTACTATCTGGGTACAACTGCACTGTCTTTGCATATGGGCAAACTGGAACAGGCAAGACTCACACCATGGTTGGAGAGCATTCTAGCACTGATTCTACTTGGCAAAGTGTAGGTATTATTTTGTAGTAATAAAAAAGGCTTTTTGTAAATTATATGTACAGTCGAAACTAGATATAAGGAATCATTGAAGACATTGAAGGAACCATAATAATTCGGTCGCTTTGTCCGTAGTTGCTATAAACAATAGACACAAGTACTTAGGGATTCCGCCGTGACCTTGCCATTCGGTTGTAATAACTGACCGCTTGTTATATCCAGTTTTGACTGTTTATCTTCAAAAAGTTGTAATCTCATGTCTTCTGTGGTAACATGGTTCCCCAGGGTACTACCAAGAGTCTGCTGCGGTTACTTTATGGGTGTGTTGCGTACTAAGCTCTATGGTATCTTTTGATCTTCTAGGATCCTCTAGCTGGCATAATACCCCGCGCCCTGAGCCAGCTGTTTGACGAGCTGCGCATCACTAACACGGAATACACTGTTCGCGTATCTTACTTAGAACTGTATAACGAAGAACTTTTCGACCTTCTATCAACTTCTGAAGACAACTCCAAGCTACGGATCTATGAGGACGTCAGTCGGAAAGGATCTAATATTGTCAATGGCTTGGAGGAGATTACAGTAAGCATTAAAATAGATTAATGATAACAATTTAATTGTTAAAAATATAATTTTAATAGCTGTAATATTGCTTTCTTGTATGGCAATATTAATAGAGTAATTATTATAATTTATTTTTGGTTAACATAATTTAGTCATGGGTTTTCATCTAGAGATAGAAACATTTATCTGTTGGTTCATTCTTTAAATATGTCATAATTCTCTAATTCTCTTGCCAGGTGTACAATAAAAATGAAGTTTACAAGATTATGGCTCAAGGTCAAGAAAGAAAAAGAGTTGCTTCTACCCTAATGAATGCACAATCCAGGTATCATAAATGATTTTATTTTATATAAATGTAATAATTACAGGTGATATATTCATATTCTTCATACAATTTTGCAGCAACCAGCCATATGACTATAAGTCTTCGTAAGTGTATGTCAACTCTAAGTTTAATGTTCTTTCGTACTTTATTTTGGTAGAGTTTATATCACAAAAGATACCCGCCCTGCAATAACTATATTTTCGCTCTTATTACAAATGTTAATAAGGTCTCTTTTGTGAATCTGATCTTTCGGTATTATAGTCAATCTCTTAGAGATTTAGATTAAAGTGTTGTGATATGGTTGGTTTCTGCAGAATTTGACTAGAAGGCTAGCTTATAAACATAATTCTATGTTGAGTGCTTTTAGTGTAAGTAAATATATTGCCTGTACTGTATTGTATAATAAAATAGTTGATAACATGTATATGTTGGTATTGTGTACGTATTGATAGTATTACATACAGCAATGGATATTTCTCTCATATATTTTTTCCGATGTTTCGATCACTTTACGGCTGCTGTGGTCACAGGGCGACTTGCCCTGACCACCGCACACACACACACATAAATACCAAAGTTATTTTATTTTAAATTACATGTTTGTTATTTGCGTAAATTATTATGTGCAAAATCACTAGACGATTGAAATGATTATTGACTTTAAGAACCGGCGCAAATTGGCGGCAGGGTATTTTTAGGCGATGAATAAAAATATAACTGTATAGCAATTTATGAAAATAAAGTTGAAAGTTCAATGTTGACGGTCGTGTCGGCAGCCTTAGGAACGCCTCGGCATCCCTCGGTATGCTTTGGCAGTCTTCGGGATACCGAGAGATACTGCGACAAGACAAGACCTAAGAACGTCTCGGCAAGGCTAAGGACGCCTCGGCACGCATAAAGATACCACGGCATTGTTACCTCCAGTGTGCACTTACACGTAGGGATGCCGAAGGATCCCTTGCCGTGCCGTGCCGCCAATGTGCGCCGGGCTTAATTGCATGTCATTATTAAATAGATAATTTAAATACCCCCGAATACAGAAACGCTACTCAAAATTTGAGCACTGCTTAAAATTAAAAGTTGAGAAGGACTCAAACTTTGAGTAGCGTTTCTGTATTCGGAGGATAATTAACTAAATATTTTCAGCCGCTCGCACACAGTGTTCACAATCGTGGTCCACATGAAGGAGAACACGTCTGAAGGTGAAGAGATGATGAAGATCGGCAAGTTGAACCTCGTCGACTTGGCAGGCTCTGAGAATATCAGCAAAGCCGGTTCAGATAACCCGGCCAAGAAGGAGAGGGCTCGTGAATGCGTCAATATTAACCAGTCGTTGTTGACCCTAGGTCGGGTCATCACCGCATTGGTTGAGCGGCATCCGCACATACCCTACAGGTCAGTTCGAGTAGTTACCAAGTTCCTCTCAGGTTGACTTATAGTTTGTTGTCCGTTGATAGTGTATACAGGAGGAGGAGCTCGCAAGCGCAGTGGCATATCGCACTTGGCCTGTGATTTCGTAAACTAAGCACTGTTCGCTAAGGCCGGTCATTGGATGGGTGACCAAAATTTTATTAACTCGAGTTTCTCCGTGCTTCGGAAGGCACGCTAAGCTGTTGGTTCCGGCTGCATCTGCAGCGCTTAAAATCCCACCAATCCCACTGGGCCAGCGTGGTGGGCTATGGCCCAATATCCCTTTATTCTTCTGTCCATAGGGCAGGCCTGTGCCCCAGCAGTGAGGACTTTAAAAGGGCTGGTGATGATGATGATGATGATTATTATTATTCTTAATAGTAATTATCGCGTCATCTTCCATCGAATTTATAATCGGTGGGGAAAAGGAATAAAATAATCGCATCTTCCTCCGAAATACATCCATACTTATGTCACGCCTTTCCCGGAAATGTGTTTATAGTATAAGTTTAAAAACTAAAATATACTATACAGGGAATCTAAACTGACGCGCATTCTCCAAGAATCTCTCGGTGGTAGAACTAAAACCTCCATAATCGCAACCATATCCCCTGGACATAAAGACCTCGAAGAGACCATGAGCACTTTGGAGTATGCTCACCGCGCGAAGAACATACAGAACAAACCTGAGGTTAATCAGAAACTGACCAAGAAGGCAATATTGAAGGAGTTCTCTGAAGAGATTGATCGACTGAAGAGGGATTTGTATGCGACAAGGGAAAAGAATGGTAAGCCTGCATTTTATCTGTTTTTCAATTTAATACGAAAATCACACCTTTGGCTGTATCATGAAGTATTAGTGCGATCCAAACGCGGGTAACAAAACGGGATGCCGCTCTACTCGGCTTATAGCGTTGTCTTACTTTTCAATGGGAATTGAGTCGCGTTTAGAGTTGGTGGTAAGGCCACCGGTAGTGACAATAGTATTCTGATCTGTAGTCACCACACAGCATTAGCATTTAACAACAGTTACTTAATTCCCTATAACTCTCTCCGCTCGCTCGCGACATGTTTCTTTCCATCACTTTCCTATACATTTATTCATAACTAGCACCTTTCCGGGGTGCTGGGAATAGATGACTTGATGACATTTGACAGATATGAATGGAAGACGAGACTTAACTACGCCGACCTGAATCTTCATGATCTAGATTCTAGATGATGATGATGTCTTAATTTAAATATCAATCTGAAATCTTGGTTCTTATTTTGTAATAGGATACTCGTACGGCGGGTCTCAATATTCTATCAACAGCTGATAGACGTACTACAACTGTTATTTATCGTAATATAACAAAAAATGCCAGGCAACTAAACTTTAGTAAGCTTACCATTAAACTGTAGATACAATATTAGGACCCGCCATTAGTCAACACAAGAAAATGACTGTGTTAACTTGCTTGAAAATAGCGTGTTTAAATCCGGATATTATTTGTAGGTGTATACCTAGCCAGTGAGACCTATGCGGAGATGACGCTGAAAGAGGAAGAGCAAAGAAAGGAGATCCAGGAATTATTGCTCCAGAAGCGGGCCATGGAGGATGAACGTGACCGCATGGAGGGCATATTCGCAGAGCTTGGTCAACAATTGGAGCAAAAGGGCAGTCAGCTAGAGCAGGCCACCCAGAAACTTGGAAGCACTAAAGTAAAGCTGGCCAACACTAATAACGTAGGTATTATTAAACATAATATGTTGGTAACACTAATAATTTGATGTTTTTTATTCATTTAGTTAAATTATTTATTGCACAAAATCCACAATCAAATCTTACAGCTAGAGTGCGGGCCAGATAAGACCGCGCGTGGTCAAAATTGGAACTAAAATTTCGTTTCCCATTTTGTTTGTCTAGGAGTATCAATGTTAGCGAGTAGCGCCACACCTCGCGCGCGGACTTATCTCACCCGCACTCTAATAACAGATTTTACATACATGCATACGTCACGCCTTTCTCCCGCAGTGGTAGGCAGGGATCACATCTTTCCACTTGCTACGATTCTATACATACTTCTTTCGCATCATCCAATCTCAATAATGTTTTCATCACACCTTGTCTCAATAGGCGACGGATTCTATTTATGTTTATAAAAAAACTGTACAAACATATAATAATAATTTGGTAGAAAAAGGAACTAGAGAATAGATTATATTGTTAGTAAATCATTTAGACAGTTTTAGCATTATGACAGTGTATACATGTTGGTACATCTAAAATCACCAAGGGTTGAACTGAATTTTACTTGTCGTCTTACGATTAAACTGTTTTCCAGATGCTCCGCACTACAAAAGTGCAGTACGAGGAGCAAAAGCACCTGGTGTCTGCACATTATCAGACGGAGACACAGCTAGGAGCTCAGGCTAGGCAACTGGCCGCTGCTGCTGACCAGGCCGCTGCACATGCCGCCGCGCTTCATGACAATCTCGACACGCGCAGGTATAAACCCGCTTTTTAATTGGGTGTGCATGATTGTTGTTGATTAAATCACTAATTTCAGGCTGGAGTTCACCAACACTTGAACAGGTGATTATTATTTAAACGTCCGTTTTGTGACGGCAGACTAGATTACAATTGTCACCACCCCAAATCCCCCCCGTGGGTGTCGTACAAGTCGACTAAGGATAAATCAGCAATGAGGAATGGGCAGCAGCGTTCCTATTATATCACCTACCAATAGTACTGCGACTTTTGTGCCCGATAAATGGCAATAGGCTCGCCACCTATTACATGGGACCTAACATAATTGGCGAAACGTGGGTGCTAGTTCACCTCTGCCTACCCCTTCGGGGATATAGGCGTGATTTATGTATGTATGTCCGTTTTTAACATTTTACCGTAGCGTATAGAAAGAATGACGTTAATCTTTTAATTGCTTCTTTAACGTGTTGGTGAACTCCAGCCTAAGGCTCCGCACACATTGGCAGCACTGCACGGCAAGGGATCCTTCGGCATCCCTACATGTAAGCGCACACTGACGGTAACAATGCCGTGGTATCCTTATGCTTGCTGAAGCGTTCTTAGGTCTTTTCTTGTCGCGGCATCTCTCGATATCCCAAAGACTGCCAAAGTGCTCCGAGGGATGCCGAGGCGTTCCGAAGGCTGCCGACACGGCATCCCACGGCATTGTTTTTGTACCTACGACCATCAACATTGAACTTTCAACTTCATTTTCATACTCGTTATTTATAGCTGGTAATTACTTTTAACATACCTATTCGATTTTAATTTCAACATTATATGTTAGAAAAATTAGTACAAAGATTTTGGTGGTTAGAAAAAGAATTTCGCAAAATTATGGTCTTGATTAGTGTCTTGGTTGGCCGAGCGGTCAGGCACCTGCCCGGATAGCAGCGGACGCATGTTCGATTCCCGCATTAAGACCATAATTTTTCGAAATTCTTTTTCTAACCACCAAAACCTTTGTTTAAACATACCGTTGGTCCCAGCTGCATCTGATTTAGTTATTTTATTCTTCGCCTAAAAATATCCTGCCATGCCGTGCCGCCAATCTGCGCCGGCCCTAACAGTATTAGTATTGAAAAAAGCCTTTCTCCCCCAAGGCATAGCCAATTTCCATGTACTAAGTTAATATTTATCTCAACAGGACGATAGAGTCAATGAATCTAGAAGTTACGCGGGCGTTCCGTGCTCAGTCGGCAGAGCAACGCGCCCATATTTCCGGACGGGTGCAAAGTTACACTGACACGCTGGTGACTGCCTTGGACCAGCTACATTCTACACTAGGTAACTATTTTTATAGAGGAGCTCGCTAGCACTGTGGCATAGCGTGCTTGGCCGTTGATTGCGTAAACTAAGCAATATTTCCTAAGGCTGGTAATTAGATGGGTGACCAAAATAATTATTATCTCTAGTTCTTCCTTGCTTCTGAAGGCACGTTAAGCCTTTGGTCCCGGCTGCATCAGCAGTCGTTAATACCCCACCAACCCGCACTGGGCCAGCGTGGTGGGCCATGGCCCAATCTCCCTATATTCTTCCATGCATAGGAAAGGCCCGTGCAACAGCAGTGGCTACATTAAAGGGCTGGTGCTGATGAACTTTTTATACTCGGTACACACTTCGCAAACAGGCCTTTAGGCTCAATCTACTTTCATTGATGTCTCAGCATAGTCTTTGCCATTAGTTTTCTATAAATTTATTCACTGGATTATCTATCACCACCGAAAGGGTTCAACACTGGAATTTTCAGTGTGATGGATGACATTAATCAAGATGCGTAGGTGGCTTGATAACGTCCGACCGATATGAATCGAAGCGGTGCATCATGCGCCGACCCCAGGTAAACTGGGAATAGCGCAGAGAGATAATGCTCTATCCACAATTTAAAAATAGACATTACTTAACTTAATATTAGAAACATAAAGTGGTTTGATTGTGTTTTGTCATAAATTTTTCATAATTATAAAATATGACCACAATACTTACAAATATTTGCTTATATTTTTTTATTAAGTAATGTTGGCCTTACTAATATTTTTCAGATAATTTTACAACCAGCAGTACTGCAGTACATGGACAGCAAAAACATAAACTAAAAGAGATAGTCGACAGCCTCGCTAGTACTATGGATCAGGTAAGTTTGAAACTTTTAAATTGTATTTAATAATGAACATAAGTATCAAGTATAATGATGAAATAAACGAGGAGCTCGATTTCATAGTGTCTAACGCGCTCGGTTGCCGTGTGGTGACGGCAGAGTAGAATACAATTGTCACCACCCCAAATCTCTCCCGTGGGTGTCGTACAAGGCGACTAAGGATAAATCAGTAATGAGAAACGGGCAGCAGCGTTCCTATTATACCATCTAGCTATGTACCTACTGCGACTTTTGTGCCCGATAAATGGCAATAGGCTCGCCACCTGTTACATGGGACCTAACATATGTGGCGAAACGTGGGTGCTAGTTCACCTCTGCCTACCCCTGCGGGGATATAGGCGTGATTTATGTATGTATGTAACGCGCTCGGCCTGCGATTGCGTAAACTAACTGCCGCACTATTAACTTTAATGTTAGTACGTTAATACAAAAAATTGTCAATCGGAACTAGACCATAGACACGGCAAGAATAGCGACAAGTTTTAAATTGATTTTTTTTATTAAGTTTTCATTAACGTTAATTGATTGTCTCAGGGTACAGCTGCAATGCAATTTTCGCTTATAATGGTCATTAGATGTAACCAAAATATGTCATCTTCAGTGCTGCGGAAGGCATGTGAAATATTTAATAATTAAGTCACACCTGACCATAAAGTGGACATTTTCGGCCGCTACCGCTACGAAAAATCCCACTTCCTGGTCTGGGGGTGACATAAAACTATGATCTTACCTCGGCCAATAAAATGAGAAGCCTCAGATCGCATTTTAAACGTCAAATACTTGCGTTCTGAGACATTCTTTGTTCTATCGCTCTTGGTGTATAGGTAATCTACTATTTGTGATCGATCGCTCAGCCTTAACCCAGTCGGTAATATTCAAATACACGGTGCTATTACAAAATTTCAGATCAAAACCCTAACAAGGTCGATGAACGACCGCGTCAGTTCGACGTCGTCTGAGCAGCAGCAGAGTCTCAGCCAATCGGTGACTGATCACAGCGACGCCGTCAAGAATGCACTGAACGTGTTCCTGGTATCGCTAGCCGAGTGCTTGCAGCGGGCTAGCGCCGTTCTAGCCCGCGGGGACGTCGCGTCATTTGTGCAGCAGTGGGTAAGTGGATTCATACATACATACGAATAGATATGAATCAGAAGGGAGTGGATGGCTTGGTGACGTCTGACCGATATGAATTGAAGAGGAAACATACTGCGCCGACCCCAGATGGCCTGGGAACAGGGCAGGGAGAAGAAGAAGCTTATCAGTTATATATTATTATATTAACCCATTAACCGCCAAAATGAAAACAGGAAAGCTATTAATGTAAAATTTTTATTTAACTATTGCTTAGACATCAAATAATCATTAAATTATAGAAAAAAAATATATAAATATTAGGCCCCCCCTTGGAGGGGGTGTACACAATTGAGTACAGCGGCGTATTATAGGTGAAATTTTTCAAAGCATTGTTTTTCTACACACAATGTTTCTAGACATTTTTTTGATTGCCAACGTACTCTTGAATGGCATATTACACATCGTAATGGTTTTTCAACCTTTTGAGGATAGTGATAGTAGATGATGGTCGAGCCTTATATTGCGTTTTGTGTCGTAAATAATACCTTGCAATGGTACGTCTAAATAAAAGCTGATCAATGCTATCACTGTGACTCATTACATGTAAACGCCAGGAATTAGCAATAGCCATATCTATCATATAGGTAAACAAAACCCACCACCACTTCTTTCCATGAATTGGAATTCTATATATGTAGAGATATGGACTGATCTAACTCATCCACGCCACCCATATTTTTATTGTATGTTTTTCGAGCTGTTCTTTTACTACTTTCTGTCTATCTATCACATCAGTTTTATCAGCAGTAGTAGAAGAGTATGTTGGCGCACATTTACGCCATACTGGTTGCAGATCCACCTGATGTCGACGACTCCTCTTTACCTTGTCAGACAATGGTTCATCATCACTGCTGTCGCCATTGTCACTTTGAATGGTGTGCTCAACAGACCTAAACACTTCTATATTACCAGGCACATCCCGCGGCAAGGAGGCAGAAACCATATCTTCGTCGGCACCTTCTTCCTCATCTGTGACAACGCTAGGTTCTGGCGGTATTACAGTAAATTCGTATTCATCAATAAGAAACTCACACAAAAAACTTCACTTTGCTCTAAAATAGCGTAAATTGCTTCCTCTAAACCGCTGTAATTGCAAGAAACGTCAAAACGTTTGGTGCTCATTATTACTAAAACCTGAAACAAAAGACGTGTGATCATAACATGGATTCGGCCGCTGTACGCAATTAGGTACAGTACTCTTCAAATCACAATTTCTATAAAAATATATATTGCAAAACAGTTATTTACTAGTTAATTTATATATAAGTATATGTACTACAAAAATTACAAACACAAAATATGTTTTTCCATATGCAAGCCCTTGATAATAATAATATGATGTACTTACTTCTGTACACAAATATACTGCAACGTTACAACCCTACCAGTGACCGATTTAAAAAGTATATCCACTAAAACTGCTGTTATTTCGAAGCACTATTTCTATCTCCTACTATAACGAACGGTCACTACAATTATTACCTAAAAAATATAAAACTACTCTCAATTTTGTTACTGTACACAATCAGGTACAGAGGCGCCAAATGGGTTAATTCGCATTCAGCCATTTTAAGTTAATCATCATCACCATTTAATGTCACCACCACCCAAGTGCTTCCGAAACAAGGAGGAACTCGAGATAATATATTTTTGGCCTTAGCGAATTACCCAGTATAATCGCAATCGCAGTCCGAGTGCACTGAGCCACTGCGCTATCGATCAATCATTTTATATACATACATAAATCAGGCCTATATCCCCGAAGGGGTAGGCAGAGGTGAATTAGCATCCACGTTTCGCCAATTATGCTGAGTCCCATGTAATAGGTGGTGAGCCTATTGCCATTTATCGGGCACAAAAGTCGCAGTACATTGCAAGATGGGCGAAGAGGAATGCTGCTGCCCATTCCTCATCACTGTTTTATCCTTAGTCGCCTTGTACGACACCCACGGGAGAGATTTGGGGTGGTGACAATCGTATTCTACTGTGTCCACTGTGCCGTCACCACACGGCTAAGTGGATTCGATATTGTATACTGCACCTTTCACGAGCTAGAAGCTCGCTAGCGCAATGTTCGCTAAGACCTGCAATCGTTGATACCCACCAACCCGCACTGGGCCAGCGTGGTGGATTATTTACATTTTTGTTTTGAGAGGAATCATCCTTACTTACGTCATTATATTAAAAACTAGTGGTCGCCCGCGGCTTTGCTCGCGTTGATGTCCGTTGATAGCCTATAGTCTTCCTCAATAAATGGACTATCCAACACAAAGAAAAACCAATTTGAAAGTTTCTGCGATTAGCGCGTTTTAGCAACCAACCAAACAAACTCTTCAGCTTTACAATATACATACATACATACATAAATCACGCCTATATCCCCGAAGGGGTAGGCAGAGGTGAACTAGCACCCACGTTTCGCCAATGATGTTAGGTCCCATGTCCCAGGTGTCCCAGGTCCCAATAGGTGGTAAGCTTATTGCCATTTATCGGGCACAAAAGTCGTAGTACATTGCTATTGCTAGGTGGTAAAAGAGGTACGCTGCTGCCCATTCCTCATCATTGATTTATCCTTAGTCGCCTTGTACGACACCCACGGGAGAGATTTGGGGTGGTGACAATTGTATTCTACTCTGCCGTCACCACACGGCTTTATAATATTAGTATAGATATATTCCTTCAAAATTTTCTTCATTGACAATAATAGCAAAGTGTAGGCGACAGGTAGCCGAAATCAATAGCAGCCGACTTGCATAATAACCCCGCTCATACACAATAACAATACTAACAGTACACTGTCTCTTGTCGCCCCAGTACACCGGAGCTTCGGCCCGAGTGGCGTCCATGCAGAGACTGCACGCTGGGTTCGTGTCGCGAGCGACAGACGGCGACTCGCGCCGGCGTCACGTCGCTCAGAGGCAGCGTCACTTGCGACGTGAGCTCGCCGAGAGCAGAGCGAGCGGGCTCAATACTTATATTCAGGTACAGTATAAATCTTCATACATAAATAATACAAAATATAGGTAAAGTACCGTATGGATGGGTTACAAATATTTACATATGTTTTGTTGGTGGTCCATTAATGTAGGTAAATATCTACTAAACATACATTTATTCGTTATAAGCTTGTTAAAGCCACTTTAACACTGTCATATTATGTATATATATACCTATCTTAAAGTTATCCTATATTTTGTCTTCAATATGTAATTTTATATTGTTGGAGACTGTTTTGGCTAATGAAATAGGCAGTGTTTACTATACATATGTAAGATTGATGCTGTATATTTCTTAAAGTATAAATAAAATAAAATAATTAGACAATTATCGCGTTGAACAGTCAAAAATCGTTGGATTTTAACACTTGAACAAGCCTAAATTGAATCGCTTAAATCAAATAAATAACAACATTCCAGTTTTAAACACAAGCCTGTGGGTGGATTGAACTCAATATAGGAAACTCAGAATGAAAAGTATAATGATTAATATAATTATTTATTTAATATCTTATTGTACAGTACAACAATAATTCGGATGTATCCTGGTTTTATAAATTGGAAGTGAAGCTAATAAATTAGTATTTTAACTGAATTATGTAAAAGGGTACATTTGCAACGTTTATTTTTCAGGAACTAGAGAAGGAAATAACGCAAAGAGAAAGTAGAGTGCAGAAAACGATAGAAGAGGCCAACATTGAGCGGCAGAAGGGGGAGGAACGAATCCAGAGCTACATGGAGCTGGAGAGGAAGCTGCTGGAGGAGAGATTGGCGCGGTACCACGCCGAGGAGACCAAGGTATGTGGAATTGACAAATCTTTAAATTTTGCGTTTCCTTTTCATTACCATCATCATCAGCCCATAACCCACCACGCTGGCCTAATGCGGGTTGGTGGGTATAAGCGACTACAGATGCAGCCGGGACCAACGGCTTAACGTGCCTTGCGAAGCCCGGAGGAACTGGAGATAATAAATTTTTGGCCACTTATCCAATCACCGCTCTTAGCGATATTGCTTACTTTACGCAATCGCAGGTCAAGCGCGCTATGCCATCGCGCTAGCGAGCTCCATTTCTAGATTTACTTTTTTATTTTAAATGTTTGGTAAAATTCTAAAAAGATCACAATCAGCATTCTCATTTTTTGTTCGTAAATATCATTCTGGAGGTGATTTTGTATGTCAAAAGTGCTGTATTGGTTTAGAAAAGGTTTATGTTACAGCATCTGTCTATATTCAATTTAATAAATTATGAAAAGATGAATGGTTCCATACCAGCCTATGTCACGTTTCGTCACACATTCTTACGACGTATATATATATAAATCACGCCTATATCCCCGAAGGGGTAGGCAGTGGTGAACTAGCACCCACGTTTCGCCAATTATGTTAGCTCCCATGTAATAAGTGGCGAGCCTATTGCCATATATCGGGCACATAAGTCGCAGTACATTGCTATTGCTAGGTGGTATAAGAGGAACGCTGCTGCCCATTCCTCATCGCTAATTTATCCTTAGTCGCCTTGTACGACACCCACGGGAGAGATTTGGGGTGGTGACAATTGTATTCTACTCTGCCGTCACCACACGGCAAATTTGAGATAGGATTTACAAAAGTAGTCTAGCCAAAAAAATATTATAATACGTATTTGTTATACGGTAATTTTGTTATTCCGAAGGTTCTCGACGACATCCTGGCAAAGAGATTGAAAGATGCCGAAAATGAAATTGCCTTTGTAAATGAAACGAAATCTCGCATGGCCGAATTTAGATTAATTTGCGAGAAAACAAACAGTGAAGACGTGGAATTAGCAGATAAAGACCTGGACGAGTATGAGAATGGTGCGCATGAGTTTACTAAAGACTTGACCAAGTACAACAAAGAATTTGATGAAGGCACCAGCGCTGTAAGCATAGATATGGAGGTGCTAACGCAGAACGTAGCTTCGCTGGCAGCCCACATCACTGAAGAGCTTACGAGCATCCTGGAGCACACGAAACAGAACGCAGAGGTAAGATTAACTGGTGTTCCCCTTTTAGAATAATGTCTCTATATCTTAGCTCATTACCACATGTATCGCCCAATATTTTCGCTACTTCCAACAAATCAAGAGTGATGCGTCACATTGGCATAATTATATCCTATATAATAGCACGACTTGCTTTTGAAATTAAAGCTTATATTATATGTTTAAATGTTTATTATTGGTAGAATGCAGTAAACTTCCTAAAAAAAAAGAGACTTTGTATGTAGTTGTAAGTACGTAGAAAATTACGAATTTTTTCTACATTAGAAGTGCTCATATTCTAAAGTTACTGAAACTGTGTGTTATAAGCAAATTATTTAAGGACATTTGAAGTTGTTTAGGCCATGCTCGATACTAAAATGCCCAACATTATTTCTCATTCATGAGCTTTAACTAAAACTTATGACAAACTTTATTTATTGCAAACACTTTTACTAATTTATTTTTGAAATATACCTGGAAAAAACGCCTTATAAGCTGATTACTTGTGTGTGAAATGCCTTTATAGAATACAGGGGCCTAACCACCAACTCTAAAAGCGACTTAACTCCCATTGTTAAACCGAGACAACGCTATTAGCCGAATAGAGCGGCGTCCTGTTTTGTCACCCGCGTTTGGATCGCACTAATACTTCGTGGTACAATATCTAAATCTCTTTGCCTTCATAACCACCAGTGTAATAGCCATAGTATTTTTTGCCATAGCAAGAAGCAAGCAACCTGATGACAACGGATAAGGCGAACGCAGAGAAATTCTTAGCCGCAATGGCAGCCATGTTCCAACATATTGTTTCCACCAACCAGCAGTCGACCAACGAGTTTATTAATAACCTTGAGGTAATAAAAATTAAAATCAATAATAGTATAAAAAGATTACCCAATGTCTAAAAAATTCTTTCTGCGCAGTTAAAGATTTAAGTATCTCAACAAAAATTTGCCAAACAATAATGCTCGATTTTTCTCTTAATCGAGCATTATTGTTTGGCAAATTTTTGTGTTCATTTTTATTTTACTCGTATGATACATGATACTTAAATCTTTGGGTAATCTTTTTGTAATGAATGTCGTTACGGCAGAGTGGAATACAATTGTCGCCACCCCCTGCTGCTTACTAGACGACTTACTGCCGCACTCAGAGACGTCAAATAACCTTAATGAATATTTAATGTCAAAAAATGACAAGTCAAAACTAGTCGCTATTTTTGCTGGGTCTATGGTCTAGATTCAAATGAGATTTTTTGATATTAAGTACTAATTAAAGTTATTTGACGTCTCTGAGTGCGGCAGTAAGGGTTAAAACCATCATGAGATGTTGAGGATGAATGGGTACCAGCGCTGATACACCGCCTAAGCCTGTTATTGCTGCGTTTTACGTGCCCAGTAAATGGATATTGGCTATTATATTCTGCATACCCATTCAGGCATAGACAGGTTAGATTTATTATGTATGTATGTATGTTAATTATGTAATACAGGATGTATTACGATCCTATTCATCATAAGAAAACCATTTTTTTATCGGTAACATCCCACATGTTATTAAATTATTTTATAATACTGGTAATCACAGTGATATTTTAGTCGGTCATTTGTCCATTCTTTCATTTTTTTATAGAATGTCTAAATACAAATAAACAATACTTTCCACAGTCGAACAGCAGCACCACCGTCCACGAGCTATCATCTCTGACCGATTCCATCGAGCAAGTCGCCTCGTCGTACCACCAGCTGACCGAGAGCCAGTCTACTGGCCTGCAGACGATCAGGCACGACGCCGTGGAACTGAACGAGGATGTGGCAGACGCGGTGCGGGTCTACCATCAGCTCGAGGACAAATACCTGGCGAACGACTACAGGCTGTACTCGCCTAGTGGTATGTTTGCATGTTTTTATTTTATTTTTTATACGCACACCTATTGTCTAGTCCAAAGTAAGTAAGTAAAGTTTACACAGTTCAACATGTTTTTTTTAAATACCTATCATCTAGCCCAAAGTAAATAGCCTAAGCACTTGTGTTATGGATACTAGATGACAGACATATTTTTAATATAATATTTATAGGTTAGGTTCTATTACTTATCCTCTTAATAATGGCTCTAATATCCTTAGGTATAATTGCACTGTATATTACGCCCTGTGGTGACGGCAGAACAGAATATGATTGTCACCACCCCAAATCTCACCTGTGGGTGTCGTACAAGGCGACTAAGGATAAGCAGCAGTGTCTTATACCTCCTAGCAATGTACTGCTGCGACTATTGTGCCCGATAAATTTGAATAGGCTCGCCACCTATTGCATGGATCCTGACATAATTGGCGAAACGTGGGTGCTAGTTCACCTCTGCCTACCCCCTTCGGGGATATAGGCGTGATTTATGTATGCATTTAAAATACATACTTGCCTAACGAGGAGCTCGATAGCGCAGTGGCTTAACGCGCTCGGCCTGCAATTGAGTAAACTAAGCAAGGTTGGTAAGGCATGTCATTGGATGGGTGGACAAAAATATATTGGTGAAGTGTGGATGTTTATTCACCCCTGACCAACCTTTAGGGGATCTATAGACGTGATTTATGTATGTATGTGTGTAATGTTTCTTTAAAATAAAACAAAAAGAACATAATACAGATTTAAAGTGTGAAAGCTCTTTAGACAAAATATTACATTTTAATATGGTTATAAGTGTAAATGTCTGTCATAGGTTTTATATGCCAATGTCTGACAAATATTTATTTTCCTTGTCGAAAAGAAAAGCTTCCAATAAGTTATGAATGAACTCAATTCATCCTGAGGTTTAATTAGAAATGATTAAATTGTCACAATCTTTTCAAGGTACTACACCAGCGCGAACAGAGTACCGGTACCCTCGCACGCTGGCTGCCACCTCGCCGCACGACAGGATACTGGCGCGCTTCCGTGCCGCCCGTCAGGAGTCCAACGAGGATGTATGTTCTTAAAGCTGTAGTTACCGCTTCCGTGGTCTAGTGGTTGGCCCACCAGAATTGACAACATTTCAAAAATGACAACCCCCCAACATAAAATACCGTTTCTTTATTTCCCAATCCTGACTCCGAAAATTTTTATTTTTTATTTTTTTATTACTAAATCACAGAGAAAAAATAAAATGTAAAAAACATGCGATGACGTCACACTCACGAAGTTAATCAATATCATGTCTGTCGGTCAGGAATCAAATCCATTGTCATTAATTGTCATCATCGAAAATAAGATTAATAAAGTAACAACAAATATAAAATCCTTTCCAGACTTTAACTAATTTTATTAACGTATTTTACTTAAAAATTAATTTCAAACATTTCAAATAATAAGTTTTCATTTTTGCCACCGGAAACGCCAAAATGTCATTTAGCCATATTTTCGTGACTGTGACGTCATTTGGCGCTTACGTCTGTTTAGAATGACCGGAATTTTAAGAATGATTTTTTGTATGAAAACGACGGAATTCAGAAAAAATTAAAAATATGGGTGTTTTCATTTTCTGTCTATTTTTATATGTATGACATCATAATAAAAGTATGTTGAAAAAATGAAATGTTGTCAATTAAGATCCAGAGGTCCCGGGTTCGATCCCCAGGGTGGTACAAATTTGTACTCTGTTTGGTTGGTGGTAGGACTTCTTTCAAGGCCACCATCTTATCAAAATTTGTCGCCATAATAATAATTATTGTGTTCCGACAATGTGTGATTAGATAGCCAGCCCCTCTGTGGTTGAGGGTTCCAGGTTAAGCTCGATTCCATCTTTGGCCCTTATCGTCACTTACCATTAATTGAGATGAAGGGTGAGCATAAAAAAAATTATAAAGTTAGATCAAGAATTGTTTATGTTTTTGTAGGCAGAAACCGAAATGCCTTAAGCTTTTGTACCCGCCGTTATCATAACATTTGTTATAACATTAATAAGAAAGAATCTAACAAACTAAATAAAGTCCAAAATTATATTGTCCTGATGCAAATCATGAAGATAGAATCTAATAGGTACTGTGGTATTGAGCGCCATAATACAGAACATAAACGGCGATCTTATCGGTAAAAGCTATCTCCTCCAGGCAACCTTAGGAATTGACATGGTGTTCTAACAATAATGTGGCAGTTGTAGTACACAACAGTTATGATGAATATAATACAATAATTAGATATAATCATAAAATATTAGAAGGCATATGAGTAATATATATATATAATATTATAAATATTAACAAGTAAGTTTCAATTCTGACTGTAACACAAATTTAGAAGTAACCAGCGACATAGAAAGTACTCTCACTACCACCTGTAATGAAGATGATTATATTTATAAGCGCATGATGGTGTGTCAGGTGATTTCTGTGACAGCTTCTAATAATAAAAACTAATAAAAAAAACTTTTCAATCAGGAGTGCATACTGATAGAATCGGACGGCGAGACTCGCGGAGCTTCGGACGCTGATTCGACGGCGTCGGACAACTCTATGATAGCCACGCCCGCCATACTGAAATCCACTTCTGAAACGGACATATACCAGCGAAGGGTATGAAGAATTTAAGGATATTTATACAATAATATTATGAGTTATTTTAGGTGGAGCTAGCTAGCGAAGTGGCGTAGCGCGCTCGGCCTGTGATTGCGTATAATAAGCAATGTTCACTAAGGCCTTAGGTGGGGTATGGCCTAGTCTCCCTATATTCTTCCATACACAGGGAAGGCCTGTGCCCCGGCAGTGGGGAGATTAAAAGGTTTTTCAGGATGATGGTGATGGACTTCTGGTGATGAAATTATATTTTTATAAAAAAAATTCATAAATAAAACATGTTTTGGATAATGCAAATTAAAATTTCCGCCAAAACAGCAATGGCATCTGTGTGACGTCACTATAGCGTAAAACATACGTCAAGAGTACCCGAAACCGATGGGCATGCATGAAGAGATTGATGAAATTGGATGAAGCGAAAGAAGTATGTAAGGATCGTAGCAAGTGGAAGGAAATGATCTCTGCCTACCCCTGTGGGAGATAGGCGTGTGTATGTACTCTATAGTATAGAGTGATTTTTATAGGCAATTAAAATGTCAATAGAAAATAGTGACGTCACGCGGCGTTTGACCAAATATGGCGGATTGCTAAATTTTTATAGAATAAATATTAATCACAAGTATAATCGTGAGTAAGTGATTTTTATCGATTCTCCTTAACCTAAGTTATTATTATAAATCATTATTTCAGTGATTCTTTGTTAGTGTCATCATCCCTATTTATTTTGTATATGTTAATTACAGAAACAAGAGCTAATGGGCAAAGAAAATGCAGACCGCTCCGTGTCCTACAAGAAGCCTTCGAAGCTGCCTTCGCTCGCGTCCACCAAAAAACCGCTCATCGAGCGAAATCTGAACTGACGCGCGTGTCGTAAATATTACGTACGTAAACAGAATTGTGTTTAGTTAATTTTGTGTTCAATAAACAGAATATAACACCGGAGAGAATTTATTGCGAAGAAAAATGCCTGCGGCCTGTTCGTAGGCCCTTGACCTAAACACTTGTCAGTGTTTTGTCTCGGGCCTTAGTAGGAGTTAGAGCGAGAGGAAAATATTTTCTTTTCCCGGAGGAGATTTTGTCCACGTCTCGTGCTAGACCTACTGGTGACCTGTAAACACGGGTCTATGAACATACATAGGCAAGAGACTCAAACGAATCACATAATTCTTAAGCTACATCGAAAACTCTTTTCTTGTAATCTTGTTTCTGGAGAGATGAATAGATAAATAAAAATAGGTTCACAAAATTTATAATTATCGTGTAATTTAGAAAACTTTCTCGTGAAAGTTGTGGTCTCCTCGTATCGTGTTGTGACACAATATTTCGAAACTACGAAAGTATATATAAAAAATATTTTACGTAAATATGAAATGTCTCCATTAATTTCAATATTGTCATTAAAAGATAAAATCGACTGTAAATGTTGCACTATTTGCCGTCAGCTGGTGTTGTGGATTGACCTCTCCAGTCACAAATTGTTACGGAAAATATAAATAAGCTAATCGAACCTTAATGTTTTTTCCAAACATTCGCTCTTAGAAGTATTTAAGAACCAGAATGCAAGAGACTAGGTTTGAAGTGCCGCGGTGCGGTGTAATTTTTCGATAAAAACATCTATAAATTATTAATGGTATAACCATTGCTGATAAATCGATTTTTTAACTACTCCCTTTGGCAACACGCGGATTTAGATGTTAACGCAGATAAAAGGCGAGGTCTGACTATGTGATCAATAACGTAAATAATAAACCTTTTCGTGGTAGAAAAGTTGCTTAGTTATGTCGCTATGGAAATTCCAATTTTATCTACTTGTCACTAACGTCCTTACCTTCCTATTGGTCACAACTAAATGTGACATCCGTGCCGCTAAAGGGCGTACGTAGCCTCTTTGATTCAAGAACAACTTTTAATTTGATGTTATTACTAGTTTGATTGCAATATAGTGTAGTATATAATGTGTGTTTATAATTTGATGTATACGTTAAATACGATAGTCGCATATTTTCTTAAATCCGAAGTAATAGACGAGTCGAAACTCAGTATAGGGTTATTTGTAACATACTGGCAACCTGACAGTACTAGATATCATAAAAAACAACGTTTATTTTATGAGTTTTATCATAACTCAATACAATGAACAATTTCATGTTTTTATTATACTGCCGCGACATTTGTAACTCTTATGTTTCATTCGTAAACGAAAGGATGACGCTACGCTGTCCTATAGTAGAGTTATTAAAATTTGAGCGGTGAATTAAATAAATATTTATTCTTGTATGCAAGTTATTTCTAACGAATTGTCTAAAGTCGTAGAACAAACGTACCTGCTTATGATGTTGGCTATCTAGTCCTGCGAAGTTGCTGGTATTTTACAATGAACTCTGTATTACCTATATGACAAGAAAATAAACTTTCGGTTGCAAAGTAACGTATATTTTTTGTATATAGAAATATATATTGTTATACAATAGTTTAAAACTAAAGGTATCTGCCAAGTGAATTTAGCACAAACATTAGAATAAATTTTGTAGCCAATTCTGTTCTAGCATTATTAAAAAATAGTCTTTAATCTGAATGACAATTCTTCTTAGATTTTTTTAAGTGTGCCTTGACTTCCCTGTTGTCTATAAGACCCAGCTATTTCTCTTTTTAAAATTAGATTCACATGGTCCAGCTTTATGAGTAATTATTTGAAAGTATGCTATTTTTATAAAGGTATATATCATAATATTAATGTAGTTTATTAACCCCCGAATACAGCAACGCCACTCAAATTTTGAGCACTGCTTACAAAGTTAAGTGGACTATATCTGTCAGAATTTGTATGGAAAAATGTCAATTTTGACAATACTAAAATGTTAAACAGGGCTCAGACTTTGAGTAGCGTTTCTGTATTCGAGGGTTAGAGCTTTATAAAAACAACGTTGCCAATTGTAACAAGGTTTTCTCTTGCTTATTTTGTAGCAAAACTGGATAATAGTGGCTACACTACTTTTGTTACCGACCTCTCAGCGATGTTTCTCCCTAAGAAGCAATAGGCTCGCGTCCTCTTACACAAGACCTAATATAAGCTGATGAAATGTGAGTATCAATACAACTTTCAATTATGTTAGGTTCCATGTAATAAGTGGCGAGCCTATTGCCATCTAACGTGCACGAAAATCCCAGTATACCAAACACTTGTGTCATTCATTACTTAATTATTCAGTAAGATATAAAAGTGGATTGTAATTAGACTGTGTTATTATGAAAAGAAATTGGCAAACGTTGGATCATGAAGGGAACTTCTATAAAACAGTTTCAGCAAATTTTTAAACCCAGTGTTCTATTATAGGTTAATTAGGTAATTAGTTACAAATGGCTTTGCGTGAAATTATATTTGTTTAATTTAAATAATTATTGCATGCAATTGAATAGTTTTATTTATAAGAAAGTTTTAAAAGAACTTGAACTAAAATTTATTACTAAATTTAGAAGGAATTATTTTATACTCACACATAAAGAAATATAAATTTGAATTACTATGATACTACTATATTTTAAGCTAATGGCCACAAGTGGCTATATGTAGATGTTTAATTTTTTTATTAATTCTTATATGATATAACTCCATGCTTGTATACAGAATTGTATTATCAAATAAAATATCAATTTTAGTTTTATGTTCTTATTTCAATACCTGCTTTGGTCTGAAGTAATACAATTTGTGTAACTTATTTTTAAATGCATTTAAACTATCTTTAGGGCAAGGAATACATATTTTTATTGGATTTAAACCTTTTTACAAATTACTCAGATTCATATTATGGAGGTTACTATTGCAATACCAATAAGGTTCAAATTCCAAATTCCCCCCAGCAGCGGGGGAAGTCCCAGCTACTGAGGCACAGGCATTCCCTGCTGTTAGAAGTAGGTATGGATTTTTGGGCTCATATATAGTATATAGTATGTAATTATTTGTAGTCAAGAATCCATAAAACAAGAAGCAGTTTTCTTCAAGCTATTTAAATTGTTCTTATTCAATTTTCAGTGTTAACAGGTACAAAATAAAATGCTTTCGTTAATTTATTATGATATTTATTAGCAAAGAGGCTTACAGTCACAAAATACTTTATGCTTACATAAATAATGAGTATAAACGACAATCAGTATTTCACATTTTGAATGCAATCTTAATACACAATAACGGTTATTTGGAATAAGTACATTTGTCAGGATAATTATAATAGTGTTAGAATACACTAAATTAATTAACAGTTAGCATTTTCAATTCGACCCTTTCGAGTTATTACGTCACGAAAACGAGGGTCGGACCCTGGCACTCGTGACATTGTCTTCGAAACAAATTAATAGTACTAGACAACATTTTATGAAATTTAATTACTTGTCGTAGACGCCCTTTATAAATTCATAAAATTATCAGAACTGTGTCACGTGAAAAAATCAAATGACCACAAATAAAAAACTATCACGAATTTTTCGCCACCATTTAAATTATAGTAGTTAGGTATATGAAATAGGTATAGCTCTGCACATATTATTTAAATATTAAATTTAATTCGAATATAAAATTTTCTTCAATACCTACGTCATAAACAGACCTTCGACGGTCAAAATTAAGTAATATTTACATGTCTCTTCATAAAGATAATATTTCTATACCTACGAGTTATAACGTGATACTATGGCTTGGAATACAACATAGAATAATATATACCATAGCCTTTTATTGCTTCTTTTTCTTTATATAAATAAAATATCCTAAGTAATTAACAGAGGCATCAATACCTGATTGCATTCCCTAAAATTAGATTTAAATAACCGGTATGCTTTTCTCATAACAAATAAACATCATTTAGATAATGGGAGGTAAACGGAACAACCAATTTTCTTAAAATCGCCTGTTTATTTATAGATTATTTATAGAATTCATATTTGTGATCTAAATAATTTTGGTTTCCTACAACATTTCTTAATATTCTTGATAATTTTTATGGACTTCATTCTTAACAACTGTAACTTGGGCGATTGATTTAAAGCACGGTCTCGCTCCCGTTTTAAATACGAAACTTTTTGTTATAAATGACATGAAATCTGAAAAATAAATTAAATGGACTATTTATATTCTACAAACTGTTTAAGAAAGGGCATGTTATTCAAATTTACTTCGGTCAGAATTTAGAATCTTGCACAAACTTGTAGTGAAAAAATATATGTTTGGTTTTCACTGCTAAACTATATCTAATATCTATTACATAAATGCACCACTCTATTTGATAAGACAGGTATTTTCTTAATACCAGAAAACACCATACCTTAAAGAAAAGATAAAATATTTCTATTCATTAAACCAGCAAATTACAATGGTGGGAAATACGTTTAAATGCCTTCGAGAAAATACAATTATAAGGACTAAAATAAATTAAATAACTTAAATTAAAATTAAATGAAAATATTTTTGTAATTATTTACATTTCCTATTAAAATTATAATGAACAGATTATAGAATACTAGTGTATCGAAAATGATACATTTAATATAATTGTAGGATATAAACTGTTCCTACTTGACTGTGTAGTTGGGTACTAAATTTTTTTAAATAAAAATTTACATAATATGCCATCACATCGTACGAAGGACCCATCAAGAGTCATAATTATGTTTTAATATTTATACTACATAGAAAAAAATTATACTTTGTTCTTATATAATACAACAGATAAATATTTCCAGTTCGAATTATTCCTGCTTGTAAATTAATTTTGTGACAATGCTACTTATTGAAATTTAAAAAGTATTTAGGTTCTTACCTAAATTTCATATTTAAATACATGTTAATGTTATCAACTTTTTTTACGAAAGTCTCGTAATTAGTTGACTAATTAATAAATAAGTATGTCAAGTAGGTCCGATATAGTGTTCAGACAGTTATACATGAATACCAATATTCATGTCAATATTTTTCATTTTTCTTATTTCTCTAAAATTAAATTTATAGTTCTATCTGTATAAATTAAATTTTAGGCGAAATATATGGAAGACATTGTAATTACATAATAAATGGAACCCACTATCATATATCTATAAATCACTCCACTTTCATAACATTGAATTAAAAGTTGATTGCGTTATGTAAACCAAGACATTTCTACACCATTAAATAATCATAATACATATTTATGTTTTATTAAATCGTTTTAATATTATAAAATTTATTAAGGAACTTATACCCTGCTATATTAGCAGATTGTAAAATGATAAACGTGTAATACAATAAGTAGGTAATATCGATTTTAACATCAATCAGTATAACCAATTGAGATGTTTTTATGTGACACCCATATTTTTTATTATAGTAATGATGTTTTTCTAATAATCAATATCCTTGCGAAAATTAAAATAATAAATGATGTTGACTATTTTGGATACTGTCATACATAGATATACAATAGATTCGATTGAGTCCTTCATTGATATAATAATGCTTCACTTTCAGATATTAAACTGAATACGGAATTATAAAACTGAATATATTAAAAACTAAAGTATACTAAATCTCCAGTTCATTGGCATTATTTATATGTCGGAGTCATGGCCTCGAATCGGGCATTTATAAAACGTGTCTATGTATATCATTTATTATTAAAATAATACAGTATGTATTTATTGAATCTTACAAACGTGAATTATAAAAAAAAAAGTTATAAAAAACGCAAAAATGAATTAAACGTTATATGTTATTTTGCTCTGAGACATTAAAAAACTGACTTTAGGTTTCTGGATACGAAAAGGCAATACATAAAATAGCCAATTCGACGACGTGACTACGACAATATGTATACCACTTCTTAAAACGCACAGTTATTGAAAAAAAAAATCTAGCTACCTCCAACAACAAGCTATTTGGCTTCCAAACAATAGATTATTATAAGCATAGCCTTTTGGCAGTCGTTTTAATTCCAAGATGTCGAATTCATTTGTGCAAACAAAAAGGTAGAACCGAATTAAAGGTGAACATAGTGAAATAATTCCAAAAAGGAATTTTTTCTCTATGTTTCACTGTTCTAACCTAACCTAAGCATTATTTCCACTGTGTCCATCTAGGTGGTATCACCCAGTTGAATATTGTGGAATAAGTGGTTTCAATTCATAAAGCTTTCAATTTGCAGCGACACGATTGGTTAAGGGGCCACGTGACGATGACACCCCATTTTGTTTTATTCTATGATTTGGTTCGAAATTTGCACAGACATTACTAGGATTTTTTTTAATAAGCATCTGGTGTTGATTTTATAATAAATTGGACTATTTCGTTGTAGGCTATAATCCGACAAGTTCGTGCGCGACCTTCCTGCGGGGTGAGAGACGGTGGCACTCTAGATGCTAGCGGGGGCGGGTGATGCGGGGAGGAGGGAAAAATCATGCAGTACAGCATACAATTCCTCATCCCCACCCCCCAACGTCTTATCCCGCAGGAAGGTCGCGCACGAAGTTGTCGGCCTATAAGTACTTGACACATAATTTGCATTTGAAATTACTTTAAAACGAATTTCTTTGACGACAATGAATGGAATTAACGACATCATTGGCAAAGGTTACATTAAAACCCTAGCGCCGGCTATAGATTGTTGACGGAGATGATCTGGTTGATCCAACCGATGAAGGACGAGACCTTGACGTAGACGCCGGGGACGTCGCGCCGTCCGCAGCCGAAGCCCCACGATACCAGCCCCACTAACTCGTAGAAGCCGTCGTCTTGGCAGACCAAGGGTCCGCCTCCGTCGCCCTGGAGAAATGTAAACAAACATACATACATAAATCACGCCTATATCCCCGAAGGGGTAGGCAGAGGTGAATTTACACCCACTTTTCGCCAAATACGCATATAAACAAGCATGTGGCGAGCCTATATTGCCATCTATCGGACACATACATCGCAGTACCTATATTGCTAGGTGGTACAAGAGGATGCTGCTTCCCATTACTTCTTTTTATCGTGTCGGCAGCAAACCTAAACGACGTCCGCCCAAAACTCGGCAACGCCGACCGCAGCTTCCCATTACTCATTACTGTCTTTTCCTTTAGGGTCTATTTATACTAGCACAGAGTCGAAGCGCATTGAAGCGTCAATTTGAAACTTAACACAGGAAATTCACCCTAATCTCCTTAATTTAAGACACATTCCTTCTGAAATAAAAAGCGTCAGAGCATGAACGCTGATTCGGGCGCGTATCTAATATGTGCACTAAGTTGTGGAGATAAGGGTGAATTTATCGCTTATATGATACGCTTCGACTCTGCTCTTGTGTATAAATTGACCTTAGTCGCCTTGTACTACATCCACGGGAGGGATGGGGTTGGTGACAATTGTATTCTGCTTTGCCGTCACCACGGGGCTTCGTTGATTTAAACCAGCTTTAAAAAAAAAGTGTAAGGCTCCTTTCAATCTTCAGCTTGTTTTGACACGAAGAATGGAAGGAAACATAGTAAATATTTTTTTTTTGTTTTTGAATAAATAAATAAATATTTTTTACACTCACACCTATCATCTAGCCCAAAGTAAGTAGCATAAGCACTTGTGTTATGGATACTAGAAGACGGACATATTTTTAATATAATTATGTATATAAATGTTGAAAATATACTACATAAACATATACACAACCATGACTCGGAAACAAACATTTGTGGTCATCACAAAGTTTGCCCCTACCAGGATTCGAACCCGGGACCTCTTGGCCAATACCCAGCAATCTGAGCATTCGACCAAGGCGGCCGTCTAAATATATATAATGATTCTATTACTTTAATGAACACTGTGCACAGCATTTATAAGAGAGCAGTCAAATGTGATGCCATTCTACTCGGTGTTATTAAATATGAAACCGTAGTCTGTAGTTGTGCCATCTAAATTAATAATAGTAGACTTTCCATCAAGTACACAAAACGAATCATTTTTGTCCGAGACTGTTATTCGGCTCGGGCTGATAGTAATGTCGAGGATAAAAATGGTTTTGTGGACGAGTTAGAAACTCTGCTTTTCACTTCGATTGCGAGGAAATAAAACAGTAATTTATCTTAATATTTCTTAAAATTCAAACTAAAATTAGTACAGTTTTGAATATTAAAGGATATTGTTTTTCCCATTCATATCAGGCTTGGGCTGCAGACCTATACAGCCAAGTATTAAATTAATTTTGAAATAATAATTTTCTTAAATTAATTTAATACTTACCGTACTTACTTGAATTAAAATTTTAATATCTTTTATGTCTTAAAAAACACATTAGGCAAATAAATTTAAGTAAATATTAAAAAATAACAAATTCTATGTCTGAATTTCTTATTGAGTTTGGCTGCATAGCTCATTTTCTTTGCCTTAATATAGATACTTTTATGATTAGATACGTTAATGCTCTAGAGCACAAAATTCGATTTTGTGCAGCATATATCCTGCACAAACAAGCACTTTCAGAGCATGAGAAGTGAAAAAATAAATAAATAAGTAGGGCTGTTACCTGACAGGCGTCGTTGCCCTCTTCGCCGCCTGCGCAGAAAGAGCTCGCGGGCAGAATGAAGATCTTCTCGGTGACTGCGTTCACTTTGCGGATACACTCTGCGTCGCTCACTATAGGCAGCTCGGCCTCTCGGACCCGCAGCGGTATCGGACCGGCTGAATAAATACATATTTCTTAGGGCCTGTTTAATTGGCAGATCATTTGACGGTTGAAATATGAAATAAATGTCAATTGAACTGCCAAGTATAAGCTATTCAGAACTCATCCGTCGATTGTGAAAAGGCCCTTCAATCACATCTATCGTTTAAAAAATAGAAAGTTTACTGAATTGCGTAGACGAATCACAACTCAAGATATCTATCTAAGCATTCAATTTTTCAAGAACAGTAATAATAACCTGCAACAAATTTAACTATCCGGCACGAAGGACCATTTTTTTCGTGAATAATCTACTTTGTAGATATTAGATATATTATGTAATAATGTATCCTCCTATATTCTTCCATCCATAAGTGATGATGATGAATGATGTATCAACATTAGTGAAAATAATGTTTCATTTTTGAAATAAGTAGTAGTTATATTGACTTACTCTCGCCCATGTATCCGTATCCTGTGACGGTGCATCGCTTGCCTGCCGCATGACTCACGCCCCGAGCGGGTAAGCATACCAGGCATACACCTAAAATAAATTTTAAAAAACATGACCTAGCTATAAAATCATGGAATCTCTAAACAAAGCTTGGTCTCAACTTTAGTTTTAAAAATTGTTACAAATGCATAGAATACAAAATGTATGTAACTGGCGTATTAGAGAGATAATACAGAGATAAGTCAGTTTCATACTTTTATTTTTTATGCGTTCGAATAGTTAAGCTTGGGTAACTGCCGCACTCAGAGACGTCAATTAACTTTAATGAGTATTTAATGTCAAAAATTTTCATTCAAATCTAGACCATAGACCCGGCAAGAATAGCGACTAGTTTTGAATTGTCATTTTTGACGTTAAGTACTCATTAACGTTATTTGACGTCTCTGAGTGCGGCAGTTACCCAAGCTTAACTATTCGAACGCATAGAAAATAAAAGTATGAAACTGAGTTATTGTTTTCTCTGTAATACGCCAGTTATATACATTTTGTATTATATGCATTTGATAGAGGCGAGCCGTAATACTTGCCACTTGGCTAGGGAGGCAATTCTTGCAATTGACGAAGGCGAGCTTTACTAGTCGTTGAATATTACGTATGTTTGTGGCTATGTCTCTTTTTATGCTAACCGCTTTCGATCTTACTTATGATATAGCTACGTATACGTTTTAACTCCATAACACAAGTGCTTAGGCAACTTACTTTGGGATAGATGATAGGTGTGAGTGTAAAAATATAAAAAAAATATCTACTCATGTGCTTGCGGCCTTATTAAAATAAACTACAAGTAAATTTCACTCGCCATCGTGAATTGCATATTAATTGTACTTGGTTATGGGTTAAAACAATGTTACCAACCTTCTTTGAGCTCGGCCTTGCCCAGCAGCTTGAGCAGGGCGATGTCGTTGTCAAGGGTCTGGCTGTTGTGGTTGTGGTGGATGTACGTGGTGGCAACACGGAGCGTCTGCGCACCGGGCGAGCCGTATTTGCGCGTCAGGTCGTGGTCACCCACGCGCACGAATATCGGCTCTCCGGATCGGACGATGCTGCAATTGCGGATTTATTATAGAAAAACGTGCATAAATTACGCCTAGCTATCACCGAAGGGGTAGAAAAAGGTGAACAAACACCATCGTTCCTCTAATTATGTTTCTTCCGTGCTGTAAAAGTCGACAGGGAGATTGCCCTATCGAGACCAATGGCACCTTGGGGCACCCGAATGGTGGAGGGCAAACCACCAACAACAGCATACGCAAAGAGGGTTGGGTGTCAGGCAGGCGGCCGGCTGTTAAACCTGAGACAAAACCTTGAGCAGTATGAATTGGAATGTTGTCATTCCAATCATTCTCTCCGTTAATTCATCGGTCTCTCGACATGGTCCGTTCCGTCTCTTTTCTATACATTCATTAATCACTAGCACCTTTACGCTGTGATGGATGACATGAATCAAAAGGAAGTGGATGGCTTGATGACGTCAGACCCATATGAATAGAAGAGGAAACATACTGCGCCGACCCCAGATTAATTGAGAATGGGGTAGGGAGAAGAAGTTTCCCCAAATATATTAGTTATTTAAGCAAAATTTATGTTTTTATAAGACAACATGGGTTAGCATGGGTAGTGTTCATGCATGGTGTGCGTTATTTCTGTCACATGTTGTATAGAAAACTGCCAAATATGAAATGAATAATTCCACAGATTTGAAAAGACATACGAAGTCGGTTTACCAATCAGTGCAAGTAAAATGCGCCAGTGTGTGGCATACATACTTGGTGACGCAGTGAGCGGCGGTGAGCACCCACTGCGTGCCTATGAGGGCCGCGCCGCACAGGTACTGGTTGAGGGAGTTGATGAGCGCCACCTGCCAGCACCACTCGCCGCGCTCGCCGTCCTCGCCGCCCATCACGCGGCCTACTCTTCGAGCCGAGCGACCGGAGGTGCCTGGTGGACACAACTGGAGCCTTTAAACACCCTCAGAGTGCTGGAACCCTATCTTAACCATACATTTAACTGCCACGTGACGAAAACCTCGTCAAAATACAGCTACTTTTTTCTGCGGACCTTTAGGGACACCGCAGACATGCGATTACAAGTTGGCCGACTAAATCGCAGATCGTACCAATAGTCATAGAAACGTATAATCGCATCTTTCTAACATCGTACAACTAAAAATGGACGAAAGCTTATTAAAACGGGCTTCTATGCAGGTCCGCAGACTGCATAACTTACTAGTTGTTCAACTTAATCGCATGTCTGCGTGTCCCTTAAAACACCCTCAGATTGTTGGAACGTTGGAACCCTATATTTAACTGCCATATAACGAAAATGTCATAAAAAATACAGCCACTTTTTTCGGCTGTAGGTATTTTAAAATCTAATAATCAGTCTATTATTATTGCAAAGAAAAAGGGTTCTGAATAATTATTATGTCCTGATGGCGTCGGCGATACTGGTGCGGATAATAATTTATATTTTGTAACATAACATATTATGATGTACAAATAATAAATTAATTATTATCATTATAATAGTGTTGATTATTTATTAATGAATGATTTATCCACACCCAACCAATGTCCCAATTTGATTATTACCTTTAACACCGCATACGTATTTGTTGAATTTCTCGGGTATTTTCAAGGTGGATCCGTAATTAGGCTCGTAGACCGCTGAAACAAAACGACACGTTTAATTATAACCCAGCGGGCCTAACACGGGGACAAGTCTCTCTCCACCTCTTGACAGTGTTTTGTCTTGGAATTTACTGGGAGTTAGAGCGAAAGGAATGATTTTCTTTCCCCCGAAGGAGATGTGTCCACGGCCCGTGCTACGGGGCCAGCACAGAAATCAAGACTAACTGCCGCCCTCAGAGACGTCAATTAACTTTAATGAGTATTTAATGTCAAAAAATTTCATTTAAATCTAGACCATAGACCCGGCAAGAATAGCAACTTTCAAAGGCCTTAAAAACATTGATAACTTATTAAAAGCCTTTTATAATAAAATCATTCAACTTCTAAACCAGTTACCTAATACATAAAATATTCAAAATTTATTCTTAACGGATAAAGATCATAGGAATCAAGTCAAATCAAGAACAGTGTTTATCACAAAAGATATCTTAGCACACATACGCATTAGTGTCGTAGGCACTGGCGTAGTGTAGTGATTGTGCACGACCGTAGTGAGGGGATACGAGTCGTTCCGGTCTCTAACACCCAAGATCTCTTGCACTTTGGACTTGGGTGCACAGCACTGCGTCCCGGACTTCTTGCATTTGAATACGTCTGTCATCTCCGCGTTGCCTGCAATAGAAAAAAAACAATTTTATTTTCCAAAAAAGTTTGTATACATACCTTAATAATTCGCGCCTATAAAGTTTAATAATGTATTTTCTTTTTAAATAATTAAAGCTTAATCACAAAACTTAGGACTAGAACAGCTAACAATAGTTAAAAATGTATCCCCTTAGCAGGGGTCAAATAACACACACGTTTCGCCAATTATGGTAGGTCCCATATAATATAGGGAGACCCTATTGCCATCAGCCGGGCACGTAAGTCACTTTAAATTACTAAATAACAGCGATTTACTATTGGACAAGTGGATAAGAGGAACGCTGCTGCCATTACTCATTGCTGTCTCTACCTACTCTTCGCCTTGTACGACACCCGCGGGAGACGGGCTATTAGTGACAATTAAATGCAATTAATTGCCACTAATAGCCTGTTCTGCCATCACTGCACGGTTATAATTTTTTGTATAATTTTGAATAAAGAAACAATAAGTATTTAAGGCCCTACGGAAAAAAATAAGGGTTTTTCAAATGTATTTATCTCGTAATCTATTATAAGCAGGAATTTGATACTCAGAATTGTGTAAATTGGGCATATATGAAAGGGCGTGGAACAGTCCGTTACGCGATTTAAAAACATTTCCTCGATAGAATAAAAATTCAAAGTTACCTCTGATTATTAAAATTTTTCAATATTACAGTTAAACGGCTATACGTTGAAAGGTTATGACTTGTATGTCTTGTATGGAGACTTGTATCAATGTAAAGTGTATATAATTTCCTAGGGATTGCTCGGTGATAATTTGAATAACAATTGTTACTAAGAGACGTCAAATAACGTTAATGAGTACTTAACGTCAAAAAATGACAATTCAAAACTAGTCGTTATTCCTGCCGGGTCTACGGTCTAGATTTGAATGAAAATTTTTGACATTAAATACTCATTAAAAGTTAATTGACGTCTCTGAGTGCGGCAGTTAATATAGTCACAGTTAATTAAAGTTTGATTTGGCGCTTACGTCAAATTTATTGAGCAGGGTACGCTGCGCCCTGTCTCGCTTTCGAGACCGTGCGGCACAATACAGCTATCTCAATCAACTTCGTGCTAAAGCGCCGCCACTTCGTACAAATATTTATTTCCGTAGGGCCTTAAAAAGGTAACCCCACCTGCATTGAATACTACATGATTGCTTTGCAAGGAACGGATGTAGTACCTTATTATTGCCAGTTTAATGACTTTATGCAATGCAAGTAGTACGTACGGAAACAGGTGAATGAGAGGTATGGCACGATGCAGGATCCGGGGCAGTCCGGCCGCTGGTCGGCGGGTGGCGCTGGGGTGGTGGTCGTCGTGGTCGGCGGCGGTCGCTTCGTGCGCTTGGGCACGCTGTGGACAATGGCGGTAGTTTGGATTATACATACATTACGTATTCATTACTCAGTGCAATACATAAATAGATTAACATACGTTAGGAAGCCCGGTGGCTCAGTGACTTAACGCGCTAGACCTGCTAGAATCATTAGTGCCGAAGGCAAGCCTAAGTATCGCACGGCATTGTTTTTGTACCTACGACCGTCAACATTGAAATTTCAACTTTATTTTCATACTCTTTAGATAAAATTATTTTTATTCTTCATCTAAAACCCTGCCATGCCGTGCCGCCAGTCTGCGCCGGCCGTTGGGGCCGCTTAGGCCAAAAGTATATTACATCGTCACCAGCCTTTTTATGTACAGACCTGCCCTATGAAGAATCATCACTGATCCTCAGAAGTAGGAACTATATATATAGTAAATTGACATTGTTTTCAAAACATCTGTTCTAAACAAAGCAATTTGAGAAAATTTTTACTTTATTTATATCTTAATAGGGTACGAAACAGTACTCACTATCTGTCGTCACAGCAGACTCTCCCACTGGTCTTGCACTCTGTGTTCGGAACCAAAACGGCTGGCTGTTCGCAAAACGCCACCATGATTGTCAGCATGCAGCGGCCCGGACAACGCTTTAGAGGTGGCTGAAATAAAAAGATGGATCAACTTTAAACAAAGCTACGCCAGCTCTTAGTTCTTCAGACAAAAAAGAATATCAAAATCGGTCCATAAAGGACGGAGTTTCGCGGGAACAAACAAAAAAAAACATATGGGTACGAATTGAGAAACCTCCTCCGTTTTTTCGTCGGTTTAAAAGAGGGTGAGCCAAGTGGCTAATCTATCGAAATAGTTTATATAACTCTATCTTTTTTCTACAGTTAAAAGTGAGCTTACTAAAGTTTAGTTGTCTTGCATTTTTTGTTAGGTATATTACGATAAATAACAGAAGTGCTTATTAAAGCAACTAAGCCGAATACAGAAAAGTTTGAGTTCTGTTCAACTTATAAGTATTGTCAAAATTGTCGTTCATATAAATTCTGACAGGTACCTATTGTCCGCTTATCTTTTTAAGCAGTGCTCAAAATTTAAGTAGTGCTTCTGTATTCGGGGGTTAGTCTACAACAGTTACAGACCAGGGGGCCTACCGCCTTACTCGATTGCTGATGACAGCTATATAGCAATGCACTGCTTAGGGCTATAGCAGCCATCCTGAATTTGTAGGCAGTACGGATTTTGTGCCAAATTCATACAAAATCATAAGGTGATCATTCGTTCAAAGCTATCGCTAATAGTTTAGCTACATTTCGTGCGAAATGACAGCATGACGTCATAAACTATAGCTTTTGCTTTAGCAATCGAGTTAGGCGGTAGGCCCCCTGACCTGTTGTTATAATATTGGTACAGGCATTTAATAGCAACTTACCGGCGTGTGAGGCCTATGCGTGGTGGTGGGACGCCTGGTGGTCGCTTCGGGCTTCGCGTCGTTGATGCAGCAGGTGCCATCCGCCGGACAGACCGCCTCCTCGTCGAGCTGGTCGCACAGCAGCACGAACAGGCCGGTGATGCAGTCGCCTTGGCACTTGCGACCGGGCCTAGAAGGCCTCGGCTGCGGGGTTGTGGTCAGCTGGGGAATGGCGACAGGTTTGTGTTTCAGGGGAACGTAATAAGAACATGGTATAGGCACCTATGTGTAGGAATAAGAGGTGTAACAGAGAGGTGTAGTCATATTTAAAGCGGTTATCCAGGCCATCAAACTGAACAACTTTCGTTAAGGGACCAAAAACGAAATCTCAGAAAAAATAAACACTCCCCCATACAAACTGATGTCAGCTGCTTCTCGGTTTAGTATGGGGAAGTGATTTTATTTTCTGAGATTTCGATTTTGGTCCCTTAGCGAAAGTTGTTCAGTTTGATGGCCTGAATAACCCCTTTAAAATATGACTACACCTACTCTGTTACACCCTTATATGGTATGTGGTAAAAGCATAATTCATTGCTCATCACTGTCTTTGCCCTCAGTCGCCTTGTACGACATCCGAGAGAGAGATTGGTTGGGGGTGGTGACAATTGTATTCTGCTCGTCACATTGGTCACCACACGGTACAATTTTTTATAATGTTCATTTCTAATATGTTTGATTTTTTTATTCTAGACAGGGAAGCTCTTGCCCCTCATCTCACCTGATGGTAAGTGGATATATAGGCTGAAGATGGAATCGAGCTTCAACTGGAACCCTCAACCACAGAGGGGCTGGCTGTCTTATCACAATAGTCGGAACATAATTAATAATGCTGTTAACATTATTATTATGGCGACAGATTTTGTTAAGATGGTGGTAGCTAGCCAGGCGGACTTGAAAGAAGTCCTGCCACCAACCAAACCGAATACTACAAATTTGTACCCCCTTGGGGATCGAACCCGGGACCTCTAGATCTTAATTCCGGTAGACAAACTACTAGACCCACATGAGAAAATAAAAGAAAATAAATATTATCTATCCTCACCGCTGTAGTTGGTTTCTTAGTGGAGTGTTTTTTCTCGTGTTTCTTCTCGTTAGGGACAACCAAGTCAGGTGGCGGCTTGTCGCCGTAGCCGTCCTTCGAGACGCAGCACAGGCGACCCTCCACACAGAGGTTTTTGGACGTCAAATACGATATGCAATACTGCGTGAGGCTTGTCTCAACGCATACACCCGGGCATGCTATATTACCTGTAAAAGAACCGTTTGAAGAGCCTAAGTAGGTACAAAAACTTGTTTTGTGGTCATCATCATTATGTCAGCCAAGAGACGCCCACTGTTGGGCATGGGCCTTTTTTTAGCCTGGGATAAACTGCAGCTACGCATTCCCTCGCAGCGGCGGGAACTCCGTCACGAGGATATGTGGGACTCGAGGGAAGACGTTCCTTCCATACGCCACTAAACATCCCCTGGGTGACACACCTTCAACGCGTTGATGGGGGCCTAGGACATGACTAGGAGTAGGAAGTCTCCCATCCATCGATTCCCCATCGCGTTGCCCGCAGTGGCGGGCTCTCCTCAAACCTAGTACCGCAGCACCCGTATCACGGGGCGCCCGCCGCGGCCCTCCCCAGAAGTTTCCCCGTCGGGCCGATGTTCCCGGCTCGACGGACGAACCCCTTCCGCTGCAAACGGGCAAGCCCGGAGCTAAGGCATGGGCCTCCGCCAAGGATCCCCAAGCCTATTAGCCCACTTAGCCAAGTGGCAAATCCATTCGAACGCATAGAATACAAATGTCAATTATTGACAGCGTCTCTTACATTTGAATCGACGGTCGCCGATTTGTTTTCTCTGTAATACCTAAGACAGTTCGCTACATTAATTGTAGGTATTATATGCGTTCGAATAGATGACCCACTTGGCTAGACCCCCTATTAACATTTTAGGAAAAATTGCAATTTAGTTTATTCAAACCTAATGATTTCGAATAGTCAAAACCGCCTTTTTAAGCACTATAGGTAGGTACTACGTACTGCTGTTTTAACTATTAATTAGATACTATTACTATTTAAAGAAAGTTCCTTCTAACAGCCATGCGGAAAAAATCAAACACCTAATAACAACTAACATTGCTTCCTAATTACATAATAGACTGATACCTAATAATTACCACTGTCTTTGTACGAGTCGTGCGCCGGCGCAAGCGCCGTGGTCGTCTCCTCGGATTCCTCGTCGTCATCATCGTACGACTCGGTAGTGGTGTAGCGTGTCGTGAACGGCCGCCGTGTCGTGATCATCGTGTCGTTACCTGAAACACGCAACAATAATAATTACAAAGAAATTTTGTTCAGTTGGTTGGTTTTAGGACTTTTTTCAAGTTACCTCGATCGTATCAAAATCTCATCATCATAGCAAACATTGCTTAGTTTACGCAATCGCAGGCCAAGCGTACAATGCCACTGCGCTAGCGAGTTCCTCATAAACCACCAAACAATATACTGCATAGGTGCCCGATAAATGACAATAGTCTCTCCCCGTAGGTATACATGGGACTGAACATAATTGGTAAAAAACATTACATTTGTTGTTTTTTTTATTTGAACGGAATATAAATGTTAGAAAAATTAAGTATTACTTATAAGACAAAGAGGTCAGACATATTATTTAGATATTTTTCATTTACAAAGGAAATATCCTCCGAGATGATATCTAAAAAATATTGTCCTGACGCAGGAATCGAACCTGACATTGACTATTATTTTCTTTGTAATATTTTTCCTAACATATAACTCTTCTTCTCCCTGCCCTGTTACCAGTCTATCTGGGGTCGGCACTGTATGTTTCCTCTTCCATTCATATCGGTCAGACGTCATCATGCCATCCACTCCCTTTTGATTCATATCATCCATCACACCGAAAAGGTGCTCGTGATGAATGAATTAATAGAAAGAGACGAAACGGACCATGTCGAGTCGAGAGACCGATGAACGGAGAGATTGTGGAATGACAATATTCCAATCCATACGTTCACGGTTTTGACTCAAGGTTCCACAAACCCTCTTTGGGTATGCTGTTGTTGGTGGTTTGCCCTCCACCATTCAGGTGCCCCAAAGTGCTTATTGATCTACACCGGGTAATCTCCCTTAGCCGACTTATACGATACCCGTGGGATGAGTTGGTAGTGGTCAATTATACGTTAATTTTTCGCTCCCAGGCCAGCATGGAAGAAGAACATTTATATCAAATCATAATAAATTAAGCGAAAGGGGTGGATGAGAAATTGGTGAAGGATAGAGAGGAGTGGAAGAAGAAAACATGTTGTGCCGACCGCCTAGAGCGGGATAAGGGCAAGAAGATGCATCTTGTTATTGATGTCATACCAAGCGGCTCGTCGACGCAGCACTTCATGCTGGGCTTGGGGCACTCCACCTCGTCAAGCACGTTGGTGCAGATGAGCGAGGCGAGCGCGTGCATGCACACGCCGGGGCAGTTCTTCGCGTCCACCTGGGTGTCCAACGAGTCCAACAGGCCTGGAAAAGGTAAATGAAATATATTGTTCGTTATTTAAATAAACATTACTACAAAATGCCGCCGTGTGGTGACGGCAGAGCAGAATACAATTATCACCACCCCCATCTCTGCCGTGGCTGTCGTACAAGGCGACTAAGGGTAAAGACAGTCGTAAAAGGAAGGCGACTAAGGGTACAGACAGCTATGAGTAATGGGCAGCAATATTATTCTTATACCACCTAGCAATATACTGCGATTTACGGGCAACAGGGCCAGGCTCGCCACCTATAACATGCCCTATCTTAATTGGCGAAACGTGGGTATTTATTCACCTCAGCCTACCACTTCGGGGTATAGGCGTTGTTTATTTATGTGTATGTGTGTATGTATATGCAGGTGGGACCAACACCTTGACGCAGACTTCCGAAGCACAGAGGCACTTGAGAGAATTTGTGCCACCCATCCCATCTAATGACCGATTTTAGCTAACACAGCTTAGTTTACGCAGTCGCGTTGAGTCACTGCGCCTTCGAGCTCCTCCTAACGCAAGCTAATAAGGTTCAAATTGAGGTTAATACATTCCAAGTTCATGAATATAGAAATACACTTATTTCCCCTTTGCCAAATTAATGACTCTGCCAGTACGCATGTCGCGTCTTAACCCGTGCATGCCGTTAGCGTGCGTTCGCATTCCAAAATGTGCGTCAAACTTTTGTGCACATTTCGGACAGCTGACTAGATTTTGTAGTCAGTCAGTAGCATGCCAGGATACGACATAATATGCAGTGGAAAGAGGCCCAAAGCGGGAAAAATACATATTCTCGTGTATAAATAAGGACCATGTTAAAAACTCATCTATACTGATATAAAGCGGAAGAGTTTTTTTGGTTGAACGCGCTAAAGTCAGAAACTTCTGGTTGAAATTGAAAAAAATATTTTTGAATTGGATAGTCCATATATTGAGGAAGGCTTAAGGCTATAAAATAACCAACAATAACGTGAGCGAAGCCGCGGGCGACCACAAGTATAAAATATACCCATTAGCCTTATTGACTGCTGCCTTGAAGCGACTACGTAATTTAAGTTCCCTTAATTGGTTGGATGAAAACAATTTATTCACGCAAAAATGACCGTTTCAGACAGTACCTATGTCCGCTTTGGGGCCCCCTTCCCCTATAGGTTACAGAAACTAGATATTAGAATATTACAGTAAGCAAAACAGACGTTCGAACTGATAACTAGTTAAAACTGTGGCAGGTACAACTCATCAGCAATCCGGACCAAGTGTCAAGACTTCGGTGAATCAGTCATCGGTCATTCGGAGATATGACATTCGAAATCAAGTAGTAGGTAAGCCTAAGTGACGATGATCCTTTCTAACGAGACCGGTATATTACTCTTATATTGACCATCAACGCGAGTCACACCACGGTCCGTTGTTACTATGCGCTCCAAAAAATCCATTACGCACCCAAAATAAATAGCTGCCATTCAGAAAACGGTTATTCAAACGAATGTATACTTCTTAGTAGTAGTAAATTTGCAAATACAATATGGTAAAGTAAGTAAGTAAATTACAATAAGGTTCTTTGCTGTATTGCGGACGTGAATATTTTTGTGTGTTAAATACCAAAACAGCCCTAATAAGTAAATAATTGTAAATAAATAATATAACACAATTAATAAAAAAATGTTAGAAGAAACAATAAATTGAATAATTCTTTCGATGTTGAACGAAATAACAATCGTAAAAATCAAATCTGAATATACATACATACATAAATCACGCCGGGGATATCCCCGAAGGGGTAGGCAGAGTTGAAGTGAGTTCGGTCCCATGTAACAGGTGGCGAGCCTATTGCCATATATCGGGCACGTACACAATACATCTAAATATACTTACTAATATAACAATTTTTCATTGAAAAAGTAATTTATAGTTAAAACCTTTTAAAATATAGCTGAGTTAGTTTTAGTGTATTTTTTTAATCAGTTGCAAATCAAATTACTAATCACAATAGTTATTTGTTGTACGTGAGTGCAAAGTTGTTTTTTAACCGCGTGCTCAATTTTGATGACCGAGCTAGCGAAGGATTCTAAAATTGAATCACGAGCGTAGCGAGTGATTCAAAAATTAGAATCCTGAGCGATAGCGAGGGAATCAAAAGAGCACAAGGTGAAAAATCTTTGCACTCGAGTGCAACACGTAACTTTTCATCCCCCCCAACGAGGAAATTACAAAATACAAAAAAAAAAATACAATCACAACAGTTTCTGTTTTCACCCAGAAACTTCCACAACACCCTCCCATTAACCCAAACACACTCTCAACACCCACCCAGAAACACCCACAACATTCACACCCATCCACTCAGACACACCCAAAAAACACCCATTCGCCAAGAAACACCCACAAAACACCCATTCACCCAGAAAAACCCACAAAACACCCATTCACCCAGAAACACCCACAAAACACCCATTTACCTAGAAACACCCAAAAAACACCCATTCATCCAGAAACACCCACAAAACACCCATTTACCTAGAAACACCCAAAAAACACCCATTCACCCAGAAACACACACAAAACACACATTCACCCAGAAACACCCATAAAACACCCATTCACCCAGAAACACCCCCAACACACCCATTCACCCAGAAACACACACAAAACACCCATTCACCCAGAAACACCCCCAAAACACCCATTCACCCAGAAACACCCACAAAACACCCATTTACCCAGAAACACCCACAAAACACTCAATCACCCAGAAATACCCACAAAACACCTAATCACACCCAAAAAAAAACCAATCACCCAGAAACACCCACAATACTCACCCATCCATTCAGACACACCCACAAAAACCCATTCACCCAGACACACCAACAAAACACCCATTCACCTAGACACACCCTCAAAACACCCATTCACCCAGACACACCTCCAACAGCCACCCATCCACCCAGCCACACCCGCAACATTCATCCAGACACACCTGTAAGTCCCTAATAAAAATTACCGTCCCTAATGGAGTTCCGAGACGGTCAATCAGCTTGAGTTAAGCACGTTGATTTTCTGTATGTTTTTGTTCCGTTGCTAGCGTAAACAAATCAAACAGACCCAAATAGCTTTTAAATGCTTGACTCAAGCATCCAGCAAGCGTTGTAGACGATCAAAATGTTTAAAGCAAGATTGACGCCAAGCTGATTGACCGTCACGGAACTCCTAGGTTTTAACAAATTTGTGACGTGAAAAGAAAATGGCGCGCGCAAAACAAATTACAAAAAAAGTGCACCAAGAAGGTTCCGAGTCTGAGTTTTTAACAAATTAAAATAGGTTGCATGACAATTTCGGCACCATGGAGGTAGAAATGTGATGTTTTGAATTCACAAACTCATTGCACACGATGTTCTAAATTCAAATTTACTTTAACCTCTAGAGGATAAAAACGGCTTTTGCACTCAGATATCGAAGAGCAAAAACGCTTTTTCCGAGATGGTGGGATGAAATAGTAGATTTTCCATCAAGTGCACAAAACGAATCATTTTTGTCCGAGACTTTTAGCAGCCCGAGCCGAAGGCGAGGGCTGATAGTAATGTCGAGGATAAAAATGGTTTTGTGGACGAGGTAGAAACTCTGCTTTTCACTTCGATTGCGAGGAAATAATACAGTAGTTTATCATAACATTTCATAAAATTCAAACTAAAATTAGTACAATTTTGAATACTGAAGGAAATTGTTTTTCCCATTGGTATTAGGCTTGGGCTGCAGACCTATACAGCCAAGTATTAAATTAATTTTGAAATAATAATTTTCTTAAGTTAATTTAATAACCTACCGTACCTATTTAAATTAAAATTATGTCTTAAAAAACGCATTAGGCAAATAAATTTAAGTAAATAATAAAATAACAAATTCTATCTCTGAATTTCTTATTGTGTTTGGCTGCATTGCTCACTTTTTTTGCCTTAATAGAGACACATTTATGAGTAGATACGTTAATGCTCTAGAGCACAAAAATCTATTTTGTGCAGCCTATATCCTGCACAAATACGCACTTTCAGAGCATGAGAAGTGAAAAAAATATTAAAATATTATTGTAAAAGTAACTCAAACTCTTATTTATTTAACAATATCTACTAAATAAATAGCACTCCACAGTGGCTTTGCGCCATAAATAAATCAAGAAAGGTAACATTATTCTATATTTATTGGTCATTATATTGTCAAAGCGTTAAATAATTTCAACCATAAATTCAGATTTTATTAAGTCGTGCGTGCCATAAAATTAACGCCGCGAAAGAAGAAGGGCCTTAGGGTGTAAAATGAAATAAGTTGCGAAAACAACAAATAAATTTTATGTAGCTCGTAAACCAACTGTTATGTTTCAATGTGCGATGTTGGAGAACTTTCGTAGTTTCATGAACGGATTCTTCAATTTAAATGAATCAACTTACATTATAAACATCTTCCTACTGTCCAGTCCCCAGTCCCCAGTTTATCGGGGGTCGGCGTAGTACGTTTCCTTTTTCGTTAAAATATAGGTCAGACGTCAAGCCATCCACTCCCTTTTGGTTCATATCATCCATCATACCAAAAAGGTACTGGAACGGACGCAACGGACCATGGTGACAGACCGAATGAACGGAGAGAGTTATAACAACATACCAATCCATTCTGTTCAAGGTTTTGGCATAGGTTTTACAGTTGGCAGGAATTTGTTCGTTTTTACACGTAGAACTCACACTGTTTCTAAGTAAATTTTAAATTGCGCCCTTATTGTGTGATTAATAATAAACGATAAGTAAATAAAGAGACCAAAAACAATATAATTAAAAGAAGATAACTCCTGCTTAAAGAACTAACCTAATACATAAATACATCATTAATTTTAACTATATCAGACTTCCAAGTCATACATTTTTTATCCATATTATAATTAGTATAACAGTACGCTCAAAGCGTTTAACTTGACCTCTGAACACCTGATAACTGTTATCTATCGGCAAATTTCGACATTCCACAAACCGGCTGATGCGAAGATAACATAACTACACGCAACTCTCGACCTTATTACCTCACAGGGCGGGACAGCATGGCGGGACGGCATTCCTTAGGAGATGATCTAAGTCGTGAGATGCCGTTATGCCATCCCCTCCCCCTGATGAGAGGCCCCTCGACCCACCACACTCGACTGACACAGAATCGGTCAGAAACAAATGAAAGGAAAACAGAAGCCGGCCCAAGGTACAGGCGGACGCGTTGTATATTTTTAGGTGTCTTTAAAAAAACCTGTCTTTTTTAATAAGACAGGTTTTTTTGAAGACACTATATTTTTAATGCGATTCCCGCATCCCCATAATTTTTCGAAATTCTTTTTCTAACCACCAAAATCTTTGACACTATACTTATTACAAAGATTATGGTCGTTAGAAAAAGAATTTCGAAAAATTATGATCTTGAGGCGGGAAATCATAATCATAATTTTTCGAAATTCTTTTTCTAACCACCAAAATCTTTGTACTATTTTTTCTAACATTTATATAATGTTAAAATTAAAATCAAATAGACTATACTTATTATTTAGATTTTGTACATTATAAAAATGTTAGATAATTATGCCTATGACTATGGGTAATATTATTCAGGGTGTGTGTTATTTCTGTTACTTGTTGTACTTACTAGGCAGGTCCCAGTCTCGGCGTTGTTACAAGAATTTTTAAGAAATAAACAATTTATTATTACGTATAATTAGCATTAGGAATAAGGTCAGGAAGAAGAAGAAGATTGGCGGCCGGCTTGTGCGAATGGTCATATTCTTGGGTTCGAATCCTTGTAGGGTAAAATATCTGTGATGAACATAGACATTTTATTCTCGAGTGATGTTCTTTAGGTATCTCTACTCAAAAATATTTTATACATAACATACTATTATAATAAACACGTAAATCACGCCCATTTATTCCCGAAGCAATAGGCGGCATTAACACCCATATTTCGCCAACTAACAAAACCCGAAAATGTTACATGCGCAATGGTCACGGATGACTGATGCATGTCACTGTGCCGAAATATCGGAATCATAACAAAATCCAGGTACGTGGTATAAATCCCGTTTATTCACAATTTAAACATGAAGGTGACCACGTAAGCTTAAAACAATATAAAACCCGAAAATGTTCACTAGATAGGCGCTTCCCATCAATCAAACATCCTTCAACTTGCTCCAAGCGTTCAAACGTCGCACCACCGTTATCCGATGACCTAACGAACAGTTGTCGGTGAAATCGAGCCAGCGCAGCCGCCGCGTGCCGAAAACGAAAGTACATGCGTATGCGCACCCAGACGGACTGTTTAGCCTACTGCGGCACGGGACGTGGACAAAATCTCCTCGGGGGAAAAGAAATTATTTTTCTCTCGCTCTAGCTCCGACTAAATCCCGAGAGAAAACACTGTCAAGTGGTGGACAAAGATTTTGTCCACGTCCCGTGCTAGGCCTGCTGGAAGTTAAACTCCTGCCGAATTCACAACGGTTGGCAGGCGTTTGCAGTCAAATTCGTAACTATAAAAGGATGTGAGTATGAGACATATTTATTAATTGTTTAATTAATAAATATTTCCTACACTCACATCTATAATCTAGTCCAAAGTGGCGGACAATGTTTTTTAAACATAATAATTATCTATTTAAACATTTGTAAAATATTTATAAGCAACATCATGAGTCAAGAATGCTATGTTCTTCACAGATATTAGATGCCCCTACCAGGACTTAAAGCCGGACCTCTTGGCCGATAGCCAGCGATCTGACCATTGCACCAAACCGCGTAGTAACTATTAAAAAACAAAGTTGCATCGACCGGGCTCATTAATCAATTGAAGTCCAGCGCTAGTCGCGAGACTGGCAATATGCTGAGCTAAGACCGTTTGAGACAAATTATTAGTATTTTTGATATTTTTATTTGTTTGTTATATTGTTGTATTATTCTATATTCTAAGTATTGTTGTCTCAATAAATGTTCTTTCTTTCTTCTTCTTTCTTTTATATTGCTCAATGGTATATTTAAATACCAACGCCGCTCCACATTGATGGTTAAGTATATTTGAAGCTTCAAGGGAAAATGTTTCAATTTCTGTTTATCCAAACTCCCTAAATGTCATGCAAAATACAACAATCGACAATAGGTGAAATAACTTTTTAATTAACTTACATAAATATTCAGAGACAACTATTTAAAAAAATTGTCGTGAAATATTTTTTGTTAGGTACGTTTTCGAATGTTATTGCTTCAAAAAGCCTTAATTAAGGCCCTGTGGGTCGAAAGAGGCAACTTTTAAAACAATCTGAGACATTTAACATAGTGTTTACAAGACTGAAAAAAATATATGTATAAGTTAAGGATTTATTCTAGTCAAATTCGCATTCACCCTCAATTTAAGCAAATATAGCCTGTGTTTAGGCGTGATTTGGGAGCTCTACGGAACGTAAAAGGGGATGACAACTGTTTGTGCTCTACACCGTCACTACACCCTCTACCGGCATGTAGTTTTATTTAAAATTTCATACATTCATAAATCACGCCTAATATTTATCTCCTTATTAGGGTTAGGGAGAGATCAATTAACACACGTATTGGGCACGTAAATCATAGCTCAGGCTGGACAAATCTTCAGAATAGCTTCAATAATGTAGGTCAATAGGGAGGGCATTTTATGTGTTGGCTAAACACACTTATTTCAGAATAATATGTGACGCTACAGAATCTTAGATAATCGAGCAATACTTATAAGAGGAACGGCTGTGGCCATTACTCATCGCTATTTTTGCCCTGAGTCGTCTTGTACGGCACCGCGAGAGAGATGGGGGTGGTGACAATTGTATTCTACTTTGCCCGTTTGCCGTTACTGTTAATTATACCTAATTAGTTGCCAATAATTGTTCTGGACAAGTGTCCACGTGTTCGAACGGCAGTTGTATCATAGCGTTGACTTTCGCGCGGTCATCGACCCCCGTGAAAGCACGTAGATATCGTGATTCTGTAATCTGGTTAGTGTAATGCTGTCTGGGGGCGATGCCAGCGATCTGGCACGGCTGAATAAATACTGCCACTGAAAATGGAATCTTTCTTTTTCTAATGCCAATTATCATCGTCACCCTGCCATTGTCCTATCCTATTTGGGGTATGCGCAGTATGTTCTCTTCTGTCACTCGTCAGTTCCTGATCCACACCCATCACCTTCCATACATATCATACCTCGCATAATCCATTCATATTTTTAGCGGAAAGGAAGACCTCTACTTGGAAATCCATTAATGACCATAACTTTTCAAATATCGCATGTCACAGGCAAAATGAAGAGTTCGGTATTTCATGATCTGTGTCGTAATGTTGTGAACATCAACTGAGCTACTAATGAAGCTATAAGATAGGTTATTACTCTTTTACCCAGTCGTAGCGCAGCGAACGAAGGTCCAAAGCTGTTCTGCCATCCTAATGCAGTAATTTGAAAGATTTAATTATCACTCAATAAACTTCCAATAATTAGCGGTAACTACAATTGAATTTGGGAAAATGATGGTTGTATCTATAATAATTGTGTAATACACAACAACCAAAGAAACAAAACGTTTCGCCGATATTTATTTACAAATGCTCATAAATTGATTGTAACGAAAAATGCAGTAATGTTATTTAGGCGGAATTCCTTTAATTTTTATTTTTAAAATAATAATTATTAGAAATGTCAGAAGTAGAGCTTCCGCACCAGTGAATTAACACTATTTTTGTCCCGCAATGAGTGAAAACTGTGTACGGCATAAAAACGTGATAAATAAATAAGAACATCAGTCCACAAGATTTCATGAATGAATATAATCTGTGACGCAACTATCGAGCATACTTTTTTCAAGAGAACTCTTTTATTTCTTTTGCTTTTATTTCGGACAGACCAGATGCGCCAGCGTGATATAATGAAAAGATTATTGGTCACGCACGGATGACGCGATCCACGGTCTCAACATAATTTTTGTCTAACGAAACTTTTGTGAGGGGATTTCTCTTATTCATTTCAAATAAAAACTTAGACGGCTTCATTATGGGTGGACATATTTAAAAAAATACATTGTTCTAATTTTAAAACTTGTCCATCGTCAGTTGTTTTTTCAAACTTACTTGGCTTTATAATGGATTTTCCATCCAACGTTTCCACCAGTCTTATTCACATCCCGATCCGATCCCATCCGTCTTATCAGTGCCCGATAGATGGCAATAGGCTCACCACCTATCACATGGAACCTAACTTAGTTGGCGAAAAGTGGGTGTTTAGTTCACCTCTGCTTACTCCTTCGGGGATTTATACGTGATTTATGTGTGTGTGTGTTATCCACATCCTGTGTCGTAAGAGACAGATTTTCTTGACACACGACTATCATATTACTTACTTTCCATCAATTTTCTTTACGTTCATTCACCACTAGCACCTTTCCGGTGTGATAGAGCATATAAATCAAAAGGGAGTGAATGGCTTGATGTGGTCTGACCAGTATTAATGGAAAGCAAACATACTGCACAGACCCCAGATCGATAAACTAGGCACAGGGCTCTCTAGGCACATAACATTATTTCGATGTGTAAAGAAAATAACGCTTTCATTTCAAAAAATAACATACATGCCCATATACATACATAAATTACGCCTATATCCCCGAAGACGTAGGCAGAGGTGAACTAGCACCCACGTTTCGCCAATAATATTAGGTACCATGTAATAGGTGGCGAGGCTATTGACATTAATCGGGCACAAATTAAAAATAAGCAACTTATAATATAACAACCACGAAAGTTTGAGTACGAAAAACAATCCTCACGCCCGGAATCTCATCAAACCATAGCACACGTGGATATGCGTGAAGCTATTCTGATTCTGAAGCGGACTCGGTGAAACGCGCGGCCATTGAAAGCAGCAAGCCAAATGCAGCGGCCGTTCGCAACGAAGTCCAAGTCCTTTTGAGAATTACGTATACATAACGGATGGTGTAGCATATATCGTTAAATATTGGAAACTGTTTTTCTTTTCGTTTCCAGTGTTTAACGTTATTTCTTTGACGATTCATGAGTGTATGTAATCATAACTTATATGAATAAACCATATTTTCATTTTCATACATAATATAAATCACGCGTTTTTATCGGAGTGGAATGCCTTTACGCACCATACCAGCCGCTAGCTAAGCGACTGGCGTGTGTGGGACTCGCCCGGCGCACGAAGCGCCAGCAGGCAATACCCACTCCAGTGTTCCTCCAAGTCCTTTCAGCGGTGAGAGTCTGGGATCTGCCTCGCGGCAATTCACCAGTCTCTCCCCAACATATAAATCACGCCTAATATCACGGAAGGGGTATAGGTTTATTACATAAAGTGTCCACGTTTCGCCAATAAGGATGATGACACGACAAAGAATCACTGAAATAATGATTTATAATAATAATTTAGGATAAAGAGATTCGATTAAAATCAATTGTTCATTTCATCTTATAGTTCCTATGCCGTCATGGTGGTAGTATTGCAAGAAAATGATACCATGTCAACTTTATTGTCTTACCTTTAATTCAGGGAGTTATTTTTTCATTACCTACATAAAAATCATCATCATTATGCATCTATCTTATTTTGTTACTTATAACTACTAGCGGTACTAAGCAGTAGTTACCTAATAGTTTTTTTTATGAAAGTCTTATAAACTAACTCGTGAAAATTTGCGAGAACAGTTAGTTCATGATATTATTAGTATGATAGAAATTAGATAGATAAATATAAATTGTAGTGACGTAGGAAGGATAGACTCATTAAGTTAAAAAAGTTTAAATTATAATAAAATATTATATTTATTATGATTACCAATAATTGTGTTCATCTAACATGTCTGGAAGTGAAGTGACATTTGACATTTCCTCACTCTTGTCAGTCGTTAAATCGTTATAAGTACTCTTTATTTATAGTTATAAAACTGAAATAAATATATTTTATTTAATAATCAAACACTTAATAAAACTGATACTGGTAACCCAATTTAAGGGCGGCAATCTGAACTTGTACACACTAATATGGATTATGCGGCACCACCTTACGTTTTTCACGTTCACAAAACACCTTAGCTTTTAACACAATTAATCTTTCATCACTTTTCTATGTATTGAACATAATTTTCTCAAAGATTGTCTATAAAACATAAAAAAAACCTGCAACTATGACTTACGGGTTGATGTTGTTGACAGACAGGGCAGCCATCATCACGGCATAGGAATTATACGATGAAACGCACTTATAAATTTATTAGAGAAACTGTCATGTTTAAGGCTATAGTGACGTCACACAGCCGCCATTGCTGTTTTGGCAGAAATTCTTACGTAGTATTGTATTCTCTTTGGCAGAAATTTTAATTTGCATTATCCGAAACATGTTTTTTCTATGAAAATCTAGCTATTTTACAAAAATATAATTTATTTTTAGTAAAGTGTGTAAAGTAACGTAAAACACAACGTGGTGTAGTTTTTTTTTGAATAATCATCTAGCCTATTATGTTAAGTCCCAAGAGTCTTTCCCCCGAATACAGAAACGCTACTCAAATTTAGGGGACTGCTTAAAAAGTTAAATGGACACTACCTGTCAGAATTTATATGGAAAAACGTCAATTTTGACAATACTTAAATGTTAACCCCTTAAGCGGGACTCAAACTTTGAATAGCGTTTCTGTATTCGGGGGTTAATCCCTTAGTCGCCTTGCACGACACCCACGGGAGAGATAAGTGGTGCTGACAACAGTATTCTCACCTCACGGCACTTAAAAAGTCATATTGATAATTATTAGCAATTCGCGTATTAACCCTTTCGCGACTCGGGATCCATTTTTCTAAAGCGAATTGGCAGCCGCGGTTGAACGTGAATTCTGAAGAAGGCATCACGGGGATTATACATTATCGATATTGTAGATGGAACCCAGCAATCTATGACCTGAACACGAAACTAGATACTACACGATTTGGGTGTCTGTTCTCGATATGACAGGGGTCCATTTGTAGTACCACTTTGAATAACCTTAATTATAAACGACTGGACATTGACATTTTTAACTACACCCTTCAGCATTCAGAAAAAAAATCTGTCACATAATGTTTGAGTTTGTAGGAGACCACACTTTCATAGACAAGTGTGTCTTACTGTCTTGTCAAATTGTGTGCTAAGTAGTTGTAATGTAACTCACTGTTTATGTTTATTTTGTTTATAAATGAATGTTGTGCTGTGCATATCTGCTATAGATGTAAACCCTAGATTTTCGTCTTATGTGATTGTTTTTTTATAACGTTATGTGTTTACAATGTTGATGTGCCTTAATCAATAAATAAATAACAATCATAAGGCCCGATTTTCATAATCCAGTATAACTCCCTTTATACTACCAATAGGTAAATTGAGCTTCAATCATTATTTTCACAAAGCTAAGTAAGGTTTGATCTTAAGATTCGCTCACAAGTTTAAACAACTTTACCAGTACTAGGTGGACCACTTGTTATTATGTTGTGCCTTTAACATATAACTGTGTTGCTAATAACAACGGTTCTGACGGAATGCTAGCTACGAATTCATAACCAATTAACTCATAACAAAAAAAACAACAGTCATACCCCCGAATAAAGAAACGTTACTCAAAGTTTGAGTCCTGTATGTAAGTATTGTCAACATTGACGTTTTTCCATACAAATTATGACAGATATTGTCCACTTAACTCTATAAGGTGTGCTCAAAATTTGAGTAGCGTTTCTGTATTCAGCGGTTAGGGTTTAGAATGGAAGCAGAGAAACGAAAAAAAAAACACAATATTTCCTATTTTCTACCTAATAGAAATTTACTTAATTTAAGCCGCGTGGTGGTCACCACTACAGTTGTCACCACCACTACCACCCACGAAAGTCAGTCGCCATTGTTATACCAACTAGCAAAATACTTACGAAAATACGGTTTCCGTGCCTGACGGATATAAATGGCAATAGTACCGATACCGACCGTCCTTAAGAAGAATGCAGTTATTTGGAATATTTACCGGTCAATAAACTTCTTACAATTAGCGGTAACTACAATAGAATTTAGAAAAACAGTTGTTTTTATATCTTTAGAATTTTATGTTATTGATAAAAATCAACCGTTAGTTAGCCGACATTTTATCTACACAGCCTAAAACATTGATACAAATGAAAGATGCGGCATGTTCAGTTACTGCATTTTCCCGTCGGATGGGATAGCAGAATACGCAATCGATCGGCGAATAAGTATCTAAGTATCCATATATATAGTCCTCTACATAATTAATATTTATAACAAAATATACTTTAGCCATTATAACGAGATAACAAAACGTAAACAAGTTTAATAAGTCTCCTTAACGACGAAATGCATTTAAAAATAATAAAAGTGTATATTAAAATACGTCATCATCGTCAGAAAATAAACAATGCGACCTTCAAAAAGTAGGTCTTACTGCCGCACTCAGAGACGTCAATTAACTTTAATGAGTACTTAATGTCAAAAAAATTCATTTAAATCTAGACCATAACCCCGGCAAGAATAGCGACTAGTTTTGAATTGTCATTTTTTGACGTTAAGTTCCCATTAACATTATTTGACGTCTCTGAGTGTGGCAGTTACTGCCGCACTCGGAGACGTCAAATAACGATAATGAGTACATAATGTCAAAAAACTATTAAACTCATTAAAGTTAATATCAGAATTGTTTATAGTATAAAATGAACGCGTTTAAGTCTTTTATTGAACTAACAATCCGAGCTACGATCTACTACGATCATACTACGACGTGTAATTCTGTCGCCAGATGACGTGATTGCAGAACTAACTAAAATTATGGTAATGGTCTACCTATCTAATGGTGTCGTCTAAACAATCATGTTCTTATATCCATCATTTATGTATCAGCACCGACATTTCTCGATGTTAGCGGAGTTATATCAAATCAAATATTTTTTTGCTTACCAAGGTAGGTACAATAAAGTTGTTGCATGTATGGTTAGTAGTACTTAAGACTTAGCTACCGTTGGGTATTTCAAATTGTGCTCTAGGAGAAACATCACATAAAAGTTAAAAATAAAAATACAACCAACACCACAAATTGTCAAACATTCTCAATCGACTCTGTGCCATTGAAAATGCAGAAAATACAGAATTTGATCATATTTCAATATTAATAGATGATATAAAGAGAACATTGACGGCAGGTTTGGTCGTTGAAAACTGTTCTTCTTTTAAGAAGAATCATGGCGGGTCCTTAATAGGGGAAAATGCTAACAGAGCCTCGTAAACTTTTATAGAGCGCCATCTAAAAGAAGAAAAATCTATAAGTTGTGAATATAGAAATCCATTACCTACGAGCATCATTTCAGTCATGCCATTGAACTGTCAAAAATCCAATGATTTTTGATAGAAAATAAAAAAATTGAAAATATTTATTGTTCCCAAAAATATTGTTTACAATTTATTTGGGGAATACCTGTACTGAGAGGAAAGAATGATTTTTGACAGTTCAAAGCGATAAATGGCCATATCGTATCGTTTTTCGGTGGTCATGCTAGCCGGGCTGTACCTACAAGGATTCTTTGGTGTGACCATCGTATAAGTCCGCGGGAAGTGGCCAAAGTGTGCCAGTGTTCCGCCGCCGATAATAGTTCACGTGCGCGGGCGCAAGTGGTAACGGCGCGCGCGCACCGTTATGCGCGCTCGATATACGCTGCGCGCTTAAGCCACTCATTAGGCTACTATTACCAGATTGCGTACTCTACGTTGGGGATCTTTAAGGGCCGGATTTGTGTGCATAGTTAACTCAACCAATTGATAAAAATTGTTACTATCAGACTGATATTTATGCGTACTCCATGGTGGGGATCTTTCAGTTGTAGCTTTTAAAGACAAAGGGACCAGAATTTTAGAATTTTAAAACGCAAAGGGATTTATCACACGTACTCATACAAAGGTGTGGATGAGTCGGTGACGCCTGGCCAAACGATTGGAAGATGAAACATTATTATAACTATAGGTACCTAAACGAAAAAAAGTAATTCGGACTAATTATTGTACTGATGAATCCAACCCGCGTCCTGCGCAATCCAGGCACTAAAACTTTGTTCATTCTTCGTAATGGGAAGGGGAAGACTTGGGCGGATCTTTCATAATCTAATTGAAAATCTAATAAAAAAGGGCCAGTACCTACCTGAAACAGACGGGCATGCACAATGACATTAATGAGATTGGATGAAGCGAAAGAAGTACCTATGTAAGCAGAAAGATAAGTAAACTCTGTCTACCCCTGTGGGAGAAAGGCGTAATTTTGATTTTTCTGAAATAACTCACACCCTGAACATTACATGTTTTATAATGTTGAAATATAAATCGGAATAATAAATATTAATAATTAATATAATACTGTTCTGCAATTAACTTGACACCTATTGTGTAGGCAGTCGCTAACATAGTTCCGCAATAAACAGACCGCCGCTTTAATTTAATTTATAACTTTCGGTCACCGCCTAACAATTAGCCCAGTTTTCACTGGTTTCTCGCTGAGATTCACTTTTTAAAATACTACTTTTACCCGATATTATGCTAAGTAGGCGTGTCTATTTTTAATTTGTAAAAGTAGCTATTTTAAGAAAAGGCAAAGGCTCAGTCAGAATAGTAAAAAAAAAATTAACACTCAAACCTATCATCTAACCCAAAGTAAGTAGCATTAGCGCATGTATTCTGTATACTAGATGACGAAAAAATTCTATAAATAATATACATAGCAATAAATTAATATACAAACATTAAAATATACTCCATATTAACTACTGTGATTATGACTCACTCAATGCGATAGTAAATGACAAGACGAAAATTCACTCTTTTCAAATTGGGTGTTACAATTTACCTTAATGCATTCTCAAGTTGAATGAACCGAACAGGTTTTATATAACATGATTTGCAAACGAAACTTCAATTTAATTAGGTTGAATTTCTTTGGTTCATTTATATTTAAACTTCAATATTCATTTGAAACAACCCAAGGGCGGATCTAGCTTTGGCGCCAGGGGGTCAAGTCACAAGAAGATATATTTAATAATAGATACAAGCATAAAGTAAGTATTATAATAAATTAATTGAATAGTTTTTTTATAATGTATTTTTATTTTATGTTTTGCTTGCCTCTTTGCCTGCATATCTCTAGCTAAGTAAAGTATTTTTGATACGCAATAATATTTTAATTCCTGCACACTCTACGGGATCTTATAAAGTAACCTACACACAGCCCGCCGCCGGGGAGTACTAGGTTTTCATAGCTCGCAGAGTGGTTTAAAAACGTATATTTTGAGTTTTGAAAGTGTTGAATACTTTCTCGGCCGCTCATTCAGGCGAACCGGGCGACTCCGCAGTTTTCTAGTGGAAATTGCATGCGTACTACATACATGAACGGTCTTAGCCAAAGAGTGTAATATAAACACTACGTTTGTCTAACAATGCGCCTCCGAGACGGTCAAGCGGCTTCACGTCAATCACGTAGATTTTAGCTTGCTTCAATCATTTTGTTCGTCTACAACGCCTGCTTAAAGCTTAAGTCAAATTTATGAGCTTGATACGCGGTTGATGTGATTTATGGTCAAGCCTTTTGACAGGCATTTCCATCATGCTGTTTAGCAAGCATAAGAGAAAATCTACGTGTTTGACGCGAAACCGCTTGACCGTCTCGGAGGCGCTTTAGCCTTTACCAAACAGCAAGGAAGAAGGTATTTAAAAATTTGCTGTAAGGGCATTGTCCGTCGCTTGATATTTATCTTAAAGAAAAAAGTGGTTGGAAAAAGTTCTAAAAGTTATAGTACCTAGTTTAGATGCGGGAACTGGCCGCGCAATCCAGAGCAAACCATTGTAACATTGTAATAATGTTGAAATAAAATTCTAAAATGATATTTGTACTTGTAATTATGAAGATCCATGTCGGTCGAATGAATAGAAAATTGGAAAAATAACACGTAGACACTTTTTTTCTAACTATTTCTACCACTATTTATACCACGGTTTTGTATCAGGTGATTTATGAGTGAGTTCCGAGAGAATCCAGCCTCCTATTGAATTCCATTAAATTCGCACCGCCATTAATAACACGCATAATTATGATTTACCACTTTCTCACTACTTGGGGGATATTCAGGTGTGAGGATTACGAAAGGCCGCGCGATAACTCAGAGATTTGTCACGACCGTTACCTCCTTCGCTTGTTACTTAGTACACTACTAGTTACAGAAATAGTTGTCACTAAATTGTGCCTACCCTAAAACAGTAGGGACCGTACAAGGCGACATTGGAAATTATGCTTTCCAAGGTACAGTACAGGTACAATATATCTTAGGTGTCTAGAGTTCTTTATGTTTTATTTTGTTTAAAATTCTCTCAAGCCTAACATATTGTACTACCTACTATGTTATTCAGTAAAGATATTATTACCTAACATTCAATATTGAGTATTTAAATTGACCACCACCAATCATTTCAAACGTAGCAAGCAGCGTTCCGTTTATAATAATAACACCTAGCAACATACTGCAATTTGGCAAGCCTATTGCTCGATAGATGGCAATAGGCTAGCCACATTATATAGGACCTTACATAAACGAGGGTGTTAATCACCTCACCCTACCCCTTTGGGGAACTATAGGCGTGATTTATGAATGTTAACGTAAAAATCCTGGTGTTTCAATTGTGTTGCTTTTTAATACAATTTCCTGTTACTAAAACAGAAAATAAACAATTAATAACTTACATTTGTGTAGTCGTGTTATTGTTATGGATACAATTAAAAAAAATCTGTTTTTGTAACAAGAAATGCCAAAAGCATTGTCCTATGAAACTATGTATTTTATACTATTGAAACACCACCATAACATAATTGTTACGTTAATTCTCTTAGATTCCCGATTTATATTATTTTACTTTGAAAGGTCTTATCGGTTGTAGTGTATCATTCATAATCTGATTTTAAAGCTGAATAAAGCCAATATACTATTGGTTTTGTCTTTATTTATCATCGGTCACCCATGAAATGCGTCTTAGTTAGACCTTATAGAATGTTTGAAAATTTTTATTATACTGGCAAACGTTGTATGCTTAAAATACCCGTTTTCCTATCATAGGAAACGGTATCATAGCAGTTTATATGGTACCTATACGTTACGAATATGTTATCTGAATCCGTTATACTTAGTATTCTACGTCGCTTTAGCGATGTTGCGGAAAGTCCAGAAAATATGTTTTAACCTGTAGTTCCCGCCATACCCAGGTAATATTTAAAATAATCATTTAATTTTGTTATTTTAGCCAGGAACCATAAATAGAATGATAATTTTGCTTCTTAGGCTTATTTTATAGTTTTTTCTATTCACCCTGGGGGAATATAGGTAAAGGTGTATTAATATCCGCATTACATGGGACGAGCCTATTGCTATCTATCGGGCACGTAAATCGCAGTATATTGCTAGGTACGAGGACTCTACTGCCCATTCCGAATCACTGTTTAGGAATGGGCAGTAGAGTCATACTACGCCTACTACTCGCAAATTTAAAAAGTTAGGATAAAGATTTTGGTGGTTAGAAAAAGAATTTCGAAAAATTATGGTCTTGATGCGGGAATCGAACCCGCGTCCGCTGCTATCCGGGCAAGTGCCTGACCGCTCGGCCAACCAAGACACTAAACTTTCTTTGTACAAATTTTTCTAACATTTATATAATGTTAAAATTTAAATCGAAAAGTAAGGATAAGTTGCTTTGAGAGTTTAAATACTTATATTACCTACTTATCGTTTTGTTTATTACGAAAACTAATGTCTGTTCCTGATCGATTTACAAAGAAATACTTGAACAAAATATAACAGGAATTATTTGAAAATTTTCACACAGCCCTGATTGTGAAATAGTAATAGTAGTACAGTCAACAAACACGGTACTAAGCATTTGCACCAATCCCGCAGCAGTCAACACATCCTCCAAACAACCCATCTAGGTACAGTGGTGAAAGTTGTCATGTCTCACCAGATAGCAAAGAGCTGGCAAAAGACTCATCCTGACACGACACCGGCGCGAGGGCCGCCAGCGCCAATAGAATCACACGGTGCACTGTCATGGCTGCACTGTCAAACTGTCACTCGCTGTCACTTGGCAGTCGGCGCGCTGTCAAAGCGCATGGCGCGACCGATCGCGGCTTCGCGGTGTACACGACTGTCTGGGAGAAGGAAAGGGGTACGGCTGCGTGCTCGGGCGCCGTGGCACAGTATACTCAGAACAGTAATACGTCTTCATACAAACTGGCCGCTGCCCATTAGGCGTTGTCCTACTAGAACGCAGTTGCGCGATCGAGCGACGCGACCATCGCGTGAACACGTACAAACATTGCCGCGTCGCGCGATTGTCAGTTAGGTTAGGACACCTAGTTAGGACACGCGTTCGTTCGAGTTAAACGCGCGATGATCGCGCAATCGCGTTCTATTATGACAACGCCTTAGTATGTGAGCTTTTGTACTCGGCGCCGTGTAGGCACGCACTGTGACGCACATATTGACATAAAATACATAATGGGGCCTTAAGGGGGCGGCAGTCTGGGCTCTGCCGTGCGTTCGGTGTGATCGCGCGTGTACAAGGTGATTGCACGTTCGCTCGCTGCTCGTTCCCACCCGGCACATTCGCGCTCGCAGCCTTAGTTACAACCCTAGCGTCAACGCAAGAGTAGGCTAATAACTCGCCGACACGCCGCAGATGAACTACTGTTCTGGGTATACTGTGGCCGTGGCGGCGCCCGCGCAAAGAGTATGTAGGTGGCAGACGACCTGTGCCACGAATGTTGATGACTTCCACTTTTAAATAGAACATTGTTAATTGGAAACCCTCTTAAGTTGTCACATGCACCTATTGACCTGGATGTCCTAAATGGTGAAAAGTTGCTGCACAAGTGCACACAGTACCTAACTGCCGCACTCAGAGACGTCTATTAACGTTAATGAGTACAATGTAAAAAAATTACAATTCTAAACTAGTCGACATTCTTGCCGGGAATATGGTCAAGATTTAAATGATATTTTTTAATATGAAGTACCTAGTCATGAAAGTTAATTGACGTCTCTGAGTGTGCCAGTATGAGAACTATTTGGCGTAAAAACATTTAGCAAAGAAAGTGAAGCCATAAAAAGGTCTCAAAATTATTGACCTGATGCGGGAATCGAAGCCGTGTCCGCCGCAGCTGGGCAAATGCCAATACCACTCAGCTAACCAGGACGTTAGTTTAATTAACTTGCCGACATTTTTCTAACCACTGAACTTCACGTTGTAAGCCAAGGGCTACCCTTGCAATTTTATTTTTCTTTGTACCTGTTAATGTTTCTAACACTAATTAAATGTAAAAAGGGAAATTTCAAATTATAATGTTGTAACTATTTGGTTTTCAATTACAATCAACAACACAAAAGACTACAATCAAAACTAAAAAATACCTGCAATCGAATGTCCACGGCATTAACTTGTAAAAGGCCATTGAGAACATTTTTATTCAATATCATGCAAAGAAAAACTATGTTTAAGTTGTTTAAGAATAATAAAAACTACATTTAAAATACCTATGTAGTTGCAATAATACCAAAAAAGTATAATTATGCTCTTTGAACTCATCTGCGATGTACTCTTTGAACAAATTATCACTATTTAACGGCAGATAGTCTAGGTGTGTAGTGAAGGTATGATTTGGTTAACTATCCGGTGGTCATATCTCCGTAGATAGAGCCATCGTTCATAGAGACGCGGAGCGTATTCAATAGCGTGAAGCGAACGATTTACAAGAGAATTCTAATGAGGAAACAAAACAATATTTTGGCAGGCGTATTTTGAATTGTCCTAGTAAAGAGAAGTTAGGAGACTTCAACAATTAAACGCTACGTCTAATGAATGTGGTATGTATTCTTGACAACAATTTGAATACATTTCTGATGATCTTGTGGTAACATCACGCCTATTTATCCCCGAAGGGGTATGCAAAGGTGAATTACCACCCACTTTACGCTAATTGTAATTAGGCCTATCTAATACCCCTATTAGACGCAAGCCTATTGCATGCACGCTACATACTCTACACTACGACATATCTATGACGTTTTTATTTAAAGACGTCTCGATAAAACGTTATAGATTTGTCGTAAGTAGGTACCCGAAAAATCAAAACTAAATTATGAGAGTACCTACCTGAAGGATCAGTGACCGCTCTACTCTAAACTAATATTGACTTCCTCGGACCTTGACGTCCAGTTTGCATCCTTAATCAAATCCAAATTTGTGGTTACGGTGTTATGGAATAGAGATGAAATCATTACTACCAAATGACAACTTACGAACTAGAACAGAGTTTTCTGAAATTTTTCTTCTTCTCGCTGCCCTTATCCTACTCTATTAGACGTGACCTCAGCGTAAACTGTCATTTTTCTCATATTATCTTTCACACACAGGGAGTTTTCTGAACTATTAAATTAAAATAACTGTTTTCCCAACTGTAACATAATGAGGCTTTTATTGATCCATTCCATACTGCTTTGGTACAGACTTTGCCTGAGGTTAGAATAATACAGGGAGAATTGCGAGATAGCCACCACGCGAACCAATGCGAACGAATAGAATACAAAAACCAATTTTTGACAGCTTCTTTTAGATTTGACACGACGGTCGCCATATAGTTTTCTCTGTAATACCTTCATACATTTGTATTCCATTCGCTCCAATAGATTGGTCACTTGTCTTGTCTGATCGGCTTCGTGTTTGGCAAACACCCATCCCCACTGCTGGGACAGGGTTTCCCATCGATGGAAGAATATAGGGAGAATGGGCCATAACCCACCACACCACGCCAGACTTGTGGGATTAATGGTTAACTATACGGGTACCTTTTGTGCCGTAAATATCGATCTATCTCCGAATTATCAGACATGTTTATCGATATTAGCTCTTCGATCAGCATCAGCAAGACGTGTTTTTTATTTTCTACTGAATTCAAGCAAATTATAAAATAGTTTAGGGACCTCTCATAAACATTGACATTTTTAGGCAATATAATATAAAATCAAGTTACCTTTCTAAAAGATTTAACAAAAACAAAAAGTGGATAAAAAAATAATTGATCGAAATCGTTCTAGAAAATAATAAATAAAACATCGTATCGTCATAATATCTATTTATTTCATAAGCAACATTGCACAATTTAACATACTGTAACACCTCAACAAAGCGATAACATCTACTAAGATATTCTTGCAATTCATAGGACACAGTATTTATGAAAGTAATCCGTTACCATTGTGGTTTCTAAGATCTACTGCGCACGTTGGCGATACTATAATTGACCTACGATACATCCACACTTTCTCTCTTCGCGAGGTTTGTACCACAGATATACTAATAAAATATATCCACGTACGTTTAATAGAGGTGTCCGTTACCTCGAAACTAACGGCATAGTGGAGTTGGGTGAGTAGGTACAGTCAGCGGCTCATCGGGTTATTCGAAAAACGTGGAAATTCTCCATTTAATGTCGTTCGAATATTAACCTTTTCCAAAAACAAGAAAAATTGGGTCAGATTTCATATTTGTTAAATCTGACCTATTTTCTTCCTCGATTTCAGCCTTCAAGCATTTGGACATAGGTATTTGACAGATTCAGTGTAACCTGACATACCTCCTCTTTTTATAAACAATAAAAAAAAATCAATATTATTAATTTACTGTGTTTATCACATCAAATTGACTATTGCTGTATGGTATTTTCGCCCCCCTCTCACTTACAAGTGCAGTGTACTGCATTAATTTGTATTTGTAATGGCGAAATACTAACGGGTGCATCGTACCACGGTGTGTTGTTAGCACTCACGTGTTTTTGTTGCTCTTTCCAGTTACATGGGTGGAAACATTGTGGACTTCCACGGGCCAATAAAACTGGCACTTTTAAACAATTCAAAACTAGACTTGTTGATGTAAGTTGTTTCATATTTCTGCCGTGCCACAAATTTGGTTGAATATCCATATTCAAAATCATATCAATTCTTTGCACCTTGAAACAAAACTTTGTGGGTTGTATAGCAAGCTAATTAAAATTCACTTTTAGTTCAAATGTTATCTGCATTACAAATACATTATCTTTTACAATATTTAACCACATTCGCATCTTCGCGAAGACAAGTTAATAACGATTTTTGATTACATCCTTTTAGCTATATAGTTTAAATGAAACCTCAAAGACGTATGATTAAAATTCACTTCTAATTTAAATTATCGATGCACTATGAGTCTAGTAGGTTCTAGTGGGCAATATTTTTATTGAAAAGAAACACATTTTGAGTGCTAAATTCAACAAATACCGTCTAAAGGTGATAACCTTATACCTTTAGACGGTATCTGTCACTATCATAGTTATCCAACTGCATTTAGATCTTCGCTTGTCAGATCTAAGGTGGTAAATCGATTAGAAAATGACTCCTTGTGCTAACCTGATATGCCGCTGACTGTACTTAAGCGAGAGAACTCAGCGCGGGTAATGTTTTCCCCTTTAATTTACAACGTTTAGTACCTCTATGGTCAGTTTCAATATTCCCTCTAGATAACAAGATAAACTACCGCAGTTTAGTTGCCTAGCAAACCTCTTGTTATTTTTAAAACCGCGTGGGTAGACCTGTATTTTTAGCCATTTAACAAAAATGGTAGGCTTCAAATCTTTGGCGGCCCGTACAGTCAATCTCGATCGCAATCAATGATCTAGATTAATTGTGTACTAGGTACATTAGCGGCCTTTAGTAAATCTACTTCTATCTGCAATAGAATAATGGAAACCCACCTGGTCTTAGGTATGCATCTCCAATACAACACCATCCTACGAATTGACATTAATTAATTAAAATGAGGTAACTTTATAATAGCTCTAACTAGACATCGAGTAATAGTGTCTGAACAATTATTGTCATTATAGTTCATTTAATTGAATTAAGTTGTATATAATTATTACATTAATTTAATGTCACATTAAACGAGAACGGAGACACAACACATATCCTTAATTATCATTATGGTATGTAGATATCATTTTATCCTTATACAATACTACCAATGATAACATAATTGAAGACATGACGGATTTCTAATTTCTTATACAAATAAATTTGTCTCCAATATAGTGTTTCATTTACGTTTAACTGCGTCCAATTGTGACAGTATGTTTGTAGCCTGGCGTTGGCCTTGTATAGTCAGCATCACAAGTAGATTACCATTTTAGCGCCTTGTCATAATGTTTACTTATGCAAAACCAACTTTCAACACAAAACAAAAAAGGTGGCATCCGTTACTCCACGGTGTGTAAGAGACGTAAAGTGTTAATCTACATTTGAAGCTGACTGTACATCAATACAGTTTACAAATTATACAGCCCATTACAAGGACTAAGGTTGAAACTGTATAATTTGCTTATACGACCTAGGACGATCTTATTCCTCAATCCTTTTAGCATTGGGAATATTATTGACAGACATTTTTTATTCGTCAAATCACTTCGCAAAGTTCTGAAAGTGATATAGCGCGTTAATGTAATATCATAATAATATTAAGATTATTCGATTTTAATTAACATTATATAAATGTTAGAAAAATTAGTACAAAGATTTTGGTGGTTAGAAAAAGAACTTCGAAAAATTATGGTCTTGATCCATCCCAGCGGACGCGGGTCCGATTCCCGCATCAAGACCATTTTTATTTTTTATTAACCTATAAGATCCCAGTGCTGGGCATATCAAGGCCATAATTTTTCGAAATTCTTTTTCTAACCACCAAAATCTTTGTACTAATATTAAGATTGTGAACAACTTATTTCTAAACAACGACTAAGTATCGCGTTCATCATTCCATCATGATATACTACAACACTGCCAGTTCGGAAGAGACATCCAAAGCCTTACTTTTTTAAGTGGCCGTACAATATTGACATATGATAAGTATTACCGTCGTCTTTTTGATTGTATACGTTTTCATCACTATAATGATATGATGTTACATAGTATATTGCAGGCGCAATAACGCCGAAGTATTGTCTTCGGCTTGGTACGTTTAGACACGGAGTATTGAAAAATCAGCCATAAATACACTGTATTCAAAACACAATGTTGCTTTTGTTGGTATGTTTCTTATTTCTTCTCAGTAATAAGTAGAAATAGAACAATCTAATCTGCCCATAGCATACTTTGCATTTAGAATGTTTACAAATATCAAATGTGAGTACAGATATGTTTATTTGCCATGCTATTGATTCAATAAAATGGTGCATATTTTCATAGTGAGACGGTCCACATTACATTGTACGATAAGAATAAAAGTAATTTAAATATAATATGACGAGGCAGTAACATCCCAAAAAACATTACTAATATCGGAAGCGAGTAATATTAGTATACAGTATGCTACAATGTTCTTCCCTAGTTCCATTAAATAATTAACTAATAATATTATAAATAAGTAATATTTAACATTTATGGCAACAACAAAAATTTTGTAACAAAATAATATCACTTGATCTCACTGAATCTGATTTCTAGAAAGTACATTAAAAATATATTGAGCTATAAGACGAACATATTCAAAAGTACTGGAAATGTTTGTATTACTTACAGTTATAATAAATTAAAAACGCAAATTTGTATCACACAAATGTAAACAATTAACTATGTATATAACGTTAAATAGCACATCATTACAAACTCACTCAATATAGCAGTGAGCAATATTTTTTTTGGAAAATATTAGCATCGAAATTTACTAATATGTTCTAATGCAGCGATTGTCTACGCTTGGCATGAACAACCGTATCAAGCCAATTTAATAACTAGCATTTTATTTACATAAAAATAAATATAAACACATGTCACTAAACAGTGACAAGAAAATATATAAAATTTTAGCAATTATTCATAATAGGAACAATCTAATAACAATATAAAATACATTTTGGAAGAGTTATGTCTCGATTGTAAAATTACTAGGCGTAATATTTTTAATTATATGGATCAACATGTTAAAACAACAAGTTATAATAGATAAACGATAAATGTACGTACAGTCGCTGTCAAAAATGTTTACTACTAATTTTAATTGATAATCGGGTCCATATAGCGCAATAAGAGTTTAATTCGAATTACAAGATAAGCAAAATAAAGAATAGATATCACATTGCGCTAACACTAAAAATAATTTAAAAGAATAACAAGAGTCATTGAAACTGGGTAGTGGGTATTGCTTCAACAATCATATAGAACAGTTACTATACAAAAAGTATCCAGTTTACATAATACGTTCTATTGGTTACATACAGCATTTACTCATTGCCATTTCGACTTTATTTTACTCAAACAGTAAATAATTAGAATTACCCTAATTTTGTAAACATTTTAAGACTACGACTGTGTGCATATACATATCCAGTAGATACATATATTCAAAAAACGGCATGTACTCTGCAAGGTAAGTTTACAATCTTCCCAAGTGACATGACTAGTAACATAGTACGATTTAATGCTAACATGTTCCATTTGAATTTCCTAACAGCAAAACAACGCTCAACACTGCTGAATAAATAATAAATATTGAATTGATTATAATTCATAACATAATTAGTGGTGTAACAAGTATTCGCATTCTCAAAATATTGAATGCTCAAATATTGACATTCGTTACATCACTAGTATGTATATTAGAAGTCAGGTGGTCAAATAATATTAATGCAAAATTAAGAAAATAATTTAAACACGACAAATAAAACAATAACCTACTAAATATACAGACTACAAATGCCACATAAAAATTTATTCCTCTGAAAAAAAAATAATACCATAATATGTGTCGAGTTAAAACACTTTAACACTTTTCAGCTCTATTGTCCATATACATAGTTAATAAGTAAATCAATAATAACAATGTTATTAATAACAAACGTCAAGTAACATCTTAAAGACAAGTAAACAAGATGAAATTTTGGAGTTTGTGTCTTCTACCTTACATAGGCCCGAGTTCACCAACACGTTCAACAAGAGATTAAAAGTTAACCGTTTATTCTTGACATTTCTTCAATACTATTACTGTTATATACTGTTAATTGTCAAAAAGAACGGGTTAAATATTAATCGGCTGTTTACGTGTTGGCGAACTCGGGCCTTAGAACGCTTGTCTGTCTATACAGTTCAAAGTTTTACTACCTTTCTGTTTCGACGAGTGGTATCCATGTAAATAGACGGCCGCCCGGATTCCCGGAGACGCGGTTTCAAGTCCGACGTGAGGGCATAATTATTCGAAAATTTTCTCTTTGTTACATAATATAATGCTCAAATAAAAATCTAAGTAATAAGTGTCATAATGGTTCAAGAGAGACTTTAATTCGGACTATTGAAGACTAATGCACATTTTGTTTCGCGTTTATGCAAAAGGTATTGGATTTGTATTGATAATTTGTTCGACTAGGGTCTAAATGTGCCTTCGTCCCAAAACGTATGCTAGAAAAAAGGTCGTGTCCAGTATATGTATTGTATACAATATTTAACTAGCTGGTTAGCTATCTAGGCTTGAATCCGGTACATTATATTTGTAAACGTAATTACACTTGAAGTAACCAATAACATTTCCAAGCATGCCGTCAAAAGCAGAAGACATTGAAAGTTATTAAGAAATATCTTTATGAAAAACCGGTTTCAAGCCATTATTACTATTCTACCTACCAGATACCTACCAGCAAATAAATGGGAAACCAAAAGTATTTATTTAGTCAACGGATATCGGAATCATTAAAAAATAATAAGTAACAAGGTGTTTGGTACATGGGGTATCAAGTCGGCACCTACCCATACCAACATAGTCATAAAAAAACTATGGTGATATAAAAAATCAAAATTGTAAAAATATTTTGAAAATTTTTCATACGTCATTTGTTTTTCTGATCGAATTTTTTGTATAAAGATTTAATTTTTTTTACATATTAATTTTTTTGATATCACTATACTATTTATATGACTATGTTAGCATGGGTAGGTGCCAGCTTGATACCCCATGTACCAAACACCATGTATACAAAATTATCTGTTGCCAAGGTAAAATATTACAAGTCAATGCTGTCTAAAAATCTAATATAAATTCGGTAATGCAGCAGGTTAATTTAAGTATTATATTTTTTCAATTTTATTGAATTGCTGCCTACTGAATATTAATTAATGAATATTATTGACATAAGTACTTGTAACATTCGTGGTAGTTTTTTAAAAAGATATGGCATTTTAAATGGCAACAATTTAGTATCGTTTTCCAGCCATCCAATTAACCCGGTGTTGCCAGTGTTGAAAAATAAATAAATAAAACGTTACTAGTGGACACGACCGTGGCCAGCATAGTTACACTTATCGGTTGCTGCTTATCGTAGGCCAAGCAGTCTCTCGGCGATGCCGAGGTAGTAGACCGTCTGCGCGATGCCGAAGAGTGGTGCGATCACGATCATACGGCAGGCGCCGCCCTTGAAGAACGCCGTTGGTCCTTCGTGTTTCAATGTGGTTCTGTGGTAAAAATGACAAATATCTGTTTTTTTTTAACTCTCGTATTTTTAGGGAAGGCAACGGGTCTAGCCCATACAGCCTTTTTTTTTTTTGTTAAATTCTCCCTGTATTTTTAGGGAAGGCTAACAGTCTAGCCCATAAAGCCACGCCTTTAGTATTATTATTAATATTGGCACTTACGTGACACAGTCCATGATTGAAGAGTATTGTCGCTCGCCGCTGCCCTTGGTGAGCGTCTGCATACGAGTCTTGACCACGTCCAGCGGGTTGACGGCCAACGCGGCAGTGGAGCCCGACGCACATCCGGATAGGAAGGACCACCTAGACAAATATTTTAATAAATATCACTTATTACGCTCACTTGTCATCTATAATGGCTTGGGAGCGAACAAATAACGTAGAATAGGCCTGCCCCGACTCATCATAACGTCAAATATTGGAAACCGTTATTTTTTTAAGTTATTTCTTTGGTCATATGTGAATAAACCATATTTTCCTTTTTCTTTTTATCCCATGAGTCGTACAAGTCGACTAAGGGAGATTGCCTGATGTAGACCAATAAGCACCTTGGGGCACCCGAATGGTGGAGGGCAAACCACCAACAACAACATACCCAAAGAGGTGTCAGGCAGGCGGCCAGTTGTAAAACCTAAGCCAAAACCTTGAGCAGTATGGATTGGAATGCTGTCAGTCCAAACACTCCCTCCGTTCATCGGTCTCTCGACATGGTCCTTTCTGTCTCTTTTCTATATATTCATCACGAGCACCTTTCCGGTGTGATGGATGATATGAATCAAAAGGAAGTGGATGGCTTGATGACATCTGACCGATATTAATTGAAAAGAAAACATACTGCGCCAACCTCAGATAGCTTGGGAACAGGGCAGGGAGAAGAAGATACTTGTAAGTCCGGTACTAAGCTAGCTATTGATGTGAAAATTGGACTAGGGGTATAATGAAGTAATAGTTTGTTTTCGTGATTTCAAATATGTATATCAATTTCGCTAAAAATTTCACACCTGTCTAGCACACAAAAAAGAGCTTAGAGAAGTATATGACGCTGAGTAAGACTAGCACGCCTGCTAAACCCTATCGTAACTATCGTAAGAGAGCTTACCAAAACTTAGTGCCGCCGGTATCGGGGTCTTTGGGGCCCAGGTCGTTGAGCGTGTCGAACATTGGGAAGTATACGACGCTGAGTAAGACTAGCACGCTTCCTAAACCCTAACGTAACTATCGTAAGGGAGCTTATCAAAACTTAGTGCCGCCGGTGTCGGGGTCTTTGGGACCCAGGTCGTTGAGCGAGGCGAACATAGGAAAGTATATGACGCTGAGTAAGACTAGCACGCCTGCTAAACCCTATCGTAACTATCGTAAGAGAGCTTACCAAAACTTAGTGCCGCCAGTGTTAGGGTCTTTAGGACCCAGGTCGTTGAGCGTGGCGAACATAGGAAAGTATATGACGCTGAAGGAGACGTCGCGGCCGGCGGTGGCCGTCACCCCCTTGTACAGGCCGAGGAGGCCGCGCTCCTTTAGGAGTTTGCGGGTCAGCTGCATCGCCGTTATGCGCTGGATCGTTTTGCCCTCTGAAATAAGTAAATAATAACTGAAATAACTGAATAATAACTGTAAATAACTGAAATAATATTTTTAGTTATTAACGTTTTGTGTTATTTATATTTGTACCGTCTGGTGACACACAGTAGAATTCAATTGTCACCAGCCCAAATATCTCCCGTGGGTGTCGTACAAGGCGACTAAGGTTTAAATTCAGTGATGAGGAATGGGCAGCAGCGTTCCTCTTATACCACCTAGCAATGTACTTTTAAACCCGATAAATGGCAATAGGCTCGTCATCTATGACATGGGACGAAACGTGGGTGCTAGTTCACCTCTGCCTACCCCTTCGGGGATATAGACGTGACTTATGTATTTATTCATTTGGACCACAAAACAGATAACATTCAATCAAATTATATATAAAAACTAGCTGACCCAGGTGCCGAGCCGACCCCCGGTAGCGCCTGTGTGCGATAGGCTTTGAGGCGCCTCTTTTTCAAACCTATCTGTGCATGCGAAACCTATATACAGCGCCTCTTTTTTACATCTACATCGGGGCGAAACCTATGAAGGGCATAATTTTTTCCTATTGTTCTGGCGCCTGTATGCGCCGCATGCATACATACATACATACATAAATCACGCCTATATCCCCGAAGGGGTAGGCAGAGGTGAACTAGCACCCACATTTCGCCAATTATGTTAGGTCCCATGTAATAGGTGGCGAGCCTATTGCCATATATCGTATATATAAGAGGAACGCTGCTGCCCATCCCTCATCACTGATTTATCCTTAGTCGCCTTGTACGACACCCACAGCAGAGATTTGGGGTGGTGACAATTGTATTCTACTCTGCCGTCACCACACGGCCCGCCGCACACATCGCACAAAGGGGCGGCACGGCCGTCCCAGCATACTATGTTTTGCCCTAATCACTTACGGATGTGAAAAATAGCATAAGTTCTATTTCTCAGACCTACCAAAAATATACACAAAATATTTCATAAAAATCGGTACAGGCGTTTAGGGGGTGGTCTATGAAATTATGCTCGAAAAATTAGTGCAAAGAATAGGTGAGAAAAAGTTTTGTTGCTATAGTTGAATCTCTAACATTTATACATACATACTTACATAGATATAATGTGCAAATAAAAATCAATAGTAAATATATATACCAAGGGCAATAAAACAGAGATTGTCTCAGAACGCAAGCCTCTCTCTCTCTCAGATCGCTTTGACAAATATGCGATCTGGCGTAGCGGATGGAAAATTCCACTTTAGGGTCAGGTGTGACATAAAAATAATAGCTGTATGGTTCTGCTTATACCCAAACCGGGTTGGTGTCAGGCAGGCGGCCGGCTGTAAAACCTAATCCAAAACCTTGAGCAGTATGGATTGGAATGTTGTCATTCCAATCACTCTTCGTTCATCGGTCTCTCGACATGGTCCGTTCCGTGTCTTTTCTATACATTCATTCATCACTAGCACCTTAACGGTGTGATGGATGATATGAAACAAAAGGGAGTGGGTGGCTTGATGACGTCTGACCGATACGAATGGCAGAGGAAACATAATGCGCCGACCCCAGATAGACCGGGAACAGGGCTGGGAGAAGAAAGTTCTGCTTACCGGCTTTGGCCTGGGCGGCGACACGGCCGGCGTCCTGCATCTGAATCTTGAGCAGTTCCATGGGCGTGGTGATCACTATCTGGCAAGCGCCCGCCAACCCACCGGCCATCATTTGCCGCAATATAGGCAGGGACCTGGAAAGTACATACATACATACATAAATCACGCCCATATCCCCGAAGGGGTAGGTAGAGGTGAACTAGCACCCACGTTTCGCAAATTATGTTAGGTCCCATATAATAGTGGCGAGCCTATTGCCAATTATCGGGCACAAAAGTCGCAGTACGTTGCTAGGTGAAATAAGAGAAACGCTGCTGCACATTCCTCATCACTGGTTTATCCTTAGTCGCCTTGTACGACACCCACGGGAGAGATTAGCGGTGGTGACAATTGTATTCTACTCTGCCGTCACCACGCGGAAAGTGAAACATGTAATTTTCATTACACAAGTAATATTTCAACAGCGTGCCACAACATGGATAATTAAAATACAATAGGGCATCGGAAAAATTTTCGGAAAGTATTTTAAATTAATCTTCATGGGAATAAGTGTATTATTCCACGAAAAATATAAATTATATTTGCTTTATAGCCTTTTCATCATCACCAGCCCTTTATTGTCCACACTGCTGGGGCACGGGCCTTCTCTATGGATGGAAGAATATAGGGAGATTGGATCTAACCACCACCACGCTGCTGGCCCTGTGAGGGTTGGTGGGTATTAACGACCGCAGATGCAGCCGGGACCACCGGCTTAACGTGCCTTCCGAAGCACGGCGGAACTCGAGATAACAAATTTTTGATAACCCATGCAATGACCGGCTTTAGGGACATTGCTTAGTTAACACAATCGCAGGCCAAGCGCGCTATGCCACTGCGCTAGCGAGCTCCTCCTATAGAATAGCCTCTTAGGTACTCAAAATCAGGTTTTAATATGTTTGTTTTAAAATGCCGCCAAAACGCCACATTATGATTACTGTCCGATCCCCTATTGTCACCACTCCCATCTCTCCCGCGGATATCGTACAAGGCGACTGGAATAATTTAAAGTGCCCGATACATGGCAATAGGCTCGCCACCTTTGGCATATGCCTAATCATAATTGGCGAAACGTGGGTGTTGATTCACCTCCGCTTACCACTTCGGGGATATACGCGTGATGTATGAACAAATTTGATAATGGGCACTAAGGCTAAAGGCACCTTTGTCGGCTTGACTTACCCATCCTTGAGCGTGAGATAATGTCGGAACATGTCGTTGGCTGCCAGCTTAATGGCCTTCTCTGGCGTGATGAGGAGGATGTTGACAGCGGAGCCGCGGTACATACCGAAGTAACCCTCGGCCGCGTACGTCTTCTTAAAGCAGTCGAGCCTGCGAAAGAAAGAATTAAACATTAAGGCCCGGCGCACATTGGCGGCACGGCAAGGGATCGTTCGGTATCCCTACATGTAAGCGCACACTGGCGATAACAATGCCATGGTATCCTTAAGCGTGCCGAGGCGTTCTTGGGCATGCTCTTGTCGCAGTATCTGTCGGTGTCACAAAGACTGACAAAACATTCCTAAGACTGCCGACACGGCATGCCTAAGCATCCCACGGCATTGTTGCAGATCGGAGATGTTGAAGATCGTAGGTTTTGCACATAGGTACAAAACCTACGATCTTCAACATTGAACTTTCAACTTTATTTTCATACTCTTTAGTTATATTTGTATTTGTCGCCTAAAAATACACTGATTTGCCGTGCCGCCAAACTGCGCCGGCCCTTATTGACACATAACCACAAAGAAACAAAAATATCAAACAGTCCCAGCTCAGCATATTGCCAGCCTCGCGACTATTTCCACTAGATAGAACCATTTTTAACAAGGCAATCATTGAGACACCAAGGTCAAACAATTATTTACAACTAAAAATACTTATGCTTTAACTCGGTATAAAGCATGAGCACTATTGATTCTGATAAAAACCAGTCAAATAATTAAATTCCTAAAATAGCGTCCTGTCTACACCAAGTTCTTGTTGCAATGTTGTCACCTGCTATTTAGGTTAATATATATGTAGATAAAGGTGCAAATTTTGAGCATACACATTAAAGTAATTCCGCTCAACCCCACACTTACGAGATGTGAATTAACACTAACAATTGCTTAATACAAAAATGTACTTACATCTCTACCATTGACCTGACATAGCAACTACAGATATATAGTAAAGTGATAGAAAAAAACCATAACATAAACGTAAACTATGTTACTTACATGCTCTTATATTGCTTCTCCCCACTCGGTCCAACTGTTTGGTTCTGCAGACGAGTTTTGACAAGGTCCAGTGGGAACACAACGGAAACACCAACAATGCCAGCGATACCGCCATTCACAATCTTCGGTAGAAGTCTGGTGACATACATTAAATATTCAAATGTTTAAATCTTTAAAAACAGGGCAATTGGACCAATTTTAGATTTATTGTATATCTAAAACATGTGTAAATTTTACCATAATAATTACATAACTGTAACATAATTAATATTAAATTTTAAAATGAATTAATTGTTTTAAGAGAAATTGATTTATATGAAAGTAATAGTCATTCCTATAAACTTTACTGAGTTTCCTGCCTATTCTTGGCAAATCAAGGCCTGTTCTATTAAATATAGGAAACCTTCTTGACTGTGAGTAATATTTTCAATGCTTAACATACTTATTTATTTCATAACAATTCATGAGTTTATGGGCGTTTTTCAAAAAAGATGTACATTTACGAATTTGGGGTGTCCTAGACTTAAGTTTATTTTTTATATTTTTTGTATGCACCATATCCAAATAAACTGCATGTATATTTTATAATTTATATACACATGAATTGTGGCTTATATAAACTCATGAATTTAATAAAACATGGTTTTACTATAGTTATACAAAGAATATTAGCATTCTTTGGAAAAAAGTGTTGTTTTAGTTAAATTCAATAATGGTGACAATGAAAACAAATTAAATTCCTGAGTGAACTATGCCCCTATCAACTAATTTCACTACAATTGAAGGTCATGCATGACAGCTAGTTACAATTCATTGAAGATTGAATTGAATAAGTATATGATATTTTTCAAGAACACTCAATTACACCCATATACCTGCAATAAGACACATTTTTAACAAGGCAGTTTATTATCACGGAGATAAGAAAGGTCAAACATTCTTTTGTAAATTACAAATTACTCATGCTTCATACCCAGGGCAAGTAAAAATATAATTTTCTATGCAAGTGACATGTTGGTACTGACTGACATATTGTTCTAATTAGTTATGATCAAAAAGTAGAGCAATTTAATGTAGTACTCTAGTCACACTGTCCTACACTACTTAAATTGGAAATATAGCTATAATGACTGTATAGTTTGTCCCTACTTAGAGAGGCATGGAGATAGTCATGTATCTCCATGCCTCTCTGAGCAGGGACAAACTATAAACTATGCTTTTTAGAGGTACTAAAGATATAACTAATTTCAATCAATCAATATTATTTAAGCTAACTATTATATCATCCGAAAATCAATAGGTAACAAAAACTAAAAATATAAACAATTGAGGTCTACACTTACGAAAACGTTTGCTGTGGTGGCTGCTTAGGGGGAGCTGGTGAACTCATTTTTATAATATTTTTTTGGGCTGTAAAAATAGTCCTACATCAATAAGAAATATTTTATTAAGATGAGAGAAAAACTGAGTAAGAACAGAATGTATCAATATGTTAAAGCAGGATACAAACAAAAAAAATTGGATGCATGCCATTTCATGTACATTTTTAAACCCTTTTTATGAAACAGTACTAATAGACTAGAAATAACTTTTTTATGAATAGAGAAAAAGGAGTGAAAATTACTCGAATAAGAGCTAAAAATATATTTCAATAAAGTTATTTAACCAATTCAAGATAATCATATAATTTAAATAATATATTAAAATTTTTATTGAATCAATTACTAAATTTGTAAATTATAATTTTACGTAATCAAAATATTTAATAATGAAACTCTTACCTTTTCAGAATCAAGTGCTTTATATTTGTTATGGATTTTACGGCATTTAATGGTTTTTATTGTTAGAAAATGATATGAAATTCGGGAGAGCTATTGTAAAAAGAATCTAAAAAATTGAAGGAACCGATTGACTGTCATGTCAGTTACAGTACAGGAACAGCTGTCAATTTGACATTTTAATTGATTTGTTGTTTTTTTAATTCTCCCTTTATTAGGAAAAGCCAAAGGATCTGGCACATCCGGCAGTATTAAGTTTTAATTTTCTTGAATGTTATTTTCTTGAACTTTTGATTTTTCAATGAAATTAGAACGAAAACTGTGACACCAATATGTTTTTTTAATTTCTTTTTTTTCATACAACAAATCATGATTAAAATTCCGGCCATTCTAAACAGACGTACAAAAAAGAGTTTGATTTTTTTTTTTTTTTTTTTTTGAATGGACCTAGGCTGTTGGCCGAGAGGCCTTTACAGCATCTACCGGGTTTTTTGGGGAAGGCGAAGACCTTGACCTAAAGCCAAACGTGTCCTCAAGCCTTGCAGTCGAGCACTCCCTGTGAGGGTGCCTTCACAGCAGGCGTCCCCCGTGTGGGGACGACATCTCCCGAGGGAGGTATACTGCCGCGGAGAGCCTCGCAGGGCGCCCGAGTCGGAGCTTGGATCGGCAGGCCTGAGGGTGCCTCTAAAGGCGCGGACCTCGGCTCAGGCGTGCCGTGTAGTGGGGGGAGGAGGCGAGAAGCGCCCAGGGACACGAGTGTACCTGGTAAAGCGCCTTGTGTGTAGACCGGGTCTTCGCACTCTTATACGACGAGTGCGGTGTGTAGGAAGGGTGTGTGTGGTGTGTTCGGCTCTTTGATTGGCCTGTGTGATTGAGTCATCCGGATCGATGAGAACGTTTTTGGGCCTACGGAAGGCCCGCCCTACATTGGGCAACGGAGAATAATCCGCCGCTTGGACTACCAGCGGGTTTGGGTGGTGGGGAGCATTGTTAAAAAGAGTTTGATGCGGTGACAGATGGAACTAATTTTTATTTGACATAAATATCACTGATTTGCTGTCGTACTCTTGTAGTTCAATTACTAAAATTTTCGGTAACTTTGCGATTTATTTGTATTTTAATTTATTAGCTTCAATTCAACAGTTATTTGACTAAAAATGAACAAAAAAAGTGACGCCCTCATTTTATCCAAACTCTTTTTTGCCAAGCTGTAAGCGCCAAATGACGCCACATTTCAGTCATTAAAAAATAGAGATAATACATATGCATAAATAAATTACACCTATTTATCCCCAAAGGGCAGATAAAAGTATAATATCCATGTTTTTTATGTTGGGTCCCAGGTGGTGGCGAACCTATTGCCATCCATCGGGCACGTAAACCCCCAATCTATCCCGTGGGTATCGTACAAGGCGACTAAGCGATGAATAATATGCGTCCCTCTTATACCTACCACACCACACAGAGACAAACTGCCGCACTCAGATACGTCAAATAACGATAATGAGTACATAATGTCAAAAACTGAGAATTTAAAACTCGTCGCTATTCTTTCCGGGTCTATAGTCTCGATTTCAATGAATTTTTTTAACCCTAAGTACTCATTAAAGTTTTTAGACGTCTCTGTGTACGGCAGTAAAACGTAATTTTATGAAAGGTAGAAGAGATAGCCACACAGCCAATCTTGGCGATACTAACATCTGATTGAGATAAGATAAACATCTGCGGGTATAGTTACTAGGTATCTGGAAATAAAATTGCTTGGTAACAAAGTTGCAATATTATAACAGCATTTAGATGTTGGTAAACATAAATCCGATATTTTATTTTTGTCGTTTAAATTAACCTAACTTTAATGTGACATGTTTTGTATGTAACATAATACTATTCGATTTTAATTTTAACATTATATAAATGTTAGAAAAATTAGTACAAAGATTTTGGGGGTTAGAAAAAGAATTTCGAAAAATTATGATCTTGAGGCGGGATTTGAGTCTTTTTTTTTCGAAATTCTTTTTCTAACCCCCAAAATCTTTGTAACATAATAGAAAATCTTACTGCGTTCTATAACCGTGATTTAAAATTGAACAGATTAAAAGTACCTACTTAGATAGGTAACTTCTAGAGCATAGGTATTGCATGACCCCTTTTTTTAAATAAAACTACATAGTTATTTCCGTGCCTATGTACAGTCAGCATCTTATGGTTATAAAAACCTTAGTACCGTGTCGCAATAATAATTTATACAATACGATGGCTACTGCACCTGACACTGTCGTATGACAGGGTACTAAAGTGTTAACTTACATACATAATAACATACATACATACATGTGTAAGATTCGTAGGGTATGGTTTATTCTTTCATCTATAGCAGCAGTGGGGGCGTTATGTAACTTATATGTTTATGGCACATCTGACCTTTAAATGGACTTTTTTGCCCGCTACGCGTACGGAAATCTTACCTCGGACGATAAAAAAGCAGAGACTTGGGTCAACTGATCTCGCTCGATCTCATACCGCGGGATGAGTTGAACTAAAAGGCCTCAGATCTCAGATCGCATATTTACAAATTACTTGCGATCTGAGGCATTCTTTGTTTTATCGCCCTTGGTATATAATGTAACTATTAATGCGGTAACCATCAATTATTTTGGTTCTATGATTACCACAGATAATAATTCACATTCAGGCTATCAAAGGAGTTTTGAATTCAGTGGTCGTCCTATACACCACCCCTAGAACTGTTATCTAACTCTTCGAAAGTGATTCTAAATTGATGTGTCCCAGTTGTTTTGCTTTTGCAGAATCTCAGCATTACCTATCAGGGCAATCCCTTTCTACAATGTGTTCCGCGTCTGGTTATAGGTATAAAAACTGGTGTTAGCTTTTAAGTTTTCATAGTATCAATTGATCTTCACAGTGCACAGTGCCTACTGATATTTAATAAAATGGCATCGAAAGTATTGGTAAGTCGCTTTTGTGGTTTTTTGTTGTTGTTTGGTACAGTCAGCTCTTCAGACACATCGATACCGCATCCTTTCAAACTTCTCCAATGGATTTTCAACTTTAAGGTGCTTAATATAAAATTTTACTAATATTGCTGTTGACTTGACTGTACTATACGGTGACAAATATCTTGATATTATAAATATATTATTGGAATGAAATATTGATGTAGTTGAGTTTAGTAGCTCGATAGCGCAGTGGCTTAGCGCGCTTAGCCTGCATCTGCCCCCTAGCAGTGGGGAATAGGGCTGGTGATGTCTCAAAATTTTCAGAAATACACTGTCCTTATCCACAGATAACTCTCTGCCTGGTTGCTGCTGTTCTTGGCAGCAAGCCTGATAAGAGAAGCGTGGGCCTGGATGGATGGAACCCATTGGCTGGGTGGAGCGGTGTGCCCGGATGGTCACCACCAGCGACATCCGGTGCTTTCGCTCATGGTCACGGTAAGATAATCTATCATAACAGTATCTTCTCCCTCCCCTGTTCCCAAGTTATCTGGGATCGGCGCAGTATGTTTCCTCTTCCATTCATATCGGTCAGACGTCATCAAGCCACCCACTCCCTTTTGTTTCATATCATCCATCACACCGGAAAGGTGCTCATGATGAAGAGATGTAATGGACCTTTTCGAGAGACCGATGAACTAAGAGAGTGATTGCAATGGCAACATTCCTATCCATACCGCTCAAGGTTATGGCTTAGTTTTTACAGCCGGCCGCCTGCCTGACATCATCATTATTGATGGTTTACCATTCGGGTGCCCCAAGGCATTGGTCTGTACGGGGCAATCTCCCTTAGTCGACTTTTACGACAACCATGGGATGAGTCGGGGCTGGCACATTCTACGTTATTTTTTCGCTCTCAGTCAGCATAGGAAAGCTCTGCAATCCTGGTCGTCATCGGACTATAATTCTTATTAAAGCTGTTCAGGTTTAAGACTCTTTGGCTTCTTCAGACCCTAGCGCAGATGTGGCCGGTGCAGTCGCGGCGGCCAAGGCAGCGGCCACCGCAGTGATGGCGGCGCAACACGAAGTGGCCGCGGCCAAACACGCCGCCATAGAACAGCAGAGCATCGCCAGCGCGAAGGAGGTGGCCGCTGCGCATGCGGCTCATAAGAGGTTTTTGTGTTTGCGTTGTTTTTGTTACTTTTCATCATCTTCGTCACCAGCCCTTTATTGTCCCCACTGCTGCACGGGCCTTCCCTATGGATGGAAGAATATAGTCACAGTGAAATGCTTTCCATGAACGTGATTAGCCGTCATCCGTCACCACCGGACAAGAGTAATAGGCGGCAGCGTTCCTTATATATCACATAGCAATATACTGCGTGCCGTGTGGTGACGGCAGAGGCGACTAAAGGTAAAGACAGCGATGAGTAATGGGCAGCAGCGTTCCTCTTCGACCACCTAGCAATGTACTGCGCTTTCCGTGCCCGATAAATGGCAATATGCTCGCCACCTATTACATAGGACCTAACCTAATTGGCGAAACGTGGGTGGTAATTACCTCTGCCTACCCCTTCGGGGATAGAGGCGTGATTTATGTTTGTATGTTAAAAGTAATTACCGTAACTTCTAGCGAGGAGGCAGCCAGACAAGCCCGCGCTCACGCCTTGGAAGCAGCGCAGATGGCTGTACAGGCGCAGGCGCAACTCGCATCTGCCAAGGCAAGAGCCGCGGTGGCGCAGAAAGTGGCAGCCGCCAGGGAGGCCGCTGCTGCCAAAGCTCTACATAGAGCTGCTCACAATCAAGCTGCCAGATTGCAGAATGCTGGTGAGTTATGCCTAGACTATTGATTCCCAAAGGGGTCCAAGAACCCCTGGGGGTCCACGGGAGACTCGACGAACGTCCACGGGAGACTCAGCAGGGGTCTACCGACAGCTACTATTAAAATCTTGCATGTTTACGAGTTTTGGGAATATATGGAAGAAATTTTGCTGCAGGCAGCACCGTTTCTTTTATACCACCTAGCAATATACTGCAATTTATGTGCCCGTAGATAACCATTAGGCTCGCCCTCTATTGGGACCTAACCATAATAAATTGGCGAAACGGGAAAATATCACCTCTACCTTTATCGGAGATATAGGTTTATTTATGTATACATCTAAATTCAATCATACTCACATCGGAAGTCTATTAGAAAGGGCTAAATTCGCTAACTTTTTTCGACAGTTGAAAGTGATGATCACCGAACTATTTACATTACTGTTTTCACAAGACGAGTATCACAATAAAGTAAGCGAATAGGCCTACTGGTCAAGAGTAGGTAGCCGACATCGACGGTTCTGCACATTGAACTACTATTACTAGCGTACCTTATAATTCAATGGTTCTGCATCAGTAATGCGAAGCGAAAGAAGTATGTAAGGATCGTAGCAAATGGAAAGATGATCTCTGCTTACCCTTGTAGGAAAAAGACGTGATGTATATGTGTTGGCATTGTTGAATATCTAATATTCCTATACAATTACATAATTCACATACACATACCTACATATGCGTCACGGCTTTCTCCCGCCGGGGTAGGCAGAGATCACTTCTTTCCACTTGCTATGATCCTTACATACAGTTTCTTGTTCTCTCTCTTAATCTCTCTCCTTGCCACTGCCTCTGTTACCTAACAAAAATCTCTTTCCACAGACATTGAATCCCTGAAATTATCAGTGATCCAGAGTTCAGGAGCAGCCGGCGCTGCCGGTGCCGCCCATCACGCTGCCACTGCTGCGGCCGCTGCCCTCTCCAACGCTGGCTGGAACCCGGCTTCCTGGCCCAAGGCTTGGCCTGCCAACGGTTGGGCACCGTCTTCGGGACCCTGGGCTTGGTCTTAAAGATGAAACAAAGCAAAAAAACAACAAAGATTCTCAAGAAATTATGAGTTTACGGGTTAATGTGTCTTATAAAAGTGTTAGGGTTAGTGTCGTTAAAAATTAGGTACTGTTAAGTTCTGCTTAGTAACATCATTCTTCATTCTTAAAGCTGAAAGAATTAAAAATCTCAAAAAATTATTATCTTACGGGTTATTTAATGTCGTTAAAAATTACTCTTTAAGTTCTGCTAATAAGTATCTAAATTCATTCATTTGCCAACAGAACGTAAGGGTGTCACAATCCTTTAATTCTGTTTCAATTTGGAATGAAGGATAAATAGGAGTAAACACATTTTAGAGATAAACCAAACTTATTCGTTTTATGCTATTGTAATAACAATTGTTTTCCGGTGCACTTAGTTTATTTTGATTTTATTTCAGTATGATTAAAACTTTAATGTTTTGAAAGAAGGCGTTTCACTGATATTTTACCCTTCCCTCCGATTCGTAGCGCCCTGCGAGGATCTTTACGGCAGCCGAACTCTCTTATTGGGATATCCCTGCTATAGAGATACCATTGAGAAGGACTCAGATTTTTTAAATTCAAATATTTTATCAAGTTATGTAGGTACCAATACTTAGTAGTTTGATAGGGATTAAGCAAACTAAGAAAATACCTACCTATATCGTACCTTGATAAGGATCAAATTGCTAAGTATTACAGTTTTATAATTTCCAATAGTGGTAGGTACTTATAAGCTTATATAGGTTTAATGTGTAACGTGTAACTCGAGGATGGATGTATTTTTGCTGTCTCTTATCTAGTGACAAAATTAACTATCCAAGGTTGAATTTTTAAGATAAATCTTTTTAAATCTTGATAATCTTACTATAATACTGATAAGTTTGATAAATGTATTACGTATTACGGTTCTGTTAACTGTATTCTATGTATCTAGACCTTAAGACGTGGTTAAATATTTTATATTTTCTTAACAATAAAGTGAATACACAAAAAAAATATATATTTTCAATTGAAACCTGACCTTTACCATTACATTAAGTACATTAGAAAATAGACACCTGTGCCGCAGAAGTTGGCACATTAAGGGGTTGGTTATGAATAATGTTTATAATTAGAGTTATTTTTCAGAACAACTCTAATTAAATGTAACAATTTCAAAACTACGTGCTACATAAATACCCAAACAAAAATATAGGACTGGTAAATATTCTTGAAATACAAAATTACAACCCTATTTTAGTAAAACCAAAGAGCAAACAACACCGTTGGAAGCTAGAAATTCGTTTATTTGCATTAGAGAGATCGAAGCAAATAACCGTAGAAGACAAAATTACATAATTATGTACAAATTCCCTTAACTGTCTCTTAAAAATTTAAATAGGCAGCCGATTCAGATTGTTGCTGACATGGCAGCTTACTAAGGTTGACATCATTTTTGACTTTATAAAATATTTCTCTTTTTTCTTAAGATTTTTTTAATACGCGACATATTTTTATGTATGTGTATTGTATACACATATTTTAATGTACACTTGTTTACAACTTAGAGTACCTATGTAAACTCTACAAGATGGTCAAATATATACGGTTCTCGATTTCTCGACTATTTTTCTTACATTTCTATTATGTTGTTTTTAAATATTAGATATTTAGAACTTTCCTGAAATCCGGATTGATTAAAGGTTTGCGCATGCGCGGTTGTCTTGACAACGCGAGATCGGCTCCATCTGTGATCATTCAGCATCCCTCTCCTGTGTCTCTTACGTAAACGAGTAGGTAAATAAAATGTAACTATCAGAGATTAATAAAAACAAAAGAATGCCCATGCCAACGAGCCGTTAAGGTAAGTGAAATTATAATTTTACTTTGGAATTTGCTTTACGATTACAAATGCGTAGATGAAATACTTGAGGGTGTGCCCTAACAATTTAATTACCAGCCGTTCAATGTTTCCCACTGCTGGGTAAAACTAAGTCGGGAGTAATTTGTGTTAGCGTTGACCAGATTTTGTTGAATCTTTTAAAAATTAGTTTCTGCAATAATAAGCTGAGGCACCAAATAAAAAAAGTGTGGTGACGGCAGAGCAGAACACAATTGTCACGACACCCATTTCTCCCGTACGTGTCGTACAAGGCGACTAAGGGTACAGACAGCGATGAGTTATGGACACCAGCATTCCTCTCATACCCCCTAGGTAGCAATATACTGCGATTTATGTGCCCGATAGGGCAAGAGGCTCGCAACCTATTAGATAAATCTGGTTAAATGTTACATGGGACCTGGGGGCCTACCGCCTAACTCGATTGTTAAAGCAAAAGCTATAGTTTATGATGTCATGCCGTCATTTAGCACCAAATTTACCTAAACTATGAGCAATAGCTTTAAACGAATGATCACCAAATGATTTTGTATGAATTTGGAATAAAATCCTTACCGCCTAAAAATTCAAGATGGTTGCTAGCTAAATTGATAACCGTAAGAAATGCATTGCTTTAAAGCTATCACCAGCAATCGAGTTAGGTGGTAGGCCCCCTGATTAGGTCCCATGTAATAGATAAACTTAAGTTAACTTATTGGCGAAAAGTTGCTGTTATGTTAATTCACCTTTGCCTACCACTTCGGGGATATAGGCGGGTTTTATGTATGTATGTCCAGATTAAATTATCAAATCAAGTCTATTCTAAAATTATTAGATAAGTTACGGGTAAATAAATATACAACATGTAAACAGCACACCTTAAACTCTAAACATGCTAACTTACCCCGGAATACAGATACGCTACTCAAATTTTGAACCCTGCTTATAAAGTTAAATGGACAGTATCTGTCAGAATTGGTATGGAAAAACTTCAATTTTCACAATACTTAAATGTTAATCATGACTCAAACTTTGAGTAGCGTTTCTGTACCTATTCGGGGGAGTCATATAAAACACTATATCACTCACGTAGTGTTTCTACCCAAAATATTCACACAACACAATTTTATTTCAGATTATAAAGGGGTTTCCCGCAAGATGAAGGTATACCACGCAGTTTTGGCAGCGTTGACCGTCTGCGGGGGTTTGGAAGCCGCTGACCACGAGAGGAGGCGGTACACCAACCCAACTTACTACAATGTGGGGGGAGTGCTCTCCAGTAATGAATCTGTTGCTTTTTTCAAGGATACTATATCCGTAAGTAATTACTGATAATACCTAATATACTATTATTACTTACACTCACACCTGTCTCAAGCCCAAAGTAAGTAGCAAAGCACTTGCACATAACAAATTACATACCTACATAAAAAAAATTGAAAATACATAAATGTACATAAATATTACGACATAAATATTGGCCGCGTGGTGACGGCAGAGTATAATACAATTGTCACCACCCCAAACCTCTCCCGTGGGTGTCGTAGAAGGCGACTAAGGATAAATCAGTGATGAGGAATGGGCAGCAGCATTCCTCTTATACCTAACACCTAGCAAAGTACTGCGACTTTTGTGCCCGATAAATGGCAATAGGCTCGCCACCTATTACATGGGACCTAGCCTAATTGGCGAAGCGTGGGTGCTAGTACACCTCTGCCTACCCCTTCGGGGATATTGGCGTGAATTATGTATGTATATTAGTATGTATGTATATTACGGCTGCACCGCAATCCGTGAAATTATTGACTAGAGAAAACCACGGCTAAATATTTGCGTCAAAACTGGAGACTGAAATAATAACGTAGACAAGAACAGCAACACCAGAATCATGACTAATCCAGTAGGTAACACTGAAACATTTTCAAGGTCCGTTGAAGTATAGTTGGACCGCGGTCTCTGAGAGTCTGAGGCAAAAAGAAACGAAGAGTCTCTTGAATAGATAATTCTACGGGTTGATTAGTGTCGTTAAGAATTACAGTTAAGTTCTGCTAAGTAACTTCATTCGCCAACAGAACGTACCTAAGGGTGTCACAATCCTATCATTCGTTTCAATTTGGAATGGAGGATAAAATGTACATAGAGTAACACATTTTTAGAGTTAAACCACTATCCGTTTTATGCTATTGTAATAACAATTGTTTTTCTGTGCACTTAGTCTATTTTGATTTTATTTCAGTATGATTAAAATCTTTAATGCCCTCCCATTCGTAGCGCCCTGTGAGGATCTTTTCGGCAGCTGAACTCTCTTATTGGGATATCCCTGCTTTAGAGATTAATTGATTTGAGAAGGACTCAGATTTTTAAATTCAAATATTTTATCATGGCCACATTAGTAATGACTAGAAGCAAGATCTTCCTTTTTTGCTTAAGATACGTGTCTCGGCCTCGTCCCACCAATTTTAATTCACTGCTAGCTTTTAAATAACTACTTTTACTTGCAGAATTTAAACTTCAAAGATCAGTATGTGCCGCGCGGTGTCACCTACCATGACTACTCGATTTTGATGGACCCAAATCCCATAAAGACAGCGTTAAACGTTTGCAAGGACCTCATCGCTCATAGGGTAAGGAGTTACGCTGCATTATACTTTTTGATGATCAGAATAATACTTTATGTTAGAACCATAATTTGATTGAAGTAACAAATAATACCCATATAATTTGCATCTATAGAACATTAATATTTGCTACCGCTAACTGAGACTTACGCCTGATAGATGACAATAGGCTTGTCACCTATTAAATTAACGAAACATGGGTATTAAATGAGTAAATACGCCTCTGATTACCAGTGTTGATGCACGCAAAAGCAAATATGAAAGTTATGTGTTAAAAAAATAGACTATCCCTCACACTTATCTCGCTCAAAATAAGTAATAGCGCTTAGTTATTGAAAATAAATAAAATTCATATACCGCGCTCCGTATAGCAACATAAATTACTTAAAACATCCAACAAGACATCAAGGTTTCAACTATCCCATAGGTATACGCGGTGGTCGTGTCTCACCCCCTGACTGGGGACCTATCTCCAGCCGCCGTCTCCTACACCAGCGGCTTCTACCACATCCCCGTAATCGGTATATCCTCGAGAGATTCCGCTTTCTCCGACAAGAACATCCACGTTTCTTTCCTTCGGACGGTACCGCCGTATTCGCACCAAGCCGACGTCTGGGTGGATGTGTTGAAGCACTTCAACTATATGAAGGTCATCGTCATCCACAGCTCCGATACTGACGGCCGGTCTATCCTGGGCAGGTAATGTATACATACTTGTAACTGAAACTCTGTGCTGATACAGTCAATTATGTATACCTAAATATGTAATACTATATTATAATACTACAAAGAATATACAGTCAAATTTTTTTCAAAAATTCTGATGGCAGTATCGAACCTGCGTCCTCCGCCATAGATATAGATGCCTATACCACCCGGCCAACCAGGACGTCAATGAAAAGAATCAATTTCTTCATTTGATTGGTTTAATCTTTGAAGGCTTCCCAATTAGATTAAATTGCCTTTCAGTATTTCAAATGGTGGGCGACAATCGTGATATAGGTAATATGGCTATCGACTTCTGCAGCTGCTAAGGATCATTCATGTAAGAACTGTGAGAGGGCTATAAAAAATTATTACGAAGAAGGTCAGAATAATTTAGAAAAATTATGTCTAAATGCGTGTTTAAAACCCGCGCCTTCTTCCGCAAACCGGGCGGCTGCTATCACATTCAGCATGCTCAGATTTTTTTAGGATATTTTTCTAAAATTCTTATCAAATACGGATAGCTATTAAATGACATGTATCGTAAATATGGTTAATGAAGGCCTGTCTGTTGATAATGATGAAACTTATTTAACCTTTACCGCATTAGCCGCCTTTTCATGGCATGAGATTCCACTAGTATTTTTGGATTAATTTTTTTTCGTAATCGCCTCGCTTAACTAACAAACCTGGATCTGAACTATTGACGCATCTTACTTCGTTTACAACATTGTCTTTATGAACGTAAGCAGTATTTTCATAAAGTCTAAATGACATCTCACATTGTTTTTTTTATCTTCAGATTCCAAACTACCTCGCAGAACGTGGACGATGACGTAGACAGAAAAGTTGTCGTGGAACAAGTGATTGAGTTCGAGCCCGGCTTGGACTCCTTCAGTGACAAACTGATAGACGTGAAAAGCGCACAAGCTAGAGTCTTTCTTATGTATGCCAGGTAAGGTAGAGAATAGAGAAGCTTAATTTGGAGCTTTATGCCGTTTTTACAGGGAAAGTTGAAGAATTCGCAACAAGGCAGCAATCGGTCTGTTGGATGAAACTTCATTAAGCAAACAATAAGATAAATAGTCTCGATATTCTCTTTGCTGCTAGATACATTTCTTTTGATTGTCCATTCTCCATATATTCTTCCACACATAAAGTAGGCTTGTGTTAGCAGTGAGAACATTTGAAGGGAAAGTAAATAAATAATAGTAGATTATATACCAACAAGGGTGATAAAACAAAGTATGTGTCAGATAGCAACCATTATTTGACGATAAATATGCGATCTGAGGTTTTCTTAAAATAAAAAGATAACTATGCCGTGTGGTGACGGCAGAGTAGAATACAATTGTCGCCACCCCAAATCTCTCCCGTGGGTGTCGTACAAGGCGACTAAGGATAAATTAGCGATGAGGAATGGGCAGCAGCGTTCCTCTTATACTCGTACAACCTAGCAATTTACTGCGACTTTTGTGCCCAAAAAATGGCAATAGGCTCGCCACCTATTACATGGTTTACTGGTTCACCTCTGCCTACCCCTTCGGGGATATAGGCGTGATTTATGTATGTATGTATAGGCCGATTCGACCATTCGACAATGATGAAGATGATGATGATTATGTTCCATATTTTAGCAAGACGGACGCTGAGATAATCTTCCGAGACGCGACCTACCTTAACATGACGACGGCTGGCTACGTGTGGATGGTGACGGAGCAGGCGCTGGACGCTGCCAACGCCCCTGAGGGTCTGCTAGGCCTGCGGCTTGTCAACGCCACCAATGAGCATGCGCACATCCAGGATTCTATGTAAGTAGATTCTTATCTGTCTTTTTGAAGGACCTAGGCTGTTGGCCTAGAGGCCTTTACAGCATCTACCGGGTTTTATTGGGGAAGGCGAAGACCTTGTCCTCAAACCTTGCAGTCGAACACTCCGTGGGGGGACAGCATCTCCCGGGAGAGATATACTGCCGCGGAGAGTCTCACAGGGCGCCCCAGTCAGCCCGAGCCGAGCCTGCGATTGCGTAAACTAAGCCATGTTCGCTGAAGTTGCTCATTAGATCACTAATGAGTATGCGCACATCCAGGATTCTTTGTAAGAAGATTTTTATTTGTCTGAGTATTCTGAGGAGGAACTTGCTAGCGCCGTGGTAGGTAGGTATAGCGCGCTTGGCGTGCAATTGCGTAAACTAAGCAATGTTCGCTAAGTACATTGGATGGGTGACCAAAAGTTTTTTTTTGATGGACCTAGGCTTGTAATAGTATAGGCTTGTATTGTTGTTGTTGTATAGCTAGGCTTGTATTAGTTAGTTGTATTGTACGTTGGTCGAGAAGGCTTTACAGCATCTACCGGGTTTTTTGGGGAAGGTGAAGACCTTGTCCTCAAGCCTTGCAGTCGAGCACTCGAACCGAACCTCCACAGCAGGCGTTCCCTGTGGGGGGACGGCATCTCCCGGGGGAGATATACTGCCGCGGAGAGTCTCACAGGGGCACCCGAGTCGGAGGGTGCCTCTAAAGGCTCGGACCTCTATAAGAGTATTTTGTATGAAAAGAGAGTTCTCTCTCGAGCTCCACAGCGCCGACACTAACCGCGCTTAGCTTGCGGTCACTGCGAAGACAATTTTTTGCAAGAAAACCGTTTTTCATTTTGTTTAAGTTGTATTTTTTATTTAGATAACGTCGTTTTTTTGCACCTAATTCGCAGTTTTTCCACCAGTTAAGGAATGTCGAACAATTTTTTTTTATTTCTCACGACAACCAGATACGTGCTAGCCTCAGCCATCCGCGACATGAACACCACAGAGGAAATAAACGCGCCACCATCGGACTGCGACAACTCAGGCTCGATATGGAACACGGGCCTAAAGCTATTCGACTTCATCCGCAAGCAGAAGTTGGAGAATGGTGCGACAGGGTTTGTCGCGTTCGACGATCACGGAGACAGGGTGCTCGCGGAATACGACATGGTGAACGTCAGAGCGCAGGGGGAGCATGTCGCCGTCGGGAAATACTTTTACTCGAAGGTACAACCTACGCGTTCCCTTTCATTGTTACGCTAGGTACACACGGCGTTGTATTGCATGTTTTTTGCAAGGTGAATCTTACCGTGCCGTGTGGTGACGACAGAGCAGAATACAATAGTCACGACTCCCATCTCGACCACCGTCGGTGTTGTACAAGGCGACTAAGTATAAAACGGTGATGAGGAATAGGCAGCAGCATTTCTCTAATACCTACCACGTAGCAATATACAGCGATTTATGTGCCCGATAGAAGGTGATAGGCTCGCCACCTATTACATGATTGGACCTAACTTAACTGGCGAAACGTGAGTGTTTTTTACACCTCTGCCTAGTCATTTGGGGATATAGGCGTGATATATGTATGTATGAATCTTACCGGACAAGTAGTGGCTCATATACCTATTGAGAATAGAACCGTTCACACGTGTATGTTGTTTTGCAGTATACTTATAGGCGACGTGTGATCACAATGTCATGTATCAGCCACTACTTGTTGGTAATATTCATGGTGTAAAAAAACGTGCAGCTTCATGCCGTGTGAACCTAGCTTTACGTGTCGACGCTTGGGTCCGAACGGGGACTGTAATTTGGTGCAATTTTGCCCTTTCTAGTAACTGCGCTTTTTAGTGCTGGCCAATGGACTATTCTGGACTTTTAATTCATAACCTCTTAACGAAAGACTTTCCGTTTTGTAAAACATAAATCTATTGTTAAAACTATAGATTTGTGTTGTTTCTCGTTCAGGAAAATAGTTTTCATTGGCATTAATTAAATATGTAATACTTGGCGTATATGTAAGCCGTGTGGTGACGGCAGAGTAGAGTACAATTGTCACCACCCCAAATCTCTCCCATTGGGTGTCGTACAAGGCGACTAAGGATAAATCAGTGATGAGGAATGGGCAGCAGCGTTCCTCTTATACCATCTAGCTATATACATACTGCGACTTTTGTGCCCGATAAATGGCAATAGGCTCGCCACCTATTACATGGGACCTAACATAACTGGCGAAACGTGGGTGCTAGTTCACCTCTGCCTACCCCTTCGGGGATATAGGCGTGATTTATGTATATATGTAATACTTGGCGCAATACCCAAATGGAGTTGGTGTCAGGCAGACGGCCGGCTGTAAAACCTAAGCCAAAAACTTGAGCAGTATGGATTGTTATGTCATCCTAATCACTCTCTCTGTTCAAAGGTATCTCGACATAGTCCTTAGTGGTCGTTTCTATGCATTTATTCATTCATAACTAGCACCTTTCCGGTGTGATGGACGATATGAATCAAAAAGGAGTGAATCGTTTGATAATTTCCGACCAACATTAGGTAACGGGAGAGCAAATATACTGCGGGGACCCCATATAAACAGGGCAGGAGAGTGAAGGTCAATGTTTAGTGCAATATTAAAATTAGTCATACGTACCTATTTAAAGCCTTTGCCAACAGGAAACACAGAAAATGCGATTAGAATTGAAAGAAAACGAAATAATATGGATGGGCCGAAGCCCTTCGAAGCCGGAAGGATTCATGATTCCAACACATTTGAAGGTAAATCATCTTTTTGAATCATTTGACAATAATTCCAAAGATTTTGGCGGTTAGAAAAAGTCCGAAAAATTATGGTCTGGTCTGGTATAGGCACCTGCCCGAATTGCAGTGGACGCGGGTTCGATTCCCGCATCAAGATCGCATAATTTTTCGAACATTTTCAACCACCTCTTTGTACAAATTTTTCTAACATTTAAACTTATAATGTTGAAATTAAAATCGAATTGTAATAATTCTAAAGCTTTTGGATTGGGTAGATACTTATCCTATCTTTTTTGTGATACTTAGGTTTTAACCATAGAAGAGAAACCCTTCGTATACGCTAGACGTTTAGAGGATGGTGGCGACTGTTCTGCAGAAGAAATCCCGTGTCCCCATTACAATGCTAGTGACGATTCAGGCAAGAGAAAATTAATTTTGCTTTATGGCAACTACAAAAGCAATTAAGATCTCTGCCTCGGAGTAAATAGTCCTATTTACTCTGAGATCTCTGCCCACTACACCGTTCCGTCACCGGCCATGCACGGAGCGTATCCGCCCGCACCGGCAAAATATTCGACTCGAATTCAAAAAAGAGTTTGCTGTGGTAACAGATTGAACTAATTGTTACTTGTAATTTGTTGTCGAACTCTGGTAGTTTATTTGTCAAATTTTTCGGTAACTTTGCGATTCATTTGTATTTTAATTTTTAGCTTCAATTCAACGGATTACTGACTAAAAATGAACAAAACAAGAGAAAGTGGCGCCTTCATTTTACCCAAACTCTTTTTTTGCCAAGCTGTACTTGCGGGGACGGTGACGGAACGGTCTAGTGGGCGTTTAAGTTAATCATACAATAATTGTATTACACTCTAGGTCAGCTGTACTGCTGCAAAGGGTTCTGTATGGATTTACTCAGATACCTTTCAAAAGCAATCAATTTCACGTACTCGCTCGCTCTATCGCCAGATGGGCAGTTTGGGAATTATATAATAAAGAATTTATCACTGCCTGGAGCGAAAAAGGAATGGACAGGCCTTATTGGTAAGCAATAGACCCCATAATAGCCGTGTGACGGCAGAGTAGAATTCAATTGTCGGATAAAACAGTGATGAGGAATGGGTAGCAGCGTTCCTCTTATACCACCACAATGTACTGCGAATTTTTTGGCCCGGTAAATGGCTCGCCGCCTATTGGATATACATGGGACCTAACATAATTGGCGAAACGTGGGTGCTAATTCACCTCTGCCTACCCCGTCGGAGATACAGGCGTGATTAATGTATGTGTATATAATATAGATAATGTAACTGAAGTACGTATTATTGGACCATCTAAAATTCGTTCTTTTGGTTTTCAGGAGAGTTGGTTTACGAACGCGCTGATATGATTGTCGCACCACTGACCATAAACCCTGAGAGGGCAGAGTTTATAGAATTCAGTAAGCCATTTAAATACCAAGGTATTACAATTCTCGAGAAAAAGGTAAGAATTACAATTAACATGGGCGTTGACCTCTGCCTACCTCTTCGGGGATATAGGCGTGTTTCACGTGTATGTTCAAAATAACGTTTGATGTTTTGATTTTTCCAGCCATCTAGGTCGTCGACATTGGTATCGTTCTTACAGCCATTTTCGAACACCCTCTGGATCCTTGTAATGGTGTCCGTACACGTGGTAGCTTTAGTCTTGTACCTGCTGGACAGATTTTCACCGTTCGGAAGGTTTAAGCTGGCGAACATCGATGGAACAGAGGAAGATGCCTTGAATTTGTCCAGCGCTATTTGGTTCGCGTGGGGAGTTCTTCTGAACAGCGGCATTGGAGAAGGTAATGCCCGATCCAGACCAGTGTAACGTGGAATGTAATCTAACGTGTTAGGTAACACAAATTCTACGTTAGGATGGCACTACGAGCGTTACATGTAGTAGACAAACTGGGAAATGCCCGGCTAGCATGACACCGAAACACGATATGATATTGCCATTTATCGCGTTGAACAGTAAATATCATTGCATTTTAACACTTATTTAGGCTTGAATTGAAATATTGAATAAAACTTTTAAGGCTATATCTTAAAAATATTTGCCATTTATCGCTTTGAACTGTCAAAAATCCATTGATTTTTGAAAGTTCAACGCGATAAATTAAATATTTTTTTTTTTTTTTTACACTCACACCTATCATCTAGCCCAAAGTAAGTAGCCTAAGCACTTGTGTTATGGACGCTGATGACAGACATATTTTTTAATATAATTATGTATATAAATGTTGAAAATATACTACATAAACATATACACAACCATGACTCGGAAACAAATATTTGTGGTCATCACAAAGTTTGCCCCTACCAGGATTCGAACCCGGGACCTCTTGGCCAATACCCAGCAATCTGAGCATTCGACCAAGGCGACCGTCTATATAAATTACTATATCATATCGTGTTTGGGTGGTAATGCTAGCCGGGTAGGGCAGGAAGATGAAGATGAAAGAAAATGTTCACGAGCGTTGTATGAACTTTGACGAATTCTTGCAGGCACACCGCGAAGTTTTTCAGCCCGGGTTCTGGGCATGGTTTGGGCGGGATTCGCCATGATCATCGTAGCCTCTTACACGGCTAACCTGGCTGCGTTTCTCGTGCTTGAACGCCCCAAGACCAAGCTGACTGGGATAAACGATGCGAGAGTATGTATTTTCATTTCTGGAACGTAATAACTAACCCGTAACTTTTGTAAGATTAATAGTAGGACTGCCCCGTATTCCAAGTCTAATTGTATGCCGCATGGTGACGGCAGAAAATACACCTCTGCCTACCCCTTAGGAGAAAAAGGTGTGATTAATATGTAATAAGTACCTATATTAAAATTTGGCCGTCATCTAGTAGGTATTTAACCATAATACAAGTCCTTACGGTACTTGCTTTGGGTGTGAGTGTAAGAAAATATTATATTAAAGTACAAAGTCGATTATCCTTCCATCCAATGGAAAGGCTTATCGACTTTTTCAAACCATCAGCCCATTCATAACCCTGGAGGCACAAGGGTTATAATGGGGCTTGATGGTGATTATGATGATGATGACGAAGTCGATTGAGAAATTTTTACATAAATATCTATTACGGTAAGCTGACAATGATTTTGAATTTACATGTTTCTTCTACAGTTACGCAATACAATGGAAAATTTAACGTGCGCTACAGTAAAAGGCTCCGCAGTGGACATGTATTTTCGGAGACAAGTTGAATTGTCCAACATGTACAGAACAATGGAAGCCAATAACTATGACAACGCGGAACAAGCCATTGAAGATGTTAAACACGGGTACCTTACTACCACAATTTTTTTATACTGCATAATGCGATAAATTTTAATCACCCAGTTTTCAAATAATTTTCGAAAAATTGTGTCCCGGTTTAAGTCGTAACTACATGAAATACCCCTAATCTTGAAAATAAACTGTTAACCGTTAAATCAATCAAGATAACAAGCAAGGTATATAGGTTGGGGTTGGTACCCATAATGAAATAAACATTATTGCCGAGAAAAGAACAGATATCGTCGTTGATACAACAATACCGCGTAACCAACAGTGGTCAACACCGTGCAGGAACTACAAAAAAAATCAAATTTGATTTTGTGAAAAAATTAACGCGGGAAATATCGAATTTGATATATTTTTGGTACCTCGGTATATTAGACCACTGTTGTTTACGTTGTATTGCAGGATCAACGACTGCTCAGCCTGTACTCAGTTATAGCAATAAATATCTATTCTATTCTATACTATATTTGATAGAATATCAAATGCCTAATGTTATTTCAGGAAATTGATGGCTTTCATTTGGGACTCCTCGCGTCTGGAGTTCGAGGCGGCCCAAGACTGTGAACTAGTGACAGCTGGAGAACTGTTTGGAAGGTCTGGTTACGGGGTTGGTTTGCAAAAAGGCTCACCTTGGGCGGATTTGGTGACGTTAGCTATATTGGACTTCCATGAAAGTAAGTCGTGGCCAATTTTACCTTAAATAATAGATAGGTAGAATACAGGGGGAATTTTATTTAATGTTTACTTAAATATCATTTAATGATCATTAAATCGACTCTGAGTGCGGCAGTAAACAAGGCAATAGTGGAAAACCATGAACAACGATTCGGTAGGTAAGCGCTATATAACTCTATTCGACTGTTAATAAAACACTATCTACAAGATTTTTATAAATGTTAGAACAATTATAAAAATAGAGGTCAGATGATTTTCAAAAACTTATTGTCCTGATGCGGGAATCTAACCTACGAAGTTATTTACAGTACCTATAGAAGATAATATCTCTGTCCTATGTTTGAAAAGAGATGCCAGAGGTATTTTTATAGTGTGGTAAACATGACTCACTTCATCAGCTCTACCTAAAGTGTGTGGTAGAATACATCAGTGAGAGGTTTCATCGGAATTCTTCCTGATCTAAATCTATACCCTCATCCTCCCGACTAATCCAAATCGTATCGTGCGGGCGAATCCGCAAATAAAAAAAAAATCAAAAAAAAAATCAAAAAATATTTATTTGGTAACTTGGGTTTGTTTACAATAGATCATGGTCGGAGCTACCTTTTAAGCAAAGGTAATTGCTTGTGCTAGGAAGCTCCGCTCTTCCTTAACAATAATTTCATAACCATTACCGAAAGTTACAATAATTTCATAATATCCCTAAAAATCGACGACGAATATACATTCGAATTGGAAAACCAATTGTGCTACGTCCCTTTTTATTTTGTGTTCCCCCGCAATCTTCCAAGATGCACTGAATGCAAGAGTGCCTTAAAGTTACATTGTTTCTATTCAGGTGGCATAATGGAATCCCTAGACAACCAATGGATCCTCAGAAACAACATGCTGAACTGCGAGGAAAACGAAAAGACGCCAAACACACTGGGACTTAAAAATATGGCCGGCGTATTCATACTCGTGCTAGCTGGCATAATAGGGGGCATAGTGCTCATAGTGATTGAGGTGGTATACAAACGGCATCAGATCCGCAAGCAGAAGAGGATGGAGATAGCTCGGCACGCTGCCGATAGATGGCGTGGTGCTGTTGAGGTAAACAAAGCAAAGGTCGAGGCCTTTATGCATAAGTACCACATCAAACACCAGACTGAGAGCAAAATATAGACGAAATCGCGAATCCTCAAGGTTTAATGTTGACGGCGACCAATACAAAAATTATTTAATCGCAAATAAACACGTTTGTCGTTCATTAGATTCTTAATTTTTCTTTGTCACAATAAAGTTGTCCCCGCTGCTTATCCAAGGATCAACATGCTGGATATAATAATAGTTTGATGTCGTAAGTAGATTTGAATCTCTCACGCCGTAGCAGGTTACCTCTTCCCACCACTCGATCCTTACTGTGACATGAGAAAGAGTTGTTTATTACCTGTTTGATCTCGTGCCAATGAAATTGCAATGAAGAATGAGCCTTGTAAGCAGATGTAGTGCCTTGAGTTTAGCAAATCAACTGCGAATTCTATTAGGTGTCTATTAGAGAGTAATTTCAAACCTATGCCTGCTTGATTTCGAACTGACTTGATGCAAGTAACCCAAATAGAAACCTTAAGAACTAGAATTAATTCAGTCTACCTCCAAGAATGCTTAGCTCGAATGAGCATGCGACGCCCTTCGTAGACAGAATCTTTGCAAGTAACCTTTGCATGCAGTTGAACACTTTATACTTACCTAACTATTGGAGTGTAATTAAAAACTGCTTACAGAAACGGAAGTCGATGCGAGCCGCCATTTTGCCGTCTCAACGTCGCGCGAAGTCGAATGGAGTGAAAGAAGCCGGCAGTATCAGCTTGGCTGTCGACCGCGGTGCGAGGCGACGCGACGAGCCCCGTGTGCCGCGATACCTACCCGCGTACACCCCAGACGTATCCCATCTTGTCGTCTAAGACCCTATTCGTTGCTCATTTATGAAATAAAACCACTTTTACGGGTTTCACGCATAAGTAATTATCCCGGTGAGAACGGTAGCTGTAATGCAATCGAAAAGTTGCCAAATCTATACAATTAATATTATAAAGCTGTTTGTTTGTTTGGTTGAACGCGCTAATCTCAGGAACTACTGACTCAAATTGAAAAATTAATTTTGTGTTGGATAGTCCATTTATCGCGAAGGCTATATAACAACCGACATTAGCGCGAGCGAAGCCTCGGGCGACCACTATTGTATGTAATAATAATCTTAAACACTGGTAAAGATATAGATCGGAGAAAGGTGCCCAAAACGGTCATATGATCAAATGTTTAATAATTTAATGTTAGACAGGGACTTCTGACTTCTAAAGCTTTCATCTGGAACCCTCAACCACAGAGGAGTTGGCTATCTTATCTCAAAATTGTTGAAATACAATACTGGTATTAACATTTAAAAAAATACAGACAAATTGAGAACCTCCTTCTTTTTGTGAGGTCGGTTAAAAAGTAGTGGTGATGTGGTGCAAGTAATATATTAGTATTTTCACATGTCTGCTCAAGGAAGCAGGCAATACAGCTGACGGGAAATATCCGTTTAGAAAATAAATTTCATACACGAGATTAGGTAGGTACCCGCTTTAGCCAGCATGTCCATTTTGGGCTACCTTCCCCTAACCGAGCGACTTTAATCCATAAAAGTGGTGATACCTGATTCGAAACTGAGCTAACCACTTGGGACATTAAAGTTTCAATTATGTATAAGGTTTCTTACAAGCGACTAAGGTGTTAATTTCCGTACCGGCCAAATTGAACTTAAATGACTAGAACATTAAGGTAGATAATTAAAGAGTTATATATAAATAAGGTAAAAACTTAAATCAATTGACTAACGGCCCTAGGCACGCACTTACGCTGGCCAAGAAAGGCGCGCCTAGCTGCTGGAAGATTTTGAAATTATGAGGGTAGTTTAAAACTTATGAACGGTAGGTACTAAAATTAGTTGAAAAAAATATATTCTAGATTAGGGTTTACATAATATTTTTCGGAAGGAAGATTTTTAATTACTTTTAAAGTCATTTCACACGTCGGTTCGTCGACAATTTTCCAATCACAAAAATGGCGAGTAGGTACTTTTTTTTTAATATTCCGTACCTTTATTCTATTGGATTGTCATACATTTTTATGTTTACACTAGTTATTACACTTCTTTTATAATCCAATTGCTTAAAATATTGTTATTGATGACCATCCATAGAGCTCAAAATTATTTGGGTTGTTGTTATGTTTTCTTAAAGGAGATTGACAAAAAAGAGCAGTGCCAACGTTTCTAAAGCGAACGAACGATTTGAATGGATTACGTTAGTCACTGGTCCTAGTTTACCGACAAGTAAAACTATGAAGCCAGGATTATCTGCATTGGAAACAATTTAAATTCGAATTTCTTGAGCAACCAATAAATTGAATTTCAAACTAATGCCTTTTGTTCTTTTTTTACCTTGAAAATAAAACACCCCTTTTAACACATCTATATATTTACATAAGAATTTTTAACAGTGCCACAATGGATATACATATATATATTTTACCCTATTAGAGCTATGGTGCTCCGTCAGAATATACCAGAAGCAAGACAAATTACATCGGCAGATAGCTAGAACATGTGTCGGGAATGTATGGCAGAGCTGAGAGGCTGAGACGTCACACCACACTGCTGCCAGTCAAATCTTTACCTCGATTTGAATGAGAACAGCATGGGATGCTGCCGTGACAAAGCAGCCTCACAACTATCATATATTCCCTACTTCGGTACAAGCGAATAAGAACAACACCCACATAGATATACGGTACTCACTCGCGCTCAAGTGCCCTAATACTGTGTTAGGAGAGTGCGGTTACATTTCACTATTCAACATCTACTATGTTATTACCTAATAAAATGGTAACGTTGTCTTAATATATTCCAAATAACACTATACGCTACGTCCTATAATATGCATATTACAATGTTATACGAATGAATTGTAAGAATAAAATACTTCAAGACAGCAACAAGAGAACATTCAGGCAGGCGAAACCTTGTATAGTTAGAGTACATGTTAGAACCCCGGATGTCAGTAGTGACACATCTGTACATATGAGATATTCTGGTGACCTCATCGTCTATATAATACTACATATGGTAGAATATTTCTAAACAGCGATAAATTTGTACGCGACATTACAATTAATTAGGCAAAAAGGAAAACGCTTACTTTAATCATAATTAAAGGATACCGTTACAGGTCTACTAATTAGAGGGGTTTTTGTTTAAATAATTTTGTTAGCAGTAACGGGTGTTTAACCGAGGTTTAGTCGGTGAATTTACGGTTAGGGTTGCGCCCGAAGAGGGCTGTGCGGATTTCCGGCAGCAGCTGTTGGGCGATCAGCTCCAGGCGGGACTCCAGCGTGTTGCTGATCTGAAATATCACATATTGTATTTCAATAATGATTTCAATTTAATTTGAAAACTATATAATAATATGGTCAAATCTCTCTATATTCTTCCATCCATAGAGGAGGCCCGTGCTCAAGCAGTGGGGACATTAAAAGGCTGGTGATGATGATGATATAATAATAGTACATTATTGCAAAGGCCGCGAAAACGGCGAGGTCTTCACTAATACAAGACAGACAATTTCCATTTTGCCCGAGGCATCTATAGTGCATTTCTCAAAAGAATGCAGGGAAATAAAACATACTTTTTATAATAATATATTGAATGAATATAAACGACGCCGTCGCGGCCGGGCGCCGCGCTGTTACAGAGCGCTGCCCATATTCAATATTTTACTATTTACAAATAATTATTCTGAATATTAAAATTATTCCATCATCTAGTACCCATTAGCACAAGTGCCTATGCGACTTACTATGGGCTAAATAATAAGTGTAAAAAATATTTATTTATATGTATTACTAACTGCCGCACTCAGAGACGTCAATTAATGTTAATGAGTACTTAACGTCAAAAAATCACAATTCAAAATTAGTCTCTATTCTTGCCGAGTCTATGGTCTAGATTTGAATGAAAATTTTTGACATTAAATACTCATTAAAGTTAATTGCCTCTCTGAGTGCGGCAATAAAACCCATTATCTGACAGCGGTGAGGTGACAGCAGAGCAGAATACAATTGTCACTATCCCCATCTCTAATTGCGACTAAGGGTTTGAACAGCAATAAGCAATGGGCAGCAGCATTCCTCTCATACCACCTAGCAATATAATGCGATTTTTGTGCCCGATATGTGGCAATAGGCTCACGACCTATCTGACCTCATTGGCGAAATGTGGGTGCTAATTCACCTCTGCCTACCCCTTCGGGGATACAGGCGTGCTTTATGTATGTATGTATTATCCAACACTTTTTACAAAAATTTAAAGGCTCCACTAGTTACCTTAATACGTCCTCTGGCAGCGATGAGGTCGATACCGCCACAGGTGTCCGCTGGAAGGAAATTCTCCGAGTCCACCTTGAGTTGCACGTCCTTCTTGATCTTGGCCTTGTAGTCTTGTTGGGCCCGGCCCAGCACGGACTCCACTAGGGCCTTGTCGTTCTGTCGCACGCGGACCGTCACCGCAGACTCCATCAGCTGGGGAAAATTACCTTAATTAGTACCAGTTCTTTTCTTGACTACATGATAATAATAATTTCACTGTTGTGGGTTATTTAAATTGAGCATTGTCTTATTCAGTAATCTATCACAATGATGATGATTAAAACTAGGTGAGAGTGCTTTCTTTTGTAAAGCCTCATTTTACTTCTTATACATCAATATGCATAACAAATATGGAATAAAATAGCAGTTGGTGCGAAGGGTACCCCAGTTAAAACCCGTTATACCACTTGCCCTTGAATAAGGCCTGTGACATGATTTTTCATGTCGCATGAATTTTTATGTTTTGGCTGTGTCTGTTGAATTATTTTGCCTCGTCAACGACCGAAAACAAATTTTTACGGGAGGGGAAACCACTGTCATCCACGACACAAGCCGACCTCTTCTCGAGATCGATTGTCGATCAATACGATGGTAAATTAAAATCTTTATTTTCATAGGCCATCTGCCTTAATTTTATATTAGAACTATGTGTGGTTCTTTGTGAGTCAACACAAGAAACAATTGGTAAGCATATTTTTCGATATTTTAAACTTTTTGGTCGAAACATTGAAACACGTTTTTTTGTTCGATATTTCAGTGTTCTAATTTCTTGTTTTAGGGGTATGCCGCACTTTACGCACTTTATGCCGCACTTTACGCACTTTATGCCGCACTTTCGTTGGACGGATTTTGTTTGGACGCACTTTATGCCGCACTTTACGCACTTTATGCCGCACTTTGTTTAGACGCACTTTCTATCGCCTTTATGCATTTTGGACCCACTTTATAATGCAAATTTAAAAGCCGTAGTCTTCTTTGAATTTTTCTTCGCCTTTCTTCTTTGCCTATTTTTCTGGACTGCAAGCCTTTTTCACCTTGCTAAACGTTGGGAGCACCGAGGAGAGGGAAGGAGGTGAACCCTGCACCCTACACCCTTAAGCCATACACACACCCCGGCAGCAGGTATGCAGAACCCTTTCTAAAGTCTCATCTCAACTATCTAAATTCTTAACAAGTCAAATTAAAATTAATTTATATAACATAAATGCAATCTCTTTCAAAATTAGGCAATTATTAGAATATTAACTTAATCCTATTTGTACAGCCCCAGTGTGCCCTTAAGGCCAGCTTAACATTAATTTACAACTTTGTTTTTATAACCAAATACACGCACAACAAAGTAACCGTTGTTTTCTTTGTGTACAAGCCCCCCTTATGATTAAATTTCTAATTCTTTCCCAAGTAGCAATCCGTGTGCAATTTTGTAGGTGAGTCTGGCGCCCGAATATACCTTTTTTTCTACATTTATTTATATATTTTTGACTCATCTCAACCTTAAAATTCAAAATTTAAACTCTTTAATTTTCTGTTACATTTGACATCCTTATAATTAACCTTCAAAAACATTATTTTTAATTTTTTATTACATTTGGCACCTTGAAACAGGGACTTGAATATTATCTAGCTTTGTTTGTTTGTTACTTTGTTGTGTGGATTACATTTTTATATGAAAGATATTGCATTTTGTTTTTCTATAACTTTTCAACAAAACAATTGTTTGTTTTTATAATTAATTCTATTTGAATTATATAATTTGTGCGGCATACTACCAAATAAAAGTTCTTGTTGTTGAATTTATTTACCCCATATTTATGTGTAAAAGAATAACTTTCATTTTTATGTGTTTTTGTATATTTATACATATATAGGCAATTTAACCTATATACTTTGTTTTTATACAACATTTATTGTATTTTGACATTACGGTTTACATATTTAAGCTATTAATTTATATTTTCAATAATTCTACCAAACACTTAGGGATTTTTATTGACTTTTTCTTGTAAACTTAAAACAATTTTCTTTGTTATTATAGTTTTGAGGTTGTTTTACCAAACTTTACATAAAGACATTTTGTTGGCAGTATAAACTTAGAATTTTTAGCTAATAATATACTTATTTACTTTAAATATTAACTTTAAAATATAAATGGTTGAATAAATCATTAGTTTTATATTACAAATTTAACATTTTGTTATAATATTTTATTTCAGTTAGGTAATTTTAAGTACATTGTGAAAAGATGTTGCATTTGTTTGCTTTGCAAATTAATAGTATTACATTCAAATATTAAGATTTCCGCTTACCACTATTCATTTAATTTGAATTGATATTGAAATAGCGTTATCACATTATCATATTATTAAAATTTTGTCATTATGGACATGGATAAACCTGCTTCTGCTGGACCATCACACAAAGTTTCTATTGCTACTGACACTACTGACTTAATTCCGCCTGTATTTCCGCGTGAATTGGAATCGCAATTAATTACAATGTCTGAAGAGCCTCCTCGCTTTGATCATACTCATAATGTTGCACAGTCTTCTTTGCTGGATTCTTGCTTGCCTGGTGGATCACAATTGCCTAATGATTTATTTGTTCGTAGTTCTGCTAAACATGGTTATATTAAGCGTCCTGATTTTTCTAAGAGTAAAATATCGTTTGACGGTAAGTCTTGTGTTAGGGAATTTATTTCAAATGTAGAAGAATATATAGTTTCAAGGGATATTGATGAACACTTTGTTTTGACTTCTTTTTCAGAATTTCTTACTGATTTGGCCAAAAAAATGGTATCGTGTTGTTCGTTCTCATGTTAAGTCGTGGTTTGAAATTATATTAGCTTTGTTTTCACATTTTGATAAACTAGATTTTGGTTAGTATCACACGTTTGGTAGGGATTTAATTTTTTATGCTTCTTTACATTGCTTTAGTAATTCTTTTGATAATTTATCATAGATCGATGTTGCAGATCGTTCTGGTTTTGCAAAATCACTTTCTTCACTTGAAGAAATTTTCAAGAAAGTTGTTCTTTCTTTATTTAAAGCATTACATAATGCTTCTATATAATAGGGGTCGACTTGTCACTTCTTTTGACGTTACGTATTTTGGAGACAAATTTTTCTTTGTCTAATGCTACATACTCATTATTTTTTGAGAAAATTTCAAATAGTATTTTTTTACTAATATTTTTATAAAAATACTTCTGGTAGATACCATATTAAAGATATTCTTAAACTTGGATAATTATTTTTGAATTTGTTTTTTTTGTTTTTGTAATTGGAGTTATTTATGACTTATGAAAGAGATGAATGTAAGAAAATGGTCTTTGAATGAGGATGAATGAAAATGAATGAAAGGTGGTAATTCCATATACGAATAACAATACAAAAATTTGTTCATTTAGTTTCATTAAAAATATATTACAGTAATTTAAAAGTAAAATTAGTTTTTCAAAATATTATAAATACATATTTTCTAATATCACGGAAGTTATGTTTTAGCTTGGTTATAAACTGAATTAGTCTCCAAACAACATTTTGAATTAACATCAAAAGATTTTAATTATTTTATATTTATTGTTACATATTATTATATATTATTGTAACACCTCGTTTTGTGCAAATTATTTTGTACAAATTTGCTTTTGTCTTTTTATAGACATCTTTTTTTGTCCTTTTGTAGACATAAATATTTTTCTTTGTCTTTGTTATTTACTCGGATTTGACACTTTAATACTCGAGTATAAATAAATACCGGATTTTTCCATTTTTTACTTTTTTCCTCAGGTTTTGTCTGGTGGTTCTTTTTGTATGGTCCCGAATTGTTGGATTCATACACCTTTTTTTTTTCCACATCATGTATGGAAGGTTGGTGGTGTTGTTCCAGCCATGATTGTGTTGTTTTAATGTGGTGATCCCGAATTGTTGGATCATTCACATTTCTTTTCCACATCATGTATGGAAGGTTGGTGGTGTTATTCCAGCCATGATTGTGTTGTTTTTGTTGTGTGTTCCCGAATTGTTGGAACCCACATACATTTTCTTTTTCTTCCACATCATGTATGGAAGGTTGGTAGGGTTGTTCCAGCCATGATTGTGTTGTTTTTTACTTTGTGTACCCAAATTGTTGGTCACCATACACATCATGTTCGGAAAGTTGGTGGAGTTATGCCGACCATGATAGTGCTTACTAGAGTCTGATAAACTGTTTGTTTTCAGATCTCACATTTAAAAAAAAAGACGAGTAGAGAGGAAGAGTCAGCGACGAGGGTGTCCAACTGATCTCCAAAAATTAAGGATAGTTTTGTTTCGGTAGGGTAGTTTATGAGTCAGCGACTAGGGTGTCCAACTGATCTCCCAACTTTAGGATAGTACTAGTCAGTGACTAGGGTGTCCAACTGATCTCCAAACTTTAGGATAGCTTACGAGTCAGTGACTAGGGTGTCCAACTGATCTCGATACTGAGGATAGTTTAGTGTTCAGGTAGGAAGGTGTTTAGAGTCAGTGACCAGGGTGTCCAACTGATCTCCATAAACAGGATTTTTAGGATTTTTTTTGTTATTGTCCTTTTTTGTTTCGTTTCTTGGGTTTTGAAACCAAGGTTCATTACGAACTTGGGTTCGGGTTTATTTACTTTTCTTGAACTGATGTTCACAATATTTTGTTGTGTAGGTATTTGTTTTGTTTTTATCAGCCTCGCTTCTCGATGCTTTTCTTGGGGAAGGGTGAAATGTGACATGATTTTTCATGTCGCATGAATTTTTATGTTTTGGCTGTGTCTGTTGAATTATTTTGCCTCGTCAACGACCGAAAACAAATTTTTACGGGAGGGGAAACCACTGTCATCCACGACACAAGCCGACCTCTTCTCGAGATCGATTGTCGATCAATACGATGGTAAATTAAAATCTTTATTTTCATAGGCCATCTGCCTTAATTTTATATTAGAACTATGTGTGGTTCTTTGTGAGTCAACACAAGAAACAATTGGTAAGCATATTTTTCGATATTTTAAACTTTTTGGTCGAAACATTGAAACACGTTTTTTTGTTCGATATTTCAGTGTTCTAATTTCTTGTTTTAGGGGTATGCCGCACTTTACGCACTTTATGCCGCACTTTACGCACTTTATGCCGCACTTTCGTTGGACGGATTTTGTTTGGACGCACTTTATGCCGCACTTTACGCACTTTATGCCGCACTTTGTTTAGACGCACTTTCTATCGCCTTTATGCATTTTGGACCCACTTTATAATGCAAATTTAAAAGCCGTAGTCTTCTTTGAATTTTTCTTCGCCTTTCTTCTTTGCCTATTTTTCTGGACTGCAAGCCTTTTTCACCTTGCTAAACGTTGGGAGCACCGAGGAGAGGGAAGGAGGTGAACCCTGCACCCTACACCCTTAAGCCATACACACACCCCGGCAGCAGGTATGCAGAACCCTTTCTAAAGTCTCATCTCAACTATCTAAATTCTTAACAAGTCAAATTAAAATTAATTTATATAACATAAATGCAATCTCTTTCAAAATTAGGCAATTATTAGAATATTAACTTAATCCTATTTGTACAGCCCCAGTGTGCCCTTAAGGCCAGCTTAACATTAATTTACAACTTTGTTTTTATAACCAAATACACGCACAACAAAGTAACCGTTGTTTTCTTTGTGTACAAGCCCCCCTTATGATTAAATTTCTAATTCTTTCCCAAGTAGCAATCCGTGTGCAATTTTGTAGGTGAGTCTGGCGCCCGAATATACCTTTTTTTCTACATTTATTTATATATTTTTGACTCATCTCAACCTTAAAATTCAAAATTTAAACTCTTTAATTTTCTGTTACATTTGACATCCTTATAATTAACCTTCAAAAACATTATTTTTAATTTTTTATTACATTTGGCACCTTGAAACAGGGACTTGAATATTATCTAGCTTTGTTTGTTTGTTACTTTGTTGTGTGGATTACATTTTTATATGAAAGATATTGCATTTTGTTTTTCTATAACTTTTCAACAAAACAATTGTTTGTTTTTATAATTAATTCTATTTGAATTATATAATTTGTGCGGCATACTACCAAATAAAAGTTCTTGTTGTTGAATTTATTTACCCCATATTTATGTGTAAAAGAATAACTTTCATTTTTATGTGTTTTTGTATATTTATACATATATAGGCAATTTAACCTATATACTTTGTTTTTATACAACATTTATTGTATTTTGACATTACGGTTTACATATTTAAGCTATTAATTTATATTTTCAATAATTCTACCAAACACTTAGGGATTTTTATTGACTTTTTCTTGTAAACTTAAAACAATTTTCTTTGTTATTATAGTTTTGAGGTTGTTTTACCAAACTTTACATAAAGACATTTTGTTGGCAGTATAAACTTAGAATTTTTAGCTAATAATATACTTATTTACTTTAAATATTAACTTTAAAATATAAATGGTTGAATAAATCATTAGTTTTATATTACAAATTTAACATTTTGTTATAATATTTTATTTCAGTTAGGTAATTTTAAGTACATTGTGAAAAGATGTTGCATTTGTTTGCTTTGCAAATTAATAGTATTACATTCAAATATTAAGATTTCCGCTTACCACTATTCATTTAATTTGAATTGATATTGAAATAGCGTTATCACATTATCATATTATTAAAATTTTGTCATTATGGACATGGATAAACCTGCTTCTGCTGGACCATCACACAAAGTTTCTATTGCTACTGACACTACTGACTTAATTCCGCCTGTATTTCCGCGTGAATTGGAATCGCAATTAATTACAATGTCTGAAGAGCCTCCTCGCTTTGATCATACTCATAATGTTGCACAGTCTTCTTTGCTGGATTCTTGCTTGCCTGGTGGATCACAATTGCCTAATGATTTATTTGTTCGTAGTTCTGCTAAACATGGTTATATTAAGCGTCCTGATTTTTCTAAGAGTAAAATATCGTTTGACGGTAAGTCTTGTGTTAGGGAATTTATTTCAAATGTAGAAGAATATATAGTTTCAAGGGATATTGATGAACACTTTGTTTTGACTTCTTTTTCAGAATTTCTTACTGATTTGGCCAAAAAAATGGTATCGTGTTGTTCGTTCTCATGTTAAGTCGTGGTTTGAAATTATATTAGCTTTGTTTTCACATTTTGATAAACTAGATTTTGGTTAGTATCACACGTTTGGTAGGGATTTAATTTTTTATGCTTCTTTACATTGCTTTAGTAATTCTTTTGATAATTTATCATAGATCGATGTTGCAGATCGTTCTGGTTTTGCAAAATCACTTTCTTCACTTGAAGAAATTTTCAAGAAAGTTGTTCTTTCTTTATTTAAAGCATTACATAATGCTTCTATATAATAGGGGTCGACTTGTCACTTCTTTTGACGTTACGTATTTTGGAGACAAATTTTTCTTTGTCTAATGCTACATACTCATTATTTTTTGAGAAAATTTCAAATAGTATTTTTTTACTAATATTTTTATAAAAATACTTCTGGTAGATACCATATTAAAGATATTCTTAAACTTGGATAATTATTTTTGAATTTGTTTTTTTTGTTTTTGTAATTGGAGTTATTTATGACTTATGAAAGAGATGAATGTAAGAAAATGGTCTTTGAATGAGGATGAATGAAAATGAATGAAAGGTGGTAATTCCATATACGAATAACAATACAAAAATTTGTTCATTTAGTTTCATTAAAAATATATTACAGTAATTTAAAAGTAAAATTAGTTTTTCAAAATATTATAAATACATATTTTCTAATATCACGGAAGTTATGTTTTAGCTTGGTTATAAACTGAATTAGTCTCCAAACAACATTTTGAATTAACATCAAAAGATTTTAATTATTTTATATTTATTGTTACATATTATTATATATTATTGTAACACCTCGTTTTGTGCAAATTATTTTGTACAAATTTGCTTTTGTCTTTTTATAGACATCTTTTTTTGTCCTTTTGTAGACATAAATATTTTTCTTTGTCTTTGTTATTTACTCGGATTTGACACTTTAATACTCGAGTATAAATAAATACCGGATTTTTCCATTTTTTACTTTTTTCCTCAGGTTTTGTCTGGTGGTTCTTTTTGTATGGTCCCGAATTGTTGGATTCATACACCTTTTTTTTTTCCACATCATGTATGGAAGGTTGGTGGTGTTGTTCCAGCCATGATTGTGTTGTTTTAATGTGGTGATCCCGAATTGTTGGATCATTCACATTTCTTTTCCACATCATGTATGGAAGGTTGGTGGTGTTATTCCAGCCATGATTGTGTTGTTTTTGTTGTGTGTTCCCGAATTGTTGGAACCCACATACATTTTCTTTTTCTTCCACATCATGTATGGAAGGTTGGTAGGGTTGTTCCAGCCATGATTGTGTTGTTTTTTACTTTGTGTACCCAAATTGTTGGTCACCATACACATCATGTTCGGAAAGTTGGTGGAGTTATGCCGACCATGATAGTGCTTACTAGAGTCTGATAAACTGTTTGTTTTCAGATCTCACATTTAAAAAAAAAGACGAGTAGAGAGGAAGAGTCAGCGACGAGGGTGTCCAACTGATCTCCAAAAATTAAGGATAGTTTTGTTTCGGTAGGGTAGTTTATGAGTCAGCGACTAGGGTGTCCAACTGATCTCCCAACTTTAGGATAGTACTAGTCAGTGACTAGGGTGTCCAACTGATCTCCAAACTTTAGGATAGCTTACGAGTCAGTGACTAGGGTGTCCAACTGATCTCGATACTGAGGATAGTTTAGTGTTCAGGTAGGAAGGTGTTTAGAGTCAGTGACCAGGGTGTCCAACTGATCTCCATAAACAGGATTTTTAGGATTTTTTTTGTTATTGTCCTTTTTTGTTTCGTTTCTTGGGTTTTGAAACCAAGGTTCATTACGAACTTGGGTTCGGGTTTATTTACTTTTCTTGAACTGATGTTCACAATATTTTGTTGTGTAGGTATTTGTTTTGTTTTTATCAGCCTCGCTTCTCGATGCTTTTCTTGGGGAAGGGTGAAATGTGACATGATTTTTCATGTCGCATGAATTTTTATGTTTTGGCTGTGTCTGTTGAATTATTTTGCCTCGTCAACGACCGAAAACAAATTTTTACGGGAGGGGAAACCACTGTCATCCACGACACAAGCCGACCTCTTCTCGAGATCGATTGTCGATCAATACGATGGTAAATTAAAATCTTTATTTTCATAGGCCATCTGCCTTAATTTTATATTAGAACTATGTGTGGTTCTTTGTGAGTCAACACAAGAAACAATTGGTAAGCATATTTTTCGATATTTTAAACTTTTTGGTCGAAACATTGAAACACGTTTTTTTGTTCGATATTTCAGTGTTCTAATTTCTTGTTTTAGGGGTATGCCGCACTTTACGCACTTTATGCCGCACTTTACGCACTTTATGCCGCACTTTCGTTGGACGGATTTTGTTTGGACGCACTTTATGCCGCACTTTACGCACTTTATGCCGCACTTTGTTTAGACGCACTTTCTATCGCCTTTATGCATTTTGGACCCACTTTATAATGCAAATTTAAAAGCCGTAGTCTTCTTTGAATTTTTCTTCGCCTTTCTTCTTTGCCTATTTTTCTGGACTGCAAGCCTTTTTCACCTTGCTAAACGTTGGGAGCACCGAGGAGAGGGAAGGAGGTGAACCCTGCACCCTACACCCTTAAGCCATACACACACCCCGGCAGCAGGTATGCAGAACCCTTTCTAAAGTCTCATCTCAACTATCTAAATTCTTAACAAGTCAAATTAAAATTAATTTATATAACATAAATGCAATCTCTTTCAAAATTAGGCAATTATTAGAATATTAACTTAATCCTATTTGTACAGCCCCAGTGTGCCCTTAAGGCCAGCTTAACATTAATTTACAACTTTGTTTTTATAACCAAATACACGCACAACAAAGTAACCGTTGTTTTCTTTGTGTACAAGCCCCCCTTATGATTAAATTTCTAATTCTTTCCCAAGTAGCAATCCGTGTGCAATTTTGTAGGTGAGTCTGGCGCCCGAATATACCTTTTTTTCTACATTTATTTATATATTTTTGACTCATCTCAACCTTAAAATTCAAAATTTAAACTCTTTAATTTTCTGTTACATTTGACATCCTTATAATTAACCTTCAAAAACATTATTTTTAATTTTTTATTACAGGCCCTTGGCTTGGGCGGAACTTCTGCATGTTCTTTACTTCCATGCACATCTAAAGCGATACAGCAGAAATTTGTAAAATAATATGGTTTCACACAGCAGACAGTGGAGGTTTGCATCATAAAGAGGCCTCTCAAACCTACACTAGGATTAGTTCCAGACTCCTGGCTTTCCTCAATACTAAATTATTATAGACCCAGCACCCACATGGTTAATCTATGGTAAGAGACCAATTCTAAGAGATTTCATATCACTTTGAGAACTACATAATTAGAAATTGTGTAAAATTATTTTTATAATTAGCTTGTCTTTCAATATGTATTTGTATTTAGAATCTAGAATTTATTTAAAATTTAGCAATGAGAAAACAATGAACATTTGACATGATGTAATATCATAAAAATGTAATGCTAAGTCTAAGAGAATCACATTGTGATGAGTGCCTGATATCAAGTGCCAAAAACAAACATTTTACCTGGAACAAGGCTTGTACAATGAGTGTGACCAACAGATCTGTATATAGTTTGGTATTCGTTGGCACTTCAGCCAGACGCTTGCGGGCTTCATCCAGCACATTACGGACGTGATCTTCACGTACTTTGAGCACTTTCAGACGGGCTTGGTTCAGCATGTTAGATGATTGGCTGTAGATAAAACAGAGATTCACTATTATAAGTGGTGATCTATACAATTATTCAATAATTGATAGGTGTTAATATTGACCTGTGCCTACCCTTTCGGAGATAAATACATACATAAAGTCGGTGGGAACTGGGAACAGTATATTCCCCATTATAAATTTTAATAATTCTAACCTAAGTAGTTTGACTTCTTGTTTTTAGATAGTTATGTAATAACAAAGCTTAAGTTATTACTAATTCTTAACCATTCTTAAGAGGAATAACAACAAAACGGCTCTTTAGGTTACATATTACATAAAAATTTTACCTACAAAAAAGCGGTGTATAATTATTTATGTATATAAATGATTGTGCAGTGTAATTTATTTCTGGGTCTTCTCAATGCGATATTTATGGTTCTTAGTAATATTAGTTCAGTCAGATTCTTACAGGTTATGTAAACCTTATTACTGAGTTTATCAAAACTAAAAATACATATCCACATGATTAAAAACTTCAGCAGCCTTGCTTTGAGCAGACAAATTATGATACAGAATGAAATAAGTTAAATCAGAAGCAGCTCAGTACATAATATTTGACAGACACATTCATGGATCATGTGACACAAGTTCTGCAATGGAATCTCTTTCATGTCAAAATGTGCCTCTGTTGGGTCACATTGTGGCCGTAAAATATATTTCAGCTCAATTGTTGATATCGGAACACAGAGTTCCAATAAAATCTATGATGCAGTATTTGTGTCTGTTTATGTTATAGACGATTCAATCAGGAAGTGTATTTAGTTAGAGACCTCTTTAAGTAATTGGTCACCTACATCTTTTTTTGGAGTTCAACTTGTTTCTCCTTCTTCTCATAGTATTCCATGATCTTCAGGCGCTGCTGCTGCACCAAACGCCCCTTTTCAATGTTGAACTCCTCCTCGGCCTTCGCATCGATTTCCTCGGCCTTTTCATTAGCCTCTTGTTCGATGAAGGCCATCATATGCTTGATCTAATAATGGAATTAAAATAATTTAGAATAATAGAATTCATAATCATACAATATCATATTGTTTCATGGTAGACATGCTGAAAGTAGAGGGATAGAAGTTATTTCATGAGAGCTGTCTGGATCAATCATCCTGACAAGCATGTCTTGTGACTGTGATGAATTCTCTTTAATTTCCATACATACCTGCTTTTGAACATCTACATCGCTGAGCGCCATGGTTGATAGTTTCTATTTAAACACCACTAACACGTAAAACAACCGATAAAGAGCCAGAAAACCAAAAACTGGCTCAAAGAAATGAGTCGACGCCTATCTATCAGACGTACCACTTCATTGAACAATCATATGATCCCGGTGTTACTAGAAGTAATAATTCCCATAAATATTTTGTCGATGGTTTATATTTATGGCTATAAGGTAAAAATACCTTAAAAATACTTGTACCTTTTAGTATTTTGGGATACGTGCCTAATTAAAGCATTACTTATACGAGCCTTTCTGGACACGGTCTGCATTAAAACTCTTTGATTTTCGTTGTATTGAACCACGTTAAAACCCGATTATAAAACAGAGGGTATTTTTATAATAAAAATGACTTATGTTTGCTTAATGGACATATAAATAAAACTAACAGTTTAAAAACTAAAGGCCAGCAGCGTTTAAGTGTAAATCATACCTATTGATTTAAAAGTGATAAGGAGGATATTATTAACGACTGTGTGTACGTTTTCACGTACTACTTGTTAATATATAATATGAAATATGCGAAAACGATCAAATAATCGCAATAACATTCAAAATCCCCGTTTTCATCAGTACCAACGAAATTATCAACAGCATCAACAACGGGTTGAGTATTTTTCATTTTACTAAGTATTTTAAAATGTCTTAAAATGAAAACGAAAGTTGAAAATATATTTCTTTTGATGGCAATTATTTTCATACTCACCCAGGAAGTCAAATTACTATATTCATATATCAAAATACATAGTACTTTATTAAATCAATGCCAATTAATAGTATAATTATTCTATAAAATACATAATAATAGTCAAATATTATTTTGGTAAAAATGTAGTTTAATAAATTTTAGTATTGTATGACCTTAGTCAACACTTCCGTTTTTAACAATATGGCCGCCAGTTGTTTAGGGTAATGTGGCGTTCGACAAAACGGAGTGAAATTGTTACAATATTTATTAGTGACGTAAAGATGTATAAAGTTTTCAGAGTTTTATAGCAGTGTTTAATGACAAAGACGTTCATTTGAATGTTATAATTAGTGTTTGAAATTTGAACGCATCTAAATTGTCTTCTAAATTGAACAGTCAACAAACTTTTGTTTATTACAATAAAGTGGATTTACAGTTTCTGCTGGGAATACTTGATTATGAACCATTTATACAAGTCTTGAAATAGTGGAACAAGGACTGAAGTCGACACATTAGGTAAATTTATTTCATTTGTGCGAATTAAGTGAAAATAAAACATCAGGGTCGCCATTGTTTGACAGGGGACGAATAATCATCGTAAACTATGGTTTCTAACAAATTTTCTACAACATTTGTGAGTGTAAATATCTTTGTTGGTATTTTATAAATAATCTTACTTATATTTACATGTAACCCTAAAGATTGTTGATCATAATCAGTCACTGATAAGGTCATGATAGCATTTCTAAAAAATGATTCTTTGATCTGTAGATGGCCCAGAAAAGAAAAAAGTACTAGTTTACAATCACTGTTAAGTATTTACAGCTTAACTTCATAGTTAAACTCGATAGTTTTTCATGAAGTACAGTTTGTTTTCGTTTTGTTATTGTATCAAATATGTTTACTAAATAGTTACCTTGCAGCTAAGGGCAATTGAGGTTACATGTTTTTTCAAATAATGAGTTTGTTGTTCAAGGTGCACACATGAATCCGAACACTTATTTCAAGATACCAATGACAAATAAAAAAGTTAAAAAGTTTTGTTCAGCCTGTGAAGCCAAGAGTCAATTGAAAAGGGTGTTATTGGGCTATACAATGTGTTAGTATTATAGAAACAGAAATAATGTATTTACTGTTTTCATGTGGTATTTTCCATTGATCATATCAATGGAAAATACCACATGAAAACATTATCAGTGGACTTTTATCTTATTAAATAAAAGTCCACTGCATTAATATGTGTGCACAGATATAATAAGCTATAGTTATTCGGATAGTTCTTACTTGGTGGTTATAAACCACAGTCAATAACTGCTGTTGTTACATTCTGTATATTCTTTTTCTTAGTGAATATATAAATTGTTTATACTTTTTATATTCATTATAGACAAAACGGTAGGCTCTTTATAGACAAAATGGTTAGCACTTATCATTTATGCCACAAATACTAGCCTATTCATTGTTGTTGCTCTTGCTGTCCTTTTATAATATTACCTTTTATCATTTATTTGTTATTTGACATATTGGAATAATATTTACATCAAGCTTATTATTGTATAAACAGCTGTATACAGAGAGATAGTGTTCCGAAAACTTGTTTGATAATAAAAATACATTACATCAGAGAAGGTAATATTGTAAACATTAAAATTGAAATGTCATAAAAATACATCATCATAAAAGGGAAGTGTTTTTAGTCAATAATTATTCTGTGTTTAATTTTTTAATTGTAAGATTGTCGGCCATCACTTTTTCAATTTGCTAGTGCTATGTAGAGTAATGTAATATAATGAGTATATTATATAGTTTGTATTGCAAGTCCATTAATCATTCTTTTTTAACATTTCTTACTTTGGTGTTGGTTGATTTGATTATATTACAGTGATAGCTGTTAAAAAAGATATGCCCTACATTATTATTTTTTAAATGTGAAAAATAATAGTCATACTTATTATCAAGGAGGTCCATGTTATTGTGTTAAATATTTCAATTTATATTTCAGGTTATGGCAAACTTGAATTTCCAGCAAGCGCCTAGAAGCCTAGCGAGCGGCGGAGTGGGCGGTGTTGGTGGTGTGGGCAGTCGAGGTCTTGTATCTGGCGTTTCGGGCCATGTGACGCCTACGTTTGGCGGCGCACTGTCGCCGGGACGGGGCTCCACGGCTATGCCTGGTGGCGCTCCCCCTTCTATGGCCTCTAGATCAACACTATTTGGACAGCGAGCATTTGCGGACCGAAGGGTGCCTATGCCAACAACATTGTCTCAACCTAATTCCAATTCTATGGTGAGCATAAATTAATACTAGTATATGCGAATATAATTGTACTGAAGTTATTATGTCAAATCTAGACTGAGATATTGAATGTAGAATGGATTTTTTTCTGTTAATATAACTTTCAGATTTGGTTTGTTTATAGTTTGTTCCCAATTTAATTATAATAGCATGACATCCACAGTACATATAGCTCACTTGTTAATGACCCTATATACATAGTTGTTTCATAAACATCAATTCTGTCATACGGAAGCTCATTTGATAAGTAATGGTGGTGACAATTTTATTTTCTTGTTCCAACAGTAGTATGTATATTTATATTCATACCTATTGAATATAAAATTTAAATACATAATTATATTTATATACTTAAATAATATTTATTGTATATATTTATGCTATGATCAGTGTGTTCATGTCAGTAGTCCAATGGTGGTTTAAAATTTAAGAATCAGACTTTCACACCATTCTACTGGTGATGATGATGCTGCTTGTTCATAATGCTTGTGTTGTAGCTCAGTGTACTGCTTCTGGGATTTCTACACGTTTTCATATTGCATGTCAATTGATATTTGGAATTCTGTTTGGCTTACCCAAGTTGGACTTCTTAAATCTTTATAAATATTAGTTTCTAACATCTGAAAGGTTGTTAGGTGTTTGATTTTAATATTAATTGTTGAGAATTTGTCCCATATCTTTGTCCCAAACCATGATAACTTTCTTCGTTTCTAAAATGCAATGAGGTCAAATAATGAACAATAGCGTTTTAACCTAACAGTACTGACTGATCAAATTTTAACCTGCAACCTTGTGAATTAATGAAGTATATTCTGGGGTTAGTGTTACTGTAAATTTTTATACACATATTAAAACAGTTACTGGCTGTCTTAAAATTTATAGACAAACCTACAAACTCTTTTCATGTAGGCTGTATTTTATTCATTGTGACTAAAATAGATATTGAGTGAGTGTGACTAGCCATTATATGAAAGTGAAAATGTCCATAATATTAAGAATACAGTGATGCATGACAAACCTGTATCAATCTAATGAATTTTCATGAAAGCATTGAGACTCATCATGCTATTTGCATGATTTCTCAGAATATTTACTTATCACACAGTTAATTGTAAATTGTATTATTTTATTATGCACGATATAGCATTATAATAGTATTGACTACTATTGACTTAACACTTTAATTTATCTACTAAAATAACTTCGGGAGGGATTTGATTTTTACCAGTTCATATTATTTATTATGTTGTTAATTATAATATTTGTACCAAGTAAAACCGATGCGCATTTGTGCAGTGCGAGCGTTTAATTCTAAAATATGTTGTGGTGTCGGTTGGTAGACAATTTACATTTTTAACCGCGCCCTACTTGTACTACAATCTTACAAGTTGCTTATAATTAGATTATATTGAACAGAGCATCATTAATTGCCAACAATACAAAAATTGACTGCTGTATTTTTTTACTGAAAATTTATTAGAAGGTTGTCCTCCAGATGATAGCCTTACATCAAACATCCTGTTCAGTAGTATATTTTTATAATATACATTTTTGGATTGATTGATAATCTATTTGTCTTTATTTTCTCAAGTTTACGATTTTTTTAATGAAACAATCCACTAACAACGTCTCCCTGCAAACTCTAACAGTCTTATTAATAAACTGGTAGTGAACATGGTATAGATATTCCGCGTTTTGTCCTCGTCTCACAAACACGATTTTGAATGCCTGAGAATGACTGAGTAACTAGTCTATGCTTAAACCTTGTTCATTGATAAGGCCGTTGGTTTTTTGATCCATAGCTAACTCAACCAATTTTTAAAAATTGTTAATGGTTGCGTTCACTTTGCATCAAAAAACCCGGCCCTAACAATGCCTCCCCGCAAACTAAGGCGTTGTCCTAATGAACGCGATGCCCGATCATCGCGAGAGAAAACGACGCAACCATCGCTTGAACGCATACAAACACGGCCGTGTCGCGCGACTGTCAGTTAGGACACCTATTCGAGTTCAATAGGTTTGATCGCGCGTTCGTACGAGCAACTCGCGCGATGATCGCGCAATCACGTTCTATTAGGACAACGTCTATAGTCCGACAACTTGCTGCGCGACTCTCCTGCGGTACGAGACGGGCACGGGACACTATACCCCAGGAGGGTCGCGCACAAACTTGTCTGGGGGGTGTTTGGCGAGTTTCAATGGTGTCAGTCAGATTTATTTTCAATAATTCAAAAACTTGTTTCAGAGTGGATTTTGTGCAGTGAAAGTGTTGTTATTTTGATGCACAAGCATCCGTGTAGTGTGCAGTTATGCAGAATCATAGAAAATGTCTTGTGATGTGTTTGATGTTGTGGTGAAAACCACTTCATCATGAGAACTCTGTTACCATTCAATTTGCGCCAAGCATTCCCTAGATGCGTTAAAATATGTGACACCCATATTTTAATGTAAAATTCATTTCATTCATACATTTCAGCCACTAATTATTTCATAATATGAATACAGATAAAATATTATACTAAAGACATGGCTGTATGGGCTAGACTCTTTGCCTTCCCTAAAATATAGGAAGAATGTAACGAACTTGTCAGACTTTAAGGCCCCGCGTAGATCGCTGACCAAATCCCGTTCTTGGCTTGCAGTCGAGCATGGGCAACCTGTCGAGGTTCAACGCGGGCAACAACTACCATTCTGTGTTCGGCGAGGGCGGCGACACGTCGACGCCCCCGCTCCTCGACCTGAGCGAGTTCCCCTCGCTGACGGCGCGGGGGGCCGGCGACCAGGCGCCCGCCGCCGCGCCGCCCCCGCCCGGCTCTAAACCTTACGGTAAGCGCGCCTTACGGTTGATTTTTGCTTGATCGTCCGGCCCACTCGGGCTCGAGTTCGCCAATACGTAAAGCAGGCGATTTTACCCGAGCCGAACGCGCCGAAGTCAATGAATTCCAAGAAATCTTTATATGCAATCGATCATATGAAACCTCGTACACCGGAGTGGAATCGTCCGAATCTGTCAAAAACTTCAGAATTCCAGAAGAATTCGGACGACGTTATCGGAATCGATGCGCACGATGCGGACGAATCTGTCAATTCAGTACGATCGCGCCGAAGAAATCGAAAATCTATTCCTTCACCGCGGATAGGTGTGCGAGGCCAAGTTGACTTTGGCGCGTTCGGCTCGGATAAGTGTGCGTTCACCATTAATTACCGGTCGCGCGCGCACGCGACCGGGCATTTTGTATGGAGCTACGCAACCGGCCGCACGCGGAACAAATGAAAGCTACTGTGAAGCTTCATACAAATTGTGCCGGTTGCGTTCGCTCGCGACCGGCGGCATGCCGAAGAATGAAAGGGGCCTAACCGTCGGTTTTTGACATTTTATCGTATGGAAGAACTGTCAATAACTGACAACGGCTATATTTTAATCACTTGTCTTACTTTTTGGTGAACTTCGAGCCTTACATTAGCACCCTGGCCACCGAATACAAAAACGCTACTCAAATTTTGAGCACTGCTTATAAAGTTGTGGACAAGACCTGTCAGAATTTGTATGGAAAAACGTCAATTTTGACAATACATAAATGTTAAGCAGGACTCAAACTTTAAGTAGCGTTTCTGTGTTCGGGGGAAGAGAATAAAGGGTCGGCGGAGCCTCTCTTGGTCAGTAGGGTTCATTTTATGTGATTGGTGAGTTGTGGGATAACTTAACCGCTTTCGTGGTCTAGCGGTTCGCCCAACGGAATTGAGATCCCGAGGTCCCAGGTTCGATCCAGAGGGGTGTACACATATCTACTCGGTTCGGTTGGTGGTAGGAGGTTTTTCAAGTCCGCCTGACTAGCTCCACCTCCTTCTTCTCCCTCTTTATCTGGGGGTCGGCGCAGTGTGTTTCCTCTTCCACTAATATCGACCAGACGTCATCAAACGTGGGTGCTAGTTCACCTCTGCCTACCCCTTCGGGGATATAGGCGTGATTTATGTATGTATGTCATCAAACCAATCACTCCCTTTTTATTCATACCGGACAGGTGATAATGATGAACGAATATACATAAAAGAGATGGAAAGGACCATGCCTAGAGATTCATGAACGGAGAGACTAATTGGGACGACAATATTCCAATCCATACTGCTCGAGGTTTTGGCTTAGGTTTTAAAGTCAGCCGCCTGCCTGACAGGCACCAACCCTCTTTGGTAAGGTTAACTTACGGTCATAGTTCAATCTCTTTTGGTCAGTAGGTTTCGGTTTATGTGATTGGCGAGTTGTGGGATAGATAGGTGCAATAATTCGGTATCTCGGGTAACTAGTGCAAGATGGCGATAGTATTGACAGGGGCGTAAAGTATCGAATCAACTCGGGTTCGGATGACATTGCGACAGGTCACTGCCCAAGAATGCTCTTAAAATGTAAGAGCAAACTTTATAAAACTGTTGCAAGGCCTGTCGTACTGTATGGATCTAAATACTGAACAGGAAAGAAGGCGGACGAAATGCGATTGTTTGCAGCAGAGATGTGAATGTTAAAGTGGATGTGTGGCGTAACAAGAATGGACAGTATAAGGAATGAGCATATACCTAAAAGGGAGTATACAAATTGCATTAGTGATAGGGTATATTTAGGTTTTGCCTTCACAAAAATAATCCTATTGACGCTGTAAATGTCCATAAACTATTGGCACTATTGCTTGATGACATGTATCTACAGCATTTACTTCTAGCATCTGCATCTTATTTTATGCAAGAACCTTGGTATATCTATCTGGACATACCTTGGTATATCTATCTTGATATGACAAGGTTTTTACATAAAATAAGTTGTGTGGTCAAAACCTCCTTGTAATGTTAGTTCATTCACGGGTAGCAAGCCACATTCGAGAGAGTGGCGAGCGTGATGTTGGCTACTGACCAACAGATGCCGGATACTAGAATATTTGATGGTGAAAAATGTTTGCGTGATGAAATTTAGTTCTGCTATATTATCATTAATTCAGTTCAGTGTTGATTTATTATAATGTATATTAATATCCATGGCCTGGCTTCTAAGCCATTATCTATTTACTTTTAGCAAAATGATGGCTGTGTGTGTGTGTGCTGTGTGAGTGTGGTTCCTTAGTAGTAGGTTTTAATCTGTCTCATATGTCATCTAAAAATACGTTTTTCACATTTTGAACGAAATCGATACTCATTCTTATATTGTACCTAGATAAAGTTAGCAAAGTATTGCTTATTTATTAAACAAGCACCCTTATCAACTGAAAAGGTCTTCTTATTTACATAAATGTTAAATCAATGTCATAAAGCCATCTGCCTACGTCTACTGCACTATTTATAGCCACTGTTAACATCGCAATCAATCTTATTGTGTTTGCACAAGATGTTCGTGATAAAATATACTATGTATGTAAACACAAGTACATATAGGGCCTTCCTGAATTTGTTCGTAACTTTACACAACGTCTCGTTTTCTTAAGTATAATGTTACATACTTTAAATATTAAATTAGATATAATATTGTATGTATCTGTCTAGCCCCCAAAAGTAAATTAATAAATCGATACCAGACGAAGGACAAAACTATAGTATTAAAAATGTACTACACAATCAACCATGACTTGAGAAAAATTGTCTGTGGACTCTATGGTAATCACAAAAATATTAAAGTATGAAATTACCGTTTTTTACTGAAAATCTAAATTGTTTATTATATAGTTTATAATAAATTTATTTAATCAAAATAGTTACCATTATTATCTATAGGTATATTGCTGCCATCTAATAGGAAGGTTATTTATGTCTTTGATATAAGAACTCTGAGGATCTAGACTGCACAAACTGTGTGAAAGCATTTTATACTGACTCCTGGGAAGAAAACTTCTTGTCACGTAGATAATTGTTCAAATCACGAAAAAAAATGGTAGTCCGTTGCAGCAAGGTCTGGCGAATACGGAGGATGACGAATGGTTTCTAACTGCAGTTCCTGAAGGGTCAAAACTGTTTCTCGTGCTGTATGAGGTCTCGCATTGTCATGGAGCAATAATGGTGAAGATCGATTCATGAGTCGGGGCTGTTTTACTGCTAGTTTTGGCAACATTGTTCGGAGTTCGGCACAATAGACATCTGCCGTTATTGCTTGACCAGATCGGAGAAAACTATAGTGAATAACATCAGTTACCATTACCTTTTTATTGGTAAGTTTTGCTTTAGGACACTGTTGTGGCGTTTGACCTAGGGTCAGCCATTGCATTTTTCTTTTACGGTTATCATAAAGAATCCACTTTTCATAACATGTCACAATTCGATCTAATATTCCTTCATTTTACAGGCCCCCATTTTTCGTATTTTTTTTATTTTATTGATTTGACGCAAATGAGTCAATATTGTGGGTAAGGTAACGTTAAACCATGCCGCTAATTCCTGGGTAGTTTGACTTGGATCGGCTTCCACCATCTCTCTTAATTCTTCGTTATTCACCCGTGTGGGCGATCTTCCGCGTAGCTCGTTCTTCAAGTCGAAGTTTCCATCACGAAAGCGTTTAATTCAACCAAAATCGCACGGTGCATTCATTAGCAGACCCCTCACCAAACGCAACATTTATATTGCGGTCTGTTTCTGCCGCGTTACTTCCGCGCCGGAACTCGTATTAAAAACTCACTCGAATTTTCGCAGTATCCATCTTTTTTGTCTAAGTTGAATAACAAAAACAATTGAAAGTCGATATTCAAATGTTTTAATGTTTCTTTTTTTTTTAAAAAGAGCATCATAGAAACCACGTGAAAAAAGTTTCATTTCAAAACCTCAAACCATGAAGATTCTAAATCAATTCAAAAAACCTATTACAATAAAACAACAATTTCATACTTTAACCTCTGTTATTTGCCTCTGTCCGAATTCGAACCTGGGATCTCTATATAGCTTCTATGTTTATTACTGTGTACATACCAGCATTTATTATTATTTTTATTAATCGGTAATGATTTTATCATCATCGACAACATTAGGTAATATTCTCCCCACTGTTGTGTACAGCTCTTTTCTATGCATTTAAGAATAAAGAGGGAATGGGTCATAATAGACAACCATCTACACTAGTCCAATGCGGGTTAGTGGGTGTTGTCTGCTGCAATGGGACCAACGTTAAGCTTGCCTTCCGAATCGCGGACCAACTTTTGGTAACAAATAATCAGTAACCCGTCTAACCATTGTCATTTTTTTTACCGGTGTGAAAATGCCTTTACGCAGGGTTCGTGTAGGTATATGGGATTTCACGGTTAGAAAAAGAGCCTCACCGCATCTACCCACTAAAAAACCAGGGGATTCAGTGCAACAGTTAGGGCTTACCTAACCACTATCCACAGAGGCGGATTAAACGTTGAGAGCGCCTTTGGCAAGCATCTCATCAGCACCCGGCGCCCCAATAGTAAAAATAAATCTTACAATAGTAATAAATTGAAGCAAATTGAGGTTGAAGCAAAATAATAGTTTGTAAAATTGAGGTTGTTAGCAAAAATAATAGTTTTTAAGTCACTGTTCTGACCATAAAACTATGATCTTACCTCGGGCGTTAAAAAATGAAGCCTCAGATCTCATTTTAGACACCCTCGCCTTCAGCTCGGGCGTCTTGTACTTGCGATCTGAGACCTTCTTTGCTTTATCGCCCTTGGTATATAATCTAATATTATTGTGTAAGTAGGTGACTAACTTACTGGCTCAATTGATTTTATGCTATATTATATATTTTTTCTTTTTTTTTTGCAATTCCGCCCGCGCGCCCCTTCTCACTCTCGCGCCCCTAGGCACACGCCTAGTTTGCCTCAAGGATAATCCGCCTCTGAGTCTATCCAACCAATGCGAACATTGCCCAGCTCGCTCAATCGCGTTCACGCCATCAGGCTCCTCTCACAAGGGACGTCGACGTCGACTCTATTTGATTAAAACAACATCTCGCTTCATCATTCCAGTGGGTATGGTGAAGCAGCCAACGTCAGAACAGTCAGAGTTCACCATGTCCTCGGAAGACTTCCCCGCCCTACCCGGCACGTCGACGGGCGCGCCGGCGCCCGGGCCCCCGGCGCCGGCGCTGGCGGAATACACCAATCACACCGCGGACAAGCCCCGGAAAGGAATACAGACCTCGCCCGATGGTTAGTAGTGTCGGTTTCGCGTGCGCACGGGATTTTTAATATATACCTACATATGGGTGCTTTGGCCGCGCGCGGATACAATATGTGGCATGATGCGAATAGTTTTGGTGATATCCCCCCCGCCCCGCCCCTCACCATCGCTTTGGTGTTGCCTCGGAGCGACTGTCAATATTTGCGATTAAATGTGACGGTTGCAGTGTAAACTCTAGCGAAAACTTTAGGGTCCGCGTGTTTTATTGCGTTTGTAATGGATTTCCGAAACTAAAAAAAAGATTAAATGCGTTTTTGTTTTGAGTAAATTAAGTTAGGGTTGATAACAAAATGTAATTCTCTTATCTTTGTTCGTCGTTCGTTGTATTTTATTTTATTCATATATTGACATATAGTGGGATCATCTTCGTTGAATAATAAGTTTATTGCGGTCTAATTAAATATGTATTATTTCGCTATTGAGAGTGGTTGCTACGCTATATATTTTTATACAATGGTAACAATATAAACCAAAGCCTTGGCAATTTCTACGTTTTAGGTTTTTCGTTAAATAAAAGTTCGCTTTATAGGGTTTACACTGTACACTTTTATGTAATTATCTGACAATCAATTCGCCGTTATAGTGGTAACTAACACAAGATTTGGAAATTAAAATTAAGTTCAACCCCCAGTAAAATAATGATTACATGTTTCTTAATAAATATTGTATGAACACTCATTTAGAGTATAGAGGGTGCTTATTTTTCTAAAGACGCAATATTGTAGAGATATCTGTTTCCAAAAACTTCTCCTTTTGTTCAAAATAAACTGCTAATTGATATTTCATTAGCAGTCAAATTTTCTACGTGAAAGGACTGCGACTGACAATTTGTCAGTCGCATACCTTTTTAACGAAATTTGGGCGGTTTTACTTTTTATGCTCGCTGAAGGCAAAGGGGATATCATAAAAATTATTCAATTTTTTCATGACTACAAAGTTAACTGTGTTTGCTTGGTGGCTTTAATCTTGAAATTAAAATGTCCTTGTTGGTTGCAATGCTTCATTAATCTACTACACAATTCTGTTTTTCCTAATTACGCATAATTGTCTAATCAAACCCGTTCTAATTATATGCTTTATTGGCAGTGATCAGGATAAGTACAATGGAAATCGCGTCAATTGTTTTCTCTTGCTTTTTATAGTCCACTCAATAGCTAAAGTGAACAGTTTCATGCATCTGTATTGAATTCTCGTTAGAACTGACAAAATAACAAACATTCTCTTCAATGATTGTATCATTATTATATGAATAGACGTTTTCGAAATCACAGCAGCTAAGCAATGTTCGCTAGGGTAAAAAAAATGGTTCTTCTAGTTCCATCGCATTTATGAAGGTAACTTGGAGCTTAAAGTTGGATCTATGGGTTGGAGTAATTATTCCTATCCGCCGCGTCCATTTCTGAGATGTACTTTGTCGTAAATATACGACAATGGCGAAATGGGTACAAAAATATTTTAGGGGTTGAAGTATCAAATTGCCGTTTTGTATGGAGAATTTAGCGAAAATTCAGTTTTCCATACAAACATATTTCCGATTTTTTAAGGAATCACAAATCTAAATTTTATATATCTTTGTGGGTATATTTAGACAACATTAAGCTATAGGATACCTAGAGATTTTTTTTATAACGTAGATGGACTGGTATCCGTGTCCGTGGATCTAAGTGGTACTTAGGACGAGCTGTTTTTGAAAATTTATTGGTAGTGAAAGAAATAAAAATAAGATAAAATTTTATACATAAATATAAGTCCTTGAAATGAAGTTTAAAATAAAAAAATAATAAAGGACATAACTATTGTTTTAAAGGAATTTTACCCTACTACTAAATAAAGTGCCGTGTGGTGACGGCAGAGTAGAATACAATTGTCACCACCCCAAATCTCTCCTGTGGGTGTCGTACAAGGCGACTAAGGATAAATCAGTGACGAGGAATGGGCAGCAGCGTTCCTCTTATACCACCTAGCAATGTACTGCGACTTTTGTGCCCGATAAATGGCAATAGGCTCGCCACCTATTACATGGGACCTAACATAATTGGCGAAATGTGGGTGCTAGTTCACCTCTGCCTACCCCTTCGGGGATATAGGCGTGATTTATGTATGTATGTATGTATGTACTAAATAATGAGGGAACATCGGCAATTTCATACTTTAACCCCTATTATGAATCCAAACCTGGCGGTTAATACCCACATGCGTTGGTTGCGAGTGGTGGGTTATGACTCCCTTCTATTTATATTCTTCCATGCCCCGAGAAGGCCTGTGTCCTAAGCAGTGGGGACATGATGATGATTATATTTATATAATTATATATACCATTATAATTAAACTCTTTTAAATTCACGGTGATGTTTTAGGTTTCTTGGAATTTTATTGATGCAATGACCAAATTCATTATGCTGTGGAATTTTACGATTGGCACCATAAATAACTTATTCTGATCTCTGTTGATACTGACTGTAATACCTTCCACTAACTGTAGAAAATAAATATATTAAATGATTATGGTAGATTTGTTCATAAACATTTAACATGTTATCTGACGTAATTTTTTTCTTCCCCAAGTTGTCAGTCAAGGAGCGCATACGGAATATTATGGTGGGTATTCAGTGTTATCTAACAATGCTATAACAAACACACAGTAATATAAAATGGCCTCCTCCACTTTTTGGTAACACCGGTGATCATTCTATGGGATGGTAATACATTATTAAATAGAAATAAGTCTTTGTTTCCACTTGTCCTCACTTCCATTTAGTTTTACTTTACTGGTTCCGTTTTTTGGCCAATTTGCATTTTGTAGTTAATTCTCTGTTTTATTCTGTTACCAAGTGTTCTATAAACACACCTATTTAAAGTTATAATTTACAGCTGCATTTGAAAAGTCTTATATCAGATGTTAGTTTGATTTTGTAATGTTTAATTTTTGTCAATGTACAAAATTACCACATGCTTTATTAAATTCACTCAATTAGATTTTGACCTTTTTGGTGTATTTCTCAGCATGTTGTTTGTGTTTTCAGGCAAAGTGACGAACATACCAGAGACGATGATACCCAACCAATTCGGTATCGTCGGCTTGCTAACGTTCATCCGGGCGGCGGAGTCAGACCCTAGCTTAGTATCATTAGCTTTAGGTCAAGACCTAACCGCGTTGGGGCTAAACTTAAATTCGCCAGATAACTTATATCTCACCTTTGCTGGACCGTGGGCGGACACGCCTTGTAGGTAAGACTCGTAAAATATTTATTATATGCCAGAAACACATTTTAAAACACGACGCGACCCGATGTGACGCGACGCGTGTTGAGTCGAATTAAATGTACCTATTTGTTTTCTGGTTCTTCATGGCAATAGGCTCGCCCGCCACCTCTGCCTACCCCTTCGGGGATATAGGCGTGATTTATGTATGTATTTGTTTTCTATGACCAGCCCCCCGATTATGTAAGCCTCTTTCAATCGCTTTCGTCTACCTGTCACTCTCACACTTTGCGATTATTCTCAATGAGTGAGAGTGACAGGTGGACGAAAGCGATTGAAAGAGGCTTACATAATGACCCCTCAGAAACACACTATGAACATCCGACGCTACGTCGGATTGTTCGGTGTCTACACGTGGAGTCGCGTCGCGTTTCAAAAATGTGCCGGGGGCATTAATTATTATCCTAAATTATTTTATAAGCCATGTGGTGACGGCAAATAAGAATATAATTGTCATCACACCAAATCTCCCGTGGGGGTCGTACAAGGCGACTAAGGATAAAACAGTGATGAGAATGAGCAGCAGCATTACCATACCACCTAGCATACATACATACATACATAAATCACGCCCATATCCCCTTCGGGGATATATTATTGGTGCGTTTATCAATGTAGGTAGCCACGTTCATAACGAGTTGGTTTTTCTGTTTATGAAGGTTAAAGTGCTGCTCACAAAGACTGGTTATTGGATAGGTGACCTGAACATTGCTTTGTTGTACTGATGGCTCAGGAACCATGTTAAACCTTAAATGCATTCACTACTTAATGTATAATCAACGTCATTACGAATCAAACAAATTGAACTTATGATAACAGCAATTGTTTAATGAATATGTAAACAGTGCACCACTCGTTAACAAAACTTAATGAGTATTTGAGCAATATTTAGGCCAAATGTGTGACATTTATATATGTATATAAAGTTAATAAATCATGTGTGATAATTATATAGAATAAATAAATCAACTATTATTGTGTCATTTCAGACCACAAGATATGGACTACCACGTTCCACCCGAGTACTTGATAAATGGCTCTATAAGAGAAAAACTGGCACCACTACGACTGAATCGATATAAGGAAGACCTATTATTTTATTTGTTTTACTGTTTCGTCGGAGATGTATTACAAATTGCAGCTGCGGCTGAGCTGTGAGTGTTGTTTTTTCCCCTTTTATACCAGGAGACATTTTTGGTCACCGCAAAAATTTTGCAATTCGTTCAGACCATCAAACTGAACAGATTTCACTACGGGAGCAACGCCAAATTCATGAAAAAAATAACAGCTGTTTCATAAATTTGGGTCAAGTAGTGATTATCATTTTGTATGAAACAGCTGATATTGTTTCGTGAATTTGGAGTTGCTTCCATGGTGAAATTTGTTCAGTTTGATGGTCTGATCGAATTCCAAAAATTTTTGCATTGACCAAAATGTCTCCTGGTATACATATACTACACATGAACACCAATCACACTTGTTTACCTCAAAAGGGGTAGACATAATCATGTTTACAGACACACATATTTTATGAGCTTGTATCCAAGCTCACGAAATAAGGGCATTATTAGTTTATTCATTCATAAAATTAGCAGCAGCATATCTGGAACACTATCTAGCAAATTACTGTGAATAGAGATCCCCGTTAATGACAGCCTACTATTACATGCGACCTAACACAAGCTGTCGATCTATTCTGCAGACGTTGATTACTGCAGGCTATTGCGATTATGTATTTACGATAGTTTATCACTCTGCACTCCTTTAGCAACTGGAACTGTCAAATGGTGATTATGTAATTACTATTTGACAGTCGCTCACATTGCACTCTGTGAGCAACTAAAACTGTTTCATTATAAACTAATTTCATTAATTTCAATCGAGAATTGTTAACAATCGTGAAGTATCTAATGTACAGACAACAGCACGTCAGACTACCACAAAATGTTAAATTTTCTCCGTCGACTTTTGGCTCTACTGCCAACAAGATAAGGTTGACAATCATTGAAGAAATTTGACAGTTTTGGGTAGTCTGAAGAGCCGTTGGCTGTTTGGCCACTTGTCTTTCAAACAAGTGTTTCTTCCCTTCATGGTGTCACGAGCTTGATGCTTAATTTTACAGGTACAACCGCGAGTGGCGGTATCACATGGAGGAGAAGGTGTGGATCTCGCAAGCGCCCGGCATGCCCATGGTCGAGAAGACCTCCACGTACGAGCGCGGCACCTACTACTTCTTTGATGCGCACAACTGGCGGAAGGTATTATACTGCACTTTTGTGTTAATGCTGCCCCTTTATAAGGCACTGTCCCGTTGTTGTTTACATAATGAATGTCTATTCGATTTTAATTTTAACATTATATAAATGTTAGAAAAATTAGTACAAAGAATTTGGTGGTTAGAAAAAGAATTACGAAAAATTATGATCTTGAGGCGGGAATCGAACCTGCGTCCGCTGCTATCCGGGCAGGTGCCTGACCGCTCTGCCACCCAAGACACTAATTAACTTGCCGAAATTCTTCTAACCTTTACACTTTACGTTGTAAGCCAACGGGTACCCTCGCAATGTAGAAATAAATTTCAAACATTCCAAAGCAGATATTTTTACAAATACCGTGCGTTCGGTTAAGCTTGGGTTTGCTTTATTAACTATTCGTTTTTAATTTTAACATTATATAAATTTTAGAAAAATTAGTACAAAGATTTTGGTGGTTAGAAAAAGAATTTCGAAAAATTATGATCTTGAGGCGGGAATTCTTTTTCTGACCACCAAAATCTTTGTAATAATGAATGTGGTTAGAAAAATTATTATAAAAGTAGTAAAGAACATTCATTCATACCCAAAGAGGTTTCGTGTCAGGCAGGCAGCCGGCTTTTACAGCCGGCTGTAAAAACTTTAGCAGCATGGATTGGAATGTTGTCATTCCAATCAATCTCTCCGTTCATCGATCTCTCGACATGGTCCGTTCTGTCTCTTTTCTATACATTCATACATCACTAGCACCTTTACGGTGTGATGGATGATATGAATCAAAAGGGAGTGGATGGAATTTGATGACGTCTGACCGATATAAATGGAAGAGGAAACATACTGCGCCGACCCCAGATAGACTGCAAACAGGGCAGAGAGAAGAAGTAAAGAACATACATTCTACTCGGTTAAAATATCTGTAGACTTGGCTAAAATGTGAAGGCCCTCCCCATTCCCAAGTCGACAGCTTTACATCAATCACTAGTAATTAATAATAATGGATACCACAAGTAACAGAAATCGAAATAATATTTTATCATAAATATATTTTAACCGAGTAGTATGTACGTACATACATAAATCATGCCTATATCCCAGAAAGAGGTAGGCAGACGTTAATTATCACCCACTTTTGGCCAATTTAGTTATAATAGGTGTAATAGGTGGCGAACTTATTGCCATCTATCGGGCACATTAATCGCAGTATATTGGCTAGGCATAAGAGGATTGCTGGTGCCCATTGCTCTAATGGTATTCTGCTCCGTCACCACACGGCACAAAAAAAAATCAAATAATGGTTAATAGCGTTGAGTAATACGGGCAAGCAGCATTACTCTTATACCACGTAGCAATATACTGCGATTTATGTGCCCGATAGATGGCAACAGGCTCATATAGGGGAGATTAATGTATAAATAATACTATGTACTCTCTATATCGGCTGAAACAATGTTTCATTATCATCATCACCATCCCTTTAATGTCCCCACTGCTGGGGCACGGGCCTTCCCTATGGATGTAAGAATTAGGGAGATTGGGCCGTTATCCACCACGCTGGCCCAGTGCGGTTTGGTGGGTGGTTAATGAATACAGTGGGTAATGCAGCCAGGGGACCAACGGCTTAACGTGGCTTCCGAAGCACGGAGGAACTCGAGATAAAGGCATGCCGAGGCGATCTTAGGTCTTGTTTTGTCGCAGTGTAATCACGGTATCCCGAAGACTGCCAAAGCGTTCTTAGGGATGCCGAGGCTGCCGACCCGGCCTGAGCATCCCACGGCATTGTTTATTTATTTTCATACTCTTTACTTATTTTTTTATTCTTCCTAGCCCTGTTCCCGGTTTATATGTTTCCTCTTGCATTTATATCGATCAGACGTCATCAAGCCATCAACTCCCTTTTGATTCATATCATCCATCACACCGTAAAGGTGCTAGTGATGAATGAATGTATAGAAAAGAGACTGAACGGGCCACGTCAAGAGACAGATGAACGAAGGGACTGATTGGAATGACAACATTCCAATACATACTGCCGCCTGCCTGACACCAACCCTCTTTGGGTATGCTGTTGTTGGTGGTTTGCCCTCCACCATTCGGGTGCCCCAAGGTACTTATTGGTCTACACCGGGCAATCTGCCTTAGTCGACTTTTAAGACACCCATGGGATGAGTCGGGGCTGGATATTTTTATTCAATGCTAGTGTGTAGGGGCTCTTAGATTTGAACAATACTAAACATGTATCTATGGTGTTGTTACAGGTGGCGAAGGAATTCCACTTGGACTACAGCAAGCTGGAGGGCCGGCCCCAGCTGCCGCCGCACGTGCTAACGTAGCGCCTGCGCCCCAACTCTCACACACCTAATGTAGTTTTGTTATATAAAAAGTACAAGTTTAAAAATGGTTGCCGTTTTACTCAGTCCCCCCCCCCCCTGTTGCCAAATCGATTGTTGTGATAGAAACTAGTCAAATCAAATATTAATTAAAAAAGACATCCTATAGAATGCAAAAAATTTACTAGGGTGTACTCGCAATCTGGCGTGTTTTAAATAAAATTGGCTATCTATTAATCTTGTCATGTTAAGAGGGTTAACCCAATATTAACGCTATTTTTTTTTCTTTTTTTTGTTCTTTAACTTTACAACACTATAATAATAATAGCGAAATATATATAATAATAGCGCCAATAGCAATATCGTATCTTCATCCATTTTGGTCGATACACGTGCGTCCTTAACGTTTAGTTTAGTTTAGCTGGGCTTTTTCCGCACTTAGCCCCCTGATTGGGCCATTGTACGCGTCTCCTTATATTGTAGTATTCCAACCATCCCAGATTATCCCAAAAACTTAGCAGCCTTTTCAGACTGCTGCAGGCTTCTGGGACCGATACTGGGGATTGGAGAAGCCTTGCCCGTTGATCTGCCACGCTCCTGCATTCTATAAGCACGTGCTGTGGCGTTTCTTCTACCTCCATGCATCCTCTGCATAGAGGGCTGTCTGTCACCCCAATAGTAAATAGGTGCTTGTTTAGGGAGCAATGGCCAGTTATTATGCCTGTCACCTTTCGGAGCTTGTCCCTGTTTAAATTTATGAGGTTGCGAGCAAATCTTTTTGATGCCACCGGAACTGCATTCTTTGTTTGCTTACACCCGTTACTATTTGTCCATTCTAATGTGGGTTTCCACAGTTTTGGTGCGCAGCCATGTTTTTATTTGGGCCTAAGGTATGGGCAGCAATGGTTCCGGTCCATATACTGTCCCGTTCGATCCCTTTTTGCCCAGTTCGTCGGCTGCGTCATTTCCCAATGAGTTGCTGTGTCCTTTGATCAATTGAAGAGTTACTCCGTTCGTACTCGCAATAGATTGGAGTGCATTATGGCACTCCAGTATCAGGATAGACGTTATGGTGTTTCTTTGTAGGGCTTGTAGAACGGAAGCACTGTCTGAGATTATTTTGATGTTTAGGTCTCTGACATCTCTGGCTGCAACCGCCTGGGCCGCTTTGGTGATGCTAATGCATTCGGCTTGGAAGATTGAGTTTAGTTTGTTCAGGGTTGTTGATATTTTTATATTTAAGTCGTTCGAGAAGACACCAGCTCCAGTGCCATATGTGGTTTTAGAGCCGTCTGTGTATATCCTAACTTCATTGATGCCAGAGACATCTGGTTCTGCGATGAGTTGGATATTGTACCTTCGATCGAAGACATGTTTACACGGTGTTCTGTCTATGGGTGCCTCTAGGAGTGGTATTTCCTTCAGGGTCCATTGCAGAATTTTTGTGTGTTGTTTCTATTTTTTTTTTCCATAGCCCGTTTGCTCTGAGCCTTAAGGCTGCTTTTGCCTCAAAAAAATAAACCTACTAGGCAACTAAACTTTAGTAAGCTGACTTTTAACTGTAGATATTGGGACCTGCCGCTCCCCTACCGCTGCTAAATCCTTATGTATACGAAACCTTTGTTTTCCACAGCGGCCTCTCGAAGGGCACGCACATATTTATACCACTATCCCTGTTTCTCTTTCTTTTATTGGGAATGGTTTCCTTTCCTCATGAGAATGGCTAGTTGTAAATAATAGTGCAAAATAGTAGATTTTCCAACGAGTGCACAAAACGAATCATTTTTATCCGAGACTTTTAGTATCGTAGTAATGTCGAGGATAAAAATGGTTTTGTGGACGAGTTAGAAACTCTGCTTTTCACTTCGATTGCGAGGAAATAAAAAGTTGTTCATCATAAATGTATTGTCTTAAATTCAAACTAAAATTAGTACAGTTTTGAATATTGAAGGAAATTGTTTTTCCCATTGATATTAGGCTTCGGCTGCAGACCTATACAGCCTCGTATTAAATTATTTCTAGTAATAATTTTCTTAAATTAATTAAATAACCAACCGTACTTTACATTTATGAGTGGATACGTTAATGCTCTAGAGCACAAAATTCGATTTTGTCCAGCCTATATCCTGCACAAATAAGCACTTTCAGAGCACGAGAAGTGAAAAAGTATACCTATTGCGCCGTGCGCTGCGTTAAGCGGGTGGTGTGCTGTTTCATGTCATCTCCATAGAGCAGCGCTGCGTAGTCTTCCGTCGCACGCGACGCTGATTGGCTGTCGCTGTTGTTTACGTCGTCTTTTGTTTAGTAGTATATTATCAAAAAATCCATTACGAATCGAATGTACACCCGCACGTCTAAATTGTACTGGCGGCGCTGCACCAAGCGGGAGGGCGTTGCGGATAATCGCGACGGGCTAAACTTAAGGCTACACTTAACGCAGCGCACGGCCTTAATTTGATCTCGGCTTATAAGAAAACATGTAGATATTTTTTGCGTTCGTTCGGTTATTCCTCAAGCAACATCACCTACAACTAGTCAAAGTATAGATAGGTCTCATTCTGGTAGCTGAAAATATAGGTTCGGCGTCACCACTGGCGACTGTTGGTATTTTATCTTCATCGGTGACAAAACCAACTGGGAATAGACGAAAAAAAGCAGGATTTAATTGTAGCGAGTATATTTTGAAATTTTATAATTACATTAGTACCAAATACAGCAATTACATTTTGTAAGTACATACAAAATTAAAGACTTCATTATACGCAGTAGATTCTTAGCTTGGTATGGATACTAAATACTTAATTAAAAAATTAATAATACATACATCTATTATCCTATTTTTAAATTACCTGTGGACATTATTATACTTAGTACAATTTATGTAAAAATCTGTAGGTATTCATAAAAAGCGCCTATGTTGAGGAATATTCAAAATACAAAAACTAATTTTCTATTTGTTAAACTAAAGTTGTCTAATGTAATAAACATGGGTAGTTTAAAATATTCACCACACTTTGAGAACTGCTTAATGCTGTTATTAAATAATAAAATAACAGTTTAGGAAATCAGTCTACACTATCTGTGCTGACACTCGCATAGGAGTCGTCTTCCTTTGCGGAGTCAGAAGTGTCTTTCATCTTAGGCTCTTCATCATCATTCTTTCCGGGCACCCATAAGCCCGAGTCTACACATCTCTTCATATAATAAATGGCTTCTTGTTCAGGCATTTTTGCAATAGTCGCCTGTAGCAAAGGCACATCTTGCGTGTCGAAGCATTTCTTGAGTTCCTGCAATTTAAAGTTAAAAGTATAAGTGGTTATCTTGTAGCTAAAATAAACCATAAGTGTTTGAAGAGAATAATTCAATGAGAATTGTCTGTCATTAAAATTATTTGTAATTTTGTCTTTTGTTATAGCAAAGAAATCTGAAAGCAAAAAAATTTGCTCTAAAAACGATTGATGATTGTAGATTGATTCAACTTTTTTTTTTTCAGCGAAAGGGTTTACTGTTGACAACGTCCAACTTACTGTGTAATTAACTTTCAATGCAGAACTAAGGAATACTCACATCAGGAAGTTCCTCATATACTTCAACTGGATCAAGACCTCCGGGGCCAAGGCGGGCCTTCCTCTCTTCTTCCTCTTGCTCACGAAGAGCTTCCTGAATTTTCTCAGCAGCCCGTTTCTTAATTCGGGCTTTGAATTGATTTAGTTCATCTTCAAAGGAATCTTTGTATGTCTTCTCAGCTGTTTGAATTCTGTTGAGTTTAAATATTATTGGGTTATTGAAAATTCAAAATATTTTAAACTTAAATATTTCAGGTTTACCTCTTCCATTTACAGGAAAAGGTAAACCTGAAATATTTAAGTTTTCTTTTCACATTTTTTTTCCAATATGCAAATTTCATTGTTGGCTTGTTTACATTATGTAGTAATGAAGTTGCGTAACCACTTTATGTCCTACTGCTTGATGTACTCCAAAAATGTCGAATTTAATTAGAAAAGAAATTATGACATAGCTATAAACAAATATGTAGGTAGATAGTTTAGTTTAAATTAAAGAATACACCTCAATTACATTTAAATTTCTTAAATCCAATATTCAATTTTTTAAATGTATTGACTAAATATGAACCATAAATGTTTAATGCTGTATTTTTAACTTACCGAGAGAAGAATGAGCCAATGCAAGCTCTGGGATCTACATCCAATTGCTTAGATAATTCTAAGATGTACTGCATGCAAATAGTTTGGTGTGCAACATGAGCCATTAAGTCATGTTTCTGAAATAAGTAATGAAATATAATGCAATTTTATATGCTAAAGAGACATTAGGTTCACTCATATTGAGTATCGAGCACTACACATTACTAATAAAACTACTTTTTATTTGACAAATATTTTGTGTCTACATTGAGATACATACATCTTGTCAGATATAATTATAACCCTAGCAAACTGGTCACTAAACGGACTGCCAGATCATCCAACTCTGGTGATTATATGGTACAGTTTATTTGGGGTCAGCAAAGTATGTTTCCTCCGTTTCATTTCAATCAGACATCATAAAGTCTCCAACACCAAAAAGGAATAATGATGTATGGCAAGGATTAGACAGTCAATCAGAAAATCTGATCAGAGCGATTGGGATGACAACATTCCAATCCATACTGCTCAAGGATAATGTTTAGGTTTTACAGCCAGATGCCTACCTGCCTGACACCAACCCTCTTTTGCTTTTGTTGTTGGGTCTTTTGCCCTACACCATTAATGTGATTATTGGTAGGCACCAGGCAATCTCCTTCAGTTGTGTTTAGTGACTTTCCTGGGGGAGTTGGAGCTAGCACATTTAATATAATTTTGTTGCTATCAATCCAGCATGGAAGAACTCAGTAAGGATTCACTAACACACACATACCAAGGAAATTATTTTCAGGATGTGCACTAAGTATATTATAAGAATGTAAATGTGTAAATACATTAGTTTGAAATTGTACTTCTTCCTAATATGTTCTACAAACTAATAGATTGTCTTACAAGGATTCAAACCAGAAAAAATAATTAACATTCATACATACCGCTTCCATTTCCAAATTAATGCACCAAATAACTAAATAATTTGCAGTTTCTTCGCAAGTCAAGTGACTGTGATCCAGTAGGAATTTCTTTGAGTCATCATACTTCCTTAGCATTCCGAATTGTTTCAAAGCTTTTTCGTTATCTTTGATGAACTTTTTCATTCTGGCTTCTTTCTCTTCTTCTGTCAGATTTTCGTCCTTCGACCTTTGCGGCTTGGTGTTGATAACAGTCTTTGTGAAGCCTGGCTCGCTGATTGTGTCTACGTTCCAAGGAGTCAACTTGTCCTTCTTCTTTAATTCAACTTCTTTCTTTTCAATATCTATGGCTTCCTTTTCCATGTCCTCCAATTCCTTTTTTAAGGAATCGAGATTAGGGGATTTACCTTCTGCAATTATACGTTTAGTTTGAGCTATTCTTCGCAAGTTTTCGACCTTTTTCTGCTCGTGTTCCTCCTTTTCTCGCTTCCGTTCTTCCATACGGTCGATACGTGCTTGGTGTCGCCATCGGAATAGCGAAGGAGTATCAATGTTTGGGTGAGTTTCATCTTCATCGTCAGAGATCTGTAAAATCAATTTGTATTACAGCAAAGCTAACGGAATAAGTTTACTGCAATACATTGCAATTGAAAAAGGAACACCATGGAAAATAACAAGGCAAAGATACTTACCTCTATATCTTTCCATTTACTGTAATCGACCATATTGGAAATACAAACAATAGTATCAACTCACAAAAAGGAAGTATAAACCGAATGCCGTAAAATTGAAATAACAATCTCGATTCCCGAATATTCTCGTAAATTGACAAGACCGCGAGCGAGCCGAAATGAATTGTCAACGTCAATTGTTGACTTTTAATATTATTTTAACCGATATAGAAGGCAAAGAAGCCACTAATAGTAATATACGGAAAATGATACTATTGTCACCGGTCTACCCTACCTATAATTTTTCATTGTTAATTTAGAATAGAATAGAATAAAACTTCATTGCGAATCTACACAAGTCAATATAATACACTATATTGATATGACAAAAAAAAAAGTGAAATAAAAATGTTGTAAACTGTAAAATTTGGCGGCCTTATCGCTAGAGCGATCTCTTCCAGGCAACCTCAGGATGGACAAGATTTGGTTTATTAACATAGAGGGAAAAATAGAAATGCAGCAACTCTCTTTGGGTTGGTGGCCTGCCCTCCACCATCCACCATTCGGGTGCCCCAAGGAGCTTATCTTATTGGTCTACACCGGTCAAGACTTAATTGAATATTACGACACCCCTGAGGTGAGTCAGGGCTGGCACATTATACGTTATTTTTTCGCTCCCAGTCCAGCATGGAAGATCCTAAATAATAATGTGATTGTAGGTAGTTAGTGCCGCCATGTGGTGACGGCAGAGCAGAATACAATTGTCACCACCCCGAATCTCACCCGCGGGTGTCGGACAAGGCAACTAAGAGCGGTTACGCACTGGTACGTCCGATCCGAATCCGAATCCCTGAAAATAACTATGGTCCGTAGTAGCCGTAGGTATTTCACGGATTCGGACGTAGTGCATAACCGTCCTAAGGGTTATGACAGCGATGAGTAATGGGCAGCAGCATTACTTTTGTACCACCTAGCAATGTACATACATGGGACCGAACATAATTGGCGAAACGTGGGTGTTAAATTCACCTCTGCCTGCCCTTATGTATCGACGGCGAAGTGCCAATATCTTCTAAGGCCGCGGTTTTTCAAGCGTACGGCCGGCGTGTTAGCCGTAGGTACATCAAATAACCGTGGGAGCTTGTACTACATGCCGTGTTTTTGCGGGCGCCGCCGACGTGCCGTGGCGCCGCCGTGCTAGTCTACACTACAAGCTTCCATAGTGATCCATACAACACTGACAACCGTGCCTACACACTGCGAATTAACCGTAGAGTTTTACGGCGAAAAAACCGTGTGTGTTAAACACACACGGTTAGGTGGCGAGGCCTAACACTGACAAAAATTTTACTCTTCCTCTTCTCCCGGTTCTCATCCTACTCTAAGTAGGATCGGCACAACATGTCTTCTTCTTCCAGTCTCGTCTATTAGACGCGAGCTCAACATGAACTTCGCTCTTTCCCATATCATCTTTCACACAATCCACCCATCGCTTTTTCGGTCTTCCTCTCATTCTAGGTCCATGCTGCACGTCCATTACACTAAGTAAAAAACAGTTAGAGTTTTCCGTGTATGTATTGTAGGTATAAATTAATGCTTTCTCCTCTTCTTGGCGAGCGTAGTGAGAATTGTCGTTACAGCCGTAGTCGTGGTTGTGATGGGTTCAGTGAACATTGCACTGATGTTCGTAATCGGCTCGTCGCCTTCCTCGTCTGCGTTCTGCCCGTCGTCAGGGATGCTGATCTGGAACTGCAGTAGCACCACCAGGTAGGTCACCATTGTTGCCATTAGCTGTGATAACGAAAAAAAGAAGTTAACTAAGGCTGGGTTCACGCGGCATTGTACTGCATGTTGTTTTTATTGCAGGATGAGTTACCGAATGGCTCATACACTGTACGTTTTTACGCGTCTACGGTTTTACTGGATGTAACAGAGAGGTGTAGTCATATTTAAAGGGGTTATTTTGGCCATCAAACTGAACAACTTTCGCTAAGAGACCAAAATCGAAATCTCAGAAAAAAAATCACTTCCCCATACTAAATAGAGAGCCAGCTGCCATCAGTTTGTATGGGGGAGTGTTTATTTTTCATACATACATACATAAATCACGTCTATATCCCCGAAGGGGTAGGCAGAGGTGAGCTAGCACCCACGTTTCGCCAATTATGTTAGGTCCCATGTAATAGGTGGCGAGCCTATTGCCATATATCGGGCACAAAAGTGTCGCAGTACATTGCTAGGTGGTATAAGAGGAACGCTGCTGCCCATTCCTCATCACTGATTTATCCTTAGTCGACTCGTACGACACCTACGGGAGAGATTTGGGGTGGTGACAATTGTATTCTACTCTGCCGTCACCACAGTTTATTTTTCATTTATGTGCCTACTATGTTAATTTCAATACGTACAGACTTGAAGAGCGTTCGATTTACGTCGAAGAATCCACCCAGACTGATCTGTGAAGGGTTCATTTCTGTCGCTCGGAGGAACATATTCACCTCCGTCTGCGCATCGGTGTTCATCCAAGACAATTCTACCATCAGCAACTTCTTTTGGAAGTTGGTTCGCACCTAGATTGGGAGACAATTTCAGACACTTCACAATTTCCAATAACGAGGCATAGATATTCATAGGGAGTAGAAATGAGACCGTTGAGGAGAATGGCTGAAGTAAGGCTGAGCAATAGCGAATGTACAACAGCTCCTGTAGCACGGGACGTGGACACATCTCCTCCGAGGGAAAGGAAATCTTTTCCTTTCGCTCTAACTCCCACTCAATCTCAAGACAAAACACTGTCAAGTGGTGGAGAGAGACTTGTCCACGTTCCGTGTTCCCATCCCGTAAAGTAGTGCTGGTAAAAAAAGCATAAAAATTAGTTCCAGCTGCCACCGCAGCAAACAATTTTTCGACAAACTGGTTACTTTACTCAAACAAAATTACTAAAAATAAATACATACATACATATGTCACGCCTTTCTCCAACAGGGGTAGGCAGAGACCACTTCTTTCCACTTGCTACGATCCTTACATACCTCTTTCGCTTCATCCAATCTCATCAATCTCTTCATGCATGCCCGTCGGTTTCGGGTACTCTTGACCTGGCCCTTTTTTAATAGACTTTCAATTTGATCATAAAAGATCCGCCAAGGCCTTCCCCTTCTCATTTCTCCATACACCTTCGCCATGTAAATCCTTTTTGTCATTCTCCTTTCATCCATTCTTTCGACGTGACCAAACCATGCGAGCATCCCTTTCTCAATCCTTGTCATTACATCTTCTTTTACTGCATTTATTCTATTTTCATGCTTCTTCTCCCATACCTTTTATATTTACCTGACTTTCACTTCCATACATTAATGTCGGGACCAGCACTCCATTGTGAACAGCCATACGAGTATTTCTGGACACGCTTTGGCTGTTCATAAAGTGTGCAAAGCCCCGTTTACCATATTCCCAGCTTTCACCCGATTTTCAATATCACTATCACACTTTCCATCTCTCGTAAATACAGATCCTAAATATACAAACTCTTTCACCTGTTCAACATTCTCACCCGCTATCTTAATTTCACACTGCGTCATTTGTTCACCCCTTTCAAAAACCATGACATTTGTCTTGCTTACATTTACTTTCATACCTTTCTCTGTCAGAGCCTCATGCGAGAGAGAGAGAGAGAGAGATTTCAACGCCTCTATCAGGCTGCTGCTCACCCTATACATCGACAAAATCGACCACAGTTCATTCCTCACCACTCGGTCATAAGCCTTTTCTAAGTTTACGAAAGCGCAATATACTCGTTGGCTTTTTGCTTGCTTGTTGGCTAAAAATATAGCTGACAAAACTTACGTTATGCGAAGCGTAATGGGCCTCGTCACATATCAAGAAAAGCAACAGAATACTGCAGCAAGCAGTGGCCGCCAGCCCGATGTCCTTAATTCCGAAACCCTCAGATATCTGGCTGAGGAGTCCGTAAATGGACAATGTGATGATGAGGAACAGGTACAGGTTGACGAACGTGAAGGTGTAGCAGTTGGCTATGCCGGTGATCCTGGCGATTTTGCTCAGGCGCAGCCACAGGGAGCGGTAGTCTGACACTTTCTTGGCCGGTCCGATGTTGCGTAGAGCCTGAAACATATATCATCATCATCATCACCAGCCCTTCTAATGTCCACACTGCTGGGGCACGGGCCATCCCTATGACAAGGATTATGTGTAAACGGAATAACTGGATTTTTTGTGATGTTTTAAGATTCAATATTTACTGAGACCGGTCTCACGATATTGGATGGCGATATTAGTTGACTGTCTAATTCATGCCTATGGTTGGAAGAATATAGGCAGATTGTGCCTTAGCCCACCACGCTGGCCCAGTGCGGGTTGGTGGGTATTAATTAAATTAAGCTGCAGATGCATCCGAGACCGACGGCTTAACGTATCTACCTTCTGAAGCACGGAGGAGCTCGAGATAATAAATGTCTGGTCCCTAATCCAATGATCAGCCTTAGCGACATTGCTTAGTTTACGCAATCGCAGACCAAGCGGGCTATGCCACTGCGCTAGTGGGCTCCTTAGACTAGACAAGTAGTAAAAGATTTATTCAATAAATACCAAACATAAACTATGAAACTGCGGTTGCTTATTTATATAACAGAGAAAACAGTATCGAGATCGTCATGTCAAATTTTAATGTAAGATAACTTGTCAAAAATGTACATAGAAACGTTGCATCCCTTGCCACTTGGCCCCTGAATCCTTTGATCAGTACCTATCCAAATGAATTGTTAAACCTTAATGTTATTTTTATAATGTTCAATACGCTGGGCATCATCCATCACTTGTCTTTTGATCTCCCCATGGATGGAAGAATGATATGGAAGAGAATATAAGGAGAATGGCGAATAGTCCATGCGGGCCCAGTCGGACCTGAAAACCAATTTGTACTCCTTTGAGGATTGAACCAGGGACTTCGGAATCTAATTCCGTTGGGCAAACCAACTAGAACGGAGAGGCGGTTAAAACACTTACAAATACTGCGCTGATAGAATGTTTACTTTGTAAATATCAACCGTTGGTCGATCGAGTTGCGGAGAGTGGAGCTGAGGAACGTGCTAGGGATTATCAAGTCCAGTGCAGGCTGTTGGGGCTTAAAGGAACTGTTTATAGGTTTTGATCCTGCGTTTGGAGTTGGGATTAGGAGGAGACCTTGCGAAATAAGGTCAGTCTAACCCTGATAGTGTATCGAGGATTAAGGTTAAAACTAGCAAAGTCTTTGTGTGTTTAAAGTCAAGGATTAGGTGACATCTGCAGGAGAGATTAGGGTGGTGACAATTGCATATTTCTTTGCCGTCACAACCCGGATAACCATGACACACTACCATCATTACAGCGTATATATTTCTTAAACATTAGAAAGGAAAACAGGTCAGAAAATGTTCTGCGGGAATCAAACCCGCGGCCTCCGCAATCCGGGCTGCCTATGCTATTCGGCCGTTACGGCCACTAGGGCATTAAATAAACTTGCCAAAAACATGTGCTAAAAACATAGCAATCGCAATATCCAAAGCAGGTATTTCTACGAATACCATGCATTCAGTTTAGCTTGGGTTTCCTTTCAAAATATTTGAACATTATTACAAGTTAGAAAAATTACTATAAAGAAAATGAGGTCACGATTTTTATTATGATACGATAGGTATATACACGTACATACAACGGTACTACTCATATAGGTTCATAATAGCTACTGCTTAGATTAGTACAAGTGCAGGGAGAAGATAAGCTACATAAAAACAAAAATTAGACCACTTACCTGGTGGAAGTCTTCAGCCAAAACGTTGGCGCATTCGCTCAGTGTCTCACATAACAGGTACCAATAGCCTCCTAGCATGTAAGTCAGGATCTCGAGGAACACGTACGGTATCAGTTGCAACGGTTTAAAGTGCACCATGGTTAAGTGGGTGATGATGACTGTCGTTGTGGAAAGAACTGGTATTACGACGGCTATGGCCAAAGATTTTTTGTACATCTTTATGGGCAGGATTCTTCCGGAGAGTTGCCTGTAAGCCGTCTGAAATTGTGACATAATTATCGTTAAAACATACAGCTAATTAAATCATAATAATATATGAAATCATAAGTAACACCTATTTATCCCCGAAGGTGCAGGGTTCAAAGGCACCTAAATTGCAGGTAGTATATTACTAGGTGATACAATAAATGACGGGGTACAGAAGAGAGTGGAGAAAGACGAGATACTGCGCCGACGCCAAATTGTATGGGATAAGGGCAAGGTGATCATGATTACTAGGTGATACAGTAGAAACGCTGCTGCACATCCTTCATCACTGTTTAAACCCTTAATCCCCTTGTATGACAACCGCGGAAGAGATTTGGGGTGGTGACAATTGTATTCTGCTCAACCGTCACTACACGGCTTAATGTAAATTATAAGCAAAATGTAAATTTAAAATAATCTTCCTTACCTCAAAATTAACCCATTCATTGAGTACTCCAGCTATTTTGCGCGTCTCATACCACAGTATAGGAACTACGATCATTGGAAATAGGTACACCGTAAATAAGTACTCTATTACCGCTTCTTCGAATTTCCCTTCCGCCGTCCTTAAGATTTGCACTTTATGAAGAGACAAGTAAAGCACGTAGGCTATCATAGTTATATACATGCCTAGGGAATAGATCATTGAGGCTGAAGCTATTTGGAAGTCGTTTCTCCCAGGAGTCACCCTGGTCAGCGGTAGTACTCCCATCACCCTCAACACAGTAAAGACGGGTTTGATGTTCTCGTAGACGATGTCTCTGTTGATTTTTGGACTTATCAGGTTGTTGTTCAAAGGCTCTACCGCGTTGGGCGAGCTAGGCTTCAAATAGGGGGTTCTGGCCGGCGTAACATCCAGAAAGACTAAGTTGCTCTTCTGTTTCTCTTCCCCTTGGTTGAGATATCCATTAGGATTATTCGTTGACGGGAAAAGAGAGTTGTGTGTGTAATAGGACATTTTGCCCAGACAACTGGCGGGTTAAGCACCGACTGAGTTTCGGAGAGTCAGCCTAATGATGCCGTAGCGTCAGCGTAACATATTTCAAAGGCGACAAGTTGATTGAAGCTCCGTGCGCGGCTTGGCGGCCTTGCGTTAATATTTCAATGTGTACTTCACCTTGAGCCAAGACCTTAAGTCGTTAGATGAAGGTAAAACGTTTAAAGTTTCAACGGGTTTCATAACATTTCCTTGTTTTCAGATTACTACAGTTGCAACGAAATTATAAGCCACATATTAATTTTAACATTTTAAGGTTTGTTTTCGAATGTAATTTAAAATCTAGATTTTTTTCTAATTAATAAAATGTGCGTAGCGTTATTTATACGATAATTAGATTGTCCTGTAGAAAAAAGAAAATCTGATCAAATTACTTTATAAAGAAAGAAAATTACGAAAAAACATTTATTTATAATTTCATAGCGTTTTCATTCATAATTCTGATTAAATTTATTCAATGAAGGGCTGTGTGGTGGACGGGACGGGAGAGCAGAATACAATTGTCACCACGGTCTCTCCTATGGATGTACGAGGCCACATGCACAGACATGAGGTAATGGGCAGCAGCGTTCCTCCTATACCACCTAACAATATACTGCGATCTACATGCCCGATAGATGGCAACAGGCTACCTATTACCTACATAGGACATAACATAATTTGCAAAACGCAGGTGTTAATACACACTTAACAAATATGCGTGATTTGTGTTCCAAGTGTGTAATTTAATCCAAAAGCCTCTAGTATTCTATTCACGGACCAATGAACGCGAGTGTATTCTTAGTAACGGATTTTGAACTACTAAAACAGGGGAGATTCGGTTAGTTAGAGGACTTATGATATATTCAGGGAAATTAACATAACGGTGCCACTTGCTTATCTTGTGATACGTATAATGAGACACCGTAATTGTCACGTAGAAGTAGGCACTTACCTGTTAAGTAAACTAAGAATCTCGGCTCAAGTTAAGCCACTGCTCCAAGAAAGTAACTTAAAGTTTGTTTTGCAGCTTAAACTCTGAGAGCAGAATGGTGCGTTCAAAGAATGTGTGCAGAAACTACTCTGTTTTGCTAATTATGAATTCAGAGGAGTTTTGTGGCACCTGAGGTGTTTTAAGCTCTTAAAAGTCTATCTGGGTCATTCTACTTAAAAATTGACTACATACATACATAAATCAATCACGCGTATTTATTCCCGAAAGGGTAAGCAGAGATGTATTGAATTTTGTTACATAAATCGTCAGAAACTTATTTTATTTCAATGTCACATGATTACAATCAACGAAAAATTTAAGCGCTCAGTATTTTTTCTTCGTTTCTTTTGACTAATTGGTTCAATTATCATTATTACATTATTAGATTCTTTGATGACAATTACTGAGTTTTTTACATTAAACTACTACTATAACATAATGGTTTTTTATGCTTGAAAAGCCGCACGAGACGTCAAATAACGTTAATGAGTACTTAACGTCAAAAAATGACAATTCAAAACCAGTCGCTATTCTTGCCGGGTCTTCAGATTTGAATGAGAAAAACAGTAACAGAGGTCCCGGGTTCGAATCCTGGTAGGGGCAAACTATGTGATGACCACAAATGTTTGTTTCCGAGTCATGGTTGTGTATATGTTTATGTATATATTTTCAACATTTATATACATAATTATACTAAAAAGATGTCCGTCATCTAGTATCCATAACACAAGTGCTTAGGCTTCTTACTTTGGGCTAGATGATAGGTGTGAGTGTAAAAAAATATTCAAAAGATACTAGTAGAAAATACCTCCGGAAAAATTAACAATGCTCTGACAAAAAACAACCAAAGGAATAAAAGAGGCACCGACCGATGGGAAGAAAGAGCTCCGATATTTCTTTGTTAGAGCAAGGGCCCGGACAAATGTCTATTGATGGGTTCACCCTGGATATGACCCTGTCCAGAAGCCGCGCGAGTTAGATGCGTTCCATTATGCATTGCTCTCTACAAAGGGCTTCAGTAAACTTGTATAGCATACAGCCAGTGATGTACTCGAAGTCGCTGAAAAAATTCGCGTGTATCTCCCTCCATCTGAACAGGCACTAAAGGACGTCTCTTTCAGTATTGTAGACAACCTTATTTATTTCGGGTCGTGCTCTTTGTTGATACATTTGTCTCTTTCTTGTTTTGATTTTTATTTCAACATTATATAAATATTAGAAAAATTATCACAAACAAATTTGTGGTTAGAAAAAGTTCGAAAAATTATACTCTTGATGCGGGAATTGAACCGGGCAGATGCGATGACGCATCAAGATTATAATTTATCGAACTTTTACATATATCCCCGAAGGGATAGGCAGAGGTGAACCAGCACCCACGTTTCACCAACTATGTCAAGTCCCATGTAATTGGTGGCGAGCCTAGTGCCATTTATAGGGCACAAAAGTCGCAGTATATTGCTAGGTGGAATAAGAGGAACGCTGCTGCCCAATCCTCATCACTGGTTTATCCTTAGTTGCCTTGTACGACACCCACGGGAGAGACTTGGGGTGGTGACAATTGTATTCTACTCCGTCGTCACCACACGGCGTACAAAGTAAAACGTACATACAAAGATTCATATATAAAATTTTCTAACAACAGCATACCCCAAGAGGGTTGTTGAAGGGTTTGAGGGTTGTGAAATTTTCAGCAGTATGGATTGGAATGTTGTCATCTCAAGAATTATTAGTCTCACCACATTAATGAATTAATTCACTCATTCACATGACTATTTTTGTCTACAGTATAGACCATACAGGCTATACTGTAGACAAACCCTACAGCCGTAGGCTTTTATACCCTATACCTATAATATCACTCTACGAAATATGTTGCAAAAAGGGGAAAAAATGATATTTTCCGACATCCACGTGAACGAAGTCGCGGGCTCAGCTAGTATATGATATGAATGTAAGATTTAGTCGTACATACTGCGCCGACTACAGATAAACTGGGAACAGGGCATGAACATGACGAATTGACCCGTGTTCTAGGTGTCCCGTAAGTGACATGACACTTGGGAATACCTACATAAATTTTCTTCCACCCTTTAATAAAACTCCAACATAAGGGACGAGCCTAAAAGTTGCAGATCACAAAACTAGTTTCATCCAGTTGTTAACTTGTACAGATGTTGAATCATAAGTAAGACGGTAGGACAATGCGAACACACGGACCTACAAGATACATACATACATAATTCACGCCTATATCCCCGAAGGGGCAGGCAGAGGTGAACCAGCACCCACGCTTCGCCAAACATCTCAAGTCCCATGTGGCGTCATGGTGGCGAGCCTATTGCCATTTATCGGGCACAAAAGTCGCAGTACATTGCTAGCCTAGGTGGTATAAGAGGAACGTTGCTGCCCATTCCTAATCATATTCAGATTTATCCTTAGTCGCCTTGTACGACACCCACGGTAAAGATTTGGGGTGATGATAATTGTATTCTACTCTGCCGTCTCCACGCTTTATTGGACACTAAAAAACCAAATAACAAAAAATGGGTACATCGTTGGTTTGTATGCTGTTGAGGTGGGAGCGAGGGATATAGCTAGCAAATCCCTATATTTATTACTGAAATAAATAAATAAATATTTTTACACTCACACCTATCATCTAGCTCAAAGTAAGTAGCCTAAGCACTTGTTTTATGGTTACTAGATGACGGACATATTTTTAATATAATTATGTATATAAATGTTGAAAATATACTACATAAACATATACACAACCAAGACTTGGAAACAAACATTTGTGGTCATCACAAAGTTTGCTTCTACCAGGATTCGAACCCGGAACCTCTTGGCCAATACCCAGCAATCTGAGCATTCGACCAAGGCCGTCACCTTGTGAAAGACCTTGACTTGTCTACAACTTTCGTAAGTTCTACACTGGAACATGTGTCTCAGGCAGCTCTCACGGAATCTTATCAAATTGAGCAGAGAGAGAACTTGGCAAAGGTGAGTGTTTACGTACTAGTGGGTCACAAATCCCAGGCGCTGCCACTGACTCGGCACCCGCAAGGTGAATCTATGCAATGCTAAGAGTTATCGTCTCTGATTCATTTGTAGGCTACTCTCCTACATTTATTTAGTTTATTTATAATAATTACATATATTATTAAACTATTTATTATTTTATCTATATATTACACTAAAAATACATAAGCTCATATACAACCTATTTATGTAACTGACGTGCACCCCGCGCCGCATCTAGCAACAAAATCAACAGGGTGTCGAAATTACACCACGACGCGAAGTGCACGTTGCTTTCTCTTAAATATTAATTGTAAATTATTTTTTAATGTAAATTGTGTATTTGTGTGTGTTTGTGTTATCCGTCTACTGGAGAACCAAAAATATAAACTTTGGACACTACACTGTGAGTTGGATTTCTTTCACACACCAAAATACCAAACATTATTTATTTCACATCGCTGTCTTTTTATAAGGTTGGTGTAAGGCAGGCTGTAAAACCTAAGCCAAACCTTTAGGAGTATGGATTGGAATGTGGTTATCTCAATCACTCTCTCCGTTCATCGGTCACTCGACACGGTCCTCTCCGACTAGCACCTTTCCGGTGTGATGGTTGATGTGAATCAAAAGGGAGTGGATGGCTTGATGATGTCTGACCGATATAAATGGAAGAGGAAACATACTGCGCCGCCCCAGATATACTGGGAAGAGAGCAAAAAGAAGAAGCTCTCTTTATCCTTAGTCGCCATGTACGACAACCGCGGCAGAGATGAGTGGTGGTGACAATTTGTACTCTGCTCCGCCGTTATGTAAGTGACAGAAAGAGTCATGCGGAGATCGATGAATAGAGGGAATTGAAGGGATGACAAAATTTCAATCCATATTTCTGAAAGCTTAACAGCCGGCTGTCTGCTTGACACCAACTCTCTTTGGAGGTGTTTTTGGAGGCTTGCTCTCCACCATTCAGGTAGAGGAAACCACCAAGGTGTATTATTGGTTTACTGCCACGTTCGCTGGAGTCCCCACTGCTGAGGCACGGGCCTTCCTTATGGATGGAAGAATATAGAGAGATTGAGTTATATATAACCCACTATGCTGGCCCAGTGCGGGTTGGTGGTTATTAACGACAACAGATGCAGCCGGTATCAACTGCGCTAGCGAGCTCCTCATCCGAACGAATAGAGAATACAAATATAAATTTTGACAGCTTCTTTTACATTTGACACGTCCATGTTGCTTTCTCCGTAATACGTCAGTTTCATACATTTGTATTGAACATATTCGTTTGAATAGACTGGCCACTTGTCTAGAGGGGCTGAACTCATTAAAAGTTCGACGTATGATGAATCAACTGCAAGGTTATATCAACCGCCTGTAACGGTCGCCGTCAGGGTCGAAGTGGTTTGTTTGACATTGCCGCCCTTATATTAATAAGGGTTTCACCTCGGAATTGACTTTGTATTGACGCTAATACATAACATTGAACACGTCAGACATTTTTTTCTCGAGTACATACATATATAAATCACGCCTTTATCCACGATGGGGTGAAGTAGCACCCACGTAATTTGTGTAAATAGTTAAATTATAATCCAAACATTTTTAGAGAAGATCTAAAAGTACCATATTATAAAGACTTCATTAAGATTTTGTAGAGTCTATTAAAGTTTATCTTTTGTTGGCAGAGGTGCGCGAAAATATATTAGTATCCACAGGAAGATGAAGTGGGTTGAATAGAAGAGGTCTCTTATAGAGATAAGGCCGCCGTTGCAAACCAAGTAAACTTTCATTATTATGCATTTTGTAATAAAGAGTATTTGATGTTAAAACCTTTTTACATGCACATCGATAAGTTGTACTAGGTATCGAATAGATGTGATGGAATCGAATCCGTCCGTGTCGGTGACAGCCTCCGTTCAAGGGTCCTCCATAGAGGGCTTGGAGATTTCAATATAACCTAGGAACCCGCATCTAAATCTAGTGATGCACTAAGTCGGGTGCGATAGCTCAAATCGCACATCGATCGATTATAATTGTTTGATTCGACAATTTTGTCACATATCTGTCGCCGCAATAATAATGTTATCATATTGTGTTACGACAATTTGTGATAAGATAGCAGTTCAGGGTTCCAGGTGAAGCTCGATTCCATCTTTGGCCCTTGCCGTCACTTACCATCATGTGAGGTGAAGGCCAAGAGCTTCCATGTCTAGTCTAAAAAAGGATTTTTTTATGATATTATGTTATGTCTGACTCTTTGTAGTCATGGTCCCTAATTATGTGGTCTATATTTGGCTTGAAATTATTTGCTTCGACAAGTTTCTTAGGTAGATGTGTTATTTTGGTGTTTATATTATGACTGACACTTTTTAAATACACCTTTAATAATTTATTTTTCATAAAAAACAACGTTCATTTAAAATGTCTGTATGTGAATAGGTCTACACTTTGTTTTACACAATTTTTACCACAAAGACGCCATCTTATTTTACTTATACGTAATTTATGTTCAAATCCATGACCATGACCCATTACATGTATGGATAATTTATTTATTTTATTTGTATTAATGTTTGTAATTAATTAATTAAAAACTTATTGTGATCCCTGTTGGTCGGAATAAATGAATTTATTATTATTATTCCATTTTTATTACATTTAAAATATATACAAAATCATATTTCTAAACATTACATTTTTACGATATAAAACATTAAAAAAAATTACATTTAAAAATACAAAAATGCATTTCCCCATCGGTAGCAAGATCAGAATGCCGGCTACCGGTGGTTAAGGATCCAGAGACAGGAACCTCCTCACTATACGCGCCGTGTCCAGAAGTACTGCCTTCTGCATCTGACTCTTGACCCAACCACCTAGCGCGAGCCTCTTAAGATGTTTATCGAGGCTCTTGGCTATTAAGCCATAGGCAGATATAACTATCGGAACAATAATTGCTGAATCGATGTCCCACATGTCAACAATCTCGTGAGCTAAATCAAGATATTTGTTTTCTTTATCTTTTTCGGCTTTCACAAAGTTGTCGTCATGAGGAACAGCGATGTCAACAATTATTGCGCGGCGTTCATGTCGATCTAATAATACAATATCAGGCTTATTAGCTACAATAGTCCTGTCTGTAATGATAGATCGATCCCAAATATCCCAATACAATGTGGCATGGCTATTTTCGAGAACCTGTTCTGGCACATATCTATAGTACGGCACCTCTGATGCTACAAGATTGTATTTCAAAGCAAGTTGTTGGTGTATTATCCTGGCCACTTGGTTATGTCTGTGCAAATACTCGCCATTTGCGAGACGAGAACAGCCGGAGATTATATGTCTGAGGGATTCACCCGGGCGATGGCACGCTCGGCAAACATCCACTATGCCATCCTTCAGAATAAACTTCCGGTAGTTATTCGTCATCACAACTTCATCGGTAATTGTACAGACAAAACCTTCGGTTTCACCAAAAAGGTCACCAAAACGGAGCCAGGAAACTGAGACTAGTAAATCTACGTTGGGCCCATGGAGAGCTCGGTAGAATCTGCCGTGTAACTCCTTGCTTTGCAACGTTGCGGTCCAGAGTACTAAGAACTATAGGTTTGCGCCAGTTTTCTTTAGCTAAAAATAGAGGAGTGAGTCCATTATCAACAGCAACTACATCTCTATGAATCCCCATATCGACCTGGAGAAAATATATCCTAAGATTGTTTATGTCGCGGTTATGTAGTGTCTTGGCATTTAAAAAGCCACGCACTTCCGCGGGATATACAATTTCATAGTCGATGAACGTGGGTGATGCATACGATGTGCTGTAAACAATGTACGAACTGTTCTATCCAGGGCATCCAGTTCAGTTTGAGTCCATTTAAGTATGCCAAAGGAGTACATCAATAGCGGCATGACCCAGCCATTATATGCACGAACCTTGTTTCCGCCCGACAAAAGACTCTTAAGGACTTTTGACAGGCGCCCCAAGAATCGCTCACATAATAACTGTTTCATGTCGACGTCTTTGATGCCTAATGCCTGTGACATACCTAAATATTTGTAGGTTTCGTTTACGGAGAGAGATCTAAGGTGAATGGATTCCGAGAGTTGTATATCCGCGGATTCCACTATCGGGCCACGCTTTACATGCATGACAGCACATGTGTCCACACCAAATTCCATTTTGATAGCGTTACTGAAATCATCAGTAACCTTCAGTAAGGCTGTCAAATGGGAGCTGCTATGGGCAAATAGTTTCAGGTCATCCATGTATAGCAGGTGTGATAATACTTGACCACTTCTCCGTAAACGATAGCCTAATCCTGAACTCTCGAGAAGTGTACTCAGAGGGTTCAGGGCCAGACAAAACCACAGTGGACTCAGGCTGTCACCCTGGAAAATGCCTCGCTCTATTTTTATAGGATCTCCGTTGCCCAGGATCCGTCGAGTTTCTGGATAGAAGAGGACCGTTCTCCACTGTCGCATACACGATATCAAGAAAGTGCGTAGAGTTGTATCTATTTTATACAACTCTAGCACTCTCATGAGCCACGAGTGCGGCACGGAATCATAGGCCTTCTTATATAATCTATCCAGGAAGTTGACAAATTCCTTCGATTTCGGTGAACCTGTTGATTAATAACCATGTCAATGAGGAGTAGCTCCTTAGTACCACGAGCCCCATTCCTACATCCATTTTGAGAGGCGGACATAATAGAATTTTGATCAATATGTTTACTAATCTTGGATCTCAAAATGGATGTAAGAATTTTATAAATTGTTGGCAGACAGGTGATAGGTTTATAATTTTTGGGTTGCGTAGTACTACCAGATTTAAGGAGCAGATGGGTTATGCCAGTTGTCATAAATTCTGGGAGCGAACAAGATAATAAAGCGTGCTGAAATTGGGTTGCTAAGCAAACATGCGAGCTTTATAACCATTTATACCAGAAGTTGTGCAGTCCGTCTGGGCCTGGAGATTTCCAGTTGGATCCAGATTATTATTATTACATTTACAGCTTTCATAACATAATAAGAGTTGTTTATGTTATCATTGTATTTATATCGCTTTGTAAACTATTGAATAGCTGTGCTCTCGGATTAAATCAATATCGCCTTTTTACCATAATTTGCGCGCATTAATTGTAACCAATAGAAGCACCGAATTAGAAGTTGCTAACCTTTAAAATGTTAAAAGACATCCTTTAAAATCATCCTATTTATTTTTAGTAGTAAATTAACCAGTATTTTTATCGAAGAAAGTCTCGAGCGAGACATCGTTTAGATAATTGAGTTTCCCGCCACTGTACGTTACTACTGTGAGCTGGTTTAGATCAAATTTCGAACTGTCAATGGTAGTACCAACAATCTACTGGATGCTCTTCCAGGATATAATACGATCCTTGCCTACGATTCGGAAGATAGTCTGATGTAGGATTTGCTGACACTTTATGGTGGTTGGCTGTTTAGCAATGAATGGATTGAAAATATAATCAATTGAAAAAAGAAGAACGAAGAAGAACAATGACATTTTATTATTTGTAAAAATTATTACAAAGATATTGTCGAGAAAAATTATTACAAAAATTATTGGGGAGGATGTGGGTTCGATCCCCGCATCAGAACATTATATTCTTTTTCTGACCACTTTTTCTCCAGTCTTTAATAATGTCTCTCTCTACTGTTGTTAGAGCACAGGCTTCCCAATTGAAGAAGATTATTATTATATTATTAATCTTGCAACAACAAAGTAGATCATGACGAGATAGACGTCTTTTTAAAAATGTCTTAACGTATCTCTATTATTTTAAATAACGAAGAAAAAACGTCAATTTCACCAGAAATACTGCCAATCGCATAGCATTCCATAATAACACTTTTATTTTTTAATTAACAGACAAACAAAGGAAGACCCAGTAAGAATATTCATGGAGGTCGTACTCGAACCACGTAAAATGCAAGCAAACGAACGAGATTCCTAAGTTTTCTTTGAATTTGCATTAAAAAACGGACCTAACCCTCTTTGTTCTTGGCACGAACGCAGAGAGCATTAAAATGTGATTAAAATAACGGGAACACATTTTTGGGTTGATTATCCAATTTGATTCCCATTCGGGTTGAAATATTAACTGCACTTACAATTTAATGGTTGTATATGACAATGTGTGAAATGGCTAACGACCGGATATTTGTTTTGATGGTCGGTTTGGTCGAATGTTCAGATCGCTGGATATCGGCCAAGAAGTCCCGGGTTCGAATCCTGGTAGGAACAATTATTTTGTGTTGAACACAGACATTTGTTCCTGAGTCATGAATGTTCATGTTTATGTAGTATTATTTTAAATGTTTCTATATGGTTATTTTTAATACACCAAAAACCTCGCAGGAGTAGATAGCTGACACCAGAAGCAACAATGTTTATTTTACTACTTTTGATGATTCGTAAGATTTCATTTTCAGACAAAGTTAAATGCTAATTTAATTTACCGCTCTAACTGCCGCACTCAGAGACGTCAATTAAAGATATTGAGTGCTTAACGTTAAAAAATGACAATTCAAAACTAGTCGCTATTCTTGCCGGGTCTATGGTCTAGATTTGAATGAAAATTTTTGACATTAAATACTCATTAAAGTTAATTGACGTCTCTAAGTGCGGCAGTAAAAGTCAAAAACTCTACGTACACCTACTTGGATCAGCACGGGCCTAGCGTAGCGTCGTCCTTTCGTTTATGAATGTAAACTAAACCCCGAATACAGAAACGCTAATCAAAGTTTGAGTCTTGCTTTACATTTAAATATTGTCAAAATTGACGTTTTTCCATACTAATTCTGACAGGTAATGTCCACTTAAGTTTTTAAGCAGTGCCCCAAAGATTAGCGTTTCTATATTCGGGGATAGACGTATAAATGTCACGAAAGTACAATGAAAACTTAAAAAATTAATTTTGCGCAATGTATTGCGTTATATTAAAACTCATATAACAAACATTGTTGTTTATGATGTTAGCTATCTAGCCATGGGAGGTTTTTGGTGTTTTAAAAATAACCCTAGGTATATATGTATAATTATTATGTAATATTAAAATTTGTCCGTCATTTAGTAGCCATTGCACATGTGCTTTATGCTACTTTACTTACTTTGTGCTAGTGATAGGTGTGAGTGTAAGAAATATTTATTTATATACCCAAACATACATACATACATAATTCACACCTATATCGCCGAAGGGTTAGGCAGACGTGAACTAGCACACACGCTTCGCCAATTATGCTAGGTCCCATGTAATAGGTGGCGAGCCTATTGCCATTTATCGGGCACAAAAGTCACAATACTTTGCTTGCTGGTATAAGAGGAACGCTGCTGCCCATTCTGCTCATCACTGATTTATCCTTAGTCGCCTTGTACGACACCCACGGGAGAGATTTGGGGTGGTGACAATTGTATTCTACTCTGCCGTCACCACACGACCATTCATTTATATTTTTATTTATATTATTGGTTTTCATTGTTCATCGTCATTACCATTCAACTTGTCCACTTCTACGACATACGTGGGATGAGTTTAGGCTGGCAGTCTACATTTTTTCCGCTTCCAAGACTATCATTGAAGACGGTTACCATCGCAATTCTTTTACATAGTCCAGATTCATGCTAATCTAAGTCGAGAGATGTAATTCATCCCTAATGTGCAATTCCCGAGATCGATCCTGAACCAAAAACCTGACATTAGGGAAAGGTCAAACATACAATTAGCCGAAGAGAATACCCATTTAATTCCAAATTACTTTTCTTGCCGCGACGATTGCGGGCGGGCAATTTTTTTTAATAAGCGCACCGGAGCTAGCCAAGATTGTGCTTTCTTGCGCGGTAACAAGTTTTTAAATGGATTGTCCTAGGTTGGGTCACCATCGGCCGGGAACAATTTACCTAATTTACCTAAAGCTCCATTAACCCGACCGCGGTACAACTAAATTTAATCGTGGCGTCCCCAAGGAACTCCACTGCTAATTATTCTTCTCCATTACCACGTAAATAGGCTATCGTTCCTGCTAATGCGTACAGTTACTCAATCTAGATGAGTTGATTTATCTAACGTTGCTAATTAAGTTTCGATTCAAGGTTATGGTGATTGAAATGGATTGCATTGCAGTTATAGGTAGTTTAAGTCATGTTTCCAATTTGGACAATACGTATTTTCAGGATTCAAGAGTAAATAATTGCCGTGTGGTGACGGTAGAGTAGAATACAATTGTCACCACCCCAAATCTCTCCCGTGGGTGTCGTACAAGGCGACTAAGGATAAATCTGTGATGAGGAATGGGCAGCAGCGTTCCTCTTATACCACCCAGCAATGTACCGCGACTTTTGTGCCCGATAAATGGCAAAAGGCTTGCCACCTATTACATGGGATCTAACATAATTGGCGAAACGTGGGTGCTAGTTCACCTCTGCCTACCCCTTCGGGAATATAGGCGTGATTTATGTATGTATGTAAGAGTAAATTAACATCTAACTAATCATCTTCATAGTTGACGTGCAAGGAAATAAGAGGTATTATTCAAATAATCTTTCTGTACGTAGGGTAACGATACCCAAAACGGACATGTTGCCTAAAGCGGGTACTTTAATTTGTCTATCAGTGGTCGCCCGCGGCTTCGCTCGCGTTAAATTTGGTTTTTACATAGCGTTCCGCAACAATGCGTATAGCCTTCCGCAACAATTGGACTATCCAACACAAAAATAATTTTTAATTTGAACCAGTAGTTTCTGAGATTTTAACCAAACAAACAAACAAACTCTTCAGCTTTATAATATTAAGTATAGATAAAATTCATTTTAAAACGAATATACTCCCGTCATCAGCTTTATTTAAACCTCCTTGTCTTCTTAGGTGTATGGAAATTATGGTATTCACCAGAGTAGGTACCCGCTTTAGGCAGCATGGCCGTTGTGCGCCCTCTTCCCCAACGACGATTTATTTGAATATCTTTTAAAATATTTTTCATTTCCCACAGAAAAAGCGTTTTTGCACTTCAATATCCGAGTGCAAAAGCCGTTTTTATCCTCTTATCTAGAGGATAAAGTAAATTTGAATTTAGAACATCGTATGCATTAAGTTTGTGAATTCAAAACATCATTAAACCTATTTAATTCTACCACCTTGGTGCCGAAATTATCATGCAACCTTTTTTAATTTGTTAAAAACTAGGTATCTGAACCTTCTTGGTATACTTTTATATAATTTGCTTTGCGCGCGCCATTTTCTTTTCACGTCATATACTTGCAAAAACCTTGGAGTTCCGGGGCGGTCAATCAGCTTGGCGTCAATCTTGCTTTAAACATTTTGATTGTCTACAACGCATGCTTGATGCTTGAGTCAAGCATTTAAAAATCAAACAGATCTACTGTTTGATTTGTTTGACCTAACAACGGAACGGAACAAAAACACACAGAAAATCAACGTGCTTGATTCAAGCTGATTGACCGTCTCGGAACTCAATTAGGGACGGTCATTTTGATTAGGTACATTACAGGTTTTAATATGGCAAGTAGAAAATAATATTGTGGTGGGTGTATCTGGATGAATGTTTCGGGTATGTCTAGGTGGATGCGTGTATTGTGGGTGTATCTTAGTGGATGGGTGTGTGTTATGGGTGTGTCTGGGTGGATGTTGTGGGTGTGTCTGAGTGGATGTTCTGGGTGTATCTGGGTGGGTGTTGAGGGTGTGTTTGGGTGGATGGGTATGTGTTGTGCAAATTTCTGGGTGAAAACAGATACTGTTGTGATTATAATTTTTTTTTGTATTTTTTCCGTTTCCTCGCTGAGAGGGGATGAAAAGTTACGTGTTGCACTTGAGTGTAAAGATTTTTTACCTTGTGCTCTTTTGATTCCGTCGCTAACGCTCAGCTCGCTAGCTCGGTCATCAAAATCAAGCACGCGGTTAAAAAGCAACTTTGCACTCACGAATAACAAATAACTATTATTATCTGTTGGCGGACTATATCAAGAAGTGTGCTACTAGGGTGACATAGCGATGAGATTATTAGCTATTTAAGAGGGCCTAATATTTGCTTGTTATTCGGTACGGTCCACGCCACGGGTTAAAGGGATCTTAATAACATCTACGGTCTCAGGGGAAATACATGAACAGATTAATTTTCACCGGATCGTGATTGGAAACAAATGGATCCGCGCATGTTTAGGGAAATAGGGCGCGGGTAGAAACACGACAGCTGATTTTTTCTTTCATTTGGAAATTTTCAAAAGGAATGGTATATACACTATTCCACAGTGTCATGTCTTCAGTATTTACGTCCCATGTTGACAATATTGAAATGGATATTTCAAATATTTGCCGCATGTTGACGGCAGAGCAGAATACAATTGTCACCACCAGCATATCTCCGGCGGGTGTCGTACATGGCGACTAAGGGTAAAGACAGCGATGACAAAGTCAAAATTCATTTATTCATATCTGGTATGATTACAATACACTTATGAATCGTCAAGACGCTAGATACCGAAAACCCGTGTGTCCAAGAAAAAAAAAATAGTGGAGTGCGCAGCATGCCTCAGTCTGTAATGATAGGTCTCCCAAACCCGCCCACGCCCCGATCCGCAACGAAGCGCCTACCCTGCCGCGTTCAATACCAAGATGGTACTAAACGCATCAGGGCCCAACGCTCCGCTAGCAGAACGGCACGCAAGTAGGCTGTAGAGAAACCCACCATTGTCAACGAGTTATGACATTGCAGGTACATTGTAAATTATGCACCAAATACAATCCCACAACTCGCCAATCACATAAACCGAAACATGCCGCGCACTACCAATCAACCCCCCAACCCCCACCCTATCTATACGGACACACAAGTTTTCAATATCTAGCGAAAAATCTACGCCATCCGTTCGTAAGGCCCTGTTCTGAGAAGAACGGGCAAGAAACTCAGTCGGGTATTTTCCTCCCTTAGTTACATATATAATATATAATCTAAATTCAATGAAAATTTAATGAAAATTTAATGATGAGCGTGAGAGATGAGCAGCAGCGTTCCTCTAACGCTACCTATATCTATAACCCATTCACTTGGGCTTGAGACAAAATGTAAAGAATCTTGATATGTCTCTTCATCTACGAAATGCTATAGACAAATAAAACTGATAGCTGCTTTGAAATATTGGTGTTACAATTTTTGTATTTTATATTATTAGAGATATATGACATCAAGTTTGTTTACATTTTGTTTCAAGCCCAAGTGAATGGGGTATAGCACCACCTCAATCATTCTAAGGTTTATCACGCCTATTACGGAGCACGTAAACTGAATCTTCATAATTATTCAGTCAAGTCCAAGGGCTAATTAAAAAAGGAGTGAGTACCTAAACTTCGGCAAAACATCGGGCTTATCCTGAATTCGTGGCAGCCCACGGCCGGCCCGTTCCGGTCCGATTGCCGCGCATTTTATCCTGTTGACTCCCACATTTATTTGGAGGGCAGACGGAATTTTTAAGCGCCTTAATTAGTTTAAGGGTCGAATGTGCCTCACATGTTTTTTGGGCAACGTGACTTGACATTTCACGCGGAAAGTAACTTTTGGGCGAGCCGTTTATCTTAGGGCTCGTACACATAAACACGATACGATGTCGCAACTTCATGCGCGACCCTCCAAGAGACGGTGGCGGGGACCCTCTAGATGTCAGCGGGGGTGGGTGATGCGGGGAGGAGGGAAAACTTGCTCTCAACATCCAGAGTGCCCCGTCCCCGCCACCGTCTCATACCGCAGGAAGGTCGCGCACGAACTTGTCGGAATATAATCTACGATGACGCATCGTGCTACGACGCCTGGTCATATCGTGGGAATCTGATCCAACAATTCAATAAATAATATTTATCGAACTGTCGAACGAACGAACGAATAATATTATGATTAAATATACATAATATGTCGATTTCGAGAACTATGTCATAACTTATTTTTATGTTTCATTTAAAATCCGGTGTCGTTTATATAAATAATAAGTAAATTAGGTTAGTCAGTTAGTAAATAATAGTGTATAATAACATTTTGAAAACGGACATATTCCCGCTATCGTCGTTGTCTGCTCCCTTAAGGAGGCAGGAAGGATCAATCTTACCACCTCTCGCCTCGCTTTAGGTAGCATGTCCGGTTTGGACCACCTTCCCCTATGTAAGTATGAAATTGTGCAGAAACTTGGGTGTTAATTCACCTCTGCCTACCCCTACAAGCATATAGGTAAAAAGGCGTGATTCAGATTTAGTAGGGGAATCATGCAATATTTATATTCCACTGCGGAAAATAATTGCGTTAATAAAATCGCACGAAACGGCAGATCCAAAAGATGCAAGAAATATTAATATTAAGTGAATTGATGGAGTTTTCGTGCCAATGACCAACGCAAAGCCGCAATGCGTGTGTTTAACGTAATGACTTTATGCTTTGCGATATTGTAATTTTTAAATTACAATTCCAAATAATTTTTTAAATAAAATAATTATAATATACGAATAAACATCTTTGTAATAAAATGTGGCAAACATTTTATTACAATGATGTTCATTCGTCAAAGTAATGTAAACTTATTCGATTATATGAACATGTTTGTTTACTTTCATAAATTATTGCCATCATCATTACGCAATAAAAAATTGCGGCGGCGTTGAAAATGGTTTTATTTCATAACAGAATCATAATTCTGTTGAAAGTACATAAAAAAGGGCCAGGTCAAGTGTAATCAAAACCGACGGGCATGCATGAGAACATTAATGAGATTGAATGTAGCGCCAGAAGTGTGTAACGATCGTAGCAAGTGGAAAGAAGTGATCTCTGCCTACTCCCATAGGTGCGATGTATGTATGTATTCCTATACATTACGAGGCCTAGAGGTTTAGGTGATACATAATTATAACTGACGACAGTATTTTCATTCTTTGTCTAATTGTAACCTCAACGTACCTATATTCGTGAATTCTTGCTATTTCTGATATATTTTCATGAAGTTTGACGAGGCTCACACAGATTCACAAGCATCGTTGGTTCCTAGTAAAACTAGCGGATATTGATGTCTCAATCAAGCTGTTTTAAATTCTAGAAATATTGAGCTACTAGTGGTCACCCACGGCTTCGCTCGCGTTAATATAATAAATAACCTATAGCCTTCCTCCATCCAGCATAAAAAGAATTCTTCGATTTGATTCAGTAGTTCCCGAGGTTCGCGCGTTCAACCAACCAACCAAACAAACAACGTCTTCAGCTTTATCATATTAATATAGATAAAACAGAAGATACCCAATTCCATTTCCTAGTTCCATAGCAGCCTCGGCATGGACAGTAGAACCTTCATAAATTATTCAGGTGTTCGTTCAGCGACAAATCCTGATAAAGCCCTGACAAAGAGTGGGAGCTCTATGTAACCAACAGTTTTAAACTGTTTTTATTATAGACTCCATTGTAGACGGCACATGTCATGATAAATCGATAACTATTGTCGTTTTCATTGTTTTCATGTCCCCATTGCTCGGGCACAGGCCTTCCCTATGAGTGGAAGAACATAGGTAAAATGAGCCATAGCCACACACCACACTGAAATAGATTGGAATAACCATGCATGGCCTTAGGTATTCATTGAAAGATGAATATAAGTTGTTACAGGCACAACCTGTTTGTGAACTAATTTAAATAAATAAATAAATAACTTTTGTTTTAACATGTCGGTGCTTACTTTAAGTATCCAATCTTATTCGTTATGTTCTGTTCTGTCCTGTTCTGTTCTTGTTGTTCTTCTGTTTTGTTCTATCTTGTTCCCAGTTTATCTGGGGTCGGCGCAACTCTTCCAATAATATTGGTCAGTTGGTTTGACTCCATTGTTATCGTGAGTTGTCGTAGCTTTTGTTGATCAACCGTGACTCGGTTACTCGACACTTTGTTTGTGTAGCGTTATGACGTAGCCGCTGCATTATACATACATAATTCACGCCTATATCCCCGAAGGGGTAGGCAGAGGTGAACAAGCACCCACGCTGCAATATGAATGAATTTAATGATAGAAAACTTATCGAAACGGCCATGGTCAGAGAGACCGATGAACAGGAGAGAGTGATTAGGATGGCAACAATCCAATCCATACTGTTACCAAACCACTTTCGTGGTAAATTAAATATGGTTAGGGCAAGTTCTGCGGTGCTTATGATTGTATACATTACAAGTAAACTTGGCCGACGCAAACGTTACCTACAATACAGCGAAATTGCGTTCCTAAATCGCCAACAGCGAATCCCTTACAGTTTAATTACCGGAGCTCATCACGGGGAGTGTAGGATTCTCGTTAAATAGCCGAGATTAAATTTGACAGTAAATTGACAATGTCGGTCGGCGGAATTAACGGTAACCCGTGCTTGTAGCGGCTTGGTGATACTTTTATGCGACGGTGATAGCTGGATACGCTGTAATCACTGACCTCTATTATACAAGTCTACGCTAGACTGAAGGTTGTCATCCAAAAAATGATGCCATTTGATTATCGCTATCTTGGCGCTGATGACACTGGTGTACGAAGGTGAACGTCAACGGAACTATTAGAGATGCATTTGTTATGTCTAATACAAGCAACAAACGTCAAATTTAGTACCCTTGCCGCTCGAGGGGGCGCTTCAAATCGGCATAAGAAACATTTGACATTTTAGTAGACTTATTCAGTCCAGCGTACTTGTATAATAGAGGTCAGCGGTTGTAGTAGTATATTTTACACTTGCCCTTCTTCTTCCTGCACCCGAATGGTATTTTACACTATGTAACAAAAAATATAAAATCCATATTTATGATAGTTTTCTTAAAAATTCTAACTGAGATACATTGATATTTATTCTTACAAATGCAATTTTTTATCTTTCGTCTTCTTCTTTTTCCTCTTATTTAATATATCGTCTTTTTTTATCTCCTTTTTGAATGTTTACGCCATTCGTCATATTGGATTGCAATTATCTATAAATCGCAACGTGTACCCGTTCTAATAATAGCACACGGTCCCAGAATAAAACGGACACAGCACCTAAAAATAAACGCCCAGCTCAAACAGAAATCATGCCCGTCGAAATCTATTAGGAAATGAATCCGTACAACCTCAAAGAAGATAAAACGGCAAAGACAAAGTGGTACTCATCCAATTGAATGAAATGACTCGTTCATTCCTATGAGCTTATAAAGGATGATCTAATTTGTAGAACGATGCACGACTCCTTTCTGATCCTTTATTGGGTACATTTATTAGCTTTTAGCTACACCCCTTCGATTGATCTAGGGGTTGTTAGTTGATTAACCTGTTGTATTTACTGATATTCGGGCGTTTGCCTCGCATGATTAAGATTGTTTCCTTCTTTCTTTTGTACTTTATTTTAAACTAGTAGTGGCCCGCGGCTTCGCTCGCGTTAATGTCGGTTACTAAATAGCCTTCCTCGATAAATGGACTATCCAACACAAAACTTATTTTTCAATTTCATTCAGTAGTTCCTGAGATTAGCGCGTTTAACCAACCAACCAACCAAACAAACAAACTGTTCAGCTTTATAATATTAGTATAGATATTTTGTATGTATTTTATGTTACCTTCTTCCTCCTGCCCTGTTCCCAGTCTATCTGGGGTGGGCGCAGTATGTTTTCTCTTCCATTCATATCGGTCAGACGTCATCAAACTATCCACGTCCTTTTGATTCATTACATCCTTCACTATCACACTAAAATACTCTTATAATGACAGACTCGAAAAGTCTCATAAACCACAAAGAGAATCAAAAGAAAATCTTCCAGTTGCCTACATTTATTTAAATTTTCCTGTACCAATAAACTTCTTTGTCATTCTCGTGTAAAAAACCTCCCATTGACCTCTGCCAAATCTCAGCGGCTTCGGTATGGATTCACCCAAACGACCCACAGGGTATGCATTCCCTCTTATTGCCTCCTTATCTGGGGGACTACCGTTCCGTGGAAATCACGCCACAAAGGACGCTTTAAACTGAGCCGGTAAAGCCGGATCCAGATGAGTGTAACGTGTAATGTAATCTAACGTGTAATGTAACACGAATTGTACGTCCAGACGAGTTAGTGTAACGCTCGTAGTGCCGTCCGTCCTAACGTAGAATTCATGTTACATTACACTCTTAAATCTCTCTGAATCACGTCACGCCACACACACACTATAGATTACATTACACTTTGCACTCGTCTGGATCCGGCATAAGGTGTCGTGACGATGGTCGAATCCAATAGTATGAAATTTCAAAGAAAAAAACTAAATCCGGGCATCGAACCCGCGCCTTCTCCGATTGTCGCATCAATACATACTTTTCGAAATTGTTCTGACCCGGGTGCTAACACCTCTGCCTAAACCTTCGGGGATAAATGTGCGTGATTTATGCATGTACAGACTTTTCTTTCATTTACTTTGTAATCATTTTTATACATGTCTATCTACATTAATTATCCCCAAAGGGGTGGGCGGTAAGAGATAAATTAACACCTACATTTCGCCAATTATATTAGGTCCCATTGATATTAAAGAAGTAGAGCGCCCAATGGAACACAGCAATAAATATTTATGTTTCCTTTTCAGAAATGCCTCGCACATACAAAACCAATCACTTCAATGACATTATAAAAATATGACGAAGATGTTATGACAGCAGCGCTAATAATAAAAAGTATGAGTAGGTATACTTGTTTTGCTGTTATGCTGCTGTTCAAACACATAATATAAATGAGAAAGTTATATGAAATACTTGAAAAACGCCCTAACGCGGCGCGTCCTTTTCTTAGCCTGTTGTTCCTCGTTACGACGCACTTCTAAGCATTCTGCAGCGAAGCTTCAGAACTTCATTTGTTGAGAAAAGCGCTTACTAGAAATTCTTATTACGTCCGCACACGTATCATCTAGGCGAATGGAGATTGCGCTATCATCATCATAAATGTCCCCACTGCCGGGGCACTAACCTATACATAATATAAGGTAGGCCCTAGCATACAATACATAAATCACGACTTTCTGTACGTACGTCAGTTTCGTACATTTGAATTCTATACGTTCGTATAAAGAGCAGTGTCTAATATTTTTGAATGCGTAGCGCCCTTTACAGGTTGATAAATATACACAGACAAAGAGTTGGTCTCTAATTCGTTTAATTCTTACTGAAAGCGTGTTGTGCTATAGAACCTGGCCTTTTCCTTTTGACGGAGACCCCCTGAGTAAGCAAAACCCCCGGAGACACTCAGTGACCCTGCAAGGGTCGTCACAGATTGAAAAACACTGATCTAGAAGGATTGGTCTCTCGAAAAAAACGCTCAATAACGGTCGAACAAAAGTTGGTTGCTGACCATCCTCTACACTACAGTAAGGTTTTCTACACCTCCGATCACAGAAAATTGAAATACTTATCATATTTTTGCGTGTCAATGACTTTCTCTATACATAATTTGAGTACGGTCCAACTTTCTTCTGATTCCGTGAGAGCTTACGACGGTTCGGGACTGAAATATCACACATGAGGTTGTTGAGAAACCCCTCGACATAATATCTAGTTTCCTAACGTTTTTGTCAGCGACTCTCAGTCGGAATTTCAATTGACCCAGGGCGTAGGGACTCAGCAATATTTTTATTACTGTCCATTCCCCATTGGTTTCATTTATTTGTAGGTATCTATCTTTAAATGCACACGGATACGCTTGAGAAAACCCAAATATAATTTGGACTGATCGCGTATTTTTTCAAAAGTAATTGCATATTACTTAAAGTTTACTAATTTAGACGTCAGTATTTTTTATTAAATACAGCAAATAAAAAAAATATATAAAAGAAACATGTGTTTTCTTCGTTAACAAAAGCACGTGAAACATTGAAAACGCGCGTTTGTATCAATAGGTTTTCGATATTTCAACTTGCTCAGAGAAGAGCAGGCAAGAATGAGTTTCTGCTCCTGAGTGCACGTTTTCATTCTCTCTTTACATGAAATTTGTAAAATTACATGAAAATAAAAGAAAGAAAAAATCGTGAAAGAAAAAAATTTGCTATCGGTCATTCGTCACAAATACTTGTTAACCACAATCTTATGCGCGGATCTATTAAAAATCGTTCCGACTGTGTCGTCATAAATCGTGACGTGGCTATCAGGAGGTCTACTCTGAACCTCCGAGCGATTAACTCACATCTTTCTCACGCCACTGCTTGTTAAAATAAGAGCGACAAAGACGCAAGACTCCATCGAACAAATAAACTTCCAGAGTAACGCCTCTGGTTCTTAACGTCACAGGCCAATGATACCTAATGAATACCTTTATCCGATGCAAAATACAAGATGGCACCAGATGTGACCAGTCACCAGACTCGTCGTAATATATCATACAATCCACTTACTATCCAGCTTATAAAATGCCATAAAACCCGGTGGGGAGTGATATCGCGGGGGTGACGAACGTTCGCGCTGTTGTGACGTCCTGATGAGATTATTTTTATACGTAATTACACGCCGACGACAGAGCGTCGCGGGTTCTATTCTTTCGAAGCAGGGCTGCTTCGTCGTTCCTTATTAAATCAAATCGGAACAAGTATATTCATACAAGGACTATAAATTGCAGACATAAGAAAAAATTGGAAAGTGGAATGCGGTTCAAAGGGAGTAGGAATTCCCACTTTGGGCCACAAGAATGCCTTCAGTTTGTAAAATATCACCATCACCAGCCCTTTAATACACCCACCCCTGGGGCACGGGCCTTCCCTATGGATGGAAGAATATAGGGAGATTGGGCCATAACCCACCACGTTGGCTCAGTGCGGGTGGGTATTAACGACTGCAGATGCAGCTGGGACTTAACGTACCTTCCAAAGCACGGAGGAGCTCGAGATAATAAATATTTGGTCACCTATCCAATGATTAAGTACACTAACTAACTATCTTAGTTTACCCAATCGCAGGCAATGCGCGCTATGCCACTGCGGTAACGAGCTCCTCTTGTTGTATTTGTAAAATATAGGATGATTCATAGCACATCTCTCAGGCGCCTTGTACCTATGACACCTAACTAAGAGATAGTCAGGGTTGGTGACAATTGTATTCTTCTCTGCCGTCACTAGTCTTAGGAATATTATTACAATAATGACATATTAGCTTGACATTCGACAGCCCTGTTCAGCACTCGTTAGGTATCCTCAGGAGATACGTCGTTCGCAAATCTTGTTACCCTCATAGGCATAATTCGTCGGCCATAGTAATGAACATCCAGCCTGGGAAATATCCGTTTTGTCTGAGTCGCTTTCTATTATCGCCGCCGACACTCGAACAAGGTGTTAAATTGAGATAGCTGAAAGACCAAACTTCAATGGCGTCTTTCTTGTTAAAGAAACAGGAGAAAAATCCCCTATTTCTGTTTGATATGATTACAATAATACACTACGATTGAAGTAGGTATCACAAATATTTCGTTAAATATATTTTAATTTCAGACCTATAATCTAGCTTATGTTATGTATGCTAGATGACGGAAAAATCTAAATACCTACAATGTGTATTTAGATTGCCGTGTGGTGAGGGCAGAGTAGAATACAATTGTCACCTCAAATCTCTCCCGTGGGTGTCGTACAAGGCGACTAAGGATAAATCAATGATGAGGAATGGGCAGCAGCGTTCCTCTTATACCACCAAGAAATAGCAATGTACTGCGACTTTCGTGCCCGATAAATGGCAATAGGCTCGCCACCTATTACATGGGACCTAACATAATTGGCGAAACGTGGGTACTAGTTCACCTCTGCCTACCCCTTCGGGGATATAGGCGTGATTTATGTATGTATGTGTACGTATGTATTTAGATTTGTCCGTCATCTGCCTATAACAAAGTAATATTAAAAAGAGGAAAGATTTGATTATTTGTTTGTTTGCATTGTATAAACTCTGAAACTACTGGACAGATTTGAAAAATTCTTTCACTTTTAGAATCCTATATTACGGCTGGTGGACATACGGGGCATACGCTGTATTGGTATTTTCAAAAACGTTGTGAGTGGAATGGGAAAAGAAAACCTCGCGTCACAGTGATAATGAACTCCTCCGAAGCGGATTTAGCTGACACGGCAAACGTTGATTGGCCAAAAAATTTATACACAATAAAACAAATATCCATTAAACAAAACATAAAAAAATTATAAAAAAATGGCCAAACCGTTTTGGAGGAGTTGGACAACAAACACTGTGACACAAGATTTTTATTTATTAGATTAAAAATATACTACATTTGAAAATATACAACATAAACATTTTATTATAGTGCAAAATCCTTTCCAATGATATACTGCATCCTGTTATTGGTTCCCAGTCTAGAATGCCACCTGCTGTTAAATTGAAGTATAGTCCAGCCATTATAACGAGTTAAACAAAGATTTTGGGGTTAGAAAAAGAATTTCGAAAAATTATGATCTTGAGGCGGGAATTATAAAATACAAAAATAAAAATTTGGAATAAGTACCTATTTCGCATGATGTATTTCAAAATACATCTGTTTTATTTTTAAATGCATTTCGTCGATAGAGACATATCAAAACTGTTTCATTGGAAAATGGAACTAAGTAAACAAGGGGGCCCAGAAATTCCACCGCCATTGACACAAATGGGGATTCCTCGTTTGGAAATGTCTTTAAGCGTTAAAAGAGATTCTCGAAAAGCCAATTATAACTTAGTGCTCGTGATGGAGGTCGAACGGGACGTTTATTAGAATTCGGAGGCGTTGTACATTATGATTTATCTGACTATTTAATAGAGGATTTTGAGGCCGGACTTTACCTTATATAAAGGGATCTCTAGGGTGTCTTCACGCCAATAGGCCAGAATATAAATCATCCAGAAATCCAGGTACTAGACTAGACGAAATAAATGTTTTGATTTATAAATAAAATTAATTATATTTTACATTCACACCTCGCACACACACGTACACACCTCTATTGTTAAGTAAGCAGCATAGCGCTCGCTTGTGTTATGGAAACTAGTTGATAAGCAAAAAATACATCATAATAATAAAATTATGACTGCAATGAACAAACTTTACTTGCGTCTTTCTTGTGTTATATAAAAAAGGGACCTGCCTTATTTATTTAACACAAGAAAGTCTATGTATACGTTAAATATTGGAAACTGTGTGTGTCAAAGACTCAATCTTTGACACACACGTTTCTAATGTTTAACGTTATTTCTTTGACGATTCATGAGTGTATGTAATGATACCTTATATGAATAAAATTACAAAGCAATGAGGCTGGTGAGAATATAGTGGTCCCCCATTCATTGACCGGCCTTTGAGGATATTCCAAATAGGCACTCAATCGAAGTGTAATGAGCACACTGCGTTGCCGAGCTTTCAATACCACATTAAATATGCGACCACACAAGCAAGTTGCTGTTAATTCATAGTAGGGATGTAACGGAGGTAGTTTTATCGGAACCGAAGTCGGAGTCGGAGTTTTTAAATTTGATTTATCGGAATCGGAGGCAGGGTCAGAAGTGGTGGCATGAGAAAGAATTTTTATTTACAGACAAATAAAACATTCTTTAATAAATTTTTTTTTAATTATAAAATAAATCACAAACAATGAAAAAAAATTAGCATATTATTTCCAAATAAACAAGAACACACATTATATTAAATGAACAAAAGCTTTAAAACAAATTAAATCAAATGAATAGACTCCAAAAGTAGTGTATTATACTCTACGAACAAAAGCTTTGAAGCTTTGTCTCCGTACAATTTATTTCTTAACGAGTCGTAGACTAGGCCAGCGCCACTAAAAAGTTGTTCGCTCGCTACCGAGCCTGGTGGACACGACAAATATTGGCGGGCAATTGATTGAAGGGGCTGAAATTTTTTATTTCCACTTTCCACCACAATAACGGATCATCAGCTAAGATATACTTATACGTTTTTCTTTATTGAACTCATTTAGTATACTTTTCATTACAACAAATTTATCAAAAACTAAACATTTTTAAGATGTGGTATTATGACTATTATCATCGTCTTCATCACTACTTAACAATATATTCGACAAAACTGTTTGGACATTACTATGACTAGCTTCTGTTGGTAATTCCATTCTTGCCCGTTTTTTCTACAGGAACGGCAATATAATCAGCCTCGGTTTTAGATGTATCTGCATCAAATAGTGACATTATTTCTGTTTCAATCTTCTCTTTAACCACTTCATTAAAAAATTTTGTTTTATAGCGAGGATCTAGATATGTTGCTATTGCAAAGAAATTGTTTGATGGAAGGTCATCAAATTTGGAATTTAATTGATCGACGGTACATTTTATTATACTTTTAAAATTTTCATTTGTGTCTTGTTTACTGCCTTCAGTGTGTAATGTATATGTATGAGATACTGGTGTTATTGTCACTCATATTTCGGGTGATTTCTTCGAAAGGTTGAAGTATAGTCACAATTTTTTTAAGCTGCAGCCATTCTTCAGGAGATAACTGAGAGATGTTGTGTTTACATGCGTACAGGCATAGAGAATCCTGTATTTTAATCATTCTTTCCAACATATAAAATGTACTATTCCACCTGTAAAAAATTAATTAAACTAATTAACGCTTATAATTTACACTAATTTACAGTATATCTTAAAGTATTATTTAAATTAAATGGATGACAAAAACTAAATACAGTCATTATTATCAGCGTGCATATACTCCAGCAAGTTTTTATTTTAATAAAATCGATTTAATGGTTTTATTTGAAATTATTTTGTTAGCGTGGATAGATCTTTGATTGAAATGAAATAATCTGGTGGAGGTAAAAATAAATGCACAAATTAATACCACTTACCGTGTACTACACTCCTGTATTACATTCAAACATTCTTGGTTGAGTTGTTCCTTTTGTATTTTATACAGTCCAGTCAGAGCTTTTTGGGAATGATTAAAATGCGTCGATATTTTTTTGCATTTCGTTATTAAGTCTTTAATTTCTTCATCACAATCTAACAATGTTCGCACACACAGTTGCAACTGATGTACAGTGCAACTGACATCAGGTATGTCGCCGAGTTTCATTGCTCGTATCATATTAGATCCAGAGTCGCGTACAGAACAATGAATTTTCTCTTTTATGATACCCCATTCCATCAACATACTCTTAATTTTTTCTAGAACTAGGTCTCCTGTATGTCTTCCGTCAAATGTGTGGCATTTTAAAATAACTTTTAGCCTTTTGAAATCTCTATTTATGCCATGCGCTGTCAGACTCAATAAAGACACATTCGAACTTGGTTCGGTCCAAATGTCTGTTGTAAATGAGATCTTTTCAAATTGTGTGAGCAAATCCTTAATTTTTTTTGCTAATGTTTCATATAAATGACCACAAATATTTTCAGTAAAAAAATGTCTTCCCCTTAAGTGATAATTCGGCACAGTGAACTGCATAAGTCGCCGAAATCCTATACCTTCCACAAAATTGAAGGGTAGATCTTGCAAAGCAATCATTTCAGAAATCAATTTGTCAATTTCCATAGATTTAGTATTAGAAGTGCACCATTTTGTATTCTTCAGCAAAGTTTCTTTTAAAGTTATTTGTTTTTAGCATCCTGAAGGGGCGTCGAAGTCGAAGGCTGTACGGTATTTTTTTTTCGATTTTTAATTTTAATAGTTCTTCATATTCAGTGGCATGAACAGACTTCAAATGGCCTTTTAACGACGTTGTCGTACCTCCCTTTCTTGAATACGTCTTCATGCACAGTTTACACTTTGCGGAATCTGAATTAACTTCAATGAAGTAGTTCCAAATACAACTTGATTTTGGTTTCATTGTTCAACACAAAAACAGATCACTTTTATTGATGATAAGCCGTAAAAATCAAAACAAATATCTATAGGTAACCTATGAACGTGTCATGTGCGTAACAAATTAACAACAAGTGAAAAAATAATTGACGAATGAGTGCACGTAGCGGAGGTCGGCGGGATTCCCCGCGCGACATGTATGAACCTGTTCATAGCCGTCGACACAGGCCGCCGTCGCCGCTATGTTTTATGCTTCGACCTCCGATTAAAACCTTCGATTTAAAAGTGTCGGAGCAGAAGTCGGAACCGAAAGTGTCATAATAATCGGAAGTTCCGACTTAACGGAACCGGAGTCGAAGCTCCGTAACATCCCTGATTCATAGTTTACTCAATCGCAGCATAAGGCTATAATAAAAATAAAAAGTTCCAAACATTTTGTATATAGCATTATTTTTGAGAGAAATGCGTTTTTAGTCTGAGTGATAAATAAATAAATCAATTCAGCAGCGGCCCGGCTAGCTCCATACTCAATGGATTATTGACAGTTCAAAGTGATAAATGGCTGTATCATATCGTATTTCGGTGGCCATGCTGGAAAGAAAATCTCATTTGCCTCTGTCTACTGCCATCATCATAATATACCTATTCCTGTTCTTTGCCAGGTTATCTGGGGTAAGCGCAATATGTTTGACACCTAAGTTAAGCCAAGTCTTTTGCGACATAAGCATGCAATCATATTCTGATGGGGATTTCCCCGCGTTAATCTTGCTCGTCCCTTGCGAGGCCGGTTTGCAGCTAAAAGCCATCCCTAGTTAGCATTCAGATGAGTCCGGAGGAGCCACTCGATCATCCGACCTTCGTCAAAAACCGAACCGACCCCAGTGACACTTGGATAATAAATAACATTTTGTACTGAAGTTAAATGGAATACATCGCCCCGATAAATCCTCATTTTTGTGAAACTATCTACTTACCTTTCTAGACTTTTTTTTGGTGTGGTGTTTTCCGCTGTTTTTTTCTAGATAATACTGCAAGTACCTATATAGAATAAAACTTGGAATTTTTCACTATATTCTTCCATCCTAAGGCAAGGCCTGTGCTCTAGCAGTGGGGACATCAAAGAGGTGGTTATGATGACTAGCTGAATCAAATACTAGGATTAAGTGATCTACGCAATATACACAAAAGCCGGTCATTGAATGGGGGACCTATAACTATATCCAATATTATTTGTTTGTATGTACACTAGCTGATCCGGTAATCGTTGTTTTGCCCGTATCATCTAGATGTATAAAAAATAGCCTTCGACCTTATTCTCAGACCTATCAAATATAAGCAAAAAAATTCATAAAATATGTCAAGCCGTTTAGGAGGAATATACACTGTGACACGAAATTTTCATATTTAGATAGATCACTCCTATTAATTTCAGAAGTGGTAGGCAGAAATAAATTAAAGACCCACGTTTCGCCAAGTATGTTAGGTCCCATGTAATAGGGGTTAGCCTATTGCAGTTTTAGGAACGTAAATCGCAGTATACTGCTAGGCGGTATACGTCTATAGGTAGTTTGTTTCGGCAGATATGATAGAGATTCTTTTAATTACTTTAATTAAGAATTTCTTCTTATGATTTTTATGACATTTGAATTATTTTTTCCATTTTTCTGTTATTAATTACGAGAGTAGCATAAAATTAAATTCGTTGTAAAAATATGTTTCCAGTGAAATATATTAGAGATATTAATTGTTGAGATTGAAAGGACTGTCCAATTATTAATTCTATGGCTTCATTTAAGAGGAATTGACATGAAAAATTTGATTAGCATCTACAAAGAAAATAAAAAAATTGCTGAAAATTCAATTACGATAGGAATATGTTTGGAAAAAAAAGACGAAGGAATTTCTATTATAGGATTTAGCTTAACGTGAATTTATATCAAGGAATTTGTGTTTTCGGTGTGATGTCACATTTATATCCAAGGGGATAGGTTGTCTTCTATGCTGGCCTGAAAACAAACAAGTAACGTAGAATGGGCCAGCCCCGACTTATCCCATGGGTGTAGTCAAAGTCCACTAAGAAAAATTGCCCGGTGTAGACCAATAAGCACATTGGGGCACCCGAATGGTAGAGGGCAAACCATCAACAACAGCATACCCAAAGAGGGTTGGTGTCGGGCAGGCGGCCGGCTGTAACACCTAATAAGGCAAAACCTTGAGCAGGATGGTTCTCTCGACATGGTCAGTTCCGTCTCTTTTACATTCATTCATCACACCGTACGGTGTGATGGATGATATGAATCAAAAGGGACTGGATGGCTTAATGACGTCTGATCGATATGAATGGAAGAGAAAACATATTGCGCTGACCCCAGATAGACTGGGAACAGGGTCGCTGCCCTGTTCCCAGTCTATCGAAGAAGAGGATAGTATGCTTTCGGTTTCGGGATGTTACTGTAACTGGTTTTAGGGATTTTTATTTGCCATTACTACCATACAAGTCACGGTCGTGTCAAAACGTGGGGACCATATGCTATTCCTGTGACCGTAACTACATATATACTATTGTAATTTTATTATACTATTGTATTTATACTATTGTAACCACCCCAAACCTCTCCCGTGGGTGTCGTAGAAGGCGACTAAGGATAAATCAGTGATGAGGAATGGGCAGCAGCATTCCTCTTATACCTACCACCTAGCAAAGTACTGCGACTTTTGTGCCCGATAAATGGCAATAGGCTCGCCACCTATTACATGGGACCTAGCCTAATTGGCGAAGCGTGGGTGCTAGTTCACCTCTGCCTACCCCTTCGGGGATATTGGCGTGAATTATGTATGTATGTAATTTTATGCTTAGTAGTTTTGTTTACTCCAGAGAGTTCTTTGTTTTGTGAGGGCAAGTAGATTATTATGATGGATGACACTTTCTTATAAGGATAGCAACTAATAACTTACAATGTATTTAATGATGGGTCAAACAAACCGTAAAGATAAGCTAGGTAAACTTTGGAATTATATTTTCTACTTTTTTCTCATATTTCTTTAAAATTACATACTGATTTTTTACTTTGATTGTATTAGTATATTGCTGTTGTACGGTGCATGCAGTTGTCACCTATAATTAAATTTGTATTTAGCATGCCTCGCCATTCTTTGTATCTGTCATTAACGGTGTTAATATAAACTTGTTGGCGATCTTAATAAATAAATTTAACAGTATCGTTTATAGCAACACTTTACCCTACTTTTTAGGTAGTGCATTATATTCTTGTCTTCATTATTATCTTGTATTATATTCCTGCCCTAGAGTCTCAGTTCATCTGGAGTCCGTGCAGTATGTTTCCGCTTTCGTTCATATCGGTCAGAGCTCATCAAGAAATCCACTACTACATAAATCACGCCTATATCCCCGATGGGGTAGGCAGAGGTGAATTAACACCCACGTTTTACCAATTAAGTTAGGTCCCATGTAATATGCGGTGGCGAGCCTATTGCCATTTATCGGGCACGGAATATGCAGTACATTGCTGGGTGGTTAAGAGGAACGCTGCTGGCTATTACTAATTGCTGATTAAATCCTCACTATTTCTTTCATATTTAAAAGCCTGCTGTATTATTGTCACCATTCGAATTCAGTCGTCAGTAGTGTATAGAGCGGGGTTTGTCCGGGTTAATTTTATGAGACGGGATGTCAAGAAAGGTCCACAGGTGCAGATGCGGAGTGAGGACTCATTGCCGAGAAACTAGCAAGGGCCGAATTAAGGGTCACCATTGTTAGAAGTTAAGGAGCTCGATAGCGCAGTGGCTTAACGCGCTCAGCCCGCGATTGCAGAAAATAAGCAATGTTAAGCGATTTATGTGCCGGATAATATGGCAATAGGCTCGCCACCTATTACGTGGGACCTAACTTAATGTGCGAAAAGTGGGTGTTAATTTACCTATGCCTACTCCTTCGGGGATATAGGCGTCATTTATGTAAGTATGTATGTAAGCAATGTTCGCTAAGGCCAATCCTTGGATGGGTGACCAGAAATTTACTATCACGAGTTCCTCCATGCTTGGGTGCCCGGGTGCATCTGCAGTTGTTAATACCCACCAATCTGCAGTGGGCCAGCGAAGTGGGTTATGGCCAGCGAAGTGTGATGATGATGATGAACTGTAACGAAGAATTGTTGTCCGTATATGATAAAAAGCTTCGTTAAAAATGCAACAAAACTTGGCACGCAATTAAAAACACTGATAGAAAGTGGAAATAGTTATTTATGTATCAGTCAATCGTCAACACTGGTGACGATTGGGAAATAAAAGTTCCGTTCGTTCGTTTGGTTCTGGCTATTCGTTGGTTTATACATAGACAAATCGAGTCTATTTATCCCTGAAGGGATAAGTAGAGGTGTATTAACATCCATATTAATCTCCAACAAAGTCAGGTCCTATGTAATAAGGGTCGAATAAAAAAGCAATCGTAACATTCATTCTTTCATTTTTCACCTTGTACTTTTATATGACACTTTCAGTATAATTCATTATTCATACCTGTAAAATTTCAAGAGTGCCATTCGAAATTCGTCTTCCTCTGAATCCGGCCCTGGGACGGGCGGAAATTACGAGTTCCGGTTCCGGCGGCAGGAGACGTTCCGTAGACATGTTCCTGGCGCAGATGCATTCCTCTAAAACACTTTAATTTGCTTATAATAACCCTATAGTCTATTTGATTTTTAATTTGACGGCCGCCTTGGTCGAATGCTCAGATTGCTGGGTATTGGCCAAGAGGTCCCGGGTTCGAATCCTGGTAGGGGCAAACTTTGTGATGACCACAAATGTTTGTTTCCGAGTCATGGTTGTGTATATGTTTATGTAGTATATTTTCAACATTTATATACATAATTATATCAAAAATATGTCCGTCTTCTAGTACTTATGCTACTTACTTTGGGCTAGATGATAGGTGTGAGTGTAAAAAAAAATACATACATACATAATTCACGCCAATATCCCCGAAGGGTTAGGCAGAGGTGAACTAGCACCCACGCTTCGCCAATTAGGCTAGGTCCCATGTAATAGGTGGCGAGCCTATTGCCATTTATCGGGCACAAAATTCGCAGTACTTTGCTAGGTGGTAGGTATAGGAGGAATGCTGCTGCCCATTCCTTATCACTGATTTATCCTTAGTCGCCTTCTACGACACCCACGGGAGAGGTTTGGGGTGGTGACAATTGTATTCTACTCTGCCGTCACCACGTGGCCAATTTAATTTCAACGTTATAAAATAACGCACAAAATGAGTTAGCGTAAAATAAAACCTAAAACTGAAGCTCTACAATATTGGTAAGAAAAAAACATGCTTTTTTCTTACGGAATAAGGTTCAAAAATTATTTGAATCTATAATATTCTTATCCCTGTGCGCGTGAGGTAACTCAGTCAAAAATAGTTTTCCGTCGATTCCCAAAAGTTTGCGATTTTGGATTTGGTCGTTGTTTTATTAACAAGTTATTAGTTGTTAAGAGTGAACAAACCTTCTTATATTATATTTTATTGCCTGCAGTCACAGTAGTCATCGTCTTTCAGTGTAATGGCCTTTCGCGCTTAATACAAGGCCTGTTCCCCGATGAGGTAGGCAGAGGTCTAATCACACATTCAGGTAGACGGCCGACTTTAAAGCTTAGGCCAAAATCTTGAGCAGTATCTCGACAAGGTCCTTTTCATCACTTTTCTATACATTAATTCACGACTAGCATCTTTCTGGTGAGATGGATGAATTAAAACATACTAAACATACTGTGTTTACCCCAAATAAACTGGGAACAGAGAAAGAAGACGACTCGCTCGCTTTCACTGAGTTGGTAATAATCGTCCGTTAATTATTTTATTGCTTATCTTGACGATAATACTACATACAGTTATAATAAAATCACAAAATACGCAAAACAATTGCTGGTCAAAAGAAAGTCCGAACAGTTATTGTTCCGCTACAAACAGAAATAAATAAAACCATAAATACTTAGTGATTTACTCACATAGTTGCATATTTCACTTATTTCAATTGCAATTCGATAAGAATTCTCGGTCACTGATTGTTATGAATTATTACGAAGTAATTAATTTGATGCACTTTATCAAAGTAATGGATACATGTTTGTTCATCCAGCTTTATATGTAATACCATGTAAATATATTTACGGACAAATATATTTGATTTTTATTTGAATGGTATAATATAAACGTTAGAATAATATTATAAAGAAAATAAAGGCATCCGGAAAGCGAAATCTTTGTCGGAAATTAAGAAAAGAGAATGATTTTATTTTCTTTGTAATATTATTATTTATGTTCTAATCTACAGCACCTGGCGGTTATTTTGCTACAGCCATTCATCATCATCATTTTGCTATAGACCATCACCATTATCATCATCATTTTAGTAGCATTCAGTGTTATCTCAACAAAAGTAACTTCCGAGATTCAATTTATTGTATCGCCTTTTTGGTTAATACTATTAAGATATTCATGCAATATTTTAGTGAACTTTCTTCACATTTTAAAAGTGTTAGTCTATGTGGTATTATAGCCCATTAGCTAGATAATTGACAAAACTATCCGAAAGGTACGGCCAACGCACACTTCAACTACCTACGTAAAATTGTCAAATGTCTTCAATCGATTGTCAACCTTAACGTGTTTGTAATAAAGCACAAAGTCAATAACATTTTGTGGAAGCTTAACGTACTGTTGACTGTACAACAAATATCGGAAAAATATATTTTAGTAAGACTTTTTTACATGGGTCCTAAAAATATGGTGTTTTTATATTAATTATACTCTTGCTTCTTAATAGAAATAACGACCAAATATGCATCAAAATAGCAATCTTTTTATTGGTCTTTATTGGTTTACTAAGAAGTAAATAAATGATTAACAAACACACAGATTAACTTCACGATCTTTTATTGACTAGACGCTTGCAACAAGTAATAAAACTTATTCGAGTAGCTTCCTCTTACTCAGATAGTTTCAACGAACTCGGATCGCCATGGTCTTAGAAGAGGAATTAAAAACGATTCTGGGTGAAGTCGCGAGAAAGTTGAAACTGGAAAAATGGCTTTACGTCCAAAGAACTCTTAAGGAAAATATAGTAAATTACATTGGCAATTTTGTTTCTGCTACTCTTATAGACGAGAGTGTGGGCAAAGAGACAGCAGTGGTAGTGAAGCGTGCTCCACGCATACCGCTATTCGACGATGTAGTAACTATGATGTATCGGACCGAAGTATACGTCTACACGACACTGATGCCCATCTACAAAAGCTTGAATACCGATTTGAATTTAGAGGAATTGTATCCAGAATGTTATTTCGCGCAGGACAAAGTTCTGGTCTTGAAGGATATGGGACTCCAAGGATTTGTGCGACACAGCAACAGCCACTTAGATTACGAACATGTCAGCTTGTCCTTAAGAACGGTTTCCAGCTTCCACGCTCTCTCGTTTATTTTGACCCAGAGAAAGATCAAAGTACCAAACAGTCAGAACTTGAAAACATTCACGGAAGACCTTAACTTCAAACGCAAAGTAGAATATTGCATGTTGAAATACTCGGGTTTGTTCAAGAATTCTTCCCACGAGGTGTACCTGAGAAGGTTATGCAATAGTCTGGGTAAAAGTATGCATCAGAGCATTGTGAAGGTGAGGGCGAACATTTATGGACACGGAGACTTATGGAAGGAGAACATCATGTTCAAGTATTGTGTAAGTATTGTGCGTTAGAGCAGTTGAAGATAAACCGTTACACTTAGGGCCTGTTTCACAATCGACAAGTAAGTTATAAGTAGCTTACTTCGCAGATAATTTGACAGTTGTAATATAAAATATATGTCAATTGAACTGCAAAGTAAGCTACTTCGAACTTACTTGTCGATTGTGAAACAGGCCCTTAACCTAAACGATAGATAGAGTATTTAGCTTTTGTTTGCTGCCTAAAGCTATCTGTTTGTTCTTTGATGGCAGGTTGAATGGTCAGATCGCTAGTATCGGCCAAGAAGTCCCGGGTTCGAATCCACGTAGGGACAAAAGTTTCTGTGATGAACACATACATTTTTTTCTAGTCCTGATTGCTTATATTTAAGTAATATATTTTTAATAATTATAAATCGTTATTACGTGTATTAAAGTCTATCATCTATATCTAGTTTTATCTATCTAGTATATATTTGTCCGTCACGAGGATGTAATTAATGGTCTTGTGGTAAAATTTAAAGGAACATTACACACCTAAGTGCTTATGCCACTTAATTTCGTCTAGATAAATAGGTGTGAGTGTAAGAAATATTATAACTTTTAATGTACTGCGACATTTTTCGCGGAAAGAGCTTACAAGTTTCTACACAGTTCATGGCCAGCGACAGAGTTTGGGAATTGTTTAACTCAACTCGCGTAACTACTTTAGCTTCGTTTCAGTTACTTCATGTGCATACCTATCTGTTGTTTCAACGTAGAACTGTCAACGTGTTGAGAATAATAATTCATGGCCACTTGATAGTTCAGTGCTTATCGTTCGATTTACGTTTGCATATAATATACCCATAGTACGTCGATCGAGGCTCTATGCGTATCCTTCGCGTTCTATTTGAAGTCAAGGCTTAAATTAAATATTCACAAATGATATTATTTCTATTGCCATTATAACAACAAATGCTATTAACAAGAATAAAAAATATTAATTGGGGCTCCCATACAACATGATATTTTAGTTTTTTTTTCTTGATAACTAGCTAAATCGGCAAACGTTATTCTGCCTATATCAGCCATGGGTGTAATAAATAGCCTACGACCTACCTATTCTCATACCTACCAAATATACGCAAATAATTTCTTTAAAATCTGTTGTGTCGATGACAAACACTTGACACAGTTTGTTTATATAATTATATGTATTAGAAGATAATAGTGAGCCCTTCGCGCGCGAGTCCGTCTCGCACTTTGCCGGTTTTAATTTGTATTTATTTGCCTGTATTCAGCTGTGTTTTCCTTGCGATTTCAGAATGACAAACCAACGGCAGCCTGCTTGGTAGACTTCCAGCTGACACGGGTGTTGAGTCCCGCGCAAGACGTCCTGTCCCTCATCATGACTGGTGCAGAAGTTGGTGTAAGAAGGAAGTGGTTCCACCAACTATTGTCGACCTATTACACCAGCCTACGAGACACACTGAAACGCAATGGAGTAGACATAAACATATTGTATTCGCAAGAAGATTTCTACCACGACATCCGTACAGTTCTCCCTCTCTGTTTGAGTTTGATAATGTTTTCATATGCGCTGTGGTTGGGACTTGAAAATATCCAATCTCTGATCGCAGAGGAAGAGAAAGAAATGTCCAGAGCGGAAAGGGAGACGGCGGAAATGAAGTATAAGGCGATAGTTGGAGAATTGATTGCATTTTTCACTGAATTGGGTTATTTAACGGCCTAAAGAGACATTAATAAAGTTTACAAAACATAAGTTCATTTTAGCCCACCATTTGGCGACATAACACAAAATTCTAACTAAAGATATTTAGGCCCTAGGTGTTGTAAGGTATAACGTTATTAAGGTATGTTTGTTTAATACCTACTTTAAAATGAAATACTAGTAAAACATACACAAATAATTATTTGTTTAATTCTTTAAAATAAAACGCACAAATCACAATTTGATTTTACAATACAATGTACAGACAATTTAATAATAGTATATTATGCTACGAGTATGCTACGTTGGTCATTACATACGAGGCATTATTGCAAGCGCGACCCGCAGGCGAGCGCGGTAAGCTGAGTGTGTAATGATCAATGCATACGAGTTGCATACGACGTTTTTCAAAACAAATGAGAGGAAAAAACAAACTTGTATTGCTATTAACTTTACCAAAAATACCAACTATCAAATAATTACAGAAAATGGCGCCTACAAGTTTGGTTTTTGTTCTTTTTTAAATCTCCTCATTACGAGGGACAGCAAAGGGAACCAGCACATACAGCGTCATCTGATGTAGTCTACTTTCTTCAGTATTAATCGCATTAAAACGCGGATGTGTCACGTTTTAATGCAATTTGGAGAGTTTGGCGGCAAATTTACACTATTGATGGCCTATTGATGGAAACTGACGAAGTAGATCGACCACGAAAATGCTCATCGCTTTTCTCATCAAATGCACTTTTGTTTCACTAAATCCTAATATTTTTCATCGCCGTAGACACTTATTACACAAAACTACACATTTTTTAGCAGTAAACATTACTATGACACAATATTAATTTAAATAAAACAAATGACGACTTTTAAAAGGCACAGAAAAACCGGCAGTGCATCCGAAGCAGCAGCAAAATAAAAAATAAAATAAATAGTGTTTCTAAAGACGAGAGTTAAGTTAATTTATGTTTATAAACATAGAATAAAATCTTTATTTATCATCTTAACTCTAAAATAATTTCATTTTCGTAAAAATATTCAATGTCCATAGACAAACTCAATAAGCATAAACTTTGGAGAGTTTGGCGCGTTTCAATGGTGACAGTCAAATTTTTTTTCATCAATTCAAAAATATTTCAGAGTGGATTTTGTGCAATGAAAGTGGTGTTGATTTGATGCTTAAGGATCTATGTTGACGTTAAATTATGAGGAATTATTGAAAATAAGTCTCGTAATGTGTTTGTTGTTGAGAAGTTTATAGTGGTTTTCACCACCTCATCAGTCGCCATCATGAACTCTGTTACCATTAAATTCGCGCCGAGCACTCCCTAGATGCGTTAAAATGTTTGACATACCGTAACGTAATTTTTTTTTTTAATCACACACATGAATACAGACTAAATATACTTAAGACAGGGCTGTATGGGCTATATACCCTATGCTTGCCTAAAAATATAGGGTGAATTTAACAAAATAAAAAAAAAGCATTAAAAAATATACAATTACGCACTAGTACGTAATAAATTATGCACGAGTGCATAATACGCTGCATTATGAACCTTAAAACGGTGTAATACGAGTCAATTTACGAGCAATTGTGTTGAAAATACAATTTCAGCATTTAAATACTACTAATTTAAAACAATTTAAAAGCTAACCCTTTACAGTAAATACAAATTTATCAAAATATATTTAATACTAAAATTATTAATGAAAAAAAAATGTAAATAACATTTTCAAAACATAAAATATAAATAGAAAAAATATAACATTAGGTATATTATACGGTTTTAGCGCATAGCTCATGCATATTTAAATTTTTTTATCGCGTTATCCTCATAATATATTACATATTTGGAAATATTGCGAATTTATCGTTAAGTTAAGAAATGTTTATGTAATTATGACAGCTAAAATTATTATATGAAGATTAGAAGTAAGGTAAGGTCAAACATTCAATATTTGAGAGTGGAGAGGGGGACAAGCGACGATAATTTTGCGGGGAGCGGGGCGAAGCGGCGGGTAAGGCGCGGGGAGCGGGGAGTAATACCGACTAAGGAATGTCCGGGTGGGGGCCACGGCTAAAGTCGTCACATATTATTGTGACTCGGCGCGATACGTTACTGTTTACAATAACCACTGCACATTTTAAACAATTATTATTTGTCTTTCAAGTGTTTCATTAAGATAATACCTACACACAATTGTTGATAATGCGGCCCATTACAGAAGAATACATAGCGAGCATCATTGCCAAGGTAATTCCCACTCTAAATTTAAGCAATACTAGCTATACGCTTCAAAAACTAGAAGATGTAGCACAGAACTACTTTGGCGTTATTATACCCGTTAGAATTACCGGTACAGAATCAAATGTGGAGAAGACTGTTGAGTTGATATTGAAATTAGCACCAACAGATGAAAGGTACCGAGTCAGTGGTGCTGTAACATTGATGTTCGCTAGAGAATTGTACATCTATTCTAAACTCCTGAAAAGCTACTCCGAGTTGCAAGAGAATTTTAAAACGAAACTCATAACACCCAAATGTTACTACATAAATAAGGAGTATTGTGAAGAGGCTATAGTGATGCAGAACATGTGCCAGGCTAGTTACAAGCCCTTCACGCAGAAACCGTTTCTCGATATAGATCACATTAAAGTTTCTCTGAGAGCACTGGCGAATTTCCACGCTCTGTCGTTCATTTTGCAAGAAAAAGACCCGAATCTTTACGAGGAAGCAAGCAGTGTATGCGTACCGCTATCAGAAAAGAATAACAAGAGGTTTATGGAGATACTCGTCGATAGACTGTCTAAAGCGATCCTGAAATTTGAGAACACGGAACACTGGGAACTTCTTGAGGGTTTCAGAAGAAATTGCGTTAAATATGTGGAGGCGTCTACGTTCGCTGTGCACAAGCTGTGCATTTGCCACGGCGACATTTGGAAGGAAAACATTCTTTTCCAGTATGAGGTGAATATAAATCTTTAATTCCTTATTTTCGATCATAATTTAAACGGAAAATTGCAAACGACAGAGGAATTTGTACGTTAAAGGTTGTCTGATAGTGGCGCCAGTGTTAGAAGAGATGTCAGGAAGCCGTTTTGCTTCGTACCTATGGGCATGAGATGTCATGCTATGAATGTGACTAAAGTGAGGGAATTAAAATCAGAGTTATTTTATACCCAGAAGGGGTTATACCCAGAAGGCAGAGATAATGGAGATCTACGTTTCGCCAATTATGTTAGGCCACATGTAATAGTACATTTTATGTTTCTATTATTTATGTTATTTTAACAGTACAAGTGTTATCCACGTTTCACAGTGCATTTCCTTTCACAGGTGGGCTGGTAGAGATTTCTTTGGAAATAAGCTTCACCTTTTGTACTATTTATATGAATGTAATCTCCTTTGTGTTATTTGTGTACAATAAATTATTGAATAAAATAAATAAATAGAGAGCGGGCCATCTATCGAACATAAAACGCAGTATATTGTTAGGTGGTGTAAGAGGAACGCTGCTGCCCATTCGTCATTGCTAACCTAAAACTTAGTTATCTTATAAGCCACACTCGGGAGAAATTGGGGATGGTGACAATTCTATTCTGTCACCACACGGCAACATTCCATGTAGATATCGGATGTAGGATCATTTAGTAGTAACCGTATTTCATTACGTGCCCAATAAATGGCAATAGACTCGCCACCTATTACCTAACCTACCTGGGACCTAACATAATTGGCAAAACGAGGGTGATATTACACCTCTACCTACCCCTTAAAAGGTGTGCTTTGTGTTTATGTCGTGGCATTGATCACTTTATAATGCGGCCGACCATTTCATGAAATGGTCGCATTTCATGAAATGGCCAGCTAAAACTGACTATATCGTTGAAACGTCAACGTTTGATGATATGTCCATCTACGTTTGGCCGTATTACGTTGCGCTCTGTTTTTGAGTGACATAAAACGTTAAATTCTAGTAATTCGGTGTCGTAACGACAGTCTACTTCACTTTTATCTTCCATTACAACATTAATAATAGTTTGTTTATTAGGATAATTGTCCGCCGCCATGATGCATCACAAAAACAAATCGAAATAATAAGCGCCTCTAGCGGTGGTTAATGTAACTATTTTACGATAAATGATTATTAATGTTTGGCCATATCATGAAATAGCCGAAGTGAAGTTCATTCATTGATCTGTGGGCCTACCGCCTAACTCGATTGCTGATGATAGCTCTATAGCAATGCACTGTTTATCCGAGCGACCGCCTAAAATTGTATCAGCAATAAGCACATAATAAGCATATAAGAGTATAACAAAAACTGCTAACGTGAATGAACGATATAGTTCTTTTGGCATAAGATGACCTTTGCATTTGTGTGAGTGATCGCAAAAGTAGGGTTAGTGAAAAAAATAATATAATTAAATATTTTAAAAGAAAATAATAAATATATTTTATTAGAAAGCAAGTTATTGAGTAGTTACGAAAGTATATAGGAACGGACATACACACAAATCGAACACTTAACCATCCTCCGGCTTCACCGTAGTCTGGTAAAACACTATGTATGTCCATAACTCATTAAAAAAAAATCTAACTCTTCTACATCGGTCATTGAATCTTCACTATCTTCATCTTCACTCTCATCTGATGACACATTAGAGCCTGTGCGATGATGTAGCGCTCCGTAAAACCATCAATAGCGGCGTCGCGACCATCAAATGCTTTTTCTTATTTTATTGCATGGTCACTGTCATTGCCCATATATTTACAATGAGATTAAAAATTTTACTAATACCTAATTAAAACAGCGAAATATTATTTATATACGTAGCTGCTAGCGGTACAAAGGAAAGTGCGAGGCAGAGTATTGACAGTTGACGGACGTATGCGTCCGTCAACCGAGCAGTAGGCCTAGCACGGGATGTGGACAAAATCTCTCTACACGACTTGACAGTGTTTTCTCTCGGGATTTAGTGGGAGTTAGAGCGAGAGGAAAAGATTTTCTTTCCCCTGAAAGAGATGTGTCCACGTCCCGTGCAACGGGGGCTGCAGTATTGACAGCTATCAATTTAGCTAGCAGTCATCTTGAATTTTTAGGCGGTACGGATTTTCTGCCAAATTCATACAAAATCAAAAGCTATTGCTGATAGTGACGGCATGACGTCATAAACTATAGCTTTTGCTTCAGCAATTGAGTTAGGCGGTAGGCCCGCTGGCCAGAGCATTATTATGATATGGTCAGTTTTAGCTGGTCATTTCATGAAATGGTCAGCCACATCATGAAGATATCAATTCTATGATCTTGTCACGACATAATATATTTCATTTCGACACAGATGTCACGCAAAAATAAACTTTCAGCAGACTTCTATATGTGTGTTTTTTGCAGAACGACAAACCGTTAAACGTTTGCCTGATTGATTATCAAACGGCCCGGATGTGCAGCCCTGCGTTCGACGCCCTATATCTGATTGCGAGCAGCACTGACTCGGAACTAAGAAGGAATCATTTCGAAGAATTACTCGCCGTTTACTATGACCAATTCACAGAAATGCTCCGAGAAGCTGGTTTGGGAGGGGAGGTGTATTCAAGAGAAGCCTTCGACGATGACTTGAAGATAGTCGGACCAGCCTGTTTCATTATAGCCAACACTGCTTTGTGGCTGTCCAATGGTTTGCAAGAAGAGGGCCATGTCCGGAGCAAACATGTCTTTTCCACGGACGAAGAAAAACAAGCCGCTGTAAATACATACAGGAGCATCATCAGAAATCTGATTGAAGACTTCTCCTGTCGTGGCTACTTACGTTTGACGGAGTGATTTTATGAGTTGTCAATCGAGATGTTTGTAATACACATTTATTTTGTTCTACTTATGATTATATTATTGTTTGAATTAATTTCGTCGTGATCATCCGACTTTTAATGTTCTTGCTGCTGAGAGTTCTGGGGTCTGAGGGCCTAGGCAAGTAGCTTATCTATTCGAACGCATAGAAAACAAAAGTATGAAACTGTCTCTGTAATACGTCAATCTATCGGATCGGCCACTTGGCTAGGATGATTTGAGTAGACCCTGCGCTGTCAAGTACGTCACCTATTCTTACTTATACAGTCATGAATCACGCTTACTTATCCCCGAGCAGGTAGACAGAGGTAAGATTCGTTTCGTTTCGCCAATTATGTTAGGTGCCATGGGGCGAATTAATTGCCATCTATTGGACATATCAATCGCAGCGTTAGTCGCCTTGTACGATACCCGCGAAAGAGTTTAGGGGGTGGTGGCAGTTGTATTCTACTCTACCACACCACCATGACGTACTTATATTTTCGTTCTAATTACCTATAATAATAATTTCGTTCTACAAAGAATATTATGGTTAGAAAAAGTTCGAAAAATTATATTCTTGATGCGGGTGACTAAAATTATTAATTTTTCTAACATTTTTAATTTATTTTTCAAATTAAAATCAAAATAATATTTTCGTTCTAGCAAATTTTATTAGTATTGAATTGATATGTTTACAGACACATGATTTCCGTTCTCGCATTTTGCTAATGGATTTGTATAATATTACGTAGAATTTAAATAGTTTCCATATACCATATGGAATATGGCCCCATTCCATTGGGCTAAAACGCAATCTAAAAAGGTAAATCCAATTATGTATGTCAGATTTCGTAAAATATACCTTTATTCTCATGCAGCATGCCATAATTCCAATCCTGTATCCCAAGAAGAGGAATATTAAAATATCGTATCCCACAACTATGAAAGTATAAAAAGCTTCACTGTTTGCACACAAATATCTCGAAATAAGGTATTCTGTGGCTGAGAACTTGTGCTAGCTAGGTTCAATTGAATTTCTGTTTGTCAATTTATTTGTGGGCAAGGGCACCGTAGATTTATATATGTAGTCAACAGTGGCGAGACTTTAGAATCGTCTGTTAGACGTTTTCATTGACTCTATAAATAACTAGTGAACGCACGCGGCTTCTCTCGCTTATTTTAGCCTATAGCCTTCCTCGATAAATGGAATGCCCAACCTATTTTTTTTAATTTGAGTCAATAGTTCCTGAGATTAGCTCGTTTAACCATACAAACAAACAAACTTTCAGCTTCATAATAATAATTTATTTACTATAAAAAGTTTTACATTTTATGCACAGTGTTAGTTTAGTATAGATAATAAAAAATGGTTTATTCCTCGTCATCATTCCATACTCTCCTGAATACAGAATATAGGAAGTAATGTATCAAAAACGATTCACAGCAAATACGTTTGCGATTTTGTGTTGACAAGTTATGTGTAGTTGTGTGTAGTTTTGTTTAGTTGCCTTCTATGGCACTCGCGGTAGAAATTGGAGTACTGTGCGCTGAAATTGTATTCTGTTCTGCCGTCACCACATGGTTTCTATCACTTTTTTACAAAGTATAAGTTTAAGTACCTAATGGTTTCGACAATCATCTGCATAATTATTTGACTCGAGAAGAAGGTATTCTCTTCATTAACTGCTAACATAGAAAGAAAGAAAGAAAGAAAAACATTTATTGACCAGCACAAAGACAACACAGACAACAAAATAAGAGAAAATAAAAACAAATTACAAATAAACACTATAAAATAGCCCTTTACCTTTCCCAAAATATAGAACGAATTTAACAAAATAAAAAGGAGGAAAAAAAAAAAGAAAATTTATGCCTTGTGCATGGCCAAAAGGTACTGCCTCAGCTTGTGTTTCTGTGACATAATTTCACAGAAACGCTGTTATTATGGCAGGCCTTTCACTGTGACGTACGGAATTAATATAAATAAATTATATATAAGTAAAACCAAATTCGATAGCAGTATTAACATTATGTACACATCAATATAAAACATAGACCATCGTTTTGTATTTCAGAAGGGATTTTGATTTATCTTTAGGTACTTCAAATATATTTTAACATCTACCGTCTTCGTATTTCTGCCATCGGTTCGACAAAAAAATCGTATTTAGAAAAACCAAAAATTGTTTAACGATTTAGTCTATACAATATGGCGGCAGTGAGCACGTTTCCGATACGAATAGGTTCTAATTTACACTGATTTCTCCGTAGCTTGCCAAATCGCACTCGCGAACTGCCGCAGCGAAATACAAAGCTGAGAGTAAACAAAATCCTGCACCGGCTAAGAGGAATGGAAGATGCAAGCTTCAGAGAGCTCTGGAAATCCCCTGCATAATGCGAAATTCCAGCACGCGCAGACTCGAATTTTATTATTTTTCTCCAGCCAGTGCTCAGCCTCCTTTGAGGGCTTGGCTGTTTAGCTCCCGAAATTGAGATTTGCTTTGCTATTCCTAACTTTCTTCTGTCATTAGGGAAGGCAATGAAATCTAGCCCACACATTAAAGTTTGAAATTGTTTCTTGAGTGCTTGGCAACATTTTGAGACGTCATTCTTCATAAAGAGTTTGAAACAGACTATGATTCTTGTTGATGCGGCTCTGTACCTACGGCTATATTTGCTAAATCCAATGGACATAAGACGAAGAATTATCATGGGTCATCATCATCAAAGAACAGTTGGAAATGATACGACGTGCACTTACCTTCAATTCCTCGCTAACGGAGCTTCTCCACGGTGCAAGTAGCTGGAGCAAGTAAAGGCGCGAGCTACTTGCGCAAGCAGCATGCTCAAGTAAGTTGATCAGTGCATATACAAAGGGGCGAGTTACATGTACCGTGTAGAAGCACCATAAGCCACTGCGCTATCGAGCTCAACGGCTTCTACTAACACACAATGTCTGACATCAGATTTATGTTAAGTACATAACCACTCCAACACTATAAAAACTATAGATGCATAAATATAATGGACATAAAATTTCGTATGTTGTTTATCGTTCGTTGTTTACTTATAAGATCATTTAAATTGGAGTCGATCCAATTGACATTGTTCATCTGTTTTAAGGCAATCAGGGCGATACCTTGAGAATGCAACACTCTTCTTATTCTCAGGGTTAATGTCATCTTTTGTGTTCTGTATTTATAACCCAGCTTTCAAAATATTGATCAATATTTTGTGTTTGCTGTTCTAGGATTTTATTTATTTTTATTTGTCTAGGTTTAATGGCCAGTCGTCTGTCTAATACTAACCCAATTAAGGACCGTTGTTGTGGGTTTACTCGGTACCTCGCGAGAGACTCGGGACGAGATAACAGGTCCAGAAAATAAAAATCTTTCGAAGAAGGATTTTATACTTTAACACGTCTGGAGGTAAGTGCAAAATGTGACGCGCTATACGTGAACTCACCTACATGTAGTTCGTTTGTTCACAAACGGCGAAACCCGATTCCTTGAAGAGAAAGTAAATAATATATCGACATTAGTCTAGGAAACAGTAATCCCTTTGTCAGAAGATTTAAGTGTTGAAATGGGAAATCCATTAATGGCTTTGTTTAAGAGATTAGGAACACTGAAGTACTGCTCTATATAAACCATTAAAAGGAAATTAATAGATATCCTGTTTAACGAGTCAGTGACTGGAACAATCTTCTTATAAAGGCAATGAGTGTTTGTTCATTTAATAGAATATGTTGTGGATACTAGGGTCTGGACGTTTTCCCCTTAGTATCATTTTTTATTGAGTGAATATCGTATCGGTCGTTATAGCTGGAAGAACATAGAGAGATTGGCCCATAACCCACCACGCTAAGAGTAGATTGATGGGTAAACGACTGCATAACCCGGGAGAGGCATAAATGGCAGATTAGTGTCTAAACAAATCCCGTTTCCATTGTGAAGATTGTAAAATATCTTCTGCGAGAATCTTTACACCGTATTATTGCTTGCTTCGTAGGTAATTTTAAAGATCTTCTAGATCCAATAAAAGCTGCGATGCAATTAAACATGTAATTACACGCTATTTGGCTTCTGTCGTGGGCGTTAAGTGTAAATATTTAATTTTGTCTTTTTAGGTGCAAAGACCTCTTATTAGTGATGTCACATATTCGTCTAGACGGTCATTAGCCATCGTAATGTGTCGAGTTCTATCAAACTGAATGTTTGCAAATGCCCGTAAAAAGTGTGACAGAGGTTGGATTAAAACTAACTAGGCAATTTGAAAAAGAAATGCAAGCAGGTTTGACGACTTGTTTCTGAGGCTAGATTTTCATTGATGGGCGTCTTCTTTAGGCGACACTACACAGGCATGCCCGCCACACATGCCCGGACCTCATTTGAATGGGCCAGACTGACTGTGACGGTCCTACACCGGGCAAACATCGCACAGACCTAATAGAAGCGAGGTCCGGTGGGCATGTCTGCAGGCATGCCCACGGGCATGCCCGTGTAGTGAATTCCTCGCTTAATAATGTTGGCTAAATGCCGCGCGTGGGTGCATTTTCTATGTGGCATTTTGCGTGTTTTCAATACAAACCGAGAGTCTACGTAGGAAGATTACGTATGAATTCTGGCAGAGTCAAAATGTGAATCATCTACAGCAAGTAATGTTCGTAAATAAGTCTCTCGATACGAAATATCGTCAGAGTGTCGTCTTCTGTAAACTAAGCAAAGTCCGCTAGGGCCGTACTTCGGAAGGCGGGTGCCATACATATAATATATCACGGAAGGGGTACAGATGAATCAACACCCAAGTATCGCCAATTAGGTATCATCATCATCACTAGCCCTTTTAATGTCCCCACTGCTGGGGCACGGGCCTTCCCTATGGATGGACGGACTTTACGTGCCTTCCAAAGCACGCAGGAACTCGAGATAATAAATTTTTGGTCACCCATCCAATGACCGGCCTAAGCGACATTGCTTAGTATGCGCAATCGCAGGCCAAGCGCGCTAGCGAGCTCCTCCAATTAGGTTAGGTCCCATGTAACAGGTGGCTAGCCTATTGCCATGTATCAGGCATGTAAGTCGCAGTAATTTGCTAGCTGGTACAAGAGTAACACTAATGCCCATTACTCATCGCATCGCTCTTGCTTGACCTTTAGTCGCCTTGTTCGACACCCACGAGAGAGATAGGGGGGTGGTGATAACTGTATTCTGCTCTGCCGTCACACGGCAGTAAAATAACCCCGCCATTTAAAGAATAATAAAGAATATAAGTGAATTTCTCTTTACTGCCATACTTTTGAATTGATGCCTCGGATGAAAATTACGTTAATGGCACTTTTTGAAATGACGGTGTCATAAAGAAAAAAACTGAAGCGACGTCACAGAAAGTTTACGAAATACAGGTCAAGTGTTCAGTTATTATGAAAGGCTTTTCCTATGGATGGAAAAATAAAGGGAGAATGGGAAAATGCAGCTTGAACCAACGGTTTAAGGCGCAACGGTGCACGGAGGAACTCGAGATATTTTCGGTCACCCATCCTGTGACCGTCCATAGCGAATGACAGACTGAGCGCGCAAAGCCTTTCCGCCGTCGACTTCGTCTCGCATCGAAACTTGCTTACGATTGCTACTTTGCTGTAGATAATTCACATCTTTTTTTTTCCAATTCGTCTGGTGGGGTCTGTGTATACACCGACACCAGCCTACCATATAAACAACTAGCTATTTATAACTTTTTTGTGTGGTGACGGCAGAACAGAATTCTATTGTCACCACCCCAAATCTCCCCCCCGCGGGTGTCGTACAAGGCGACTAAGGGTTAAAACAGTGATGTGGAATGGGCAGCAACGTTCCTCTTATACATAGCTAGCAATGTATAAGAGGAACGCCTGATTCGTGCCTGATAAATGGCAATAGGCTCGCCACTTATTACATTATTGCTAAAACGTGGGTGCTCGTTTACCTCTGTCTACCCTTTCAGGGATATAGGCGTGATTTTTGTATGTGTATCACTGGCTTGCTCGGAGTAATTTACTCTGAGCTGGCTAGAGAAGTCAATTGAAAAGACCATCACAATCATTCATTATCATTAGGACGGAGTATTAAGTGCTTCGGATCTGAATAATGAGTTAGGAGCTATTCGCAGTACTTTCAAGATACCAGAGAAATTGTTCAAGCTAAGTGCAGTCCCGTGTACAACTTAAGCACTGCATATTTAGCTAGAACTATCTCTGCTAGGTCATTGAGTGGCGTTTTGATTTTTACTGTTGGGAATATCATCATCACAAGCCCTTTAATGGTCCTACTGCCTTAGCACAGGCCTTCACTATGCATGGAAGAAAATAGGGGCAATGGGCCATAACCCTCCACGCCCAGTGCGTATTGGTACAAGTTGGTAGCGTGCGACATGAGGCAGAGGCGGACGACGTGTCGTGTGTCGCTACAAGTTGGTAGCGGGCGACATGAGGCAGCAGCGGACGACGTGTCGTGTGTCGTTACAAGTTGGTAGCGGGCGACATGAGGCAGCAGCGGATGACGTGTCGTGTGTCGTTACAAGTTGGTAGCGGGCGACATGAGGCAGCAGCGGGCGACGTGTCGTCTGTCGTTACAAGTTGGTAGAGGGCGACATGAGGCAGCAGCGGATGACGTGTCGTGTGTCGTTACAAGTTGGTAGCGGGCGACATGTACCTTTAGTATCAACGACTGCAGATACAGGTGACGGCAGAGCAGAATACAATAATTTGTCACCCATTGAGTTATAAGGTAGTAATTTTAGTTCAATGTTGTCACCACCCCAAATCTCTCTCGCGGGTGTCGTACGAGGCGACTAAGGGTTAAAACAGTGATGAGAAATGGGCAGCAGCGTTTCTCTTATACCACCTGGCAATGTACTACGACGTTCGTGCCTGATAAATGGCAAAAGGCTCGCCACCTATTACATGGGACTTAAAATAATTTGGTTGAGGCGGCAAATCTTTGATAGAGACTGTGTAGATCGGGAGATCAATCACGGTTGTAGCGTTTGTCCAGACTGCAGGGAGTATTTGCGTAAAGTAATCTTGATGTCACCCTGCAGGAAGTGGCCCAGTCAAAATTGAGTCAGTAGGCTATTTATTAAAACTTTACCGCTATCCCCAAATCTCTCCCGCGGGTGTCGTACAAAGCGACCAAGGGGTAAATATATATAATAACGCATTTTGCAATTATTCTGTACTGCCAGAATACCCCCCCCCCCCCCGTTAATCTACATTGCGAGGGTATCCGTTGGCTTACAACGGTTAGAAGAATTTCGGCAAGTTAATTAGTGTCTTGGTTGGCCGAACGGTCAGGCACCTGCCCGGATAGCAGCGGACGCGGGTTCGATTCCCGCATCAAGACCATAATTTTTCGAAATTCCTTTTGTAACCACCAAAATCTTGGTTTTATCATTTAAAAATTGGCCGGCGGCAGACCAGAATACAATTATCACCCTCAATCTTTCCCACGGATGTCGTACAAGGCGACTAAGGGCCGGTTTTTTGATCCATAGTTAACTCAACCAATTGTTAAAAACTGTTACTAATTGCTAAATATCAGTCTGATATGTAACCAAGAGTAACAATTTTAGTTACTGATGTTCCTAATGGATAAATATCAGTCTGATATTCTTACTAATTGTTAAATGTCAGTGATATTTAAAGATAAGTAACAATTTTTAACAATTGGTTAACAGTTAACTATGAATCAAAAAACCGGCCCTAAGTTATAAGATAAAGAGGAATGGGCACCATAGCAAATGACAGCAATTTAAGTTAGCCTATTGCCATGTCTACCCCTTAGGCGAGAAAGGCGTGATGTAAGTCAATTTGTTTTTAAGCCAAAAATTTTACATACGGCTTTTTTTTCACTATGGTCTCTTTGTTTCGGCATGGAAATGAATTCTCTTCTCTCCCGGGAATTACTGTTTGCTGATAGTGAATGGAGCTAATTTATTATTTAAGTGCTTTTTATTTATCACTTCAATACCTCCGAAGGCATTTGACTAAGGCAGAGGACTGAGAGGGTTGTTAAATTGATATATGATTCGCCATTTTGAGTGTTGGTGACTTAAGTTTTTGAGAGAGAGAGAGAGGTGGTCAAAATAATTTCACTTACATTAGAAATTGTGATAAGAATTTTATTTTATAAATTAAATCAGCTTTTCGTATCTTTCTGTCAAACTGAGTTTACGCTGTAATGTAAGTGACTGAACCGTGATTGAGTTTAAGCGGTGTTTAAAAACTGATTTGGTTTTAATGAATAGAGGGGTAAAAGAGTGGGTGTAATCCGTCTATCGGATACTTTCCGTCATGTTCATTTAAATCGAAGTTAACCAAAATGGCTTACCTAAAGGGTTATTGATGGCAAGCCAAAGAAAGAATGCTAAAGAATACACAACGTTTTCCAATAATAAAAAATTGTATTTTTAATTATTTACCACCTTACATGGGACCTAACATAATTGGCGAGACGTGGGTGCTAGTTCACCTCTGCTTACCCCTTCGGGGATATAGACGTGATTTATGTATGTATGTATGTATTTTTAATTTACCATAATTATTATTTTGATTTTTATTTCAACATAACATAAAAGTTAGAAAAAATATCACAAAGAAATTAGTCTTATTTGGCCGAGTGGTATTAGACATCTGCCCGGAATGCGGAGGACGCGGGTTCGATCCCCGCATCAAGACTTTAATTATTATTTTTCGAACATTCACTAACCACAAATTTCTTTGTTACCTTAATCAATGAGAATGGAAGATTAGGATTTTGAGCCGTATTTAGTGTGGGATAAGGGCAGGAAGAATATTTATTTTAATGAAAGAAATAATTATTATAAAAGATAAATAGTCAGACTAACAGTGCGGACGGATATTATGAATCGCTATAGATACATCTTTAAATCACGCCTATTTATCGCCGAAAGGGTGGGCAGAGGTGAATTGCGTTATGAGGTTTTAAAACCTCACTAAAGTACCCGCATACAGCACGGTAAATATTCTGCTGCTTTCTTTCTCTAGTGCGGAACTCGTATCATAAAAAGTACTACGTGTATGAAAGAAATAAATATACAGGTGAGTTTGCCTCCTAAAACTGTCTATGAAATGTCAAAAATACTTATATGAGGTAGTCACACCTCATGATTGTCGCATAGAAATTAAAAAAATATATTGCCTTGCGAACGTGAGGTGTATAGTATGGGGATACGCGCGGGAGCGCTCCCGCCCCATCCCGCACCAATACTATACACCTTTGTAAGGAATGTGAAAAAAGTAGATGTTTGGAATGTTTTTATAATGCTCATTTGTAATTTTAATTAATAATATTATTGAAAATAAAAATTTACTTTCAATTTATCGATATCCTTCCCTATGCGTCACTAGTGTGTAAGGATATGTACTATAACTTGGGTGCATTATGAGGTTATTCGACCCCACGAACATTTTCTTAATGTAGTAAGAAAGTAAAGTAAGTAAAGTTTTATGTAGACAAAACCTAGGGGAAAGATAAACTTATATAATAATATTACATTTCAACAATATGGTATATTTGTTTTTAAGCTTAAACATCGTATAAAAAGTGAATGATATGATATGGGGTCGGAAGATGTCATATCGCACTTCTGGGAAAGTACTGTATGAGGTTGTTAAATCTCTCTCTTCTCAGAACAAGGCCTCCTGGTAGTTTACGGACGGATGGTGTAGCTTATAACGTTAAATATTGGAAACCGTTTTTCTCTGATACACACGTTTCCAGTTTAACGTTATTTCTTTGACGATTCATGAGAGTATTTAATGATACCTTATATGAATAAACCATATTTTCATTTTCATAAGGCATATTTCGTTAGTGAGTCAAATTTCAGCGCCGCAGTGGACGTGTTAACGCCCATGTTTCGCCAATTATGTTAGTTCCCATGTAATAGGAAGCGAGCCTATTGCCTAGTGCCGTGCATCGGGCACGTTGATCGCAGTATATTGCTAGGTGGTATAAGAAGAACGCTGCTGCACATTACTCATCGCTGTCTTACAACAACCGCGGGAGAGATTGGGGGTGGTGACAATATTGTATTCTGCTCTGCTGTCACCACACGGCACGAATAATTAATAATTATTGAATCCGCATATTCATTACCAGCCAACAATCTAAATCAACTAGCACGTGTCTTGAGTGTCCATTGTTTCATCCCTATTTATCTGGTACTACTGACAAAAGTTTCTTCGCAATAAATTTCTCGTTAGAGAGGTGAAATTCTCCTGTTATCTCATAACTGCGTAACTAAAGTAATTAGAATAACAAAACCTTCGAATTTAACTGAGCACAACAAATTCCTTGCTCTGTGGGTAGGAAGTGTTAAGTGGTAATTAATTTTACGGTAAAGTTTTAGTCCGTAACATCATCATAATCATCTTTAACAGCTCTTTAACGTCCCCACTGCTGGGGCACTGGCCTACCCTATGGATGGAAGCCCCTCATCAATGGCTTAGCGTGCCTTCCGAAGCACCCATCTAATGACTGGCCTAAGCGAACATTGCCTAGTTTCCGCAATCGCAGACCGACACACTGCTGAGGCACAGGCCTTCCCTAAGGATGGAAGAATTAATACAGGGAGAATGGGCTATAACCCACCACGCGGGCCCAATGCGGATTGGTGGGTATTAACGACTGCAGATGCAGCCGGAACCAACAGTTAAACGTGCCTTCCAAAGCACCGAGGAAGTATGACTTTGTAATTTAAGAAGCGATAAGCGAAGAACTGATGATCTTGACACAAATATTTCTAGTCATCGATTGGGATAATTATACTATTTCCTCCTTCTTATGAAACAGACTAAAGTTAGTCATAATTTGAACTGAAGCTGTCACTTTTATTTGCTGAATGAAAGCCAGAGTTAGCTTAAATTTTAAACAATGACTAACTTTAGTCCACGTTTTATAATAAGGGGTTTTGAGAATGTGTTTACTTATAACAATCGCAGGCCAAACCTTTATACTGATTGGGTATATCAGATATAATATTTAATGAAACAATTTTATCATAGAAAAGCGTGCTTGGGCATTCTGCCAAACGGACAAACGGTGAAATTGTAGGCGTATTACTGCATAAGGTTTAGAGCTATCGCGTTCTGTGTACGTAACACTTGTATCAGAATACAAATGAATGAAATTGACGTAGGTATTAAGCTGATTATCCACAGCCAACTAAATTAATTTAGTGTAGCTTAGCTCGCATAGTTGAGCCTGTTTTTCATACATGTGCGTGCGTCCGACGCAAACTATGCCACCCAAGCTAACATATACTGGGTGCAATAGAGAGGTGTAGTCATATTTAAAGGGGCTATTCAGGCCATCAAACTTAACAAATCAGTTCAAAACCAAAACTAACTAACTAATCAAAACTAACCAAAATCAGAAAAAAAAATCACTTACCCATACTATACCGAGATCCAGGTGACATCAGTTTGTATGGGGGAGTGTTTATTTTTTCTGAGATTTCGATTTTGGTCCCTTAGCGAAAGTTGTTCAGTTTGATGGCCTGAATAACCCCTTTAAATATGACTACACCTCTCTGTTACACCTTGTATTATAAACTGTCTCAACTATAGACCCTCTGAGGACAAAGCACTGACATCTATTATACAAGTACGCTGTACTGAAGGTTGTCATCCAAAAAAATGAAGCCAATTTGACTATCGCCATTTTGGCGCTGATGGCACAGGTGTACGAAAGTGAACGTCCACGGAACTAATATTAGAGATTCATTTGTCATGTCAAAGACAAGCAACAAACGTCAAAGTACCCTTGCCGCTCGAGGCGGCGCTTCAAATCGGCACAAGAAACATTTGACATCTTAGTAGACGTATTCAGTCCAGCGCATTCAGTCCAACTTGTATACATATTAGGGGTCAGTGGGAGGAAGCCGGTAGCGACCGCTTTTTACTGCAAAAATTTAATTTCAATTTAAGAAAGTCCCTCGCTCGCGCAATATCACGTTTGTTCGGACAAATTCGCTTAACGATATCCCGTAGCGCGGAATCGAAATGAAATTCGCTATTGTATTTTGTGAAAAGAATATTGGCAAGTCGACGGTTTCTCGCTCAATGACGCTTATTACTGGAATCTTTTAAACTGGGGTCGCGGGGAAGTTTAAAGAACTCCGCTAGCGAGACGGTGATCCACTTTCGACCTTTACCCCTTGTAATAAGGTTATACTAGGGGCTTGTTTGGTTTGGTGCGCGGTCTGACACCAATTCTCCTGATCAACGGAGTAAGTTGCATATTTGAATTCACAAGGTTTTGCAGTTAATGCAGAGTTGTTCAGCGCAATTATTGATTAAAGTTGAAATGTTTTGTTCCAATGAGACAATGTAAAATAATCATCTTTCTAGCCTCAAAATATTATTTTCGCATCTTCTTTATTATTCTTCCATAGGGCGCCGTGTGGTGACGGCAGAGACGAATGCATTTGTCACAGCTTAATAACAGACACTGCTGAAAATCGATACGATTGAAACACCACTGACACTATTGTTACGTTAATATTAGCAGAATCGAGGCCTTGATTTAATTTTCCCGATTTTTTACTTTTTACCTTTACCATCATCATCACCAGCCCTTTTTAATTTGCCCATTGATGGGGCACGAGTCTCCCCTATCGATGGGAGAATATAGGGCGGTTTGGGCCATAACCAACCACGCTGGCCCAGTGCGGGTTGGTGGGTATTAACGACTGCAGATACAGCCGGGACAAACGACTTAAAGTGCCTTCCGAAGCACAGAGGAACTCGAGATAGTAAATTTTTGGTCACCCATCCAATGACCGGCCTTAGCCACCATTGCTTAGTTTACTCAATCGCAAGCCAAGCGCGCTATGCCACTGCGCTAGCGAGCTCCTACTCACCATTAGTGACGATTTCAAAAAAATGATTTAGATACCTAACTTTGTAACAGCGTCACTTTAAACACACCAATAAACGCGCAGTTCCTGACCTTTTCGCAGTCGACTTTTGAAAACATTTAGAGGCCTCTGCGTATGAAATCTTAGTAGGCAAACAAACTCGCAGATTTATTGCCACAGATATGCTTGAGGATATTTTGGGAATCACGTCAAAGGAGAAGTTATGGCCTTTCGGATTCGCCCTTGGCAGTCGCCCAAGGGAGGATTTGGTCTTGTGCCACGTTAGAAACAAAAAAGGAATAGAATAACGTAAGTAAGCGTTAGTAAGCGTTTTATGGTGCTTCTGTGGAATGCTTCTGTCTTCTTTGGCCGTAAATCGAGTTATTTAATTTCAGTGTAATGCGCCTCCGAGACGGTCAAGCGGCATCGCGTCAATCACGTAGATTTTACATACATACATACATAAATCACGCCTATATCTCCGAAGGGGTAGGCAGAGGTGAATTAACACCCACCTTTCGCCAATTGTGTACGGTCCCATGTAACTGGTGGCGAGCCTATTGCCATATATCGGGCACATAAATCGCAGTACAAATTTATGTTGCTAGGTGGTATGAGAGAAATGCTGCTGCCCATTACTCATTGCTGTCTTTACCCGTAGTCGCCTTGTACGACACCCACCGGAGAGATAGGGGTGGTGACAATTGTGCTGTCTTTACCCTTAGTCGCCTTGTACGACACCCACGGGAGAGATAGGGGTGGTGACAATTGTATTCTGCTCTGCCGTCACCACACGGCCATAGTAGATTTTAGCTTGCTTCAATCATTTTGATCGTCTACAATGCTCGCTTAAAGCTTTAGTCAAATTTATGAACTAGATACATGCTTGAGGTGATTTTAAATGTATGATAGTCTTTGGTCAAACCTCTTGACAGGCGTTTCAATCACACTGTTTAGCAAGCACAACAGAAAATCTACGTGTTTAACGCGAAGCCGCTTGACCGTCTCGGAGGCGCATAAGAAAGAACTTGAATCTCTCTGTTAACTTGTTAACTTGCAGAGATGGGGTCACTGATTTCGTATGTGATAACTGATGGTCTTCCGCATTGATCGTGCTTCCAATATTTGATAAAGTTTTCTAAAATCGGATTTGCACGAAGTGTTACGAAGAAAGTTGATATGGATATTTTACAGGATGGCGTAGATTTTTCGCTAGATATTGAAAATTGTGTGTCCGTCTTGGACGCACGGGTTTTCGTCTTGACGATTCATAAGCGTATTGTAAAATTGTAATCATACCAGATATGAATAAACGAATTTTGACTTTGACTTTACAAACATACATAATAATCACGCATATTTATCCCGGAAGGGGAAGCAGGGGTGAATTAACACTAACGTTTTGCCAATTAAGTTAGTTCTCATGTCATATTATCTCTCCTGATGGTGATTGACGATGAGGGCCGAAAATGTGGACCATGTGGACATGTCGGGACATGGCTATCTTAAAACTAAATATCGGAACACGATAATAAGTTCACATTATTATTGTAGCGACAGATTTTGGTAAGACACCGGTAGCTAGTCAGGCGGACTTGAAAAAAATCCTACCACCAAACAGAAAGTATGTCTTCTATCAGCGTCATAGATATATCAATTTCCAGCTAAAAAGTGTGCAACTCTACAAAATATGTTTCCATTTATCAATTCTCTCTTGAAAAGAATGGGCAGAGGCGCTTTTGCCCGTTTAAGATAGTTTTTGCAGCGTATTCAGGGCATGCCTGAAGGAAACTCTCGTCTTGCTTCAAGTTCGGGTTTACCCTTAATTAGTTCCAACATGAGGGAAGGGCTCTTTGAGCGTATGAATTACTCGACCATATTTGCCAGCTAGCTTGAGAATTGGTATGCACGGTTCGTAAAGGGCTACTGAGTGTTGTTATACAAGGTGTGTGGTACATAGGGTATCAAGCCGCTACCCATGCTATTATAGTCATATAAATACTATGGTGATATATAAAAAATATGTAAACAAAATGTTAAATTCTCTATACAAATACTTCGATCAGAAAAACAAAATGTATGAAAAATTTTATATATATTTTTACAATTTTAAATTTTTAATATCACCATAGTATTTAAACGACATGTTAGCATAGGTAGGTGCTGGCTTGATACCCCATGTGCCAAACACCTTGTAGATACTCTGCTTGCAATTGCAAAAGGTATATTTTCTGGTCCAAGAGGGTAAAGCTACATGGCCGAAGTTTAAGTACAAAGAACCATTATTATTTATAAAAAACCATAACATTTAGACACTAATTTGTTTATACAAACTTAAACTTTGTTATTAAAACGATTATATGATTAAAAAATATTCATTCATATAATCTTAAAATTTAACAAATATAAACAAAAATAACTTTGAAGAACAATTTCAAAATAGCTAGCGCGGATTTGATTAACGACATCCATTATTTTATTCATGTTGTAGCCTAAAAATAGAAAAAAAAACAACAGAGATCATTATTAGTTTTATATTATTTTTAATGTGTCGTAGTAGCACGAGATTGCTATCCAGATTTAAAAGTATTATCTCTATTGTTACTTGTTATTTTAATATGTTGTATTATACAGTCCATCGTTCTTTCCACTTCTTTTGTTCCCTTCAAAGTGCCTTTTGAAGCATAGAACTATTAATCAATCATGTTTGATGCACCATGAAGAGTTTTATATTTGGAAACCATACCCATATAATTTACAAAGAAAAAAAAACAGAAAAAAGAATACATAAAAAAAAAAATTCATTGTTACATTTTTTCTAACATATATAATTATATAATGTTTGATAAAAATCAAATCATAATCATATACCTAGTTAACCTAGTTTAAAGTTGGTAACAAATAAATGTGACTTCCCCAGGAAACCATTCCATAGATAGAAGAACCTTCTCACAAATGAGTTCACTTTTATCCAAAAATTTTCCTTTATTTCCGCAAACTGTTTTTATCTTAAGTATACGACTGTCGGAAGTTCGTGTGGATCACGCGCGTATCTGTGAATGTCGCGACGTGACGCCCATACGAATGCAGACGACCCAGAACTCGAAGGGGAGTAGCAGTAAATATTTAGCTAACCTTACGCACGACAGGCTTCATTAGGAGATGACCTGTTTCACTGGAGAATGGTTTCGCTTTTACTGTTAACAGCTTTCAAGGCTACATAAATACAGGTCAGTTAAAATTAAGCCTTTTGAAAGACAATGATTGAAATCGAACATCGAAATCAAACGTTAAAAACTTTTGAATATGAATACGTTTACCGAATGCGCAAAAATAGGTACTCAGGGAAATATAGACTATAGGTCAGTTTACATTTAAAGCTTCAAAAAATAATGATTGGAATACAATTTTGGCCCACAAAACCTAACGTTGCCGTGTCTTCTGGAGCCGCTAAGCGAATAATGCCCACGCTATTGAGACGCATAGGGCATGTAGTTAATTTAGATATTGCCTTATTATTTGTTATTATGTTTGCGATAATTTCGAATTTGCCGTTTATGGCGTCTTCGTTATGATTAATGTAGATAGTCATTTATTCTATTAATCTAAAAGACTCAAAGTCTCTTTCTACGCGATTTTGGCTCGTTTTTCACAAACGCAACTTTACATTTGGAGAGTTATTGTAAACGACCCAAATGAAATTAGGACATTTGAGGTTGGAGAATGTCCAAATTCTATAAAAAAACATTGTTAAAAAAAATTGAGTATTTTGCTGCAGATATAATGCAGTAAAATTGATAATTCGCTGGATGGAGCGCTTAGTAATTGACCCTGAACAACCTTGTATTTAAATTAAATTGAGAAGTCACGGTGAGAGACCAATATTTAGTAATCCGTTGCTCCCAGCTGCAGTTAACTCCTACCAACACCCATATAGAAATTATTTTTCTGTTTTATCAATAATGACATAAAAGATATATGTTGAAAGTGAATAGATAAAACGGGTGGGGAAGGCCTAGGTGGATCTTTCATAATGAAATTGAAAGAATATAAATAAGATCAAGAGTACACCCGAAACCGGCGGGCATACTTAAGGACAGTGCGTGTGGTAAAGACTATCAATTGAGATAAAACTCATTCAGTTATGACAAGAGTGAAGGTGATGAAAGAAAATTAACTAAATAAAAAATAGCTATGAACACTTTTTGACAGGCTATATAGCCTATTATAACTTATATTATGCATATTTTTTTATTAAATTATATTTGCTATTGGATTTTAATTTTAACATTATATAAATGTTAGAAAAATTAGTACAAAGATTTTGGTGGTTAGAAAAAGAATTTCGAAAAATTATGATCTTGAGGCGGGAATCGAACCCGCGTCCGCTGCTATCCGGGCAGGTGCCTGACCGCTCGGCCACCCAAGATACTAATTAACTTGCCGAAATTCTAACCTTTACACTTCACGTTGTAAGCCAACGGGTACCCTCGCAATGTAGAAATAAATTTCAAACATTCCAAAGCAGATATTTTTACAAATACCGTGCGTTCGGCTAAGCTTGGGTTTGCTTTATAAACTATTGGATTTTAATTTTAACATTATATAAATGTTAGAAAAATTAGTACAAAGATTTTGGTGGTTAGAAAATTATATTTGATTAAAAATAAGTCTCATCGAGTTATTAGATTATATCAGATGAAGGTCGATCTACCACGTCTCCTCTACTATAATGAGATTCGATAAGGCAAAAGGACTATAAAGTTAGGATCATAGTGTGATCTCTGCCTACGTAAGACATAGGTGTGACATATTATATAATATATGTAGATATGTTTATTCAGACGTCACTATCTATGTTTATATCGATGCCGCTCCAAACCTTGACCCGTCTAAGAGTGGAGGGAGACGCAACGGCGCGACGCATCGCAAGCCACGCGTATAATCGAATTGTGTGTGCACTTCACATAACCCCCTGAAGTTTAAACGTGTAACACAAACTGTTTCTTAAAGTGCGCCTTGAAAGGTTTCGAGATTTCATTCAGTTCGGAATTCATACAGGTGATTTCCTGCCAATTTCCTTTTATTTAAAATAGGAAAGAAAATTAACAGCGAATCAGAAAAAATCATGAGAGAGTGATGAGATCTCTCGTCATTTTCTCGCGCACTCGCCCTCGTCCTTCATCATTTTAAACAATTAAGTGCTGGTGACGATGATGACGGTATACTGGGTGTAACAGAGAGGTGTAGTCATATTTAAAGGGGTTATTCAGACCATCAAACTAAACAACTTTCGCCAAGGGACCAAAATCGAAATCTCAGAAAAAAGAATCACTTCCCCATACCAGCCCAGCCCAGAGAACCAGCTGACATCAGTTTGTATGCCCATACAAACTGATGTCAGCTGGTTCTCGGCTTAGTGTGTGTGAGTGTTTATTATTTCAGAGAATTCGATTTTGGTCCCTTAGCACAAGTTGTTCAGTTTGATGGCCTGAATAACCCCTTTAAATATGACTACACCTCTCTGTTACACCTTGTATATCTGCGGTGTCTTGAAATAAAATAAATAACCGTAATATTCCAATACCAAACATAATTTCATAATTTAGCCAAAGCCAGTTATTTCTTTATAAGCGCCTGAAATGTACAAAATTTCAGTATCACAACGCGACAACAAACAAGTTTACTGTTTACAAACACCTAGTTTTACAAATACCAGATCCCCTAATATCGTTTGCGAGCGCTCCGCAGTTTTCCCAGAAGGGACCAGACTTAAATTTAATATTTGATTTTAAAAGTCGCCAGGGGAGATACCAGCTTCGTCTCTAAGAAGTGCTCGATCACCACTCAGAAGTTAAGGATTCTAACTTCTACAGTTACTTACTGAGTAGACATAAATGAAACTCGAAGCTGAACAATTCAAGTTTAAGTGCTAATGATCAAAAACAAATATAGGTACGTATTTCATTTATAATTAATTCGTAGATTATTAGTGTTTTATATTTACAAAGAAAATTGTGTTTGAAAAACGTTTTTCTAACCAGTAACCACAATAAAAATTTTAGTCAAAGTCAAAGTGAAAATTCTTTTATTCACATCTGGTATGATTACAATACACCAAGAAAAAATAGTGTATTGTCTGCTTCTGAAAAGGAAGTATGTATATTGAGCTGTTAAATAATTTAATAATTTTCCACACCTAGGTATGATAATTATCTGCATTGTAACTGACGGAATAATGTCAGTGGTAGTACTACCACGCAAGCGATAATGACAGTAAATTTTGCATAATTGTATGAGTGATGAGCTCGTATAGTTATAGCCTCAATTTTGCTTTCGTTACAATGTGCTCATTTTTTAAATCCATTAATGTGACCAGAATGAACAATCCTTTGAATTTTTCTTCATTGAGGGAAACCCGTTACGCGTACGGAAAATCCTACTTCCTGGTCAGGGGGTGACATAAAACTATGTGTATATATATATCTAACCCCGGGTGACAAAAAAGAAACCTTCAGCTCGCATATTTATATAGCTACTTGCATTGCAATGAATATAAATGTCGCGATCACAGACTTTCTCATAAATCTAGAACACACAATGTTTCCGAGTATTTTGGCGCTATAGTCTGTACCATCTAACTTGTCTTATTTAGTAAGCAATCTTGGAAAAACTTTTTAAATAAATCACCTATTTAAAACAATATAATAACAAAGTCAATAATCTATTACAATAAATCGTTATTATAGACTGAAACCTATTGAATCTAGGTATCAGGTGATTTTTTATGCTGCATTTTCAATAAAAAGGTGTGCCAAGATTGTTTACCAAAAAAGACAAGTTAAATGGTACAGACTAGTACCCAAAGAGGGTTGGTGTCAGGCAGGCGGCCGGCTGTAAAACCTAAGCCAAAACCTTGAGCAGTATGGATTGGAATGTTGTCATTCTAATCACTCTCTCCGTTCATGAGTCTCTCGACATGGTCCGTTTCGTCTCTTTTCTTTACATTCATTCATCACTAGCACCTTTACGGTGGGATGGATGATATGAATCAAAAGGGAGTGGATGGCTTGATGAAGTCTGACCAATATGAATGGAAGAGGAAACATACTGCGCCGACCCCAGATAGACTGGGAACAGGGCAGGAAGAAGAAGATACATACATACATACATAAATCACGCCTATATCCCCGAAGGGGTAGGCAGAGGTGAACTAGCACCCACGTTTCGCCAGTTATGTTAGGTCCCATGTAATAGGTGGCGAGCCTATTGCCATTTATCGTGCACAAAAGTCGCAGTAGGTACATAGCTAGATGGTATAAGAGAAACGCTGCTGCCCATTCCTCATCACTGATTTATCCTTAGTCGTCTTGTACGACACCCACGGGAGAGATTTGGGGTGGTGACAATTATATTCTACTCTGCCGTCACCATGGAGATGAAGATGAGTACAGACTAACACCCGTATTCATATAAACATTACTATGAGGTGCGTTAACGCACAGGGTCCCAAAAACCTGTGCAAAAACCTATTCATAGATATACATACTTGAGTGACAAAACGCATTGAGAAATGTCTTACTTCGCGCAGTGTTGCTTCTTTACTTATACAAGTATTGCTTGAGAATACGGGTGTTAACGTCTGTCTTATGCCCTTCCCGTATTTAAATCCAAGACCTCACACCGTTCAAGCCATTCGCTTATAGTTTCGGTGCAGCCACATCCTGCGGTGCTATTAGCGCCGTAGTCATCTCAGTAAGCCATTTATACCCCTAAGTGGTGTTCGATTCGAATAATTGCTTGGCCTAATTACGACAGGGTGGGTTCTCGACTTAGATGACTACCAGCCGTCTGTTATATTTCTGTTCCAGTGTCCCGGCGACAACAGCTATTAGGAATATTGGAATGCGAGTTTTAGTCAGTAATAATTTGTTTCGTACAGACAATAACACGTCGGGCCATAAGCTATCATACATACATAAATCACGTCTATATATCCGAAGGGGAAGGCAGAGGTGAACTAGCACCCACGTTTCGCCAATTATGTCAGGTCCCATGTAATAGGTAGCGAGCCTATTGCCATTTATCGGGCACAAAAGTCGCAGTACTATTGCTAGATGGTATGAGAGGAACGCTGCTGTCCATTCCTCATCACTGATTTATCCTTAGTCGCCTTGTACGACACCCACGGGAGAGATTTGGGGTGGTGACAATTGTATTCTACTCTGCCGTCACCACACGGCGTTATAATAATTATTATGATACTACTGTTTTGCCCTATCACCTAACGGTACAAAAAATAGTCTACGACATAATAATATTCTCAGACCTAACAAATATACACTGACAATTTTATTCTACTCTGCTGTCACCACACGGCGTAATAAGCTATCAAGTTTTCTATAATAAAATATGCTGATACCGCAGTGGCTTGGCGCGCTTTGCCTCCGATTGCGCAGACTAAGCAATGTTCGCTAAGGCCAGTCATTGGATGAGTGGCCAAAAATATAATTTCCTAAGTTCCTATGTGCTACGGAAAGGATTTAGTTAAAATTTTTACATAATCATCATCATCATCATCACCAGGGCTTAATAATAATTATTCCCAGTGCACAGGCCTGCCCCATGGATGGAAGAGCAGAGGGAGAAAGGACATAACCCATCATGCTGACGTAGTGTTGATTAGTAGGTATTAACAACTGCAGATGCAGCCGGGACTAACCGCTTAACGTGCCTTGAGAAGCACGGAGGAACTCGAGACGATAAAAAAATGTAGGTCACCCATCCAAAGATCGGCTCAGCGAACACTGCTTGGTTTACTCAATCGCAGGCCTAGCGCGCAAAACCATAGAGCAATCTAGCTGTAGGTAGCTGCTGATTAATTTATTCCATCTACTTCAAATATAGATTCGCGCCAGCTGGCATAGCACGGGGACGTGGAAAGGCTCTCTCCACCACTTGACAGTGTTTTGTCTCGGGATTTAGTGGGAGTTAGAGCGAGAGGAAAACATTTTCTGTCCCCCGAAAGAGATGTGTCCACGTCCCGCACTACGGGGGCAGTAGCGCCGCGCCGAGCCGCCGCCGCGCCCCTTTCCGTCTGAACGTTTTCAATAACTACCCTGATTTGTTTACCTCGAGTTTTATTGCGCAATTTTATTGCACTTCCCTAGCGATTTGTACGCCGACACGAGACTTTTTAGTTATCGATGCCCGTAAAAGGTTTTATGCCTCGGTTAGTCTCACTACGGCATCGGCGCTTTTGCGTATGGAATGGTCTTTACAGATTCGACGTAATTGCTTTGCCTGTGTCACCGCTTGAGTGACAGGGTAAAATTATATGTTTTGTAATTATTTTATGTTGCTGTCTTTACCCTTACCCTTAACCCTTAGTCGCCTTGGTACTACACCCACGGGAGATATGGGGGTGATGACAGTAGTATTTTGCTCTGCCGTCCCCACACAGCTGTCACACCACATTAGGATTTTTATTTTCGAAAATTTTCTGACCTCTGTTCTATATAATTTTTTTATTAATAATAATGTTCAAATAAAAATCAAAATAATAGCCCACGTTTCCCTTTGTGCCTGTTAAATGCCAAAACTACTTATTCCTTAACGACCATAAAGAGTAACACGTGCAGAAAAGGTGGCAAGTGAAATATTCATTCAATATTCGTTGGCGATTTTATGAAAATAAGTGTAAATGAGCACGGAAAATCGCCACCAATAAGCTGATAAATGGTCTGATGACCGAAGCTGTGGATATAAATTCATTCCGTAATGGGCTCGCACGGATTTTTGCTGCATTGAGAGGCAGAGCTGTGCTTTTATATTATAGGTAACTCGGTTAAGGGTCAGTACAAGGTGGGCGGTGATATGCGACCATATTTAATCAGCATTTTTTATTTAATTTAATTTTAACTTTACCGCTCATGTTTATAGTTGAGAAGGCAGAATTAACTCCATCAGGCATTCTCTACCAATCTGATGAGCTGAATCTCATCATCAGTCACTTATAGTTATAGGGCACAAGCTTTCCCTATGGATGCTGCTTTCTACGGCACAGGCTTTCCCTATGATCTGCTTGGAAACGCCTGTCAAACTGAGAATACGCTCGATGCGTTAGAAGCGGTTGGTAGTTAGCTATCCATAATTAAATACACTTGCTGTTTTTACTTCTGCTATTTCCCGCAAGGGGCGCTTTTTCAGTTTTCATACAATAATAAACCAGATTGCAGGTCTAACTGCCGCACTCAGAGACGTCAATTACCTTTAATGAGTATTTAATGTCAAAAAATTTCATTCAAATCTAGACCATAGACCCGGCAAGAATAGCGACGAGTTTTGAATTGTCATTTTTTGACGTTAAGTTCTCATTAACGTTATTTGACGTCTCTGAGTGCGGCAGTATGCTAGTAAACAAATAAATGCCATGCGATATTTCCATTACTTTAGCCACTGAGTAAAGTTCAACTCCGTGCACATGTTGTGTTTTAAGGATCGAACGCCATAATGCCCCTAAACCCATGCGAATAAAGTTCAAATTCGCGCAGAGCTTTAATGCGACCGTAAATTGCACCATTTGTAACAGTACACTGTAAATGCATTATGGACTGCTCCCTGATTGCGTAAGCTGTTAATTACTGAGGCTTCATTTATGTTTATTGTCCACACATTGCTGTAACAACAAAATTACAGTAACATTTATTTATTTATCTATTTTTCACGTTAACAAAATATAAACTATAAGATACAAGAAGATAGATACTTGTAGTACAGTCAACGGCTCTTCAGACTACCCAAAACTGTCAAATTTCTTCAATCGATTGTCAACCTTATCTTGTTGGCAGTAGAGCCAAAATTCGACTGAGAAAATTTAACATTTTGTGGTTGTCTGACGTGTTGTTGTCTGTACATAAGTCATTTTAGTGAACACAACGTTCGAATATTTTTTTTTAATGAAATACTTTAGGGAAAATGTGTTTTCAAGCTGAACACACGGTGTTTTGGTGTTTACATTGGGGGTAAAGTACCCATTAATACGAATAGGTAACTTTTCCCATGGTATGGTAACTTTCCCATATAACAACGAAATCACGTACTGCACTTCTCTATGGAACAGCGGTTTTTTTGAGAAAATTATAAATAATGTCATGTGGTGACGACAAAGCAGAATACAGTCGTGACAAGGCGATTATGAGCTTAGACAGCGATGGCTGCGGTTTACGTGCCCGGTGTATGGCAATAGGCTCGCCACTAACTACATGAAACCTACAATAATTGGCGAAACGTGGGCTTTAATTCCCTTTGCTTACTCCTCTAGGAATAAATAAGCGTGATTAATGTATGCTTGAAAAAAAATGTTCCATTGTTAAACATGAAACATTTCTTCTTCTTCCTGCACTGTTTTAAGTCGATCTGGGGTCGGCGCAGTATGTTTCCTCTTTCATTCACTCACCTTTGATTCACATCATCCATCACACCCAGCTACTAATGATTGAGATGACAACATTCCAATCCATACTTTTCAAGGTTTTTGCTTAGGTTTTACAATCCAAATATCAAACATTTCATCAATGTTAAAAACAAAAATATTAATGAGTGCACACTATGCAAGTAATAGAGGTAAATTGTGTAATTGTTTTCATTTAATCAAGTACGTTGGTACTACACAGCTTCCTTAAGAGGCTCAGTCTTTACCTGTAAGAACCAAGCGCTCCTTAAATAGATACCTCGGTTACTGCAAACTCGAGAAAGGAAATGTTATTTCACAAAGGAGTCCCTAATGCCTAGAACTTAAAATACCCATTGTGTTCACAAGTGGTATCTAATATTTCCCGAGGTGCTACTTAGTAACAACATGCGTTAATGTTATTGTGAGAGAGCATCATTGTACAAAATAATGTTGAATTTAATTTTTGCTAAATAGACAAAAGTTGCCACAACAACTTCACTAGATGGCGTTGTATTATAATCGCTTTACCGTTATTTCAACGTGCACGTGTTGTGCGTTTAAGATTGTTTCTTGCGCAATTATATTATTATGTTCTATCATACTAGACTGTTTGATTTTTGCCAGATGGGTAGGCAGAGGTGTATAAATAACATCCTCATTTTGCCAGCCCATCCCCTAGTAATAGGGGGCGAGTTTAATAGAGGGGTGGGTAGTGGGGGAAAAACTGTACCCTGAGTCCCACATACCTTTGTAGTTGCACCTTACTGCAGAGATCAAGCATAATGAATTTTATCTCTTCGCAATCTGTTGTATTCTAATCTGGCGCCATCGTCACCTCACGGCTACCAAGAGAAAATTCTTAAATATATACTCGCATTCGCAAGATATATCCATAGAAATATTTCCACAACTTTCTACGCATTCATTCATCACATAAAGCACCTTTCCGGTGTTATGGATGATATCAATCAAAAGGGAGTGGATAGCTGAATGACGTCTGAACGATATGAATGGCAGAGGAAACTTACTGTAGCGACCCCAGATAAACCTGTTAGGCGGCGGCACAGACATACTACCCGGTGGCTGAAGTTCCTTGAGTTCATGCCGGGTCATGAGCCGCAGCTCGATGCCTGCAGCACCCCTCTAAGTAGAGGTGGAGGGACCCGATGATGATGATGGTGATGACAGATGAACTGCGAACAGCGTAGGAAGATGATGATATCCATAAATAGTAGATTAGATACCAAGGGCTTTATCGCATATCACAAAGAATGCCTCAAGTCGCAAGAATGTGACTATCCTAAATATGCGATCTGAAGCTTTCTTTTTCATTGCCCGAAGTAAGATCATAATTTTATGTCACCCCCTGGCCAGGAAGTGACATTTTCCGTACCAATACATGTAGCGAGCGGAAAATCCACTTTATGGTCAGGTATGACATAAAATATATTTTTTACAAATAATGCAAGATATATTTTAAAGCGAATATCAGACGCAATGAAGAATAAATAACAACGTGCAGGTGAAGTGTTCGCAATGTTGCTACCATTTGCTACATGTGTGCTTTTCTTGGGTACAGTACAGGCTGGAGGCAAAATGCTTCATTGATTTTTGAACTTTTCACGAAGATATATTTTCATTTTCACGAAGAGCAGATATTGTTACTGTTATAATTGATTCGGATATTATTTGCGATGAACGCATCTATGCCAAACTATCAAAATTTTCAAAAAAATCAGCAAAAGTACTTCTTTAAAGTGCTGGTTCCTAATTTTTATGACATAAGTGACATAATCGATTGGAATATTATTGCAGTTATAATTCGGCGTGTGTTTAAAAACGTATACACATACCAAATCCAATACCCAAAGGGTAAAACGGGGCCCTATTACTAACACTGCGCTGTCCGTCCGTCCGTCCGTCTGTCACCAGGCTGTATCTCGTGCCACGTGATAGTTAGACAGTTGTTCACAGATGACGTAATTCTGTTGCCGCTATAACAACAAATGGTAATAAATACATACATACATAAATCACGCCTATATCCCCGAAGGGGTAGGCGGAGGTGAACTAGCACCCACGTTTCGCCAGTTATGTTAGGTCCCATGTAATAGGTGGCGAGCCTATTGCCATTTATCGGGCACAAAAGTCGCAGTAGGTACATAGCTAGATGGTATAAGAGGAACGCTGCTGCCCATTTCTCATCACTGATTTATCCTTAGTCGCCTTGTACGACACCCACGGGAGAGATTTGGGGTGGTGACAATTGTATTCTACTCTGCCGTCACCACACGGCGTAATAAATAGAATAACATATATATTTAAGGGGGTTTCCATACATAAAACGTGTTATTTTTTTTTTTTGCTTGTTTTACAGACAATGGTACGGAACCCTTCATGCGCGAGTCCGACTCACACTTGGCTGGTATTTTTGTACTTTTTTGTTTTATACTAGCGTTTCCGGTAAATGGCAATAGGCTCTACCCCTATTACATGGGACTTCCAATAAGCTAGCGAAACTCGGGTGTTAAAACTCATCTCCCTTCCCCTTAGGTGAGAAATAATTAATATTTTACACTCGCACCTATCATCTAGCTAGCCCAAAGTAACTAACGCTAAGTACTTGTGTTATGGATGACGGACGTAATTTTAATATCATAATAGTTATGTATTTCAATTTTGAAATTATACTACATACATACATAAATCACGCCTATATCCCCGAAGAGGTAGGCAGAGGTGAACTAGCACTCACGTTTCGCCAACTATGTCAAGTCCCATGTAATAGGTGGCGAGCCTATTGCCATCCATTGGGCACAAAAGTCGCAGTACATAAACAGAAAGGCGTGATTTATGTATGTATGAACTATTTATGTGACATGAGGCATTTTAATTTGCCATTCCTATTCACTGATCATTATATCTCAACCTTATTTACTTTACAAATATTCGTGACTTTTGAAGTTTACAATGGGACGGAGCCTGGAGGATTTGCATACCGCTGAAATTGGGAGTCCGTATCACCCTGTATATGAAGATCGTATTGCTAGTTATTGCGCGTTTTACTACGGCAGACCCTCTTATCCGAGGAACAGGACGAAATGAACAAGAATATAGAGCCGGGGAATATTTTTGGCCGCGAGCCTAAGGTTCGTTGCAGGAATGGCACTTCAGACGATATTTGCTTGAAGAAGGGGAGCAGCTATGCAGAATTACTGGTAGACCAAAACGGATTTGTGAGAGAACGAATTAAAGCATTCTGAGACTAAGGGCCGGTTTTTTGATGCATAGTTAACTGTTAACCAATTATTCGATTTTAATTTTAACATTATATAAATGTTAGAAAAATTAGTATTAGTATAGTATAGTATCTTTAAATATCACTGATTCTTAACAATTAGTAACAATATCAGACTGATATTTATCCATTAGTAACCAAAATTGTGACTTATGGTTACATATCAGACTGATATTTAGCAATAAGTAACTGTATGCTGTGTGGTGACGGCAGAGTAGAATACAATTGTCACCACCCCAAATCTCTCCCGTGGGTGTCATACAAGGCGACTAAGGATAAATCAACGATGAGGAATGGGCAGCAGCGTTCCTCTTATACCACCTAGCAATAGTACTGCGACTTTTGTGCCCGATAAATGGCAATAGGCTAGCCACCTATTACATGGGACCTAATATAACTGGCGAAACGTGGGTGCTAGTTTACCTCTGCCTACCCCTTCGGGGATATAGGCGTGATTTATGTATGTATGTATTTATGTAACAGTTTTTAACAATTGGTTGAGTTGACTATGGATCAAAAAACCGGCCCTTAGGGCCTGCTTCACAATTGACGGGTAAGTTCTGATTGCTTACTTCGCAGTTTAATTGACATATTATTTTATATTACAACCGTCAAATGATCTGCCAAATAAGCGATTATGAAATAGGCCGTATGAATATTAGGCATCCTCCAGCCATTATGAAGAGAGACAAAATGTAAACAATTTTGATGTTTCTTTATCTACGAAATGCATTTAAAAATAAAAAAGGTCTATTTTGAATATTAAAACTATAAGCGACTTTTCATATTTTGTAAAGACAAATCAATATTGTTTACATTTTGTCTCTCGCCATAATGGCTGGAGTGTACATACTAATTTTAGCACGTCAGTTGTCGACATCTAGATAAAGGGTGGCACTACTCTTAATAACTTGGAATCGAGTTTTTACGATAATTGAAACCTGCGCCGAAATCCTTCACTCCAAAGACAGGTGAAAAATATCAACCAATAAAATGTAGACACCGCCATAAGTCGGTTTTTCAGAATAGCTCCGTGTGATCTCTCAAACTTTAATTGACATTTTAGTACCGTGAGTATTTTGAGTAGGGACCTTTTATAACTCTGTGCGCATTAAAATTACTAGTTGTAACTTACAATGATGTCTGGTAATTTCGATGTCCACACAGCTGTCTTATCTTTCTTTACGTGGGCGATTTCCGTGCATAAAGCAAATAGATCTCATTTAAGTAAAGCTGCAGTTTTATATCGAAACGTGTCTGGCATAAAACGGACGTTAAGGTTCGCTTACACTATTCTTACAGATTTATTTTATCCCCTGATTTCATCTTCCTATTCTGATCTCAAAATTGTTACATAAAATCAAAGACGCAAACTCAATCCTCCTAGGAAATGTCTACTACATACTTACAGGCGTTCTAACATGAAATTGGGAACATTCGCTATTTTTGTCGTTTGTAACAACGTTTGAGGTTTATAGAAATAAAACAAGTTTTACGGATTAGACTCGCGTATATTCAGATGTTTTGTATTATTATTTAACCCGATGTTTCGATCACTTTACAGCGGCCGTGGTCACGGGGTGACTAAAGATGACAGGTGTCTTCATCATAAGTTATAATTAACTACCGTCAAATTATTTAATATTTATGTGGTCCGATTTAAGCAGATGGAGCTCACTGTGTCTATGGATTTAATTATCCTGATGATCGGGTCCCAAGCAGGTGGTATATTCCAGCCATTGTCTCTATTGAAATTGGGGTATTTCTTTATTTCAATAGCTTCTCTTATCGTTCTAGGTATGTAACGCTTCTCTTTTGCTAGAATTTGTGTCTTGTCAAATCTTATGTACCACGGCCGCTGTAACGTGATCGAAACGTCGCGTTAAATAATAATGCCAAACATCTAAATTTACGCGAGTCTAATCCTTAAAAGTTGTTTTATTTCAAATGTGTAGTGCTCGTGCAAATATAAGAGAACATTAAACGTTTGAAGTTGTTTAGAGAAAATCTCTACTGAAGGTTGTTACATAATGACTAGAGATAAATAGCAACTATTTTTCAAGTTCAAAATGATTATTCCGCTATTTGCCTTGAATGTAGCAATATATATTATAACATAATTCACGTCACTCATAGTCGTTCTTTCTTGGGGAAATGTATACAAATATACAACAAAATGCCACGATCTTTAACGGAACTCCCTTATCTTAAATTTAAAAGCCAAATTAAACAAAGACTTGTGAAAAAGGGATATTATACGGTTATAGACTACATAAACGGTAAAGATGCGTGGATATAGATTTTGTATGGTAATGAGACCAACTGACATATATATTTCTGTATTAGTTTTCATTATTATTTAACCAAGTTAATTAAGTATAATTATATAACAAAAATAATTATATACTTTTTTTACATAATTATATATGTAGTTTACGAACGGATTGGAAACTGTTTTTCTTTTCGTTTCCAGTGTTTAACGTTATTTCTTGGACGATTCATGATACCTTATATGAATAAACTATATTTTCATTTTTCACTTTCATTATCTCATAACTGTTTGTTGTCACAAAAGGTAGGTATACTGCTTCTAGAGCTATAGCTCCATAAATTCTGTGCCCCAGCAGCAGACATCATAGGGTCGGTGTTGACGAAAGTTGTACATTTGACGTTTTATTTGATTGCACAAGTTTTATCAGGTAGCCCGATGTCATTTGTGTTCTCATCCGGACTCGCCTAAACACGATCCCTGCCAATAAATATTTTATGTAGTCTTGACAACTTTTATTCTCACATGTCGGTTTACGACCGTCTGGTGTGAAGACGTTTTACACCCCAATAATATCACGCTTCTGTGCGACATCTCTGACGAGATTTACAACACGCGATTTCGATTTAATGTTATTGTTTGACATCAAATGTACTGATGAAGTGAAATATCGAATCCTTATTAGTTTATTTGATTAAAGGTATAGGTTGAGAACACGGAGGAATTCGATTGCGCAAGTTGGTGCGCTCGGTCTGCGATTGCGTAAACCAGGCAATGTTCGTTAAGGCCGGTCATTGGGTGGGTGACCGAAAATTTATTATCTTCAATTCCTCCGTACTTCGGAAGGCATGTTAAGCCGTTGGTCCCGGTAGCATTTGCACTCGTAAATACCACCCACTAGCCCGCATTACCCGCACTGGGCCAGCGAGGTGAGTTATGTCCCATTCTCCATATCTTCTTCCATAGGGAAGGCCTGTGCCCAAGCAGTGGGGACATTAAAGGGCTGGTGATGATGTAGATGAAAAAAAATTGGTGTGTGGGAATTCACACGCAAAAACTAAACTGACAAATGACGACGAAGCACGTCACCCAGAATAACAGAACGTGACCTCCCGAAAAGTTTTACCACATTTTCTAAGTTACTCCATTCTGACACGCCGCCCTATAACAAGTCGCACAGGTCAGTATTGTGGAATTTGGAATTTTCAATTAAGTACTACATTAACTTCGTCGCTTGTATTATGTCATCGTGAATATGCACATTTTCCGTCCTATAAATAACGGAAAAAGTGCATTTTTCCGTTATTTATAGGTACTTTTGAATGTCATTGGAGAGAGCAATTTTTTTCTGCTTTTATTGCAACAGTCGCCTTTAATTGATTATATATATTTTTCGGGCAAGCCTATTTTTACTATCTAATACATATTTTATATAAAAATTTCGTGTCACAGTGTTCGTTAAAAAACTCCCCCGAAACGGCTTGACCGTTTGATCAATTTTTAGTGTATATTTGTTAGGTCTGAGAATATTATTATGTCGTAGACTATTTTTTGTACCGTTAGGTGAGAGGGCAAAACAGTAGTATCATAATAATTAATATAACGCCGTGTGGTGACGGCAGAGTAGAATACAATTGTCACCACCCCAAATCTCTCCTGTGGGTGTCGTACAAGGCGACTAAGGATAAATCAGTGATGAGGAATGGACAGCAGCGTTCTTCTTATACCATCTGGCAATAGTACTGCGACTTTTGTGCCCGATAAATGGCAATAAGCTCGCCACCTATTACATGGGACCTGACATAATTGGCAAAACGTGGGTAGTTCACCTCTGCCTACCCCTTCGGGGTTATAGGCGTGATTTATGTATGTATGTATTATAATTATGCCGTGCATAAAAACTGTCTCATGCTCTCATCATGTATAAGGTCCGATGCACAGTTATTTCGAGGCTATTTCCGTTTGTTTTGTTGTCTAATTCCGTAAACAACAACCAATTTACTTCAAGCTAATTTCAACCTTATTGCACTAAATAAAACTGATCCTTTCGGGTCTGACGTAAATTGAGGTCAAAGAGGTCTCAAAATATTACCTCGTGTTCGGTTCTCAATAGACGGCCAAAGCCTACGGCCTAATTGACAGCACCTTTATTTAGGACATAAAATTTTACAACTTATCCGCCGAAGTTGATAATTGGACCCGGCATTAAATGAGGTTCATATGACGCCTGACAATACGGAGCCCTAAGTCCGTTGGATAAGGGTCAGATTGGCAGTGTAGTGGTATGTTTGACGTGTGCTGCACGGTTATTGTGACGTACGCTACCTCTCGCTCTAATTGAATAATTAAGGATTGCAGGCGTTGAACCTTACTAACCTTATGAGCCAGCTACAATATTGAAAATTACAACAACAAACCTATATAAGGAAGTAGTTACGAGATCCGGTTTTGAAGGGCAGTTTCAGAATCACCATGACTTTATGTCAAGTGTATCAGATACAACTGCTCTTACAGTTATAGGTAATTACAGCTTGATAAATGAAATTGCTTATCTGATACAATGATAATTTAAAGAACTAATAAAATATTACATCGCATTATATAGTCCATCGTTACACTGCTCTTCACGTCTGCCGTTCACTTCAGCTAGTAACAGACAAGTATCACTTTTTTTTGGCTTTGCATCACAGCGACAATATAACCACTTCTTCTTCTCCCTGCCTTATCCCGCTCTGGGCGTCCTTCAACAATTTCTCATCCACTCCTCTCGCTCTCAAATGCTCCTTCACACAATCCTTTCATCTCTTCTTTGGTCTTCCTCTGCTTCTATGTCCGCACGTTCATACCTAATGTAATACCCACAGTCATTCGAGAGACGCCCACTGTTGGCGAAAGGCCTCCCTAAGGATCTTCAAACCGTTCGGCCCTGCGCTGCTCGCATATAACCATGCAGCTGCAAAATTGAAAATCCAGCCCGCTGTTTGGTGAGGTGTAAAGTCGGATTACATCATTCGTCCTCACCCGCGCGGAGGATTCAAACGCCTAGACCGCATGCCGAGATGGATTTTAGAGCACCTCCGCCATTTCCGGCAATGGCGCGAATCTCGGTACTTCAGGAACCGCACAGTGGGAAGAAATAAAGCAAAAGTTTCGATTTTAGACAGACTTCGATAAGACAGTGGAGCAGACCTCCTGTCTATCTCTAATAATTCCTATTTTTGAAGCTTTTAGAGCGATTGATGCTGTCATGTCACTTGTTTTATTTTACTTTTAATTGAAAGTGCCATGTGTTTAATACAGGGCAGAACACAATTGTTAAGACCCCAACCTCTCAACCTCAGCAGGTGTTGTACAATACGACTAAGGGTTTAACCAGTGATGAAAAATGAACAGCAGCAATCTTTTTATACCACTTAGCAATATACCTACTGCGATTCACCTGCCCGATAGATGACAATAGGCTCATCCTTTGCCTACAACCTACCCTTTCGGGGATAAATAGGCGTGATTTATGTTGGTAAAACCACCATAACAAGAAAATGGTAATCTTAAAACCCCACCCCCATCTCTCCCGCTGATGTCTTACAAGGCGGCCAAGGGTAAAGACTCCATAATAAGAAAATGGTAATCTTAAAACCCACCCCCATCTCTCCCGCTGATGTCTTACAAGGCGGCCAAGGGTAAAGACTCCATAATAAGAAAATGGTAATCTTAAAACCCCACCCCCATCTCTCCCGCTGATGTCTTACAAGGCGGCCAAGGGTAAAGACTCCATAATAAGAAAATGGTAATCTTAAAACCCACCCCCATCTCTCCCGCTGATGTCTTACAAGGCGGCCAAGGGTAAAGACTCCATAATAAGAAAATGGTAATCTTAAAACCCCACCCCCATCTCTCCCGCTGATGTCTTACAAGGCGGCCAAGGGTAAAGACTCCATAATAAGAAAATGGTAATCTTAAAACCCACCCCCATCTCTCCCGCTGATGTCTTACAAGGCGGCCAAGGGTAAAGACTCCATAATAAGAAAATGGTAATCTTAAAACCCCACCCCCATCTCTCCCGCTGATGTCTTACAAGGCGGCCAAGGGTAAAGACAGCGATGAGTAATGGGCAGTAGCATTCCTCTTATACCACCTAGCAATATACTGCAATTTATGTGCCCGTTAGATGGCAATAGAATCGGCTTAGTAGATTCGACCTTGTTCTTCGGGTTCGTAGACCTCTAGGTACCCAATAATGGGATATAAAATTAGGTGGCTTTTCGATTCAGCGACCAAATTACGTGGATTTTTCGTGCCGAAACTGGTTCACAGACTTCTACCCAATTATCGAGCATTTAGTTGATTAGTTTGTACAGATGTAGGCAATGATAGCGAAACTACAGATTAAACAATGCCCTGATAAACAAAAGCAAAATGTAGGAGCAAAAAGAATACTATAGGTACAGTTCCTGGGCCCGTAGCCAAGTGGCAATCGTTTCATAACGATAACGTGTCGAAGTTCCGTTCCAAGTGCCATATTACTATGGGGTCTACAGCGTCTTAGCTTGTGCTACCAGCACAACTAGGAACTTACGAAGACGATTTTGGTTACGTGATTTCACGACGACTTACGTCAAATCCCATACAGTTTGCTATAACGAACTTCGTTAACTTTGTCGGTATGTTACTTTGTCTAGGCCCCCTGGAAGTGTCTAATGCCGTAATTTTTCGAAAATTATCTGCCGCTATTTTCTTAGCAGTGGTTTTGATAATCAAAACTCTTATTTAATACTCCGTGGAATTTGCGCAGTACAGAAATTACCATTAACCCCGAATGACGTGTCTCGTCTCAACGTGACTCAGCTGGGTTCTATAAAGAATGTTTCCAAATGTGGCCGTCGTGTCTCGTGATCCGTACTCCCGAACAGTCACAAATGCAATCGGGACTAAAAGGCAAAACGTCAGCCCCGTTAGCGGTTCCCGTGGGAGTGTCTCAAGCGGTTAGTGTAGCTCTGGCTGACAGTTGCAGGTTTCTCGTAGTGTGCGGTTTTGTGATAGGTATTGTAGTTATTTTAGTCCCGATAGAATCCTCAAAAATCTGACTTCAGCCGTCTTTGCGTGAGTAGTGTTCGAAGCAATATTTAGAGAAAATGAGAGAAACCTATAAAAAATCTGCCTTTAGTCTGACTTTGCATCAGAAGTTTTCGAAGCAATATTTTTTTAAAGGAATGTGAAATAAATGTCAAGGGAGAGAGGGAATGAGAAACGTTAAAGGGATCTTCCACGCTACCCTGAGCGAAAATACCCAAAGAGAGTTAGTGTCAGGCAAGCGGCTGGATGTAAAACCTGAGCCAAAATCTTGAGCAGTAATGCTCCGCAGTCAGCTCCGCAGCAATGGACAGGCAACCATAGGCGTGATTTATGTATGCATGTACAATTTATTCCAACTACCTATGTGGTCACGGTATCGACAATCAAAAATATCCCTTCCACCAAAGTAAACAGGGTAAGGTTTCTCGAACAAAATTTAACTTTCCCGGTATAGCCGCCCGGGACCAACGGCCGACCAAGTTTATCCCGCGCGATTTATTGACAACAACAATGCTTTTGGCCGGGAAAAGTGAATACAAAATGTCTCTTAATTATACAGGAGCCTCTGGTTAGAGTGTCTTCTCGCAGTCTGCTACAGTGGCACGGCAATCAATATTTTATTCGATTTCGTTAGCTTACAACGCGAAGTTAAAAGGCTAGAAAATTTTCGGCACGTTAATTAGCATCTTGGTTGGCCGAGCGGTTAGGCATCTGTCCGGATTGCAGCGGACGCGGGTACGATTCCCGCATTAAGACCATAATTTTTCTAAGTTTTTCTAACCACCAAAATCTTTTAATCAATATTTTATTACAAACAAAATACACACATACAAAAATCACGCCTATATCGTATATACGAATACGTAGGCAGAGGTGAACTAACACCCACGACTCGCCAATTAGGTTATGTCCCATGTAATAGGTGGCGAACCTAATGCCATATATCGGGCACCGAAATTGCTGTACATTGCTAGGTGGCATAACGCTGCTGCCATTTACTCATCGCTGTCTTTAGCCTTAGTCGCCTTGTACGAGACCCTCAGGAGAGATGGGGGTGGTGAAAATTGTATTCTGCTCTGCCATCACCACGCGGCAAAAAAAAAGGAGGTCAGAAAAAGTATTGTCCTGGTAATTTGTGGAAATGTTCAAATGAAAAATATAAAGTAATAATACACTAATTTAGAGACGAAACATCTATTTCATTCTATTCCAGTGTAGAACTTACAAAAGTATTAGACAAGCCAAAGACTGAAATAAATAAATAAAAGTAATGTATAATTTTGCTGGTACACCCCTCGCTCCTACTTCAGTAGCATACAAAGTAAAGAATACATTCTGCAATTTTTCAATACAAAGCGAAAATAAAATCAGCTGCATTACGCAGTTTTATATGGAATTAAATTGCAATACTTACACAACCATATTGTATGGGATTGTAAGCTGTAGGAAATCGAACGGGAAATAGCAATGTGCCTATATAAATAAGCTAAACAATCACGACCACTGTTACTCTTCAGGCTGTTCAAAAACAATAACTATGAAATGCATATCATCTGGCAGCAAAGCAGACAATTTCTACAGCGGATGCGTTTTAATCATCGTGTTGATTAAAACTCTTTAACGTTTGCAAAGCGGTGTTTTTTACACGCTTTTATTTTTCTTCAAAAGAGACTAGTTCATTTCCCACCGGCGCTAGTAATTGTGTCCCGTACTAATTGTTGTCTCTTCTGTTTTAACGATCCACTAATTCCCTTCGTCGACTGTGACGATGAGATTGTGGCATAGATAACCGCGCTGTTCCTGACTATTATAAGAATAACCCTAGAATACAGAAACGCTACTCAAATTTTGAGCACTGCTTATAATGTAAAGGGACAATACGTATCAGAATTTGTATGGAAAAATGTAAATTTTGACAACACTTAAACGTTAAGCAGGACTCAAACTTTGAGTCCTATTTCTGTATTCGGGGTTAAACAATATGAAAAAACGGATCAGGAATAATTAAATTTTATTTTCTTTCTAATATTCAAAACTGGCAATCTTTGATGGCCCATGTAGTGATAGCAAGATAGTTTTATGAGTTTCAATATAACGCAATACATTGCGCAAATATATTTTTTAAAGTTTTTATTGTACTGTCGTGAGATTTATACGTCTATGTTTTCATTCATAAATGAAAGGACGACGCTTCGCTAAGCCCGCGCGCTGTTTAATGCCGATGCAAGTGTACGTAGAGTTATTATGTAGTATTTAAGTAGTACGTGGACTTTTAGAGCGGTAAATTAAATAAGTATTTATTTTTGTATTCAAGTAAAATTTTACTTGAATCGTCGTAGAACAAACATTGTTGCTATCTACTCCTGCGAGGTTTTTGGTGTTTTAAAAATAACCTTGTATGAGGCAATTGAAGGTTAAAACTAATGGCAATAGGCTAGCCTCTATTTGCTGTTGCAGGAATACAATTATAAGTTATAACTCTTTTGTATTTAAGGAGTGATTATGTAAATGAAGGTGTGTGTAGCGACATCACAGCATGTCCTGCATAATTACACGTTAGATAATTATGCAGGACATGCTGTGTTAAGACATGCAAGTTAGATTCATCACATTGTAAGTTAACTTTAGACACGCACCACATTATTTGTATGTTCAATAAACAGACTTAAATACCACATCAAGTCGCGTCACTCTTCTTGCCCCTGGCAAAGTTTGCTATCAGGAAGACAACATTCCGTTTCATACTGCTCAAGGTTTTGGCTGGTTTACAATTAGCCAGCAGCTGGATATCCACCCTTTTTTGTAAAATGAGTTCACTTTAGATAAAGTGTAAGTAATTCTTATTATTATGCTTATTTATTGCAACCCTGAAGACTAGTGGCAGGTAATATGAAAAATAATCCTTTGAATCGACAACGTAACAACAGCGTCCTTCACCAACCTCCCCTAACGGATTGTTTAGGCGTTAAATTGCCTCTGAAATTTCATTACCGGTCCTTCCATTGGCCCGGCATCGATTTGTTTTACGCGAACGATTAGCTATCTTTACCTCGCCCTGATTAATCGACCGTAGAAACTATGTTTCGTATTAAGATATAAATTGGTATTGCCAGTAAATAAAAGTATTTTCTACTATTTATTGCTCTATAGCGCAGTGGCTGGCGCTGTTTTGTATTAGGTATGTACGTTAGGAAAATCGAATTACAAGCAAGTATCTATAGTTTGCGACAGGTTTGGATGGATTGTGCGAGGTATCATATGAGGGTGATGGGCATGGATGACGGAAGAGAGTGAAGAAAGAGAACACACTGCGCCTACCGATACCATAACTTTATATTGCCCATGGGGTAAGCAGAGGTGAATCAACACCCACGTTTCTCCAATTAGGATAGGGCCCATATAATAGGTGGCGAACATTGCTAGGTGATATAAGAGGAACGCTGCTGCCTATTCCTCATCAGTGTTTTAACCCTAAGTCGCCATGTACGACACCCACGAGAGAGATGGGGGTGGCGACAATAATAGTTATTTGTTGTACGTGAGTGCAAAGTTGTTTTTTTTTAACCGCGTGCTCAATTTTGATGACCGAGCTAGCGAAGGATTCTAAAATTGAATCACGAGCGTAGCGAGTGATTCAAAAATTAGAATCCTGAGCGATAGCGAGGGAATCAAAAGAGCACAAGGTGAAAAATCTTTGCACTCGAGTGCAACACGTAACTTTTCATCCCCCCAACGAGGAAATTGCAAAATACAAAAAAAATACAATCACAACAGTTTCTGTTTTCACCCAGAAACTTCCACAACACCCTCCCATTAACCCAAACACACTCTCAACACCCACCCAGAAACACCCACAACATTCACACCCGCAATATACACTAATTCACCCAGAAACACCCAAAAAACACCCATTCACCCAGAAACACCCACAAAACACCCATTCATCCAGAAACACCCCCAAAACACCCATTCACCCAGAAACAACCACAAAACACCCATTCACCCAGAAACACCCACAACACACCCATTCACCCAGAAACACCCACAAAACACCCACTCACCCAGAAACACCCACAAAACACCCATTCACCCAGAAACACCCACAAAATGACCAATCACCCAGACACACCCACAAAACACCCATTCACCCAGAAACACCCAAAAAACACCCATTCACCCAGAAACACCCACAAAAAGCCCATTCACCTAGACACACCCACAAAACACCCATTCACCCAGACACCTCCAACACTCAGCCTTCCACCCAGCCACACCCGCAAAATTTATCCTGACACACCTGTAAGTACCTAATAAAAATTACCGTCCCTAATGGAGTTCCGAGACGGTCAATCAGCTTGAGTCAAGCACGTTGATTTTCTGTATATTTTTGTTCCGTTGCTAGCGTAAACAAATCAAACAAACCTAAAAAACTTTTAAATGCTTGACTCAAGCATCAAGCAAGCATTGTAGACGATCAAAATGTTTAAAGCAAGATTGACGCCAAGCTGATTGACCGTCACGGAACTCCTAAGTTTTAACAAATTTATGACGTGAAAAGAAAATGGCGCCAGCAAAGCAAATTACAAAAAAAGTACACCAAGAAGGTTCCGAGTCTGAGTTTTTAACAAATTAAAATAGGTTGCATGATAATTTCGGCACCATGGAGGTAGAAATAAATAGGTATAATGATGTTTTGAATTCACAAACTCATTGCACACGATGTTCTAAATTCAAATTTACTTTAACCTCTAGAGGATAAAAACGGCTTTTGCACTCAGATATCGAAGAGCAAAAACGCTTTTTCCGAGATGGTGGGATGAAAATTGTATTCTGCTCTGCCGTCACCATACTGCATATAAATACGTAGTATAATAAGTAGCTTTTTCTATCATCTTTTTCTCTCTACGTATTTCTTTCTCTTATATCCTGTGCCAGTACAGAGACAGAGTCGTGGGTACCGGTAATTTCGCCAAATTACATACATACATACATAAATCACGCCTATATCCCCGAAGGGGTAGGCAGAGGTGAACTAGCACCCACATTTCGCCAATTATGTTAGGTCCCATGTAATAGGTGGCGAGCCTATTGCCATATATCGGGCACAAAAGTGTCGCAGTACATTGCTAGGTGGTATAAGAGGAACGCTGCTGCCCATCCCTCATCACTGATTTATCCTTAGTCGCCTTGTACGACACCCACGGGAGAGATTTGGGGGGGAATTTTCACGGGAGAAATTTCGCCCAATTATATTTCTTCATTTTCAGAAAAGTCGGCATGTTATTCAGTTTGTTTATTATTTATAGTTATAGTTTGAACAGCACGTGTGTTCCATTATTGGGCTCCCGATCTTCCGTCACGGTCAAATGCGTCATGATTTCGGCGCGCTTAAAGCTGAACGCGTAATTTGTGACAATAACCAAAGTTAATTTCGTACCAATCAACTTTATATGAAAATTTTAACTGATATCGACAAACGAAATTACGGAGCGTCGTCTGGATACGGTCCGTAATTTCGTCGTGTAACTCAAATCGGTCCCTGCAGAACGATCGTCATTTCCGCGTTCCAAGTGCAGTGTAAATTTATAAAAACAATTTTGAATCTCCATATCATAATATTCGCGATAAGGGCTTAAAATAATTTCACTGAGCCAGGAAATTGGTTCCGGAGATAGAGCGAAATAAATTACGCCATGGCAATCTATGAGACCTAGAATTCTTCTTCTTCTTCTTCCTGCCCTTATCCCGCTCTAGGCGGGGTCAGCACAACATGTTTTCTTCTTCCATTCCTGTCTGTCCTTCACCAATTTCTCATCCACCCCTCTCGCTATCATATCCTCCTTTACACAATCCATCCATCTTTTCTTTGATCTTCCTCTCCTTCTACGTCCTTCCACGTTCATACTTAACATTCTTCTGCCAACATAGCTTTCATCTCTTCGCATGCCATGACCAAACCATCCAAGTCTATCACTCCGCAGCCTCTCAGTCACTGGCGCTACTTTCAGTCGCTATACCGTACCTAGAATAATCTGGCGAAATGCGGGTGTTAAAACACCTGTGCCTACCGCTTAGATTAGAAAGGCGTGATTATGTTATGTATGTTTGTAAATACACATCTAGAATCTAGATCTGCCCCGAAGGGTAGGCAGAGAATGACACCCAAGTTTTACCAATCATGCTAAGTTACATCAAATAGGAGGCGAGCCTTTTGCCATCTATCGGGCATGTAAATCGCAGCATATTGGTTGATGGTATAAGAAGAAAGCTCCTGCCTATTTCTCATTAGTTGTATTACGCTTAGTTGCCTTGTACAACATCCGTGGGAGTTACCGTCATAATATTATTCATCATTATTATAATGATAATAAAGTTTCTTCTCGTTCACATATAAACAGAATTTATACTCAACAAATATTCAAATAAACTATTTCCTCCCGTGAAATTGCCGCCAACTGCTGTTATTTGACACAAATATGCATTGTAGCTCAAATTTGTATGAATTAGCAGAGGTGACGCTTTATTCCCCAGAGAGATACCGCTACTGTGACGAGACTGAGGAAATAATTAAGACCTCTACTGCGTTTGGTATACCTTATGTAAATAATTATGAGCACAAACGCCGTATACGACTAGCAACATTAACTGTTCTCTGGTTCTTAGGCGTTAGTTAGTTCAACTTTACACTTTACACAAGTAAAGTTCTGCTCTTCCGCAAGATATACTTGCTCAGCCGTCATCTATTCAGCCCGGTTAGCATGACCACCGAAACACGATATGATATAGCCATTTATCGCATTGAATTGTAAAAAATATTGAATTTTTGACAGTTAAAAGCGATAAATGGCTATATCTTGAAGCTTTTAAGGCTATATCATATAAATATAGCCATTTATCGTTTAAAACCGTCAAATATCCAATGATTTTCTACAGTTCAAACCGAAAGATGGCTTTATCATATCGTGTTTCGGTGGTCACGCTAGCCGGGCAGTTGTTATTGATGTTATCTTGTATGTATTTTGAGTTCTGTCTGAACCTGTGTTATCGTGATTCAGGTCTTGGTAATCTTATCCTGTCACAACAGAGATAAGGTCTAGTGATGATCTGACTTCATTGGCATCATCATCTGTCGCACTGTTGGTGTCGTCATCTGTAGTTCTAACTTTTACAACAGTCATTTGGTCTGGTGTTGATTCATCATGGAGTCAACAATTGGTATCGCCATCTGTCGCATTTTTCACCGCTCAATAATTTATTTTTCTCGGTAACTCAATACTTTTTGTGTGTAGAGTTATAACATAGCAGCTACAAGTACTTCAATATCTTTAATGCTTATAATTGCCGTTCATTCTATAAAATTCGTGATCATCATACCACTCTTCTTGCCACATGCTCGTCATCTTATCTCTTTACAATCAGGATATCTGTTTTCCTTTCATCTTTTCTGTCAGGTGTGCAATTTTCATACTTCCCCTTATACACTTATTTGTTATTAATTATGAATAAGCAAATACTTATTTTCATAAAAAAGGACGTCTTCGGAGACATCAAAGATATTTTGATCAATCAAACATGAAATTACATGACATTTATATTATTAGTCTTTTTATTTGTACGTAATGTATTCCTTAAATTCATTCATATCTTGATGTTTCTAATATCATATTATACTGCTTTCGTTTTCTTAGAGAAATTCAAACTTAAGGTTTTATAAAATAAACATCCGAGATTGTATTAACTTGTCCCCAAAGAGTATTATAAATTATCTTTGGGGCATTAGCATCGTCGGTAATTCTTTTTTGTTATTCAGATGACTTTTTGAAGCCTTTGAAACGTTATCTATTATAAAAACTAATTTCTAAAATATAATATAAATTTGGATTTTTTTACGTAAATATTTAATTTTTAAACAAATACTATTGTTTTTTGCAACTAGGTTGAAAGATTTCCGTAATAGATCATCAGACGCAAAGTTTCGAAATCGTTCTGTCTGACAGTCCGATATTTTTGCATTTATCAGCGAATTTGGAAAGTAAGCAATGTTCGGTAGGACTGGTAGCTAAAATTATGATTTTATAGTAGCTGCAGTCGCTAAACCCAATAATCTGAGCCATCACTTTTTCTTAGATATAGACTAAACAAATTTTATTCTATATCCTATGCCAATTCGTAATAATACAGGGCGTCCCACGGCCATGCCACATGGAGGGAAAGTATATTAAATATTGAACGTAATATATTTTACTAAATGAAGACATCGTTTTATTTTTAATAGTAGAACTGCATTCACAGATTTTTTAAAAATCGCCTACCTCAACCGGGAATCGAACCCGCCAAATGTGATAGAAAAATTACTTGTATTTTATAATAGCGTTTGAAAGGGCTACTCATAAGCATTATATTTTCCTAAAGTCAAAGTCAAAGTCAAAGTCAAAATTCATTTATTCATATCTGGTATGATTACAATACACTTATGAATCGTCAAGACGCTAGATACCGAAAACCCGTGTGTCCAAGAAAAAAAATAGTGGAGTGCGCAGCATGCCTCAGTCTGTAATGATAGGTCTCCCAAACCCGCCCACGCCCCGATCCGCAACGAAGCGCCGACCCTGCCGCGTTCAATACCAAGATGGTACTAAACGCATCAGGGCCCAACGCTCCGCTAGCAGAACGGCACGCAAGTAGGCTGTAGAGAAACCCACCATTGTCAACGAGTTATGACATTGCAGGTACATTGTAAATTATGCACCAAATACAATCCCACAACTCGCCAATCACATAAACCGAAACATGCCGCGCACTACCAATCAACCCCCCAACCCCCACCCTACCTATACGGACACACAAGTTTTCAATATCTAGCGAAAAATCTACGCCATCCGTTCGTCAGCTACCGGGAGGCCCTGTTCTGAGAAGAACGGGCAAGAAACTCAGTCGGGTATTTTCCTCCCTTAGTTACATATATAATATATAATCTAAATTCTATGAAAATTTAATGAAAGATGTCAATAGCTTTAACGTCAAGTAATAATAATTAGAGTCACAATTTCTGAAGCTATCAACATCCTTCATTACAGACAGAACAGCATATTAATCATCGATTATATAAAAATAATAGTTATTTGTTGTACGTGAGTGCAAAGTTGTTTTTTAACCGCGTGCTCAATTTTGATGACCGAGCTAGCGAAGGATTCTAAAATTAGAATCCTGAGCGATAGCGAGGGAATCAAAAGAGCACAAGGTGAAAAATCTTTGCACTCGAGTGCAACACGTAACTTTTCATCCCCCCCAACGAGGAAATTGCAAAATACAAAAAAAAAAATACAATCACAACAGTTTCTGTTTTCACCCAGAAACTTCCACAACACCCTCCCATTAACCCAAACACACTCTCAACGCCCACCCAGAAACACCCACAACGTTCACACCCGCAATACACACCCATCCACTCAGACACACCCAAAAAACACCCATTCACCCAGAAACACCCACAAAACACCCATTCACCCAGAAAAACCCACAAAACACCCATTCACCCAGAAACACCCATAAAACAGCCATTTACCCAGAAACACCCAAAAAACACCCATTCACCCAGAAACACACACAAAACATCCATTCACCCAGAAACACCCATCCACTCAGAAACACCCACAAAACACCCATTCACCGAGAAACACCCACAAAACACCGATTAACCCAGAAACACCCAAAAAACACCCATTCACCCAGAAACACCTACAAAACACCCAATCACGCCCAAAAAACACTCAATCACCCAGAAACACTCACAGAACACCCATTCACCTAGACACACCCTCAAAACACCCATTCACCCAGACACACCTCCAACAGCCACCCATCCACCCAGCCAAACTCGCAACATTCATCCAGACACACCTGTAAGTACCTAATAAAAATTACTCCGAGACGGTCAATCCGCTTGAGTCAAGCACGTTGATTTTCTGTATGTTTTTGTTCCGTTGCTAGCGTAAACAAATCAAACAGACCTAAAAAGCTTTTAAATGCTTGACTCAAGCATCAAGCAAGCGTTGTAGACGATCAAAATGTTTAAAGCAAGATTGACGCCAAGCTGATTGGTTTTAACAAATTTATGACGTGAAAAGAAAATGGCGCGTGCAAAGCAAATTACAAAAAAAGTACACCAAAAAGGTTCTGAGTCTGAGTTTTTAACAAATTAAAATTGGTTGCATGACAATTTCGGCACCATGGAGGTAGAAATAAATAGGTATAATGATGTTTTGAATTCACAAACTCATTGCACACGATGTTCTAAATTCAAATTTACTTTAACCTCTAGAGGATAAAAACGGCTTTTGCACTCAGATATCGAAGAGCAAAAACGCCTTTTCCGAGATGGTGGGATGAAAAAGTTATTTATTCCAAACATCCTTGTCATCTAGATAATCCTGAATTTTATAGTATCCTTTTGCCATTAGTACTTTTTTTACATAAGGCTTTGTGTTGAGGCAGTTCAGTCAAAGATCCTGGTATCTTATTATAGAAGAGTATACATTTCCCCATAAAAGAATTAGCAACCTTGTGCAATTAACCTTTTTTGTGTAAATAACCTAGCATATTAAATGAAACTAAACCGAAATTCCTCTAACCTTTACACTTCACGTTGTAAGCCAACGGGTAACCTCGCAATGTGGAAATAAATTTCAAACATTCCAAAGCAGATATTTTTACAAATACCGTGCGTTCGGTTAAGCTTGGGTTTGCTTTATAAACTATTCGATTTTAATTTTAATATTACATAAATGTTAGAAAAATTAGTACAAAGATTTTGGTGGTTAAAATTAAAATCGAATCGTATGCATTGATCATTACACACTCAGCTTCCTTACCGCGCTCGCCTGCGGCTCGCGCTTGCAATAATGCCTCGTGTGTAATGACCAACGTAGCATACTCGTAGCATAATATACTGTTATAGATTTACTTCAATTTTACACACACAGTACGATTGTAGGTATACACTATAATATCAGCTACGTTACGAAACATGTTTTCAAAGCTGCCGTCGTTAAAATATTCCCCCTTTATTGGCATTTGAGCAAGCATTCACTCGGTTAATCTGCGCTGAGGACAGCGAAAGCCGCGTTGATCACTCCTCAGGGAGAGATCGTCATTTCTGGAGACTACATTTACATACAACTAGATATAGGATTGTGTACAGATAACAACGTAAAATGAGAAAAACATTTTTAATTTTGTTAGGCTTAGCTCTCCAATGCTGGTCTGGGAACGTAGAACGTGCCACCCCAGGGGTTTCATAAAAGTCGACTAAGGCAGATTACGATGTAGACCATTAAGCACTTTGGGGCTCCCGAATGGTGGAGAGAAAACCGCCAACAACAGCATACCCGATGAGGGTTTGTGTCAGGCAGGCAGCCAGCTATACAACCTAAGCCAAAATCTTGAGAAGTATTGTCATCCCAATCATGTGCATCTTTCTCTCAACATAATCCGATACGAATCAAAAAGTGATGCGTGGCTTGATGACGTCTGACCGATTTGAATAGAACAGGAAACATACTGCACCAAGCTCAGATAAACTGGTAACGAGATACGAAGATGATGATTTTCGATACAATAAAAATGGCTAGGATGTTCTAATAAATAAGAAAAGTAAAAGTATATATCAAAGAGAAGTGGGTAATATGCCCAATGCAAATCGAGGAAATCAATTCATTTGGTATCCCTAAAATTTTCTTTCAAATGTATCGAACATTTGAAAGCGTGTATCAATGCAGCGTGATTTATTAAAATTCACGCAAAAAGAGAAAATAAACCCGGCCAATATACCCGAGGGATCAAAGCTGTGCTCAGTGTATGTGAAATAATATAAGTAGCACAGGGGTTCTTAAATTAGACCAAGAAAATGTTGGGGTTGTTGCACCCTGAACGGTTTGAGTTAGCTTTATAGCGAGGTTAATGATATTTGGTAGAGCATTGACATACATGCTTATAATATGCTGTCTTTGGATGACGATATTTATTGGTGGAATGAATGGGAAAAGAGTGAGACTACAAATGCTACTGTCACCAAACCTATCTCCTTTTGATTCATATCATCCACCACACCGGAAAGTTGCCTGTATAGACAAATGACGAATACAGCCATTTCGAAAGACCAATGAACGGAGAGAATGATTGGGATGAATTAGCCAGTGAATTATCGCACCTGCCATTCGTTCCCAACGTGGTGGCAAGTATGATAGTATCCATCGAGAGTTGGTAGGCCTACCATAAAGACCCGCCGAATCCTAGCAATTCTAGGAACATCGATTTCCAGACTTAACATTTTTCTCGTTATATCACAAGGAGCCATCTATTGCACTTACCCAAAAAGATCGTCTTTGAGAGACTTGCATTCCTTTCCTTTCTCGCTCTCACTTATTCTGAAGCATGAATCTTAATTAAAAGTAACTTATACTTTATTAGAGAACATTAAGATATATTTTGCGTTGGGGTCTTAACCTCTGTACCTCTGCTTTTCATATTCAGGTCAACTATACTATGCAAGACCTCCGCGGTCGATCGTAAACGTTGCTTAACAACCAACTTTCTGGAATAGCTTTACTTAAATATGTAAATATGAAAATAAATAGGATGTGCATGAAAGATGCAATGGACAATAAAATCTCTCAACATCCTTTTTTATTTTTATTTCTACGTTAATGTTAGTCAATTTGTTATTTTCTACTTATACTATAGGTAATTTGGTTTAAGAGAAAGACCAGTGCCTAGAATGGAGGAAGTATGTATGAGTGATATTTATTTTAAAAATCTATCTGTTAATGATGTATGGGGCATGTATGAGGCTATTAATAAGATAAGATCAAGAGATAATATAAAATAAATAAGAATTGGGAAAGTATGTTACAGGTGTAACGTGTGTACATTAAAAGTGTTCAATGAAAATCTTTACCTGCTACTATCGGCAAACGGTGTGATTTCATGGGTCCTAAGTTTAACCCCTGAGGTATTCCCGTGCTCATCGAATCTCCTAATGACACTGTGATATTATTTCTGTTCTGATTGTTGATTCTAGCGCTTCGATTAAGAAAGAGCATCGAAAATAAAAGACAAGTTCCAATGGTTGTTGGTAATAGCAGAACTAATCGCCTATTCAAACAACATGTTATGAGACTTGTGCCCTCATTAGGGAAGAGGAAAGTCCAAATGTCCCATTCTCGTGACCGCTAAGAGCTCATACCATAAACTTAGCAATAAAAGAGTCTTATTTTCGTATGTTATCTAGTTTTAATGGGGCTGGTCTGGCTAGATCCTTACTACACAATTCGGTATTTCCGATTTCTACGTTATTTTTGTGATCTCAGGCCAGCATGGAAGCACAATGTTATTTTGTAGATAGTAATTTATTATTTTATAAAAAAGAAACAGAATACATGACAACATTTTTGGAAAACAAACTAAGAGTTTCCACGACTTGCTATTAGCATTCGTGTAGTTAGCAATGACACATACGACCAAATGCTCCTGACGTGGAGTCTGTCATCTGTCTAATGCATAATATTATAAAGACAACGATGTGCCTCCTTGAAGCCAACTTTCTTCTTTTTTTATTTTGTGTATTGTGTCATGTAAAGCTCCGTTATTAAGATTTATTGTTATATACAATTGCTGAGTACTTTGTAATGCGCCCACCGAAGGCTGCATTGTGGAATTTTTAATTAATATCATCGGTTGCTCTTAACAATTCCTAATATAGAAAACCCGTATGCCCAGCGGAAAAAATTATCCTTAATTAAAACTTTTAACGCACTAGTGCATTCTGAAATAAGTAAAACCATTTGAGGTTAATTTTAGCTTAAGTACTTGCATGCCAGAATTAAATATTATGAATAGAATAAAAAATAAATATATTGTGAATATGCATAAAATTGTATAAATATATATTTGCTTTTAATTTGAACATTACATAAATAAAAATAAAATTAAATATGAAAACAAAATACGAATAGAAGTCACCTTTTTTTGAATAATTATGTGTCTATGTGGGAAATTACAAAGCATTAATGTCCTGTATCAGGACTTATTTCGAAATAGTTCTGACTTCTATATTTATATGCCGCGTGGTGACGGCAGAGTAGAATACAATTGTCACCATCCCAAATCTCTCCTGTGGGTGTCGTACAAGGCGACTAAGGATAAATCAATGATGAAGAATGGGCAGTAGCATTCCTCTTATACCACCTACCAATAGCAATGCACTGCGACTTTTGTGCCCAATAAATGGCAATAGGCTCGCCCCCTATTACATGGGACCTACATAATTGGCGAAGCGTGGGTGCTAGTTCACCACTGCCTACCCCTGCGGGGATATAGGCGTGATTTATGTATGTATGTATGTTCTATATTTATATGTCTTCTTTATATAATTATTATTATTGTCTTAATTTCTGTAATACCACCGAAAATAGTGAATATAACTGTAATGAATTTCGTTGTTTACAGTCTACATGACTTGTCTAGGCGAAGGCGCCAGCAATCTCAGTACCTACTCTGGTTGACAGGGACACGCTCTAGATACGAGCTTTAGTTACAGATGAAAGTGATTTGCCTTAAAGATGTTCCTTGGCTGTGGAAACGTTAATGCATGGTGTTTAAAGCGAGACTTTTTTATGTTAGATAGGGAAGCTCTTGCCCTTGATCTCACCTGATGGTAAGTGACGATAAAGGCTGAAGATGGAATCGAGCTTCACCTAGTGTTCGAGCCACGAGTCGAACATTGGACTTAACCCGAGGAGCAGAGTCAGCAGCGAGGCGACCTACACACACCAAGCGCACCGTCGGCAGTTTACACCCATGAGAGACATACAAAAGCTATCCCAGAGCTCCTCCGGAGGCTTTGTACACCAGTGAGATATTCCAGGCTAGGAAAAGAAGTATGTCAGTTTGCTCAAAAAGCAGTGGTTAGTGCACTCGATTGCGTGAATTAAACAATGCTTGCCAAGCCCTGTCATTAGATAGATGCAAACTATAAATGTCGTGCTTCAGAAGGCATATTTAAGCTTTTGATCCCGGCTGCATCCCCAGTTATGCCCACCAATCCGCACAAGGCTAGTGTGGTGGCCTATGGCCCATTCTCTCCCCATATTCTTCTCTTCATAGGGAAGGTCTGTGCCCTAGCAGTAGGGACATTTAAAGACCGGTGATGCTAAACTGACATTATTAAAATAGGTTGATTTAATTTATTTAATTTCATGTCTATGTCTAGGGTTATGATCCCATATTCTTTCATCCATAGGTGACAGTAGAAAGCAAATTGAAGGATGACGATGACGAATCATAAAACTGGATAGCCAAAACAAGACCTCTATTCTTATCCTAGTTAAACCTCTTTGAGATATAATGCAATATTGAATAAAGCATTAAGGTGACTGATCTCTACGCTTATCGGCATTGGGGTCCGGAAGGTAAAGTAAGCAGCTTAAGCGGTCGTGTTATTAAAACTAGACCGCGTATAATAAATAATATTCTTAAATAATTAAAATATACCCACTACATACTACATAAACATATGAAGAATCGTGACTCGAGAACAAAATTAAAGAATATTGTGGTTGGAAAAATTTCAAAAAATGCGTCTTGATGCGTGAACTATAAATTTTTCGAACTTTTTCTAACCAATATTCTTTGTACAAATTGTTCTATAAAAATGATTACAAAATTAAATCTCTGTGTCACACAGATATTCATAGCGGTCCAAGGTCTAAATCACAGTGTGATGAATACAGACAATTGGATTTGAACCCGGGACTGTATATTTATTAGCTGGTATACCCCTCGCCCCACCTCTACGGCATACAAACCAACAACGTAGACATTTCTTGTTAGTTGGTTTGTTAAATCAAAGTACTTAATGGTTTTTAGAACGTGGTCTTTGGGGATGTGCATTTCCCATGGTACGGTCAGTAGGACTAGAAGCACACGCTTGAGTATTCTTGAGTAAATTAATATACCCGGCCTAGATGCAGGAACCGCTACGTCATTTGGTATTTTGTAGTGATTTTCGTACGAGTCCACCAGAAGAGTCCAGTTCGGAGCCGAATCTTCAGCTGAGTATCGTATGTATACAGATCTCCGTATTGAGGTTTAATAAATGGCCGTCATTAGCATTATTCGTCAGTAATTAATCTCGAGCCGAAGCGATCCCGGGCAATCAACGGGTCGCGGTTAAGCCTCACCCACATGGATTAAACTTACTACAGTCACTATCAATGTGTTGAAGATGGATCCATTTATATCTTTAATGCCTCTGAAATATAATTGAAATGGATTACGTATTTAATGCGCTGCATTAGAAGACGTGAAGTTACAAATTAAATAATGCATTCAACAGCAAAATATATCATTAATAATTAACAATTGCGCTGTATTCACAAACGTAGGTAGGTACTACAATTTTTATCTGGAATGTAAGTTGCATGTAAGTATTGTGTATTACAATAGAAACAAACTAAAGTATTTTATTCTAAGGAAACAATAATGGTTATACTGATACAAACTTAATCTTTATTTCCCTCTCGTAATTAAAATTGTAAATCAAGACTCAAACAAAACTAATTCACTTCTGTTACTGGACTCTTTTGTTTTTATTTATCGCCCATTCATACACTTTTGTCATTGCTGTCAGGCTATCGTACCAACTTTGAAGTTTTTAATTACTTTATACTCACACTAATTTAATTAAAGTTTTCTGATTACTTTTGTTTCCTGCTTACAGAAGGTGCCGGAAGGTTATTACTTTGTTAGACGAGTTATAGTCATAGACATCGTGAAATGTAAATAATGCCTTAAAACAATCGCGATCTGATCAAACCGATCGTCGATATAATATATGCACATTTGTCAATCTTTGTACATACATAATCATCAAGCACATGCATCCTGTCAGGACTACAATACGAGTATTACAAAGTTTTACCGTGCCGTGTGGTGACGGCAGAGTAGAATACAATTGTCACCACCCCAAACCTCTCCCGTGGGTGTCGTACAAGGCGACAAAGGATAAATCAATGACGAGGAATGGGCAGCAGTGTTCCTCTTGTATGTACCACCTAGCAATAGCAATGTACTGCGACTTTTGTGCCCGATAAATGGCATAGGCTCGCCACCTATTACATGGGACCTAACAGCTAGTTCCTAGCTAGTTCACCTCTGCCTATCCCTTCGGGGATATAGGCATGATTTATGTATGTATGTACATACATAAATCACCTAAATCTCCGAAGGGGTAGGCAGAGGTGAATTAAAACCACTTTTCGTCAATTAAGTTAGGTCCCATGTAATAGCCATATATCGCCTAGCCTATTGCCATATATCGGGCACGTTAGCCGCAGTATAATGCTAGGTGGTATGAGAGGAATGATGCTGCCCATTATTCATCGCTGTCTTTACGCTTAGTCGCCTTGTACGACACCCACGGGAGAAATGGGGTTGGTGACAATTGTATTCTACTCTGCCGTCACCACACGGCACGGTACAACTTTGTAATTCTCCTATTGTAGTCCTGACAGGATGCAGCCCAAGATGATGATGTTGTTGTAAATTGACACTTCAGTCTCTCGATAGAGAGTGCAACTTCGGTTACGACTTCAAATTTGCACGCCAGCTAGCTTTGACGTCAAACTACGCTGCAACTTGAGCAGAACAGAACAAGGATTTGTAGACAAGTTTAATTGTTTTGTCATTCAATTGACTGGCATCTCAGTTGGCCTAGTAATAATGCAGTATTTCGACTTCGTCAACACACCAGAGGAACTCGGTGGCGCATTTCTAACTATCAGAATAAATCAAATTATTTAAATTATGAAAATAAATTATAGATATTTTTACAGTCACATCAATTACCTAGCCCAATGTAAGAGTAGCTTAAAGACTTGTGTTATAAATACATGACGGACAAATTTAAGTATCTACATAATAATAATAAATAATTATAATATTAAAAATAATTCTATAACATCAAGATAATTTATTAATCAATCGTTTCCAATAAAAAAGGACTATGGAACGTTAGTTAAGTCAAAAATTTATAATGTTGTTTCATTAAAAGTTTCGAGTGTTACAAGAATAATATAATTAAATTTGATAAGTAATCAATAGAAAATGTTTGAGGGAATGTCTTTACAATCGCCTCACATTGATTCGCCCCTTAAAAGAAAGAGGGAGCGACAGAATTACCAGGATATAGCAAACAAAGTATTTCATTACGGCGTTTCCTGACGTCAGAATTGTTTTATTAATCTATCCTGCCTAGCACGGGGACGTGGAGTGTTTTGTCTCGGGATTAAGTGGGAGTTAGAGCGAGAGGAAAAGATTTTCTTTTCCCCGAAGGAGATGTGTCCACGTCCCGTGCTACGGCGGCTGGGACAGCTAGGAACTTGTTAGTACAACCTAAATACAATTTGTCACAGTCGAGTAAGCCAGCTTGACTAGCAATTGGACAGTACATTAAGAATTCGTTGCCAATTCGGAGCGAAAGCACATTCGTTGGGTATCGCCAGCAAACATTTTTGCAATAAATTTCTGCAATTTGTTTTGTATTCTAAGGTGATAACAACGTAAATAATTTGTTACATTGTCACTTTTTTTTTTATTGTAATTTACCAATTTTCACTATTTTAATTTGAACATTATTTAATTTTTTAGAAAGAATCTTTTATGGTTAGAAAAAGTTCGAAAAATTTGTCTTCCTGCATCAAGACTAATTTTTCGAACTTTTTCTAACCACAATATTTTTTATCAATTTTTGTTTTGATAGGTATATTAATTTTTATCTTTATAAAGGACCCCGTTTTAATCGAACTGTGCTTAGTATTCGAAAATCATGTCGAGATAGGTACCGATGAACGGAGAGAGTCATTGGGATGATAATTTTCCAATACATACTGCTTGTTGCGTGTTGTCATTTATTACCGAGTTTCAGATGGGTCCGATGGTTAGATTGAGGAGCAATGCAAAACTGACTGGAATGTTGTCAACGGGACACTCGTTGGAAAAAATGAAACTATTTTTTATAGAAAAAAATATTTATATAAATTCATACGACAACCCATGTTAAATTATTAATACACCTTATATACATTCAAAATGATTATCTACATTTAAGCAGGAAGTATACATCTCTATACCTTTCACATAACAATTACAATGTCTATTAAAATATTTACATAATAATTATATTTTACGATTTTAATGATTTGTCTTTTTATTCATAATATTTACATAGAATATAGTAAGTGTTAAGAGAGGCACGCTGGTATTAATGATGCTTCGATTTAGGTACAAGATTTATGCATTCTTCCACCGAAGATTTATTGGTCGTTTAATATTAGGGGTTTAAGTATCAAATTGTTGTTTTGTATGGATAATTTAGCGAACATTCATTTTTCCATATAAACATATTTGCGATTTTTTTAAGGAACCACAAATCTAAATTTTATATATTTTTGTGGGTATATTTAGACAACATTAAGCTATAGGATACGTAGAATACCTAGAGATTTTTTTTATAACGGTGACGGACTGGTGTCCGTGTCCGTGGATTTAAGTGGCACTTAGGACGAGCTAGGGGAGTTTTTTCTTTTTTTTCGCCCGAGGTAAGTTAATAGTTTTATGTCACCCCCTGATCAGGAAGTGGGATTTTTACACTCGGGTCACAAGTCCCAAACGCTGCCACTGACTTCTCCCCCTGCCACACAACGGACCCGGGGGCCTACCGCCTAACTCGATTGCTGATGATAGCTATATTGCAATGCACTGCTTACGGCTATAGAAGCCATCCTGAATTTTTTAGGCGGGACGGATTTTGTGCCAAATTCGTACAAAATCATTCGGTGATCATTCGTTCAAAGTTATCGGTAATAGTTTAGGTACATTTAGCGCGAAATGACAGCATGACGTCATAAACTATAGCTTTTGCTTTAGCAATTGAGTTAGGCGGTAGACCCGGTGTTTTTGAAAATTAATTGGTAGTGAACGAAATAAAAATAAGATAAAATTTTATACATAAATATAAGTCCTTGAAGTGAAGTTTAAAATAAATAAAGAATAATGGACATAACTATTGTTTTAAAGGCTTATTTATACACCACTACTAAATAATGAGGACACATCGGCAATTTTATACTTTAACCCCTATTACCAAACTGGAAGTTGCTATCAAAAGATCAAAACTTACCAGAAGGTATGAGCTTACATTCATTCAAAATTTCTGCGATATTTTTCTATAATATGTTTTTCTTCTTTCATTTTCTAATACATTTTATTTTGTGATTGCGTATTTTAGTTTTTTGTGTGTTTGTGATAATATTTCATTTTTCTGTCAGATACCATAGTCTTACTGTTTGGTACATGTATGACATTTTCGATGGAAGAAATGCGTTACGAAATGACGTAATCCCTGAATAGATAAATGCTTACATATTTACAGAATTCGAATACATATATTATACTTACAGTGTTTATTATTTACTGATTGGGATCATATACAATTTGATCAACTGGTTTGAATTTACAGATATTATAATTGAATAGAAAAATATAGTACAATCAACAGCACAACAATCAAGACAAAACTGGATTTATTAAAATTGTTTGACATAATTATTCTGTTGTTGGCAATGATATATTCATACACATGTGTCTTTCTTATTTATACATTTATCGATATATTTATACTTTTTATCATAATCAGTATTTAAATTTTTAAAAAACAACGCATCGATAAAATATGTACGTAGACCATCGTACGTGGAAAAAACAACTTTTCTGGTAAATCTAATAATAACTCCATGGTTAACACTCATTATAATCAGATTGGCTTAGAACATGAAGTGTAAAGGTTAGAAGAATTTCGGCAAGTTAATTAGTGTCTTGGGTGGCCGAGCGGTCAGGCACCTGCCCGTATAGCAGCGGACGCGGGTTCGATTCCCGCTTCAAGATCATAATTTTTCGAAATTCTTTTTCTAACCACCAAAATCTTTGTGATAACTACATGGTTAACACTCTTTATAATCAGAATTTCATATACAATTGTTCTCACGATCTCAATAAATTGTATACAAGTCTAGGTGTACATTAATAATACAAGTGAAGGGTACATTATTTTGCCGCGATGTTTCACATAACCATCGTAGTGCAGTTTCCACATTGTAAATAGAACAAGTTACAATAAATGGTGTTCATCGTCATTACAAAAGCTGTATACAACCGATATTTTTTTAATAAAATAACAATGGTTGGATGTGATTGAATCAATAATGTGTATATACACTGTTATAAATAATAATATTTATCAAATAAAATGGTTTACTAATTGGCTATTTCAAATAATAAATAATAAGTAAACCTTTATAAGGTAAATACCTAGTAAATATATTTAATGCAAGTAACTATAATTAATTTGTCATAAATATATAACTCCGGATGAATGCACCCTTAAAACTAAAGAAGTAACGTGTATGTAGGGCAAAGAAATTTTCACATCACGGTAATTTTTTTCTAGTGAAGAAATTGTTACAAATTAATATTCTAGATTCTTCTTCTATTAATCAGGATTAGCAATCTTGCGATACAAATACATGGTCCGTACTAATCCACTACATTACTGTATACTGATTTATGTAAGCTGTCTCAAGTTGTATGTGGTACCGAGCGATGGAGCAAGCTAATTTACAGAGAAAATAATTACTAAAATTTCTCTACTATGAGACGTGTTTTGGGGTTGTTTTTAAGCATTCTTTCACTCAAAACACAGAATAGTGCGGTAGGCTTAGACTTAACAAAAAAACTGGCTTGCATCACAAAATCACGGCAATTTTGATGATGCTGAAACCATTGTGGGTGACAAATGATTTTTTTTTTAAAATACAGTTTTTTTGTTTTCTTTATTTCCTATAGCGGTTTCCTCGTGAGCTCAATTGTATTCTGGAGCAGCAGATACAATTTTATTTTAAGCATGTTATAAATAAGTTGTTGCAATTAAAATTTTTCTTGTTTCTTAAATCGATCCCTGAGACACGGATCAAGCGACAGATATTCCATTCCACTCATACCCTATTATGTGGAAGTATTCCGTTTTAATATTTGATTTACCGTAAGAAACTATTAAATTTTGTTTCGATTGTATAAAAAATGTCTATAGAATTTCGAGTTACAGAAAAAATTCCGTTAAAATAACTTCAGTTATACTACTTCAGTTTAGAGGGTGAATTGTACAAAAATATATCACTATATCTATCAGTAAATCACAATAGAAATAATTTTTGAGCAAATAAAATTAATGACTAGAATACATTATTGGAGATCATACAAGCTTGTATTCACAAGGTAGACTAAGTTTGAGAATATTTTAAAGTAACATTCCTACTAACGTGTAGTCTCTCGGATGTCTGTATAATAAATATATAAACCACAAATAACCATATAATATGGTAAAATTATCTACAGTTGTACACAATGTTATGCAGTACTGTAAAGATTCTGAAGTTTACTGTTTAGACGTAAGGCTTAGTTAGCTGTTAATTGCATATCCTTGCAGATCTTTGGTATTGTATTTTATCTGTTAAGTATTCTGTTTTCAATTCTTACAAGTCATCGTTAAAAAGGAGCTCGTGGGGCGATCAATGATAATAATTTGAGTAATATTGACTACAAATGGAAAAGAAGGGGTGCTTTGTTAGGTATATCAAATAATAATTAATTTAAAAAAAATTCAACCCGCAATCTTACGACGATAGATGCCCATGGAGTTGGTACCGTCTAACAATCGCCGATATCGAAGCGGCAAGCAATTTCAATGGCGAATGCTTTTGAGCCTTTCCTTCATTAACAAAATAAAAGTATCACTTGTAATCCGCAAAAAGGTCGCGTTAATGCCCGCGGAGTCGCCGAGAAGTTGTCCGAATGCTGGCAAATGAACTAAGCCTATGCTACCTCCCTCAAGAGAGAGGGCACAGTATACGCAGAACAGTAATACGTCTTCAATACAAACTGGCCGCTGCTTATTAGAATGTGGCATCGTACTCGGCACCGTGTAGGCACGCACCGTAACGCACACATTGGCATTAAATACGGGGGCATAAAGGTTCGGTGTGATCGCGCGTGTACAGGCTGATTGCACTTTCGCTCGCTGCTCGTTCTCGCCTGGCACATTCGCGCTCGCAGCCGCCGCTTTAGTTACAACCCTAGGCCTCGGCGGTTGTCTGCTGCCTGTAGGCTTATAACTTGCCGACTGGCCGCAGATAAACTACTGTTCTGGGTATACTGTGGTGAGGGGCTCTGTAAAACCATTCCCTCTGTTGACGTATGTCTTTCACACAATTTATCTGGGATGAGTAAAAGTGACGGCGAACGAATTATATAGTTTTAGTGACATAGTTTATATTGATTGAATAAAAGTGACAGGCTACTACTTCCATCGCAAGAGTTAGGTACCGAATATTATAATTATTTACAGACGTCTTAAGTTGCGGAAATTGTTTACATATTGCACCATATACGAAGTTTCAAACCCACTACAATCAGAAAATTGCTAACATACTAAATTAAAAAAAATCCTTCTTATTATCTACTCTGATAACTAAGGGTAAATACTAAAAATAAATCTATTTGGACATTTTGATGGAAAAAAGAATTTGTATTAAGTAATTTATAATTTGTATTAAACTAGCGATGAATTAGGTAACGTAAGAGGTGATCGAAAAGGCGAAATGTAGGTTTGAATACACCTCTACCTACCCCTTAGGGAGAAAAGGCGTGATTATATAACGTGTAAATTCACCAAATCGTGTCTGAGAGACTACAACATCAGTTACAATGTCATTTTGATACAATTCACGTAATTGAGATCATCTTACAGTTAATAACTATTATTATTCATAAATGATGTTATGCTTTACTTTGTGAACTTTATAATAAATTGCAATTTCAACGTTTTCTTGATCAGACATAATTGCCTGACAGAAATAATTAAATCTCTTTACTAATTAATAAACATAATTTATACATACAGCTGGAAGTATAAATTATTAGACCACAGCAATAAAATTACTTATAAAAATTTCTTATATTAACGCTTACGAATAATTGATTCATCTAATTGCGTTTGATAACATTGATTTAACAGTTTTACAATTTGCTTTTAAAATCAGACACACGTTACCAGAAATTACTGACACGCCATCATGTTAAATTTGTAATTGCAAATAATATTCTAAACAGGTGTCAAGAAGGCTTCATTCCATGCTGGTTTGGGAGCGAAAAAATAACGTAAAATGTTCCCGGAATCGGTGTAATCCAAGAAGCATCTTGGGGCACCAGAGCGATAGTAGGCATCGTGAAAAAATCCCCGAATGGTGAAGGGTCAACCACAACAAAAGCATATCCAAAGATGGTTGGTGTCAGTCAGGTGGCCGACTGTAAAACCTTAGTCAATACTTTGAGGAGTATGGATAGGAATGTTGCCATCCAAAACTCTGTTTCTCTAACCTTTCCTATCCCCCCAAGGGGTTGGCAGAGATGTATTAACATCCACATTTCGCCAACTATGTTAGGTTCTAAGCAACAGGCGGCGAGGCTATAATAATTTCCATCCACCAGGCACGTAAATCTCAGTATAGCAAGAACGCTGCTGAACCCTTAGTAGCCTTGTACGACACCTGTGAGAGAGATTGGGAGTAATTTCCTAGCTATTAGTCCTTTTCTCAAAATATACTAGTAGGATATCCAGTGATTCCAGTTAAGTTTAAATTTAGTGCTAAATTTGAAAGGTCTTTTCAATTTAACAATACAGTGGCGATATCAACAGTTGTAAAACCACTGACATAAATAGAAATAAAAACGATTCAACAGACTAACACTTATCTACGAGTGATAACGTTACTTTTAACATCAAAACAGCAGTCATTACAACGCTCAGATGAGTATTTACAAATAGTATCTCTAAACGAAGCGCATTACTTCCCTCTTAGTCACTTTACAGATCTACAAGAAGCATCGGATGCTGAAATATTACATATTTACAAGTCTAATGGTAAATCACAGCACCTGATTGAAAATTCACAATAATTGAAGTCTAGAAAATATACATTAATACATATTATTATACAAGTAAACTCTAAATTCTAGTTTGAGATCACTTCGGCTTTGGTTTGGTAAGTGACTTTTTTCTTGTTGATTTTGATCGACGGGTTCCTACTTTCGCTCTCGAGGCTGATCTCGCTGACGGACTCGGCGTCCTGGCAGCAGGCAGCGTTGTCAGGGCAAAGGTGTCTGTCTACGCACTGTATGGGTTCATCGAACTGATGTTCCATGGCGCGCATCCTGTAGTTTTCGCCGCTCCGGCGCGAGCGCACCGAGCGGCGTTGCCGGCATCAGGAGCATCTGGAGCGCGGGCCGCGGCATGCCCCCGCGCGGGCTTGCTGTCACAAGCGGCACATCTCGTGTTGCGACACCGAGGAGTACATCATCGTCGACACTGGGTACTGTAAGGGAAGCCGGTTTTGATTGGACTCCTCAAGAAGGTATTTGATACCTTGATTAGTGAACCGGCCAACTCCACGTTTGAACAAATTCGCTTTATTATTGGATTCCTTAAAGAAGCTCTTCTAAAATTTCATAAAATTTTTATTATTGGGTGTGGATTTTCGCCAAAGTCTTCGATACTTTAAATAACTCCACATTTCATTTTTAATTCAGATGAAACTTATAAGTAATTTGGCGTGATTTGGAAAAACGAGAAAAAAAAATAAATGATTACTGTAATCATTTATTTTGTTTTAAATCTAAAATGCTTTTGGTAGATATTATTTATCTACCTAAAGTATTTTAGATTATTTATGAGTAGTAATTATACATTTTAAGTGTCTTGTAAAATATTTTCCCATAAATGGAGTTAGCTAGTTTGCCAATGAAGGTATCATCTTGTAAAATGTCATTTAAAAGTTTGATATTGTGGATTTTCGCCAATCTGTCCATACAAAATGTAGCAGAAAGGTGCAGTGTTATTTAAAGAAGTTTTTTCAGGTCATCAAACTGCACAACTTACACTAAGGGACCAACATCAAAATATCAAAATAAATCACTCTCCCATACAAAATGATGTCAGCTGGTTCTTGGTTATATATTTTTGTAACTTGAAATAAATAAATATGGGAAACTAAAATTAATTTTGAGATTTGGTCTCATGGTACCTAAATGTTATTCAGTTTGATGGCTTGAAAAATCTATTCAGTTATCACTGCAACTTTTTGTTACTCATAGTAAAAACGTTGTAATACATTCGTAAATTACTTGTTAATTTTAATTACCTGTTACATTAATAAAAACAAAACACTCCAAGACAGGATACACTAACTAAATAGGGGTAGGTACAGTTTACAAAAACAGGGAGTATAATATCAAGAGAAAATCCATACAACGTGCAAATTATTCACATTAACAGTCAAGTAAGAAACGGTTAAAACAGTAGATTAAGTTATTGTTACAGTTAATTTAATAATAAGTAAAAGGGCAAGATTGTAAACAAAAACATGCAAGAAAATAAACAATGAACCAAATCAATCATTTTGCAACATAAAAAAAAGTCTGGGTCACATTTAGATTCATAAGATAACAAGATACCAAGTGCACATAGAGAGAAATCGAAAAATCTGACGTGAATGGAAACTGCAGGGGTCACAGGATGCAATTTAGTACACACGTACCTCCAAAGACAACGAGGACTCAATTTACTAAGCTATTTAAGATCTGAACACATATTTTACTTCACTTTTCTTTAAAATGTTAAAACTCTCGGAAGATGTATGTAAAGTTTGGCAAGGCACTTGGATAGCTGTTGGAGAGATCTAAGCGATTGAAAGAGTTGTATCGCTATATGTAAGTTTGTTCACAGGAGTTTTGCCTGAGTTGCTGTATGCCCATCAATTCGCTGGATGAGTAATAGCGTCTTGTCGTGCGTAACTGAAATTCGAAATTGACGATGTTCTAATTAATAAGCGAACAGAATTTACAAAACAAATTGAATTTGTGTTCTTAAGTTCGGAAGCAATTTAATATAATTATAACGGAAACGTTTAAAATATTGAAATGGGTCACGGAATAGATAACGGGATTCCTTGTGGATCGTAATAATATTTAATGCATACCTAGTTGAAGCTATGGCAATTAAATTTGTTTCGGTGATATCCGCTTAAGAAAATCAATTTATTAGGGACTATTTATTTTGACTATTAACGAAGTCCTAGTTTGTTTCATCATAACAATAAAACTTGTGACCGTACATTAAAATGGTACTGTTTCTGATGTGATCGAAGATTTATTAATAATTATTATGATAAATCTTATAAAAACATAATTCTAAAAACTATTGTTGAATCAGGATTGCGACCGCTTGCGGCACTTTACTACATGGTAATTACAAAATTTAGGTTGTCAAAGGCTCCACATAATAAATGGAATTCTATAGATTCGTTTATAATCTTACAAAATATAGAATAACAGTATTTTTCTTGTTATTTGATTTATTTGATCGAACGATAGAACCAAAAAATTATCCCTTAATTGAAATTATTCTAACACAGTTATCCAAATCTGACAAGTCTGATCACGATGTGATTTTCAATCGCATTTGCAAAATCGCGCTGAAGAAATTTCCGGTACCTACCTACGGCAGATATAACAATACACAGACCCAAATCAAATTGATCAAAATTCCGAATTCCATCTCGAATCCCGTTACCGATTTCGTGCCGATATAATATAGACCGATCGATCTGATATATATCGTAATTCGTATTTATGATTGAATATTAATATATTCCAATTGAGTTCAACTCAAACGAGATTGCGTGCTTACCTGAGACTGCTTGAACCGGAGCTGCGGCTGATATTTCCGCCTCAACTTTCGCGGACAGCACACGCAAAGTATTCTTAAAAAAGCCCTGGAACAAAAACGTTCACTAGTTAAGATCAACACCCATTTTCCATGAAGCGAAAAAAGTATGTGAGGGTAGCAAGTGGTAAGAAGTGATCTCTGCCTACCTCTGTGGGAGAAAGGCGTAATATATGTATGTGTGTATCTCATTTTTCATTATGCAGAGGTGATAACATAAAAAAATATTGTACAATCACCTCTTTGTAAAGTGTTATATTGTAAGACGCAATTATTGGACTAGTCACATTATATTTGAAGCAAAGTAACGATATATTCCTAGACACAAATTACCCTATTCAAACAGACACAGTTTCTCTCACACGCTCACACAACCCACAGAGAGACACACACACAAAGTGTTAAATAAATTATTTATAGGTACTGACGTAATACCTACATATTTTTTTTAAATTACATGGATTATTTCAATAAGTCGCTTCACATTTCATAAGATCCTGATGGCTTAGTTTTGATTATATTTCTTAGGAGCTTTATATTTATCTAATTAGTATAAAGTCAAATCTAATTATATTAGGTACGTCTTTAGAAAAACGACAAATTTGTGTACGAAGGATATAAAATTGTGACAATTCCTTCGATGATTCAGATGGAATACTTTGATTATAGTCAGACGTTCGCTATCTCAGTCCATCAGTGAAACAACCGATTTACTGCGGAGGGCCCATAACCGTAAATAACCCTTTTCATTGCTCCGATTCCTCTCCAGGTCCTATAGATTAGCCGTAAATGGTTTGTGTATTTATCTAAACTGGATACTATTCTTTTAATGGGAAACATTTTCTAAATAGCATACTTAGGGGCATTGGATTACTATCATCTTTATCATTGCCAGCTCTTGAATGTCGCCACTCCCGGGGCATAGTTTTCTGCATAGGCTTCCCTATGGATGGAAGAAATCGGTTCGCCCAACACTGATTTGTGCGTATGTACGGACAGAGACAGAGAGTTTACAGAGAAAAAACATGGCGGCAGTCGTGTCAAATGTAAGAGAAGCTGTCAAAAATTGATATTTGTATTCCATTAGCTGGAATAGATTGGCTATTTGTATAGGCTCTCAGCCCGCCTAGCATGACCGCCGGAACATACATACATACATAAATCACGCCTATATCCCCGAAGGGGTAGGCAGGGGTGAACTAGCACCCACATTTCGCCAATTATGTTAGGTCCAATGTAATAGGTGGCGAGCCTATTGCCATATATCGCCGGAACACGATATGATATAGCCATTTAACGCGTTGAACTGTAAAAATGATTGAATTTTCACAGTTCAAAGCGGTAAATGGCTATATCATAAAGCCTATATGGCTATATGTGGCTATATCATATAAATATAGCCCTTTATCGCTTTGAACTGTCAAAAATCCAATGAATTTTTGCCGTTCAAAGCGTTAAATTTCTTTATCATAATTATTATTATCGTGTATCGGTGGTCATGCTAGCCGGCCTGGGGGCCTACCGCCTAACTCGATTGCTAAAGCAAAAGCTATAGTTTATGACGTCATGCTGTCATTTCGCACCAAATGTACCTAAACTATTAGCGATAGCTTTGAACGAATGATCACCGAATGATTTTGTATGAATTTGGCACAAAATCCGTGCCGCCTGAAAATTCAGGATGGCTGATATAGCCGTAAGCAGTGCATTGCAATATAGCTATCATCAGCAATCGAGTTAGGCGGTAGGGCCCCTGGTGTTTACTGTACCTTTCGCCAGTGTATTATTGAGTTTATCTAATTGATTATAATCTTAGATCTTCGATCAAATTTCGAGCAATAATCGAAATAATTACTTAGTTCACAATCAACGGTTCTGATTAACACTGTACGCATGATTAATTACTATCTGCAATTATGTATTAACTGTGATGAGGGTAGCCATGTGTTAAATTTGCATTCGTTATAATATAATATATCATACAAGCAGAGGCATTATCATTTAAATTATCGTATAAACGGCTATAAACTTGAATAGTCAAGGAGTTACGATTGCGTATAATATTTATGGTCTAGGTATTGTGAGAAGCAACATTGTCATGTTTTTATTAACCCTTTGAGGCCAAATTTTCTTCATATCTCACTAAAATATGAGAGCTACATTTTAGTGAGATATGAAGATATGTTTTACTCGTATATACATAAATAATATACAATAATATTGATTTGACAGGCTGATTACGTAATTGTTGCATACATACACTCCCATTAAAATTAAATCACGCCTATTTGGAGGAGAGGAGAGGTGAGTTAACAACCACGTTTCGCCAATTATATGTTAGGTCCCATATTATAAGAAGGGGGCGAGCCTATTGCCATCTAACGGGTTCGTAAATCGCAATATATTAACCCTCAGTCACTTTGTACGACACCTACGTGAGAGATGGCTGGTGGAGACAATTGTAGGTATTCTGCTGTATCGTCACGACATGGCACGTAATAAAACATTAATGTAGCAAAACGTAAATACAACTTAACAATAATATGCTCGCTAAGCATATAAATCATCATCATCAACCGTTTAATGTCCCGACTGCTGGGGCACGGGCCTTCCCTATGAATGAATGAATATAGGGAGATTGGGCTGACCGCTGACCCAGTGCGGGTTGGTGGGTATTAACGACTGCAGATGCAGCCGGAACCACTAGAATAACGTGCCTTCCGAAGCACGGAAGAACTCAAGATAATACATTTTTGGTCATTCATCCAATGACAGGCCTTTGCGAACATTGCTTAGTTTACGTAATCGCAGGCCAAGCGCGGCATGCCACTGCGGTCTGGTGCTCCCTAGCACAGTGGCATAGCGAGCATTTATTTATCAAAATATTATTCTCTTAAATTGCGGTACAGCTATAATAGCTGCTGATGATAAAAAACTTGGTGACTCCGAATATCCCAGCCTTAAGTTCGGGAATTCCGATTAATGTTTGACTTGTCTAACAAAATTGTGTCAATTCGAAGTTCATCGTTCAGTTTAATCAACCCGTTAGCCTTAAGGGGAATAGACGGAAACTTTTAAAGATTCATTTGGAATTATCATCAAGGAAATGGAGTTTGGAGGGGGGCCATTAGCATTGTAAACCACTTTTTACTCCTGATAGGCCGCGGGCATTCAATTACACTTTAAGGGTGGATTATACTTTACCGTGGCGAGCGCGTGCCGTGCCCCGTGCGACACGCGGATGGGACACGGATTTAAATTTTGCGAACATTTTAAATAAAATAAATAAATAAATAAATATTATAACACTCACATCTATCATCTAGCCCAGAGGTTCCCAAACTGTTTTTTCTCATAGACCCCTTTCAATAATTCGTTGAATGCGGTGGACCTCTTGTAGCTACACTATATTCCAAAACCTCGGCGCCAACCATATATTAACAGTTATCGAAAAAATGTGAGAATAGTTTGATTAATTAATTGTTGTAGACCCTCGTCGAGTCTCCCGTGGACCCCTGGGGGTCCACCTGGACCTCTTTGGGAATCACTGATCTAGCCCAAAGTAAATAGCCTAAGCAATTGTGTTATGGATGATATTAATCAAAAGGGAGTGGTATGTCACTAAGCCTTCCACTCCCTTTTGATTCATAAATCTATATCAACCAACACACTGAAAGATGCTAGTGATGAATGAATGTATAGAAAAGGGACCCAACGGACCATGTCGAAAGACCGATGAACGAAGAGAGTGATTGCAATAACATCATTCCAATGCATACTGGCCAAGGTTTTGGCTTAAGTTTTACAGCCGGCCTGACACCAACCCTCTTCGGGTATATGGTGTAGCATGAGACGATAACTCTTAGAACTCCATGGATTCACCGTGCGGGTGCCGGGACCATATTGTGGCAGAGAGAGTCAGTGGTAGCACTTGCGACTTGTGACTCAAGTGTAGGTCCCCTTCACAACTAGACAACACTTACCTTCGACACCCCAACTTTTCTATCTGCGTAGCCATATTTGATAAGATTCCGGGAGAGCCGCATCATAAAAATGTTCGTGAAAATTTTTATCCGTGTCTCGCGCGGGGCACGGCTCGCGCCCGCTACGGTCTAGTGTAAATCGTCCTTTAATTACATGCCGAGGTATAGCCCTAATGAGAAATACATAGAAACGGCGTCGCTTAGGCATTAGCGAATTATAGCGCGAATTTGTTTAATCTGCTTAAATTAATTTCATATAAATGTGCCGTTTAAAAGCCCTGTAAACACCGAGGTACCGAAAAGGCGTGCGTAAAAGCCTCCTCTGCAATTAAATGCGAATTACCATTGGCACGGTGATATAAAACCTCTTTTACGGACTTAACACGTTAGGGGTAAAGCGTGGAATTCACTAAACGGACATGCCCGCGGGCATGCCTGCCAACATGCGAGCCGGACTTCGCTTCTATTAGGTTTCTGTAGGACCGTCACAGACAGTCTGGCCTATATAAACAAGGTCCGCGCGGGCATGCCCGTCTAGTGAATTCCCGGCTTAAGTCGACGAGGCGAATTTGAAGAATTTTTTTTATTGAATACCTACTTCATTACATGACAAAATAGTAAAATGTATTACTTTATTCACGGATACTCAAGCGTGTACAGCTAATCGAACTGACTGTACAAACAAACATCTTCAAAGGAACGCTAAAACCAATAAGTACTCTGATTTAACAAAGGAACTAATAAAAAATGGCTACAAAAAAAATTTAACAATGTAGGCACAGCCCATATGTATGTATGGCCCAGTGCGGATTGATGGGTATTAACATGAGCAGATGACGCCGGGACCAACAGTTTAACGTGCCTTCAGAAGCACGGCGGATCTTGAGATAATACATTTTTGGTCACCCATCCAATGACAGGCCTTAGCGAACATTGCTTAGTTTACGCCATCGCAGACCGAGCGCGCCAAGCCACAGCGCTATCGAGATACACTTGTAAGTAAGTACCTATAATAATAACCGATCTTTATTCAAATGCGCGATATTGGTGCTTGAGTCCTATCAATATTTCTGTAATAGTAAGAGTCGAGAGGTCAAGGTCTTTGGGGTGGTTTGAGGGAAGATATCCTAAGATTAAATGATACGCACTGACGGTTCTAGTTATTATGTGGATATGTTTTTCGTATAAAAACGTGATAAATATTTTTCTTCAGCGACACGACTCATAATATTTAGTATTAAGCCTATGAAGTATTTTGTTATTTGTACTTTTGTACTTGGTGAAAATTCCAGTGGCTTGGTAGCTAGCACGACCAACTTGCGATCGCGTACATTAGGCAGTGTTCGCAAAGGCCGGTTACTGGATGGGTGACCACAAAAGTACACTGGAGAGCTATGAATCGAATCCGGTCCCATGAGACCCGGTCCCTTAATTTATTTGTTTTTGTATGTAAAATTAAGACTGGAGTTCACCAACACGTAAAACAAGCGATTAAAAGATAACTGTCAGTTGTGGACAGTTCTTCCATACCGTAAAATGTCAAAAATACGACGGTTAAATAATAATCGCCCGTTTTATTGTTGGTGAACTCTAGCCTAAATAACATATTTAGATTTATAAAACAGAGTTCAAAAGCCTCTTACTTGATATATAAAAAAACTTTATAACAAAACTTTAAAGTTTAGGGAAAAGGGGGACATACTGTCTAAAGTAGGGACTTTCGCGTATAAGATTATGCTAAAACCAATGTAATTATACCCGATAGCCTTTTATGTGTTTTAGGCATTATATCCGCTTAAGGTCCCTTTCTTCTACCTCTGTTTTATATTATACAAAAAGTATATGTAACCATGCTGAAAAAGGAAGGAATCAATACGGATATTACTTTGGCTTATAAGGGTGGCAAAGTTTGGAAGCAGAAAAATATTAAAAAGACATTATTTTTCAGTTCCCAACTTCGTACACGCTCTCCAAAAACAATAATCAAATACACATTTGGCCGTATTCAGGAATTCTACCTCACCATCTTCCTGACCTATTTATCAAAAAAAAATATCACATATAGTAGTGATAATTATGAGGTCGCAACAATAGGTGTGAATGTGAGGCGTGAATGTTAGGTTTTTTTTTTACGTTTAAAAAAAGGGTGAGTGAGCATTTGTAAACAATGTCGCCTGTTCGTATACGATGATAAGCCCTAAGATGGTACACGCTCGCCTAGAAAATGCCCGTTCACCCTGGAATCAAAGATGTCCAGATTTTTGTGTGTATCCAGAAAAACAACAATGACACATACATACATACATAAATAACGCCTATATCCCCAAAGGGATACAGAGAGGGATACGGCAGAGGTGAATCAACACACTCGTTTCGGCAATTATATTAGGTCCATAATTATATTTGGCCATTTATAGGGCACGAAAGTCGAAGTACTTTCCTAGGTAGCATAATAGGAACCCTGCTGCCCATTACTCATCACTGATTTATCCTTAGTCGCCTTGTACGGCACCCACGGGAGAGATCGGGGTAGTTGACAATTGTATTCTACTCTGCAGTCACCACACGGTAATAAACACGGTGTAAATATAGACTATAGGAAAGTTCGTGCGCGACCTTACTGCGGGGTGAGAGACGGTGGCGTCCCCGCCACCGTCTCCCGCAGCAAGGTCGCGCACGAACTTGACGGCCTATAGTTACTCAGTGTTTAGTCTCTTTTCCTCGCATTCAAAACCATGTTTGTGAGACGAAGACAAAACGCGGAATAGCTAATACCATGCTTACTACCAGTTTATTAATAAGACGGTATGAAAACAGTTGCACAACAATCACTGTTGATGGGTATACGCGATAAGCGAGTGACGTCTTTTTCGGTAAAAACTTTCAGTGACCTTGATCGATCTTTTACCATTCTAGAACGACTAAACGATTACTCAATGCTCACGCATGTTCGTGGGGGCACACGATATCTCAATTTAAGTTTGTCGATTCCGATTTATGAGTCACAGAAAACTCGTATTACATTGATGACAATAATGTTTATAGCTTAAGCTCGCAATAAGCTAAGCAGGAAAGTTCGTTCTTGCAATGGCGTGTATAGTCAGCATCGTACGAAGATTGACACCTTAGTCCTCTGTCATACCAACGAGAGCACATGTGCAGTAATAATTGCCACCAAAAGAAAATATAGATATTTTTATGTAGTTGACATCCCTTTAAGATAATATAAATAATTTCAACATCAATAAAATAGTATGTTAAAAAATTATTTTTGTTAATTAGTCATCCTGAGCCGGCATTAAGCTCGTAATTTGGCCCGCTTGGTGTGCCCGCACGTCTTAGTTCAGCATACCATAAAAACAAACAAGACAAAAAAAAACGAACTCAGGCTGAGAATTTAAAATTAAACAACTTCCGTCCCATCCCGGAAAAAGCGTTTGTGCTCTTCGAAATCTGAGTGCAAAAGCCGTTTTTATCCTCTAGAGGATAAAATAAATTTGAATTTAGAACATCGTGGGCAATCGCATTATGTTTGTGAATACAAAAAATATTTTTTATTTTGTTTTTAATTCTCTGTTTTTTTTTAGGGAAGGCAAAGGGTCTAGCCCATACAGCCTCGTTACATCTCGTCTTTAGTATATTTATTTCATATTAATATGAATAAATGAGTGAGTGAAATTAATCTATGAAATTAATTTAACATTGAAATATGGGTGTCGCACTTTTTATCGCATCTAGGGAGTGCTTGGCGGGAATTGAATGCTACCAGAGTTCAGGTTGTCAAAACCACTTCAAAATTCTCAATATCAAACACACCACAAGACTTATTTTCAATGATTCTGCATAATTTCACATCATCCCGGATGCTTGTGCATCAAAACAACACCACTTTCACAGCACAGTCTGCACAAAATCCACTTTGAAAATCATCATTATATCTATTGGACCTCTATGGTGTCGAATTTTTTAAGCAACATTTTTAATTTGTTAAAAATTCAGATTCGGAACCTTATTGGTATACTTTTTTTATTAATTTGCTTTGCACGTGCGCGTCTGGGTGGATGTTGTGGGTGCGTCTGGATGGATGTTGTGGGTGTGTCTGGATGGATGTTGTGTGTGTGTGTTTAGTGTGGAAGTGTCAGGGTGTAAATATAATTGACTGAAACTTTTAATAATGTGATTATAGTTTTTTTGCATTTTGCCATTTACTCGCTGAGGGGGGAAGAAAAGTTACGTGTTGCACTCACGTATAACAAATAAATATTAACTCGTGTTTTTTAAAATGTTTGGCTCTTTATATCGGCAAAAATGATATCGAAACGTCAGGTTAAATAACAGAAATGCCGAACACTTAAGACGTATAAGTTAAATAAAGCTAGGTTCAAACAGCACTATACTGCACGTTTTTATGCAGGACGAATCAACACAAACCTACACGTGTGAACCTAGCCTAATAGAACTTTACGTACTGAGAAATCAATGCTTTACAATTACAATTTTTGTTAGCTTGCTAACAAAAATATTCGGAGCGAACAAGCGGTTATTATGTCGTACCTAATACTTGACGCGTCTATAGCAAAATGACTCTATTACTCCGTGTGTTCGGATTGTGTACTGAAGTAACAAAAAGATTTTTCCTTCCCAGAAACACAAATGCTCCCTTAACACAGTGGGTACCCCTATTCGGACAAGTCACAAGAGGAGCTCTAATTCTGACTTGTATTGTAACCAATCACAATGGAACACATTGCCTGAATAGGGTGCTACGAACATTTTTAGTTTGCTCGAAGTGATTTCAGTAGTATTAGCTTCATGTCGCAGAAAGTAAGTTAAGTGCGAAAAACCGGTCATTTAATGGGATCATACATAAATCACGCTTATTTATCCCTGAAGGGGTAAGGGGAAGGAGGCAGCCTATTGCCATCTACCAGACACGTGAATCGCAGTCTATTGCTAGATGGTGTGGGAGGAACGCTACTGGCCATTACTCATCGCTTGCTTTACCCTAAGTCTTGTGCGACACCCACAGGAGAGAGATGGGGTTGGTGACAATAGTATTTTGCTGTGCCGTCACTACACAGCGTTTAAGGTGATCAAAATATATAATAATTATTATCTTGAGGTACTCCTTGGTTCGGAGAGCCCGTTAAGCTGTTTGTCCCGCCTGCAACTGTTAATAATACCCACCTCCTCGCACTGGTATCGCGTGGATGGTGTCATACAAGAAAATGCGTTATTGTTAGACGGCCGCCTTGGTCGAATGCTCAGATTGCTGGGTATTGGCCAAGGGGTCCCGGGTTCGAAACCTGGTAGGGGCAAACTTTGTGATGACCACAAATGTTTGTTTCCGAGTCATGGTTGTGTATATGTTTATATTGTATATTTTCAACATTTACATACATAATTATATTAAAAATATGTCCGTCATCTAGTATCCATAACACAAGTGCTTAGGTTATTTACTTTGGGCTAGATGATAGGTGTGAGTGTAAAAATATTTATTATTATTCTAAAAATATTCACTTTTTAGTTCACACCTAACCGATAATTCGTTATTACCAAGCTACTACGCGTTCAAGTCACTACCCGTCGTAGACGTTTAACGTCAGCGTAGTGGATCGCTCGGCCGACGGACTCTATTCAGTCCAGAATTTTACCAGTTTTGCGACTGTTTTGTTTACACCATTGGCGTATTGTAAGCTACAGCGTATTGTCAGTATACTGTGAACGAAAAATACCGTTTAATTTCACGTTTCCACTGGGACTCGCTCACATTTGGCGGCTGACTATACGTTTGAACACGACCTTAGTTTCATATCGTAGCGGCTGGCCCGGCGGCGATAGCGTAAAGTAATCTATGTGCGCAGAACCTGTCATTTGATGGGTAATCGTACAAAAATCACGCCTATTTAACCCCGAAGGGGTAGGATACACTTCTGTATTGCCAATTGTGTTTGGTCCCGTGGGATAGGAGGCGACTAAATATTAGGTACCATCAATAGGTAACGAACCTGTTGCCATCTAACGGGTACGTAAATCGCAGTATATTGCTAGATGGTTGAGAGAAACGCTGCTGGTCCTTCCCCTATAAGATTAATGGTCGCCCGCGGCTTCACTCGCGTTAATGTCGGTTACTAAATAGCCTATAGCCTTCCTTGATAAATGGACTATCCAACACAAAATAATTTTTCAATTTGATTCAGTAGTTGCTAAGATTAGCGCGTTCAACCAACCAACCAAACTTTTCAGCTTTATAATATTAGTATAGAAGTATAGATTAATAATAACTTCGTTAATTTAAATACTTTAACGATATCCATGTCAGTAGAAAAGGCACTTCGTCGTCCAGATACCTACGTTTTGTCGAATGCGCAAATTAAACGTATCAACGCCAATAAAAGTCCCAAACTGGAGGGTAACGAATATCAACGTCCGAAAACGTCACTATAGGACGTTACGTTTTTAATAACGCCAACGTTTCCGGGTCGTATTGAAGGTAACAATGAGGGGATAGCACGTTTAAATACGAAATAACGGGATAAGACCACCAATTGGATATTTACCATAGCGATGATATCACTAACAAAGAATCACTGAAATAATGATTTATAATAATAATTTAGGATAGGCAGATTCTAAGGATAAATCAGTGATGAGGAATGGGCAGCAGCGTTCCTCTTATACCACCTAGGAATGTACCTACTGCGACTTTTGTGCCCGATAAATGGCAATAGGCTCGCCAACTATTACATGGGACCTATCATAACTGGCGAAACGTGGGTGCTAGTTCACCTCTGCCTACCCCTTCGGGGATATAGGCGTGATTTATGTATGTATGAGATTCGATAAAAATCACTTGTTCCCAGATTATACGCGTGATTGATAATATTTAATTCATAAAAATAAAAATACTAAATTTATTATTTATTTACGCCATATTTGGACAAACGCCGCTTGACGTCATATTTATTTGACATTTTATCTTCCTAGCAAATTGTCATGTTTTACGCTATAGTGACGTTACACAGACGCCATTGCTGTTTTCAATTGTTGGCAAAAATTTTAATTTGCATAGACCAATACATGTTTTATCTATAAAAAAAACTTAATTTTTAACCTATAATAAATTAGAATTTATTTTAGGTAAAGTGGATACGGAAAAAGAATGTGGTGTATTTTTTCAAAATTAGTCATCATGCCTATTTATTGTCTACGCAGAATAATCACCAGCCCTTCAATGTCCCCACTGGGGCATGGGCCTTCGCTATGAATGGAAGAATATAGGGAGTATGGGCTATAACCCACCACGCTAACTTAATGCTGATTGGTGGGTATTAACGACTTTAGATGCAGCGGAGACCAACGGCTTATCGTGCATTCCGAAGCATTGAGGAATTCCAGATTATAAATGTTTGGTCACCCATCCAATGACCGACCTTAACGAACATTGCTTAGTTGACACAATCGCAGGCCAAGCGCTCTTAACCACGAGCTCCTCCCATAACATAAATCGCACCGATTTAATTATTGTAGGCAGAGGTGAGTCTTACACCCACCCCAGATGAAGTGGGAACAGGGGCCTTACCACCAACTCTAAACGCGACTCAATTCCCATTGTCAAAGCGAGACAACGCTATGAGCCGAGTAGAGCGGCGTCCCATTGTGTCACCCGCGTTTGGATCGCACTAATACTTCATGGTACGGCTACAGGGCAGGATATTTATTTTGTCAATTGTGTATTGTTGTCAGTAGAGTCTGACGTGATTTTAAAAGTATTATGCAACTAAACAACACGAATGTGGCTTTTATGCAGTTTTTATAAGGAGAAAGATTTTTTAATCACGCTTACATTAGCATAGCGTGCAGTTACTAACTTTGTCGTTAATGAAACCATGTTTCTTGATGTAGTTTTTAATTGACTCGACTTTATGGCACTCGTTGTTATTGTTTAAGTCCTTCTTAAAACACGGAATTATGCGATTTGAGTGGAAGCCAGACGATATGCTGGTTCAGTAAAGATTTTATTGTTCGGAATAACGAACGAGAGGAGCTCGCTACAGCGGCGGTATAGCGCGCTCGGTCTGCGATTGCGAAAACTAAGTAATGCTTGCTAAGGTTGGTCATCGGATGGGTGACCAGAAATGTTTTATCTGGAGTTCCTCCGTGTTTCAGAAGGCACGTTAAGCCGTTGGTTCCGTTACCAACCCGCACTGGGCTAGCGCGGTGGGTTATGGCCCATTCTCCTTACATTTCTCCATCCACAGAGAAGGCCTACTGTGCCCCAGCAGTGGCGACAATAAAGGGCTGGTGATGATGATGATGATGACATAACTTATAGTACAAGTACAAGGGAGTAGATGATTTTTGTCGTCTGACTGAGATGTATGGAAGTATAAATCTAACTGCGACCCCAGATGACCTGGGAACAGGGGCATTACCACCAACTCTAAAAGCGACTCAATTCCCATTGTTAAAGTGAGACCACGCTATAAGCCGAGTAGAGCGGCGTCCCGTTTTGACACCCGCGTTTGGATCGCACTAATACTTCATGGTACGGACACAGGGCAGGCGAATGCAGCAGAATTATACTACGAAATCTTAATCAAATCTATACTCATAATATAAAGCTGAAGAGTTTGTTTGTTTGCTTGGTTGAACGTACTAATCTTAGAAACTACTGAATCAAATTGAAAAAATATTTTTGTGTTGGATAGTCCATTAACCGAGGAAGGCTATATAGGCTTTAATAATAACCGATATTAACGCGAGCGAAGCCGCGGGCGACTATTAAATCATATAGGGAAAGGACCAGCAGCATTTCTCTCAAGCATCTAGCAATATACTGCGATTTATGGACCCGTTAAATGGCAATAGGCTCCTTTTAATGGTAATTAATATTTAGTCGCCTCCTATCCACGGGACTTAACACAATTGGCTATACAGAAGTGTATCCTACCCCTTCGGGGTTAAATAGGCGTGATTTTTGTACGATCACCCATCAAAATATGACCGAACCACTAGTTACCAAATATTACGATGATCCTCTATGGCCAACTTCACAATGCTACTGCGTACCCGGAAGTGGTTTCATTATTTCCCCCGTTACTGACCAACTTCGGGGACAACGGGCCTAATGTTGGCAACACTGCGTCCTTTAAACTTACCTGTTCCGCCCGCCGGAGCCCGTAGACCGGAACAGGAAGTCCAACAAATGTTGCCAGTGCCAAGCAAAACTGCCTTCCTTCGGTCAAATATATGCCGTGTCAGGTACGTTCATTTGCAATTCATATTGTTATTATGTATTCTTTGTTTTCCGGATAATTCTTTTTTCTGTTGTAGGGCTAATTTTGCAAAAGTTTCGACAAAAAACTTTGAGTCCAACAATTTTTTACCTATTAATAAAAGTTAAATGTCACTGCCTTCCTACGGTCAACATTACGCCGTTCATTTGCAATTAATGTTATTATTATTATTACGTATTCTTGGTTTTCCAGAGCATTTTATTATGTTTTAGGGCTAATTTTGCAAAAGTCCCGACCAGAACTTATGAGTCCAATATTTTTTTTACCAATTAATTAAAATTAAATGTCACTCTTGAAACATCAAAGGCGTTTCATATGTGTTTAAAGCTGTGGCCATTTTTGATATTGTATATTTGAATCCTTGCCTTATGCTGATGCCTATTGTTATCAGAAAGAATATTGGAAGAATAGGCCATAGCACACCACGCTAGCCCCTATAATCTATAGGGAAGGCCTATACCTTAGCAGTACATCAAACGACGGCGGTAGCTCAATCGCCAAGGAATCGATTTTTTGCCTGTCAGCTCAGGCTTTGATAGTTATTTCTACAGCTGCGTCTACGTCCTGCGACAGAATTCAATTCTCACCACTGCTTATCACTTGCGCAATAGAGTCAAGATAATTGTGTTCTGCTCTGACAGTCGTGACACAGCAAATTTTATTGAGCAGTAATTGAGGCCGTTATCATCAGCGGAACTTTGAAAGTAGTGCCAGAGACTGAGAGACTGCGGAGTAATAGACTTGAATGGTTTGGTCATGTTATGCGAAGAGATGAAAGCTATGTTGGCAGAGAATGAGAAATTGGTGAAGGATATAGAGATGAGTGGAAAAAGAAAATGTTGTGCCGACCCTGCTTAGAGCGGGATAAGGGCAGGAAGAAAAAGTAATTGAAGCAGTTATTCTAAGCAACATCACTATTAAAGTACCAAAAATAACATTCTATATTCATTATGTCTTAATATTGTTCCAAAGAAGTAACTGCAGGGGTTCGCAGAGCTGCGCAGGGGTGCGGAACCTTTCAACAAAAGATTGCGTGCACAGACTTTCCTTTCAGTAATACACATTTGTCTCCCAACTTTGACATAGCGGTGGCTTAATCACTTTAACTCCATAAACCAATTAAGTTGCTCGCATAGCAGAAATATAATGTGTGCCTATTAATGCCGTAGATGTAATCATTACTGTTGCCACAGGGTAAATAAAAAAATATTGACAATATAAAAACAAAGAAGAGTAATCGAAAATTCTTCAAGCAGCCAGGTGGTACCAACCTTTTTCCAGACGTAAGTCCCGTGGGTCTGTTACCATTTGGCATTGCAATTGCTTGTGATGGTGTTGCACTAGGTACGCCATGGCAGCTTTTTCGTTACTCTTGGCACCTTTGGATTTTCAGTTATTTTATACTGTATCGACATCGCAACGGCATCACCATCTCTTTATCTTTATAAATCACGCATATTCGTCCCCGAAGGGGTACGCAGAGATGAATTAAAACGTACTTTTCGTCAATTTTGTTTATTATATAATGTGGTAGGTAGCGAGACTGGCGCTGTCTCCACGAGCGAGAGAATCGAGACGAGTACGCGCTTCTATCGTCGTGTAATCTCTACGAACGAGCGATTATTCCGCCAGCGTATCGACAAGACTCGTGACGGAATCACAGCGAGTGCGCGGCGACTCGTAAAGGATTCGCCGCATTTTCTTGACGACTATTTGTTGAAAGAGTTCCACTCGCTAAGAGCGCATTGCCGTGTGGATACAGGCTCACAGAGAGTACCTATAATTATAGAAATACGAGGCATAACGATAATATCACCGCGATTCTCTCGCTCGTGGAGACAGCGCCTAACAATATAATTGGCGAACGTCGGTGATACACCTCTGCTTCATGTAGGTGTGTAGAAAGATATTCAGTGACCTTTGCTAGTTCCACGTCTCCCACATACAGTGAAAAAGGCATCCCGAGTACCAAACCATCTGTCGAAGTTTGCTATTATATCAAACTCTACTCCACTCAGACGGTCATTAGCGATTTAAATACTGCTGTGTCTGAATAGTCTGAACTTTATCTACGTCTAGTGTCGTAATTGGGCATTCAGAAGTTGCCTGGCTTCAATTCCTCGTAGGTTGCCCTTGACAAACTAATGAAGAAGATATCGTAGATAATGTATTTAGAAGATAATAAGTTTAGTGTGTGGTACGCCGTGTGGTGACGGCAGAGTAGAATACAATTGTCACCACCCTAAATCTCTCCCGTGGGTCTAAGTACTAAGGATAAATCAGTGATGAGGAATGGACAGCAGCGTTCCTCTACCATCTAGTAATAGTACTGCGACTTTTGTGCCCGATAAATGGCAATAGGCTCGCCACCTATTACATGATACCTGACATAATTGGCGAAACGTGGGTGCTAGTTTACCTCTGCCTACCACCTTCGGGGATATAGGCGTGATTTATGTATGTATGTAAGTTTTTAAATTTTCTGACGCTTTTTCGTTGGAGAAGTCGTTGTTATTTAAAAAATAAAGTACATCACCCATTAGGGGGAAAGGGTCCTAAGTTTCATGACGTCATATTGCAAAATGTAATGCTTACATGCGTTTCATCTCAATTCCTATTTGTAAAAATTGCTAAGTATAATAGGGTAGAAGGGGCTCACGAATGTGACCAACTGTAACAGGGACGGGCGAGGGGTCAAAAAACACGAAATTAGAGTGACGTACTTTATGGATGATCCCTTAGATGTATGGGACCTGACATAGGCGAAATGTAGGTGTATTAGCACACCCCTGCCTATCGCTCTGGTGATAAATATTAGTGATTTAAAAGGAAATTACGGACTAGCCTAATATCGCTCAGTGATTCGATTTCCGTCTCAGAACTTCATTTTTTATCTCTTAACCAATATCTTTATGTAGAATATTATTTATTTGTTAAATATTAGTTGCATTTGAGTCAAATTGTACCCAAACCGCATCTTAAGGCCTACAGTCACGTCGCTCCTTAACGTTATTACACCCCGTAAGTAAATGCACAAAACGAAATCACTTTACATTTGAACAGTGAACAGCAGTCGTAATCGTGGGTATGAAAAGGTCTTACGACCTCTTTGGGTCGTTTTCTTTTCTAAATATAATAAAGATTTCGCTACTCCTTACGAGCTGGGTATAGAGTTCATAATTCAAAATAAAAGTCGACCGTCTGGGCCTGATGTAGATTGTACAAATGATGTTTTTTGTCAACCTTTCCATTAAGGGGCTCCGGAGGAAATAGAGACACGAGATGGTCCCAAAACTACGATACTTTAGCCTCGTTCAATCTTGTTTTGTGTTAAGATGGTAATCAGCGTTTTCATTTTGATTTATAAAATATATTGAGTTCCATTCATAAAAAATGCATGGCAAATAGTAGATAGGTGCTAGAATTACGTTACCACAACCAGATTTTTTTTAAAGAGCTCTTAAGTTCAGTGGCGCTCGGTCTGCGACTGCATAAACTAACCAATGTAATCTAAGGCTGTTCTTTAGATGAGTGGCCAAAAATTTACTATCTCGAGTTTTTCTGTGCTTCGGAAGGCACTTTAAGCCGGTGGTACCGGCTGCATCTGTAGTCCACACTGGGCCAGCGTGGTGGGTTATGACCCATTCTCCCTATATTTTTCCATTTATAGCGAAGGCCTGCGCCCCAACAGTGGAGACATTATAGGGCTAGTGATGCCACTAAGACAATGCGCCATCTAGCTACTCACTAACTGCCGCACTCAGAGACGTCAATTAACTTTAATGAGTATTTAATGTCAAAAATTTACATTCAAATCTAGACCATAGACCCGGCAAAAATAGCGACTAGTTTTGAATTGTCATTTCTTGACGTTAAGTACTCATTAACGTTAATTGACGTCTCTGAGTGCGGCAGTAATAAACATAAGATAATAATTTTAGTCACTAATCTAATTACCAGCCTTAACCGTATCTAACATCTGCAGGCCAGCGAATTAATTACCTTTATGAATTGTTCTATCTTGTAGTACCTATAAGTTGTCTCGGTTTTACAGTCTGGAAAACAAAGGATTTTATACTGTTTACTTCGATAATTTCTACGATGAGAGTTTGATAAATAGACGTGCCGTGTACCTACGGCAGAGCAGAATTTCAACACCTCAGTCTGTCTGCGGGTGTCGTACAAGGTGACTAAAGTGTTTTCAACTAAACACCGATGAGTAGCCTCTCCTTCCCCTTATACCACCTAGCAATATACTCAGATTTGCGTGTCCGATTGATGGCAATAGTCTCGCTGCCTATTACATGGGACCTAACATAAGTGGCGAAACCTGGAGTGTTAATTCACCTGAACCTACTTCTTCAGTAATAAATAGGTTTGATTTATGCATGCCTGTAATGGTAAATGTTCTATTGGTATGTTTTATAGACGGTTGTGTTTCGGTCTCGAAAAGGAACGAATATCATTTTAACTTTCTACTTTGACAATTTATACGTTGAGAATTTGATAAAAACCTTGTAAACAGAACTTTACATGGATTGAGCGAGTACTTGTTTGCGAACTGGGCCTTTTTTCCATTATAAGGGTATCACTGTTTGTTTGTAAAATCTTTCGTTAAAAAATTTCCTTTCAGCCCTCAATCTTCTTTTATTACTTATGACGAAACTTCTGTAAGTGCTCCTTAAGCATTCGCTATACGGGCTTAAGGGTTTCACTTATATTGATTAAAAATATACAACAAATATATACATATATCTACCGTTTATTTAGGAATCAAGGGTATTTTTTTATTTCGATTTTTTGGATTTTTATGTTACATTATTTAAATATTAGAAAAATTTATCGTCCGGGTCGGCCGAGTTGCCTCAAAATTAACGCGAGATTTGAATTAAATAGAAAATAAAATTTTTAAGATTTGCAGAGCGTTTTTCGGGTTTAATACCAAGTGCAGTTAAGCTAAAACCTTTGTAGTTGTACTCAACATCAGTTTCGTTGGGTAAATTAAAAAAAAAACCTTTAGTTATTTCTTAAGATAGCAAAGAGTAACTGCGATTGCGTGTCCGAAAGATGGCAATATGCTCGCCACACGGACAAAATGTGTGTGTAAATTTATTCACCTCTGCCTATCCCTTTTAAATATAGGCATGATTCATGTAACGTATGTGTGTGTCTATGTATATTTTAAGTTTACTACATCTTCTTCTCCCTGCCCTGTTCCCAGTCTATCTGGGGTCGGCGCAGTATGTTTCCCCTTCCATTCATATCGGTCAGACGTCATCAAGCCATCCACTCCCTTTTGATTCATTATCATCCATCACACCGTAAAGGTGCAAGTGATGAATGAATGTATAGAAAAGAGACGGAACGGACCATGTCGAGAAACAAATGAACGGAGGGAGTGATTGGATTAAGATTACTAACGTCTTCTAATGTACTGAATTTCATGTTTAATAGTTAAGTCATGCAAAATGTGACAAGCACTTCTTATTTATAATATAAGTATAGATATTGTACACGCCGGCTAAGTCGACGACGCGATGCAGTTCGTCTTTTGTCCGACAAGCGGTTTCAGTGTTCTAAGAACTCTCCACCTATTGTTGTCAAGTGGCTTCTTTAAACAGAAAACTCGGCTTTAAGGTGGGGGAGAAAAGGCGCATATTGAGAACAGTGGAAAAGGGGGCTTTGAGTTAATTCGAGGAATGAAAGTTTGCAAAGAATTATGTGGTTAGAAAAAGTTCGAATTATTTTGGTCTTTATGCGGAAACGAAACCCCGTCCTCTGCATTCCGAGACCGGGCATCTAGGGCCCTAGACAAAGTAACATACCGGCAAGTATAACGAAGTTCGATAAAGCAAAATGTTTGGGATTTGACGTAAGTCATCGTGAAATCACGTGACCAAAATCGTCTTCGTAAGTTCCTAGTTATGTTGGTAGCGCAAGCTAAGACGCTGTAAAGACCAAAGTAATATAGCCGATCGTGACGAACTTCGACACGTTATTGTTACTAAACGATTGCCACTTGGCTACCGGCCCAAATCGGATTGCAGACAATAATTTTCCGAACATTTTGTTGCGAACTCCTTTTTAATAAAGAAGGTATATTTAATTTGTGTATTACGGTGTGGTGACGGCAGAGTAGAATACAATTGTCACTATCCCAAATCTCTCCCGTGGGTGTCGTACAAGGCGACTAAGGATAAATCAGTGATGAGGAATGGGCAGCAGCGTTCCTCTTATACCACCTAGCAATGTACTGCGATTTTTGTGTACGATAAATGGCAATAGGCTCGCCAACTATTACATGGGACCTGATATAATTAGCGAAACGTGGGTGCTAGCTCACCTCTGCGACCCCTTCAGTGATATAGGCGTGATTTATGTATGTATGTATACTAATGTTATAAAGCTGAAGAGTTTGATTGATTGAACGCACTAATCTCAGGAACTAATGAATCAAATTGAAAAATTCTTTTTGTGTTGGATAGTCCATTTGTAAAGGCAGGCTTATAGACTATTTGGTAACCGACATTAAGGCGAGCGAAGCCGCGGGCGACCACTAGAAGTTGATATTTTTTAAGGTTTTATTGTGACAATAATAATTAGAGACCAACATATTTTTTCCTGAGGAATTAAGGGAATAGTGATAAAAATTTTGGATTATCGAAAACGGTTCCTTCTCATAACACGTCTATTACCAAACGAAACAATTCCCTTGCATAGGTGGCGAGCCTATTGCCATTTATCGGGTACAAAATTCGCAGTAGGTACATTGCTAGGTGGTATAAGAGGAACGCTGCTGCCCATTCCTCATCACTGATTTATCCTTAGTCGCCTTGTACGACACCCACGGGAGAGATTTGGGGGTAGTGACAATTGTATTCTACTCTGCCGTCACCACCCGGCACGTGTACTCCGATCATTTATCCAGATCTTCAGATAAATAACGCTTTCTTATTCGCGGGAATAACACCTTTTGGTGCTTTTCCACTAGATACGTGCGAGGATGCGTTGCGAGGAATGTGTTTGAGGAGAACCCACCAATAGAATCACTCCATTTTTAAATAGAGCGTTTCTATTGGTTCTCCTCAAACATTAACCTACACCAATAGAATCACTCTATTTGAAAATGGAGTGATTCTATTGGTTCTCCTAAAACACTAACCTACACCAATTGAATCACTCTATTTGAAAATTGAGTGATTCTATTGGTCGGTTCTCCTCAAACACATTCCTCGCACAGCTGTGGTGGAAAAGCACGATAATGCTGGCCGCGATCGATTCATAACGACTTCAACCCTTAAATACTGCGGCGGGAGTTTAAATATTTTATTCAAATCTTTCCAGAGCGAATCCAATAAGTTCGCGACGTTCCCTCAACCGGCGGTTAAGCTGCTAGGAACTTTAAGTGGATTATCGAGGCGTTGGAAATCGTTACGGGCTGCGTGCCGACGGGATTATGATTAATAGAATTTAGCTACATTAAATTAATTACGTAAACATTGTTGATGCCGTTGGCAAAACTTGGGCTTTTGGAGGTTTTTCGCGCGGAATTAATGATCAGTCCTACCTATTTCATTCAAAGCCAGAAGACTCCAAAGTAAAAGGAAATGTTCTAGAATGTATGGAGTCGGGCCCATATACTTGTACAGTTATTTAAAATGTGGGAATACTTTATAAAAGAGTTATTAAATGTTAAGTTTCTGGCTTGTTGTACTTATGTTTAGGCTTATAATGCAACACAACAGCCTGGCCTACAGTCATGGCGGAAGGAAGATGTCACTTTATAACATTGACGTATGTATTTTATTTAACACCAAATGGGTACCTCACCTACTTACAGATGTATCTGATTTTAATCGTTTTCAAAGGTTTCAAGCCATATTAACTATAGGTACTAATTATTTATATTTAGTTGCAATTTTCCTACAATCATTTATTATTCTCAATGTTTGACATAGTGTACGAGTACATGAGAACAATCTGTCTGGAACAACTCCTTTCTCCTATTTTTGTCTAACTTAAGGAAATTGTATATGACACAGCTCATATTCGTCACCGTGTCACTACCGATGCTTAGAAGACATTCAAATCATAATTTGTCTCACTCTAAGTAGTTGTACTGACTTTCTTTAATTCTATAGGAGCCCTTCGACTATATTTCAGACAGCTTGGAAAAATAATTTATTTCTGATTCCCATAAACATTGCTCTCAATACTGCTTCTACTGAAACTGTTAACGTAAGACCCAAAAAGAAACATTGTTTACCTTTAACGTATTTCGAGTCATAAAGATGCTTAAGCTTCTATGCTTTCGGGAACTTTATAGGCAAATAGGTTCCGATAAGGCATTTAGGTTGTGGCTGCTGTAAAATGAAATGGGCATTATGTCTTTTTCACGTTGAAACGATGTTGATAAGGTCGTTCTCTGACCGTTACGATAATATCTGTATTCTGTTCTCATAATTTTAATGGTTGTGGGTTTCTGGTTGTTTATGGTTTTGGTAAACATTACGTTTGATAATAAATAAAATTAGTGCTTAAAATAACGCATGAAAATTATTGAAAAAAGTATTAAATAAAAGTAAAATAAAAATAAATTACGAGCTTAATAATAAGATATGTATAGTTTGAACGACGTCATCGCATTTGCCTCTATAGATGGCGCTGGCAGTGGAAGTTCTAAATTTAATATAAGAAATTTAACTTTATAATTATAATGTGAGAATTATTGCGATTAACGTGCCCCATAGATGGCAATAGATTCACCCCAATTAATTGATAGCTAGTTAGGCAGAGGTGTATTAATCCAACTTCGCCAACCATGGCCGCATGTAATGCGGAAAAGCCTATTGCCATCTTTTGGGCACGCAAATCGAAGATAAGTGATATAACATGAAGGCTGCTCTGCACATTTCTGTTTTAACCTTTAGTAGCCGTGTAAGACACGCGCTGGAGATATTGGGGGCGGTGACATTGTATTCTTTTTATTTTATGCTAGACAGGGAAGCTGTTGCCCTTCATCTCACCTGATGGTAAGTGATGATAAGGGCCAAAGATGGAATCGGGCTTTACCTGGAACCCTCAACCACAGAGGGGCTGGCTATCTTATCACACATTGTCGGAACACAATAATGCTGTTAACATTATCATTATGGCGACAGATTTTGATAAGATGATGGTAGCTAGCCAGGCGAACTTGAAAGAAGTCCTAACATCAACAAAACCAAACACAAATATGTACCGCCCTGGGGATCGAACCCGGGACCTGGGTCTTAATTCTGGTGGGCGAACCACTAGATCACGGGGATGGTTGAACTCCTTCGTCAGTACACGGAACGTTACACATCAACGCAAGCTAAAATGAAGGTCCTTGAGGATTGTTCACTGATGCATTAACGGTCTTCTACCCTATATGTGGAATCCAGAAAGCGTACATAAAATACCGACTCAGTGAATTTCAAACCACTGCAAAGTTAACCATATTATGATTGCCAACGGAAATTCAGGGGAGCGAAATAAAAATCTTAGCTTCGTCGTCCCTAATAATTAAACGCAGATGGACTGTTTTTGTTGTGCCATTGCTAGGTTGATAGGAAATATATTACATTCACTTTCATAGCGGTGGAGATCGCGGGAAGCCGCTGAATGCGGGCAGACCGATCGGTTCGGATCTTTTGGGGGAGGACTATTACAAGTATGGGCGGGCGTCTCTCGGCACCAAGACCTTTGAGTACGGCACCAACCTCTTTGGGTACCTATGCTTTGATGGTTCGCCCTCCACCTTTGTGATGCCCTAAGTTGCTTATTGGTTACATCGGGCAATCTCCCTTAGTAGACTTTTACGACACCTCTGAACTGATCGGCCGGGATGGCTTATTCTATGTTTTTTTGGTCCCAGAGCAGCATGGAAGGAATAGTAATAGGGTTACTATTACTATTATTAAGCTTACGAACGGATGGCGTAGATTTTTCGCTAGATATTGAAAACTTGTGTGTCCGTATAGGGGGTTGGGGGGTTGATTGGTAGTGCGCGGCATGTTTCGGTTTATGTGATTGGCGAGTTGTGGGATTGTATTTGGTGCATAATTTACAATGTACCTGCAATGTCATAACTCGTTGACAATGGTGGGTTTCTCTACAGCCTACTTGCGTGCCGTTCTGCTAGCGGAGCGTTGGGCCCTGATGCGTTTAGTATCATCATCTTGGTATTGAACGCGGCAGGGTCGGCGCTTCGTTGCGGATCGGGGCGTGGGCGGGTTTGGGAGACCTATCATTACAGACTGAGGCATGCTGCGCACTCCCCTATTTTTTTCTTGGACACACGGGTTTTCGGTATCTAGCGTCTTGACGATTCATAAGTGTATTGTAATCATACCCGATATGAATAAATGAATTTTGACTTTGACTTTGACTTTATTCCACCAGTTTTCATAAATTGTATTTGAGACACGATACGTTAAGTGTCTATCGACTTTCGACGCTGATCGCATGAGACTTTTGGAGAGGCAACAGTGGTGATATTCTATTCTGCTCTGTCGTCACAACAACAAAACAATTCTCTGACCGCGAACCCGTCTCCCGTGGAAGCTCATTAAAAAACCGTCAGTGCGCCGTGCATATAGCAAAATTACTCCATATATTATGTAGACGAGTCCCCCACAAATGAGAGCTTGTTCAAACTTGTTCTAAGCTTATTGGGACCTGGAATAAAGCCGTCCCGGTTTTACGGTTCCGCAAGGCTTTGACTATACTGCCCGGTTGGAATTAATTTCAGTGGCCCCAGGCGTTTTTAACTAAACGTCAGGACTTAATCCGCTTGCAGCATTAAGTTAATATTATACCAGTTTACTTGGTAAACAATTGTCATGGTCTAAGCGGGGATTGGGTCTTAACTTAGGGATTTGCTGTAAAAGGATTCTTGCTATATTAGAGAGATATCTCAATTTAATGGTTTGTCGCCGTAAAATTGTAAATACCGTTAGACTTTTATACATTTCATCATTATTTCTTCGCCGGCCGCTTCTTAGTTTTGGTGGCCATCCTTAAAATACGTCATACGTTAATTTGAACAATTATAAAAAAAAACCAGCTCTATATGCATATATACATTTGCCAATCAAATTCACTAGTTTAATATAAAAACTGGCCTTTTTACGAAATAGTGACGTCACACAGACGCCATTGCTATTTTGGCGTTTTGGCGGAAATTTTAAATTGCATTATTCATAAGCCGTGTGGTGACGGCAGAGTAGAATACAATCGTCACCTCCCCTAATCTCTCCCGTGGGTGTCGTACAAGGCGACTAAGAATAAATCAGTGATGAGGAATGGGCAGCAGCGTTCCTCTTATACCACCAAGAAATAGCAATGTACTGCGACTTTTGTGCCCGATAAATGGCAATAGGCTCGCCACCTGGGACCTAACATAATTGGCGGAACGTGGGTGCTAGTTCACCTCTGCCTACCCCTTCGGGGATATAGGCGTGATTTAATGTATGTATTATTTCTTGATAGTTTAGGTTAGGGTAGCACCTAAGCCAACGGATGGCATGAGCCGAGCGAGTGAGCCGTAGAAGTTTTAAAGATGTCGGCCGAGAGGCCTTTACAGCAGCTACCGGGTTTTTTGGGGAAAGCGAAAACTGTAAATGATCCTCGAGCCTTGCAATTGAGCACTCCCTGGGAGGGTTTTGTCTACGGCAGGCATCTCCCGGTGGAGTCCTTGCAGGGCGCGAGATAGATTATGATCTAACGGTACTTAAAATTTTACGGTGACATATATAAATGATATAGATTTCCAATTTTTCTTTGTACGCAGGGGTTTTCGATGTCTAGCGTCTTGACGATCCACAAGTGTAGAGCATACCAGCAGGGATAGTGATTGTTGTATTCAGGGTGTTATCAGATGCTTATACGATTATTCTTAAGTAAACTGCGCGTGGCACTATTACCGCAAACTATATGGCTCACATTGCGTAGTTTGCTATTTTAAAGTTTACCTTCGGAACATGAATTTAAGCCTAAATTTGAATATTCAATACTCATCCATGCGGGAGCAGTATCGTGTAAATGAGCCGCGACCTTTACCTAGTCAACTACCGAAAGTCAGACCATAACGGGTAGGGGAAGGTGGCCTAAAACGGACATACTGGCTAAAGCGGGCACTTTTCTTTGTAAAATGATTCCTATACATCCAAGGGTGGAACTTCAATTTGAATCAGGATTCTTAAGGCAGCAGATAATGAGGCTTACGGTAATATATCAAGTCTTCAAATTATTTTATACACGAAAGTGCCCGTTTTCGGGCACTATACCCATTTTAGGCCACTTTCCCCTATACTGCCTAAAACTCTTGTGTACAAAATAATTTTGAAAACCGATGTATCGCCATCAGTCCTACTGATTGCTCCCTTGAAAGGACATGTGGAAATTGAAGTTTTAATTTAAGTTTCCTCTTTCATTAATATCGGTCAGACGTCATCTAGCCATCCACTCTCTTTTGATTCATATCATCCATCACACCGGAAGGCGCTAGTGATGAATGAATGTATAGACAAGAGATAGACCATGTCGAGAGACCGTTGAACGGAGAGAGGGATTGGGATGACAACACTCCAATCCATCCTGCTCAAGGTTTTTGCTTAGGTTTTACAGCCGGCCGCCTGCCTGACACCAACCCTCTTTGGGCTTTAGCTCTTACACACCAAGTAATCCGGCGATTCCATAAAAGCGTCCCAAAAACGACCGCTTGCACACCAATAAATTCCAATTGTGTTAGTTATTCGAATACATGAAAATTTTTTTTCACACCAACCGTCTTTTGGCTTTAGCTATTTCACACCAAGTAATCCGGGTTTCCATAAAAGCGTCCCAAAAACGGGCGCTTGCACACCAATAAATACCAATTGTGTTAGTTATTCGAATACACAAAAATTTTTGCGGGAGCAAAAAGATTTAAAAGCTCCCGCCGCGCCGTCGGAGCTTTTTAATATTGCGAGCGGAAATTCTGTGGACGCGAATAAAGATGAACGCACATTTATCCGAACTGAACGCGGCGAGCCTGTCAAAGTCAGCGGAGGCCCCGCACACCTATCCGCGCCGAAGAAATTGAAAATAGTACTGGATTGACAGATCCGTCCGCATCGTGCGCATCGTTTCCGATGACGTCATCCGAATTCTGAAGTTTTGACAGATTCGGACGAAAATCGGCCGATTCGACTCCGGAAAGTGTGCAAGTATTGTGATTCCATACAAAGATTTAGATTAATTCGTTGACTTCGGCGCGTTCGGCGAGTTCGCCTCGGATAGGTGCGCATCATCATCATCACCAGCCCTTTAATGTCCCCACTGCTGGGGCACGGGCCTTCCCTAGATGGAAGAATATAGGGAGATTGGGCCATAGCCCACCACGCTGGCCCATTGCGGGTTGGTGGGTAATAACGACTGCAGATGCAGCCGGGACCAACGGCTTAACGTGCCTTCCGAAGCACGGAGGAACTCGACATTATACATTTTTTGGTCACCCATCCAATGACCGGCCTTAGCGAAAATTGCTAAGTTTATGCAATCGCAGACCAAGCGCGCTGTGCCACTGCGCTAGCGAGCTCCTCATGTGCCACTGCGCTAGCGAGCTCCTCGGATAGGTGTGCGTTCACCTTAAAACTGCAATGCTCGCTTTCACTGAGCGCGAACCATGTTTCTGTTTTCTAGTCGTGTACACAATTTCGCTCAGTCGCTTTTATTCACTCGATTGCGCGCTCACCGTAATTACACCTTGCAAATTAAGCAGTATTAAGCTTTATAAGCGGAGCTCGCCTGCCGCGCTTGGGCTTGCGATTGCGTAAATGAGACAACTTTAACAATGGCCGGCCGTATGATATAAATAGATATGAATATTGCTTACACTCACACACCTATCATCTATCCCAAAGTTCTTAAGCACTTGTGTTATGGACGTTACTATATAGTAATCTGTGGCTAAATCGAAATTTCATTATACATTGGATGACCAAAAGTATATTTTCCCGAATTCAAACTGTTTATCACACATAAACATTTCCCTACCAGGATTCGAATCTGGGACCGCATATAGTCAGCGATCTGACTATTTGACCAAGCTTATCAGTTATTGTTTATTATGCCGTACCAGAAACGCTGCTGCCCATTCTTTATCATATTATTTTTATATACGCATTAGACGCCTCACACCACCACACCGCTAAATGGATTATCAAGTTGTTCAAAATCAGAATTAATTAGGTACATTTTGCCTTGCTATGCAACATTGAGCTCTATCAATTCTGCGATTAAAATACGACATCCGCCTTAATTATGAGATGATGAAGAAGCGGTTTTCCGTTGGCCGCCATTAATCACAGCTTCCACCTTGACAAAGGTCTAATCTGCTTACAAAATATTTCCACAGCCATATCAGTTGTGAACGACTTTAAAATGGCGGATGGGTAGTCAGTATTACGTCGGCTGTATATTCGTCGTGTGCTGACGGCAGACCAGAATACTCCCATCTCTACGGCGGGTGTCGTACAAAGCGACTAAGGGTAAAGACAGCCATAACTTATAGACAGCAGCATTCCTCTTGTACCACCTAGCAATATACTGCCATTAATATACCCGATAGATGGCAATGGACTCGCCACCTATTACATGGGTCCTAGCTTAATTGGCGAAAATTGGGTGTATATTCACCTCTACCTACCCCTTCGGGGATATAGGCGTGATGTTTGTATGTATGATGTATGTATATCGAAGAGTTTTTTTCGAGAGTTGGTTGATCAGCGAATAGCGCGACAGCTGATTAGTTAAGCAATAGCGTCAAATCAATACTACATCTAACCACTAAACAGTAATAAGGCAGGTGAACATGATTAGTAGATCTGAATCACGTTTTTTTCAGAACATGCTTGAATGTAATATACAATTTGTCAGCTGATTTGGTGGAATGGTCAGATCGCTAGAGAGGATGGAGAGATTGGGGGTGGTGACAATAATTGTATTCGGCTCTGCCATCACTACACTGTAATTAAACACACACTCAAATAAGAGGGAATCCTCATTCATATTAAATAACATGGACTAAAGTTAGTCATTGAAACTTATGCTTTCACTTTTATTTGCTGTATGGAAGTCAGAGTTAGCAACAATTTTAAACCATGACTAACTGTAGTCAATGTTTTATAATAAAGGGGATTGGAATTTAGCTAATATATTAAATACAAAGAAAGAAAATAATAATGCAGTAGAAGAGTTTTAACTTCGGATTGCTGGGAAAATATAAAATAACATTAACTTCCGTGTTCTAAAGCCAGTTATGAACGTAAGAGGCTTAGGTGCTATTTTTAATCTCTGTTTTCGCGAAGAGATTGGTATTCAATATGTAATTTTGTCGGGGAACAAGAGAAAATTGTTCACCTGAACGCAAAAACGGTTTTTTTCCTCCGTTGAATGAAATATTGAATGGCGTCGGCAGGAAGACAATCTGGGAAAAATCGTGTGACTTGAATATTAACTGTGCCTACTTATATTTACAAACACTCGCAGTCACATCGAAATTGGTTTGCGAATGAACAACAGTAGAGACGAAGCCATGAAAGTCGACTAGGGCCGGTTTTAACCGGCGAAAAACCAGAGGAGGTAACTCAATTCGTACCGTATGTTTTTTTAATGTATATAGTTAACTCACCCAATTGTTAAAAATTTTTACTAATGTTTAAATATCAGACTGATATTTAACCATTAGTAGCATTAGTAACTAAGGGCCGGTTTTTTGATACATAGTTAACTGTTAACCAATTGTTGAAAATTGTTACTTATCTTTTAATATCACTGATATTTAACAATATCTGACTGATATTTATCCATTAGTAACATTATTAACTAAAATTGTTACTAATGGCTACATATCAGACTGATATTTAGCAATTAGTAACAGTTTTTAACAATTGGTTGAGTTAACTATGGATCAAAAAACCGGCCCTAAGGGAGATTGCCCAGTGTACATACACCAATAACCACCTAGGGGTATACGAATATTTAAAAACTGCAGCATACCCAAAGAGAGTTGGCGTCAGGCCGGCAGCCGACTGTAAAGCCTAACTAACCAGTGTACGAAAAGACAATCAAAAATAAAAGTAAAAGTCGTGTGGTGAAGACAGAGCAGAATACAATTGTCACCACCCCCATCTCTCCCTTGGGTGTCGTACAAGGCGACTAAGGTCGCCTTTTATTTTATTCTTTGTATAGTCGCTCTACGACTAAGGGTAGAGACACTGATGAGTAATGTACAGCATCTAGCAATATACTGCGATTTATGTTATGTTATCATATATGGGGCATGACTTACTGCCGCACTCAGAGACGTCAACTAACTTTAATGAGTACTTAACGTCAAAAAATGACAATTCAAAACTAGTCGCTATTCTTGCCGGGTCTATGGTCTAGATTTGAATGAAATTTTTTGACATTAAATACTCTTTAAAGTTAATTGACGTCACTGAGTGCGGCATTTTGACTTTGATGGCAATAGACTCATCGCCTATTACATGGGATTTAACTTAATTGGCGAAAAGAGGGTCCCACCTACCTCTCCAGGATATGGGCGTCATTTAGGGAGGGATATGAGGCGCTGATTTAAGCGAAATTTGGAGAAATTAAAAAAAACCGGCCAAGTGGAACTCGGCCTCGCACAGGAAGGATTCCGTACCATTACCTATAAAAAAAAAGCAAAAAAGAAAGTTGGACTCATTTTGTTGTCGAGTATATCTATTAGTGCCTCCAATCCCGACGTCGGGCACAATGACAGATTGCAATGTCGGTGCAACTAGCTCGATCGATTATTGTTTCCGCCGTCGCAACTAACCGTCGCACGGACAGTTCCAACCACAGAACAATGTGGTTCCAACCTTCTTTGTGTGATATTTCGCTGCATTTGTTTCTTTTATTATGTTACTGTCAAGCAGTGAAAGTGGTGTTATTTTGATGCACAAGCATCCGTGTTGATGTGCAATTATGCATAATCATTGAAAAAAGGCCTTGTGATGTGTTTGATGTTGTGGTGAAAACCACTTAAAAAGCGGTTTTTCCCACTTCATCAGTCTCCATCAAGAACTCTGTTACCATTCAATTCACGCCAAGCACTCCCTAGATGCGTTAAAATATGTGACACCCATATTTTAACGTAAAATTCATTTCATTCATTATTTTCACCCACTCATTATTTCATAAGACTACAGATAAAATAAACACTAAAGACATGGGGTATGGGCTTGACCCTTTGCCGTCCCTAAAATATAGGGAGAATTAAAAAAAAAGACAAAAGTTAATGAGAAGCTCATGGGCGCTGTGACTTCGCCCGCTCGGTTTGCTATTGCATACACTAAGTAATTTTCGCTAAGGCCTGTAAATTGATGGGTGACCAAAAATATCTCAAGTTCCTCCGTGCTTAGGAAGGCACGTTAAGTAGTTCCTTTTATGCCTATATTCTTCGTTACATAGGGAAGGCCTGTGTAGTGCAATGGGGATTAAAGGGCTGGTGATGAAGATGATGACTCAATACACGCGAATGAAGCCGGTAAAGCTGTTTATTTCATATTATAATGACATTTGCCCTATATGAAGGTGTCACGTTTGTTGGTTCTGAGCACCAATTAATTGATGGTTATGTGCCAATATTGACGTACACATGCCATGCGACGTACAAAGACTTTAATAAAATTAATTGACAAACATTTTCATCGCAAGAATGAATGATGAGTGTACGCGTACCCGCGTAATAAACTGTGGTTTCTGATAACTATTAATTGACGGTTCTTTATGTTAATATTAGTTGAATAACGTGGTTTGTATTAAAGTAAAATGACCAAAGAATAATGTGGTATGGTATGGTATGGACATGTTATGCGACGTGATGCCATGAATGTGAGTAAGAAAGTTATGGATATGAATGTTGATGGATGTAGAAGTAGAGGAAGACCACTGAAAAGATGGATGGATTGTGTGAGGTGTGATATGAAGGTGATGGATGTGATGACGAGTGACAGAAGAGAATGGAAAAAGAGGACATACTGCGCCGACCCCAAATAGGATGGGATAAGGGCAGGGCGATGATGATGACCAAAGAAAAAGTTAAAAAAAATAGTCTCCTCGGGTAACCAAAACGGTAATAATGAATTGACTTGCCGAAATTTCAATCAATCAATAAATCAAAATAGTAATTAAAATGACAATTTTTTTTAATGCTGTCTAGCCGTGTGGTGACGACAGAGAAGAATACAATCGCCACTACCCCTGCCTCTCTCATTTGAGTACAATTAATAATGTGGAGGTGGTAGGCCGTGTGGTGACGGCAGAGTAGAATACAATTGTCACCACCCCAAATCTCTCCCGTGGGTGTCGTACAAGGCGTCCTTAGCCGCCTCAGATCAGTGATGAGATGAGGAATGGGCAGCAGCGTTCCTCTTATACCACCCAGCAATGTACTGCGACTTTTGTGCCCAATATATGGTAATAGACTCGCCACCTATTACATGGGACCTAACATAATTGGCGAAACGTGGGTGCTAGTTCACCTCTGCCTACCCCTACGACGATATAGGCGTGATTTATGTGTGTATGTATGTAATAATGTGGAATGGACAGCAGCGTTCCTGGTCCGTTGTCGCGATTAAAGCCGGTAACTTTGAATAGCAATAGGCTCTCCCCCTATTACATGGGACTTTTCATTGATTTTCATTAAATAAAATATGATAGCTGTCATGTATATCATCATGCGTTAAACGAATATAGCACCTCTCTGGTGTGATGGATAATATGAATCCAAAGGTGGATGGCTCGACGGCGAAGAGGAAACATAGGTACTGTACCGAACCCTGTGGCCGTATTATGGAAGCCGATTTTAGTTGCTTTGCGATTTTACTCGTCACTCTTTTTCTCTTATTCACTTGGCTCTTATTCTCAACGAGTGAGAGAGACGGGTAGACCAAAGCAACTGAAATTATAACAAAATACGGAGGCTGATGATGACGATCACGAGAACAATGTAGAAAGATGATGATAATGGACGTCGGGAACCGCACGCTGCTTGTATAAGCCGTGGCGTTTTGTTCTTTATTACTTAACGTATAGTAGCGACTGTAGCTTAAAAAGAAAACCTTATGAGATTTCAATTACAGGTCACGTAAAGCGCCTTAACTCAGGGACAGGCAAACGCCGTAAATCGTTTATCACCATTATTTTATATTGACTCCTTAGTGTCTCCCTGTCTACCAAACAAATGTTGCAATAAATAAAAGCATCGTTATGGATATTGAAGGAAAACAAGTTAGGTGACATTTGGTAGAAATAATGGCGCAAGCTGTAGGTATATTATTGTAAATACACTCATAAATCACGCATATTTATCCCCGAGGGGGAAACAGATGTGAATTAACATCCAGGTTTCGCCAATAATGTTAGGTCCCGTGTGGCGAGCTTATTGCCTTGTATCGGGCACGTAATTCGCAGTATATTGCAAGGTGGTATAAGTGGAATGCTGATGCCCATTACTCGTTACCCTTAGTTGCCTTGTATGACACCTACGGAAGAGACATGACAATTGTATTCTGTATGCCTTAGCGAAGTTGCTTAGTTTACGCAATCGCAGGCCAAGCGCGCTATGCCACTGCGCTAGCGAGCTCCTCGAGTTAATCGAATAGTGGCTATACAAAGATACTGCGTGACTACTGCTGCTATTTCGCTATCCTAGCCCAACAGTATATATGTTACCGGCAATGTGTATAATTCAGGTATTGTATACAATCCCTAGGTAATGTATACAGATAGATAATGTATCCCTGGGGCGTCCAGGCAATGTATGAAATATCATGAATATCATTGTCCATTTCATACTTTACCTATTATTATTGGTATTGTATACAATTCCTTGGGATTGTATAGAATACATGCTGGTTCACCGGTAATGTGTAAAATAAATAAATGTTAAGACTAAACTAGTAGTATGGCTGGAGTAAGGCTGAGCGACCGATTGTATAACAGAGTGATAAGAGAAAGGTGTGGTTTGAAAGAAGATGTAATGACAAGGATTGAGAAAGGGATGCTCGCATGGTTTGGTCACGTCGAAAGAATGGATGAAAGGAGAATGACAAAAAGGATTTACATGGCGAAAGTGAATGGAGAAATGGCAAGGGGAAGGCCTAGGCGGATCTTTCATAATCAAATTGAAAGTCTATTGAAAAAGGGCCAGGTCAAGAGTACCCGAAACCGACGGGCATGCATGAAGAGATTGATGAGATTGGATGAAGCGAAAGAAGTATGTAAGGATCGTAGCAAGTGGAAGAAGGTGATCTCTGCCTACCCCTGTGGGAGAAGGGCGTGACGTATGTATGTATGTAAGACTAAACTAATGTTAGGTAAGCCGGTTAATATCAATAAATCTTAACAGACTTACTTATCAAATAGCGGACAACTAAAACATGTTGTATTTACTTGAAATAAACTTTATTATCAACTTTAATATCACAAAAAAATAACAGGAAACTTAAAATTCTTCTTGTTTGTAACATAACATTACAAGTATCTTTTAACATAATATAAGTAATTTTGTAATTGAACTTCACAAAAAAAACAATTCTCTTTATAACAAAAAGTAGGTCTAATAGGCATTCACAATTTTAAGTAAAAGTAGGTTTTATTTATTCTTACACGACAAACTATCATGGCACTTTGAAGAGCACAGAGCCTTACTTTTGACACAGGAACACTTTTTAGAGTCACAGTTTTTTTTTGCAGCTACATTTCACAAAGCCCTGTCCTGTCCGTCGAAATGAGTTTGTTAATAAGTTGGTTTGGTTAGGTTTGTACATGAACCAACGAACAGCACGAGCCGAGCGAGCGAAGCGAGCGTGCCGCAGCAGCGGCCGGCGAGTGCCAGTAACTTGTGCTTTTACAGAAAAGTTTACAAGTTAAGGTTAATTTTTATTCGTATTTTGTTTTATTAAACACAATTGCGTTCGGGTGTACCGACATTATCTAAGCGAACTTATTTTGATCGCGCCGCCTTGGCGCCGCGCCGTCTCTTGTCAAAGGATTTAATTTTATTTGCAAAGAATACCCGCGTGTGGCGTACACTCGCGAGTGAACGGTCATGCTAAAACGATTCACTTCCATTAATGCTTGAAATGGCGCCTCTAAAAAGGGTTTCAGGGTTCTATGAAGCTTACCGTACTTATTTGTTTGTAATAACCACAATTGCGTTCGAGTCCTACATTACCTGCTGCAAGTTTGGCATTGTATAGAATACCTAGGTAAAGTGTAAAATAAATTCTATTTCATACTTTACCTGCCCGTTTTAGGTATTCTATACATTGCCTAGGTATTGTATACAATACCGGATTATACACATTGCCGGTAACATATATACTAATATGATAAAGATGAAGAGTTTGTTTGTTTGTTTGGTTAAACGCGCTAATCTCAGAAACTACTGACTCAATTTTTTTTCGATTTATCGAGGAAGGCTATAGGCTATACAATAAACGACATTAACACGAGCGAAGTCGTAGGCGTCCACTAGTTTAATAATAAATCGCCAATTAATTGAGTCACGGGTTATCTCGGCATACATGTCAGTTAGAAATTTAATTACGCCCCAAGTTATGGAAATTGATTAGTTGCCGAAAACAAAATAATTAAATCCGCGTGGAGGGTGCGTGGACCCAAACATTCAGTTTCTAATTAGACTCCGACAAAGGGCTTTGTAAAATATACACACTATTTAGTAAGCGACGCTCAGGGAACGAATATAGTTTATTGTGTACGGAAATTAAAGTTCCCTGGCTAATCTAAATTTTGTAGAGCAAGCTAGGTAGCCAATTTGTTTTGTTTTGTTTGGTTTAGTTAATCGGTGTCTCGATATGGTCCTTTTGGTCTCTTTTCTGTACAAACATTCATAACTAGCACCTTTCCGGTGTGGTGGATGATATAAATCAAAAGGGAGTGGGGGTTTAATGACGTTTGATCGATATTATAATGGAAGAGGAAACATACTGCGCCGATCCCAGATAAACTGGGAACAGGACAGGACGGAGAAGAAGAATTAAACACAGAACAAAAAAGGTAATATGTCGCGTCGTGACGCCAGAGCAGAACACAATTGTCACCCCCAAACTCTTGCGCAGATGCCGTGCAAGGTAACTCAGGGTTAAAACAGTGTTGAGGGATGTTATGGGTAGCAGTGTTTTTCTTATACCACATAACGATCTAAGTATCCGATAGCTGGCCGATAAATATAGGCCAAGTAATAGGAGTACTAGGAACTTTAGCGAGAAAACTTCGCGTAATCGTAGCGCCTGCACATGTCCATCTACGCATACGCTGGACAAACCGCCACTTATTCCGTTTCGTTTGGTTTTTGCATACACCGCCACCTTCTGTAGCATTAAGCATATTTTGGTAGAAGCTTACAGCTTAATATATTGCCGCACTCAGAGACGTCAATTAACTTTATTGAGTACTTACATACATACATAAATCATGCTTACATCCCCGAAGGGGTAGGTGAACTAGCAACCACGTCTAGCCAACTATGCCAAGTCCCACGTAATAGGTGGCGAGCCTATTGCCATTTATCGGGCACAAAAGTCGCAATACATTGCTAGGTGGTATAAAAAGAACGCTGTTGCCCATTCCTCATTACTGATTTATCCTTAGTCGCCTTGTACGACACCCACGGAGAGATTTGGGGAGGTGACAATTGTATTCTACTCTGCCGTCACCACACGGCAGTATGAGTACTTAATGTCAAAAATTTCATTAAAATCTAGATCATAGACCCGGCAAGAATAGCGACTATTATTGAATTGTCATTTCTTGATATTAAGTACTCATTAAAGTAAATTGACGTCTCTGAATGCGGCAGAGAGACACCCAAGTTAAATGATAATTAAAACCGCACGTATACCTATTTTATGTTACATCGTAAACATGCAAGCACTCTCGTATAATCTTATAATATAATTTTGTGTGATTGTGCACAGCATTTAAACGTTGTTGCGCGATACCTCTGAGAACGTCATTACGTGAAAATTGACAGATAATTATATTACGTCATTCTATTTTTACGGACGTACAGTCAACAACACATCAGTTGTCAATCTAGTAAATAAGGCACAAAGTTGACCTGTGTGTCTGTTATTAATTAATCGTCGAATAAAATCGGGTTAAATCATCAAAAAGCAACTTATTAGGGTTAAAACAGTGGGCATACATGATTAAGTAGCAACGGAAAACTATTAAAGCCCATTCAGGTTGTATATTTTCATTTCTTAAAATCAAGATTTTGCACCTATAAATTGCAAACACATATCATAGTGAGTTATCATACCAATAGTACCTAATAATGTTAGGATCCTAATCCGTATCCATGTCCGCGGATCTTGACACCAAATATCCGTATTCAGATCCATATTACATTTTTAACGACCCCTATCCGCGGATTTACATTTTTAACGATCAAACACATCACTAGTGTGTATGAATTTGTCGGAGTACAGTAACGTAGCATCGCAGTAGTGTGTGTACGAGTTCGGACCTTTTAAAAAACACCCATTAATACCTGCCCACCACACTTTTTAATCCTCGATTTATAGGTACGCGTTTCACAACGCCGAGTTACATGTTGCCTCCGTTCCGAATATATTGGAATTTTGAAATTCAATTTCGGTGTAAATTGGCTGCAACGGAAGCTTTTACCGTGTGTATAATTATATCACTTCCACCAGCTCTTTGACAAACTAAGGACCTGTATTGTTTTGGTATTTTGGTGCGTCAGAGATAATAGGCACAGCGGGGAAATTGGGTAAATTGAAACCACTCGTGTACATTAGTGTTGTGATTTTCTTAAATTAATGGAAACAAAAATAGTACTATACGATTTGCAGTATGAACTTCAACCCTATTGGGCCATTTACTTATTAACACTATTCAAAAGTAATTGACAAGATAAGAATGGTGGTCCACTTAACTGAGTGGTTAAATTTACCCCACATTCCCCTATTAAATTGTTTAATGTATGTAATTTTAACTTCGTCTCTAGATATTCAAAAAGTGTAATCTTGTAATAAGTGTATCATGGCAAAATTATTTTACTATGCCATTTGTTTTGTTTACATATAATGTGACATGCAATAATTAATTTGAATTTGAATAACTTACAAGTTATAATCGTAGAAAAAAAATTGTCCTAAATATTGCCTAAGTCATGTGAGACCTTATTCACTCAAAGTAAACATAGAGTTTGTATTTAAAAATACATTAAATACCTACTTCATTAAAAATACGTACCTCCTGAAATCTCTACTCCAGCAAGCGTAGATGACGGGGTTCATGGAAGAGTTGACCCAGCCGAGCCACGTCACCACCACGTTGACGATCTCCTCGTGGGCGATGCAAGCCGAGCAAATGCCCGACAGCAGGTTGACCACGAAGAACGGCAACCAACACACAATGAACACACCCATCACTATCCCCAGGGTCTTCGCCGCCTTTTTCTCTTTCGCGAACTTGGCTAACTTACGAGACAACGAAAAGTTTTTCGGCAAATGTTTGTTATGCGTCACATTGGTCAAGCGGGTTGACGACCGCGACAGTCCATTGTTCTGCAGGGCTGTCAACGGCTCCTGGTCAGCCTCTTCAGGCGTACAAACACCATGACAAGCGTCACTCCTCTGCCTCATCGTGCCACCCCTATGTATCCGAAGCGTCAACTCAAGCTCCCCACTAGGTCTCATCACTTGCTTAGTCCCTATTTTAAGCGATCGCGTCTGTATAGTCGCCGCGCGGTATATCCGATAGTACGTGAACACCATCACAAACAAAGGCAAATAAAAAGATATTGTCGACGAGAATATTATGTACTCTAAGTTTTCCGTGAACGGGCACTTGTAGTCTGGAACTTCCTCTGTCCTTACCGCGCGCCACCACGCGATGGCGGGAAACGATATGGTACCGGAACAGACCCACACAGCAGCGATGAGGAAGGCTGCCTTTCTGCCGCTCATTTTCATCGGATACGTTATGGGGTCCGTTATGGCCCAGTAACGGTCGAGGGAAATCACGCAAAGGTTCAGAATGGAAGCGGTGCTGAAGAGAACGTCCAAAGATCTCCAGACGTCGCACCAGTCGACTCCAAAGAACCAAGTGTGCTCAAGGACTTCGTAAAGTGCCGAGAAAGGCATCACCACCAAGCCTACTAGGCAGTCAGCGACCGCTAGAGATGTGACGAAGTAGTTTGTGGATGTATGCAGATATCTCTCCCGGACGACGGCGAGGATGACCAGCATGTTTCCGAAGACTGTTGTCAAAGAGAACAGCAGCAGGAACGTGACGAGCAACGCCCGGTCTTGGAGGAGCTTGATGTAATCGTTCCAGTGCTCGACCGAGTCATCGGAGAGGTTGAAGCCGGAGGTGTTGTCGAAGGTGACGTTGAACTCGATGACGGCGTTGTAAGCGGAGCCGGGGGAGTCCAGCGCGTATTCGGGACCACCCCTGTACAATATCTCCAATTGGCCAGTTGCCACGACCGCTTCCGATGCGGTCGCGTTCATATTTCTCCGATGGTTACTCGCTCACAACCGCCATGGTGTGTTTAAGTTTCCCCTGTTTCGCCCGCAGCCATTTCGAGATTACGCTCTTGGCAGGCATTGCGTGTCCATATTCCATTTTTTTCCAAATCGGGCACATGGTTTGTTGGCATATTTTTTGGTCGTCCTCCGCAGTGTGATCAGCCGTTATCTGCAACAGAAAATAAAACCGTTGTAATGTCTTATAATAATATGTGTTGTCATGATGATGTGTGTGGCACACACATCATCATCATCTCCACCAGCTCTTTGTTGTGCTGCTGCGTCATAGGCCTTGCCTGTGAATGGAGAAGTAGGAGGAGTATTAGGAAGAATGGCCCAGTGCAGTGTCATTGGTAGGTATAAACGACGTCAGATGCAGCCGGGGCTTAAAGTGTCTTCCGAATCACCGGGGAATTTCCCCGGTGATTCGGAAGACACTGAAACTGATGAAATTTCTGTGAAATTTTTGTGACAAAAATGTCATTTAAATCTAGACCGTAACCCGACAAGAATAGCGAATAGTTTTGAATTGTAATTTTTTTACATTAAGTGCACCTACTCATTAACATTATTTGACGTCTCAGAGTACGGCAGGTTATCTATGTACCGACAGCCAAGAGATGGTGACAATAGTAGGTATCCATCCCGTCACTACACGGCTGACGGTGTAGCGTGTTGACGATTCATAAAAGTATTGTAATCATACCAGGGGGCCTACCGCCTAACTCGATTGCTAAAGCAAAAGCTATAGTTTATGACGTCATACTGTCATTTCGCACCAAATGTACCTAAACTATTAGCGATAGCTTTGAACGAATGATCACCGAATGATTTTGTATGAATTTGGCACAAAATCCGTGCCGCCTGAAAATTCAGGATGGCTGCTATAGCCGTAAGCAGTGCATTGGAAAGAAAAAAAAGAAAGAAATATTTATTGAGACACAACAGAGAAACAAAAGGTATTAAACATAAAAACATAAAAAATAAAAAAATGTCTCAATCGGTCCCAGCTCAGCATATTGCCAGCCTCACGACTAGCGCTGGTCTTCCGCTGGAACCGTTTTCAGGAATATACTACTAATTCGAGACGTCAAAAAACAAGAATAAATTAATACTATTATTTAAAAACAAAACGATTTAACATATAATATGGCTGTAAGCACTTAATTCCTTTACCTTTTGCCGTATTAAGGTAAATCAGAACACATGGCTGTATAGGCTAGATCTTTTTGCCTTCCCTAACAAAGATACAATAAATTAAAAAATATAGGGAGAATTTAAAAAAATAAAAAAAGTAAAAAAAATATTAAAAATAATAGAGTGAACGGGACAAACAAACCTATTTGTGTGACAGACAACAAACATTATCATATTTATCACACACAAGTCACAGTCAAACAAGCAAAATGTAAAAATAACTTAATACTAAACCAATAACAAACTTAAAATACTAAACTTCAATTATAATTAGGTTATTGCACTGCTTAATTAAGTTATAAGAAATGCCTGAAGTTTACTTCAATTGGGACATGCCATTTAGGTAAGTTATAGGTTACCAGCTAAATTTTATTCTTTACTGCCATAAATACATCATAAAGCACTCGTGTTGCGCAATTGAGCCTCTTCTGCTTTCTGATGAGATAATAAAAACATTCTTAACTTATAACTAAAACTTTTAATATTTTGCAGGTTCCTAATCGGTGGCGGGATGTTATTCCAACATTTCGAGGCTGCATATCGGAAGCTACCACGAAACGCTGCAGTATTGTGTTTTGATGAAGACAACTGAAGAGGAAGTCTGCGCTCTTCGAGTGGCCTCCTGCTTGCTAACCATGACAACCTATTGTACAAGTAACTAGGTTCGCCGCTCTTAATTATACCAAACATTAGGCACGCAATATGCAGTTTCCGACGGTGTCTCATCCTAAGCATAGAACCACTGTTTAAGTAAGGCGATACATGAGCCCTACGTGGAATATCAAAGCAAAAACGTGCACAAGCATTTTGCAGCCGTTGGATCAATTTTTGCGTTTTCACAAGTAGGCGGGGGCCATAGACAGCATCCATGTAATTCAGTCTTGACAACACTAAAGACTCCACCAGCCGTACCCGTAACCCCTCACCAAGAAAATGCCTCACTTTATTTAACACTTTCAGTTTATAAGACCAATTGGTTACAGAACTCTGAATGTGTTTATGGAACCGTAAATCACAATCCATAACAAGACCTAAACTACGCACCTCACATTGGCAATATAGCTATCATCAGCAATCGAGTTAGGCGGTAGGCCCCCAGATATGGATACCGAATTTGTGAATTTTGATTTTGAACGTGTTAGAAAAATATCCCAAGTACCGCATCGATTAAAGATATTTCAGATCGAATCTCGCGACGCAAACATCCAACCGCGCCAACGCCAGGCGCCACGTCAGCGACAGGTAAAGGCTCAACTTTAATGAGAGTAAAAGTGATTTCCAATTACAGTTTAATAGTTAAACTTTGATCTCGGCTCCGTCTTGTCGTCGGCAGGGCAGCGTCATCGGTGTCCTTCGTACATAAATAGCTAAGCGAGCAGCCGGCGAGATCAAACGAATTGTGTTCCGTCGGCCGTAAGCCGCCCGTCCGCATGAGAGCGCATGAACGTGGGCGCCCCGCCGCCCGCCTTCCCCGCCCATCCAAACTTTACAGTATAACGGTGCCGGTTGAAATAAAATGGTATTTCGGTAATGTAAACAATGATAAGCCTCTTTACTTGCAAAGAACAGGTTTCGGGTGCCTAGGAGATATCCCTGTACGCCAATCACCGTTTTATCCCGCCACTTAGGAAAACTGCCCTTGGTTCCAATTCGCCCATACCGCGTATGTGTAAACTGACCAATGAATGTGGTGGTACATCGGACATATTCGCAAACTCGCTCACACAGTTTAGAAAGTTGGTCAAGTTTCAACTTGGTAAATAATAAATTAATAAAATTAAATAGACATCTTACTCGGTGCTATTTTTTATTTTTATTTTATAATAAATCTAAAAAATAGCATAAAGTTAAAGCATATTCTGTTTGTTTTATTCTTTTTTGCATGTTGTGTTTGCTTTTAATTGGGATACGCATAAGAATTATTTCTATTTATAAATTATAATTGAATGAATTTATGTGTATGCTGTTAGTAAACCAAATAAATAAATAAAAAATAAGCCGCATATATTTACCAAAAAAGGAACACAAAAAGCATTTGATGCCGTGTAGTGACGAAAGACTAGAATACAATAATGTCACCTCCCCAAATCTCTCCCGTGGGTGTCGTACAAGGAAGGAGGAATCGGCAACAGCGTTCCTCTTATACCATCTAGCAATGTACTGCGACTTTGGACCGGACTTGACATAGTTGGCGAAACGTGGGTGCCAGTTCACCTCTGCCTACCCCTTCGGGGATATATGCGTGATTTATGTATGTATGCATTTGATGGCCGCGACGCCGCTATTATTGGTCTTACGGAGCGTTTCATTATAAACACAGGCTTTGATGTTTCATCAGATGAGAGTGAAGATGAAGATAGTGAAGATGCAATGACCGATGTAGAAGTGTTATAATATAGTTTTTTATAAGTTATAGACTTAAATAGTGTTTTACCACCTGCGGTGAAGCTCGAGGATGGTTATGTTTTCGATTTGTGTGTATGTGTCCGTTCCTAAACATTTGTAACTCAACAGCTTGCTTTCTAATAAAAAATATTTAATAATTATTTATGTGATTTTTTTGACTAACCCTACTTTTGGCGATAACTCACACAAATGCAAAGCTCATATTACGCTTCGAGAACTATAATTAATAACGAATAATTGACATACATACTATAAACACGTAGTAATTCGTAAACGTAAAATATCATGGAAGTTCGTGGGATTATACGGCAGTATAAATCTAAGCAGATGTAAAGTAATGATGTTGATTTATGGGCTAAGTATAATTTTTATACGAGCTATATTCAGAGAGTAGTATTATTTCGTTTATCACGCTAAACTCCGACGTGGCATAAATAACTCGGAGTCGGCATTCATCCTGTTATTGTTGTTATTTATCAGACGCTGTTACGCGACAGCGTGGCAAAATAGAGATGTCAAGATAATACGTTTTGACCCCCGAATACAGAAACGCTACTCAAAGTTTGAGTCCTGCTTAACATTTATGTATTGTCAAAATTGACATTTCACCGCACAAATTCTAAAAGGTATTGTCCACTTAAATGTATAAGCAGTGCTCAAAATTTGGGTAGCGTTTCTGTATTCAAGCGTTATTCTACCAACCACTCAAAATATAATATGAAATAATTAAAAACCTACTTCCTTATATGACTGTGTGTGTTTGGCAATAAAACTATTTCTAATAGTTAGTTATTGCTTATTGAACTGTAATACGTTAAATTATTTTTTACGTTTTAATCTGTGGTTCAATATGCAGCTTGCTTACACTTGTTACAGTGATTATTCGTCCAACTTCAATAATAATTACACTAATTGATATGAAAATATTGAAAAATATCACATGAAAAATCTATCTGGTTCGAAGGACCATGTATAGGATTGTGCATCTTCCAGAATATTATGAAGGTCAATTGGGGAAACAATAAAAATTAAATTCCCTTAAGCACAGATGTATGGTAGTTTTATAATTCACTTAAGACTGATTATTATAATTATTTAAATTTTGAATTCATATAATATTCTTATTTTTTACAATAACGGAATATTCTTATTTTAAAAAAGGAAAAGAGGTAAGAACTTTTTTTTAAAAACTGTTCTAGTGCAGGACGCGAATCGAACCCGCATCTTCCGTTTCCCGTCGAAAGTTGTCTGTCTTTTACAATCTAGACATTAAGAAGCAATTGGAAGCAATATTTTTCAGGACAGCGCCATATATCTAAATTGAAATGACAATGAACGTGATTAGTTTTATAACTGACATTAAAAGTAATGCACAGCCAAATACGGTCGTATGTCATAATTCCTATAAACCAATAAAGACGCGCTTTTCCTGCAAAATTCTTTCACAACTTTACGGCCTTTATAAAGCTGAAATAAAATCGAAAGATCACAGAAATGTTGGTTGAATTTTTTCAGTTCCAACCATAAGATATAAGATTTATACGTCTCCGTTAAGGAAATCGAAAATATCGAATTTCAGATTTAATAACGCTTCCGAGGGATAATAAAGCAGGCGAGCTGTCAATTAGAAGTTCTAAGCGTGTCTACCTATTAGCATATAGGGAAATTATTAAACCAATTTATTTCATAAATTTGAAATCTTCATTTTTCAACTCAGCTCAATATCTATATTGGAATCCATAGTGTACATTAATGTAGTAAGGTAATATTATACACGATCATTATGACCACGTCGGGCACACAATTAGGCTTAAAAGAGAAGAGGATAAACGTCATATTTCTTGTGGAAAAACTAAATGTATTAAATATGACAAAGTTAAATAAATGTATTATCTCCTGTCACCACTTCAGAGAAGAATAGGTAGAATACATACATAAATACATAAATCACGCTTATATATCCCCGAAGGGGTAGGCTGAGATATATTAAACAGCCACGTTTCGCTAACTAATTAGTCCTAGGAAGCGAGCCTATTGTCAAAATATAATTTGACGGCCGCCTTGGTCGAATGCTCAGATTGCTGGGTATTGGCCAAGAGGTCCCGGGTTCGAATCCAGGTAGGGGCAAACTTTGTGATGACCACAAATGTTTGTTCCCGAGGCATGGTTGTATAAATGTTTATGTAGTATATTTTCAACATTTATATACATAATCACACAAGTGCTTAGGCTACTTACTTTGGGCTAAATAATAGGTGTGAGTGTAAAAATATTTATTTATTATTTATATAGGATCGTCTAAATCACAGTATATATAGGAACGCTGACGCCGATTATTAGGAGTTAATAATGAAAGCAGTATATAATGCCGTGTGGTGACGGCAGAGTAGAATACAATTGTCACCACCCCAAATCTCTCCCGTGTGTGTCGTACAAGGCGGCTAAGGATAAATCAGTGATGAGGAATGGGCAGCAGCGCTCCTTTAGCAATGTACTGCGACTTTTGTGCTCGATAAATGGCAAAAGGCTCGCCACCTATTACATGGGACCTAACATAATTGGCGAAAAGTGGGTGTTAGTTCGTCGTGATCTATGTATGTAATAATGAAAGCTTATCCACAATGAATCACCACTGGGAGCGTCAAGGATTCATAGGCTCGACTATGCTAGACAAATTGTGAAAAACGAATATCAATTACCTGAAACCCCTTCGGGGATATAAATTCGTAACGTGCGAATATATGAATTTGGACGCAGGTGTATGAGGTATAACCACGAGAAAAATATACGTAAGGGGTCCCCTTAACACCGTATTAATCTTGTTTTATTCATACTTATGACGATCGTGAACATAAAAGTTTACGTGCCACTCGCAATAATAAAATTTTACCTAGGTTTACCACTTTCTAGCAAGCTATCTAAAAATAAATTAAATATTTATGATGATCTATGAAATAAGTGCAGTGTGGTGGAAAACCAGGTTTCACCACTAACTTAAAAATCCTGTGGATGGCGTAGGAGTAAGCCTCACTTTAACAAGTCTTTAAAGTTAGACACTATTTCCTGAAAACTTAAAATAAAATAAACTCATTATTTAGTTTTACAGCATACGGTATCACTGAAGGTAAATATCAGAGTTACTAGACCTTGTGTTTTTTTTATTGTTTTCATGCACCCAAAGAGACAGATGGCAACTGTATGTCTCCCCTTAGGGGAGAATTAATAAGACTGATGGGAAAATATTGGTTTTCAAAATGATTCTATACCCAAGAGCAGCCGCTTTAGGCTATGTGTTAGCATGCGCGTTTTAGGCCACCTTCCCCTAAGCGAATAAAGTTTGATTAGCATTGGGTTCTTACTTCAAAAGAATTTAAACATCAAAGTTTTTACGTAAAAGCGTTCAATGAAAACAGTCTTAATCTGATTTTTTTTTAATTACTTTGACCTCTAATTGTTAATTTTCTACCTGACTTTGAAACAGAGAACAGATGAGCCAGATGGAGGGTTAATGACACAGAGCCGGCTCGAACATTCGAATCAAGGCTTACATTTAATCATCATTTGCGACTTTATGTCGTAGTAACTAGATTCCAATTATATTTTAGCTCTCAGAATTATCTAGATATAAAATACTAAGCTAGTGTCACGTAATATTAGGTTCCCTTTCCCTGTCTATTCGTGAAGTAAGTCTATGTCGGTTGACTGATAGTCGTGTACTTGGGATCTACTGCCAAGAATTAATTGCCTAGGACATAATATGTCCTGGTTAACTATATCTAATGTCATATGTTCTGGTTAACTGTAATGGCAGGGCATGTCGCGGTTAACTACTGGGAATTCATAGGTATAGCATTAGTTACCAAGTATAAATGTAACCATTTTATCATTGTTATCGTGTGTAAGCGTTTTGAATAATTACATATTTCCATCAACCTAACTGTCTGCTTCTTTAATGTTAGTTGAATATTAGAGGTTTCTGGTTTCTGAATATATTCCTGAGTATAAAATAATGGAATACATGAAAGCAACCGCTTTAAGACGCGTCCCCGTTTTGATCCACCTTCCCCGCATAACCACCAGCCTTTTAACATCCCCACTGCTATGGCACGCCTTCCCTATGGATGGAAGAACTTACTTATAATTGTAGATAGAATTTTGAAACCCACTGTAAGAAACATTTAAATTTATATGGATCCAATGCGAATAGAAGAACAAGAGAAGGACCAATGGAAATAACCCATATTTATTTTGTACCTATGACATTTACCTGAAGCAGACATGTAAATACTGAATTTGATAAAGTCAACACACATTCACAAGGTTTATCGTTTTCAAAAGATATTACGCACTTAATAAGTCTAATGTACGTTATAAAGTAAACAGTTAACATGAAATATCATCTCAATACGAAATATAAAAGAGAACTAAAAAGAAAAATTCCAAGTATACCCAGAAAGTTTATCTAAAAATATTTTGTTTGTTGTTTCCAAAGAAGAATCAGTCTAACATTTTCGCTCTATTTGGTTGTGAAAAAATGATAAAACTGATATTTTTAGTAATTTAATTTTTATATAGAGATAACATGAGAACTGAGCAGGAAGATGAAGAATTCAAGGTATGTTAGCTCTTAAAATTGTTTTTTAATTTTTCATTACCTACACAGACAATAGACATTATACTACGAGTATACTACGTTGGTATAGACATTATTGCAAGCGCGAGCCGCAGGCGAGCGCGGTAAGGTAGCTCAGTGTGAAATGATCAATGCATACGAGTTGCATACGACGTTTTTCAAGACAATTGTCTTGAAAAATATAAATAAATAATTTTACACTCACACCTACCATCTAGCCCAAAAGTTTGCCCCTACCAGGATTCGAACCCGGGTCCTCTTGGCCAATACCCAGCAATCTGAGCATTCGACGAAAGCCGTCAATGAAACTTGTATTGTTAATAACTTTGCCAAATAATTACGGAAAATGGCGCCTAAAAGTTAGGTTTTTGTCCTTTTTTTTTTAATTCTCTCTATATTTTAGGGAAGGCAAAGGGTCTTGCCCATACAGCCATGTCTTTAGTGTATATTTTATTTGTAGTCTTATGAAATAATGAGTGGGTGAAATGTATGAATTAATTTAATTTTACGTTAAAATATGGGTGTCACACATTTTAACGCATCTAGGAAGTGCTTGGCGCGAATTTAATGGTAACAGAGTTTATGATGGTGCATGATGAAGTGGACAAAACTACTTTTTAAAGTGGTCTCCACCACAACATCAAACACGTCACAAGACTTATTTTCAATGATTCTGCATAATTGCACATCAACACGGATGTTTGTGCATCAAAATAACACCACTTTCACTGCACAAAACCCACTCTGAAACAATTTTGGAATTATTGAAAATAAATCTGACCGACACCTTTGAAACACCTCTTTGTCCTTTTTTAATTCTTCTCCGCAACCAGCACATACAACCTAATCTGATGTAATCGACTTTCCTTAGTATTAATCGCTTTAAAACGCGGATGTATCACGTTTTAATGCATTTTGGGAGAGTTTGAATTCAAAAATTGTTTCAGAGTGAATTTTGTGCAATGAAAGTGGTGTTATTTTGATGCTTAAGGATCTGTGTTGACGTTATATTATGAGGAATTATTGGAAATAAGCCTCGCGATGTGTTTGTTGTTGAGAATTTTATAGTGGTTTTCACCACCTCATCAGTTGCCATCATGAACTCTGTTACCATTTATTCGCGCCGAGCACTCCCTAGATGCGTTAAAATGTGTGACATCCCTTTTTAACGTAAAATTAATTTCATATTTATTCATTTCACACACATGAATACAGACTAAATATACTAAAGACATGGCCGTATGGGCTAGACCTAACTAAACTGAACTAAGCTAGACTGAACTAAAAATAAAGGGAAAATTAAACAAAAAAAAAAGCATTAAAAATTTATAATACTATTACGCGCTACGTGTACGTAATAATTATTAAGCACAAGTGCATAATATGCTGCATTATTAACGTTAAAACTGTGTAATAAGAGTCAATTTACGAGCAATTGTATTGAAAAAAGTATTTATGTTCTAATTGAAAAATTACAGTGTATATTTTAATAAAGAACTTAACACTTTATAACACAAGCTATCCCATTATAATCCTAACAATACCACCCTTTTAAGTCCATTGTAATTTCCGACTTCCAAGAAATGTAGATTCAAGATACCTTTATCGGGTTCGGAAGCTATGAAAAAATTGCTGATTCACCTTGCCCTTGTATAAAGCTAGAACCCCAGTTCGAAATTGAACGACGAGGAGTCGTTCATTTTCGTGGCCGATACAAACGAAGACGTAGACGAATGGATGAAGGTGATAAGTCGCAAAATCTCTCTAATTAAAAAAATATGCTTTGATAATTTTGCATAAACTTTCAAAGATGTTTCAATACTCATATTATTATATTTTCAAGGCGTTAAGAGTTTAATATTTTTATATAGAACAACAATTGAAGAAACAACGCTATTTAGTATTGGATTTAGAACAATGGTTGAAGTTACACATTCTCTAAAAGAAATTGTAATACACATAGCATCTCATTATATAGTCTTAAGTCTTGCAATATTGATGCTTTCGACATTAGACGTCCAAAGGCTTAAAGACCAGCTAAATTCAAAAATTGGAATATACCACCTTCATCTACTCAAGGCAGTGCGGGGGCAGTGTTAGAATCGCTAAGTAGATTTAGATTGAGTATTCGCCTTATCGCTTAGGTTCCAACTCAACAATTACTCAACTCATTCACATAAAGACCTTTTAGCTAGCCACTTCAAAAAATTTAATATAAATTCACCATTGAAAAATGGGAAAATGCATGATGCGTCTCCCCCTCCCCACACATCTCGAGGGTTGCCAACTTACCATCTTAGGGAATTAAATAAACAATTGCTTAGTTACAGAGCGCCGCGTAACGCAATAACAATATGTCCCAGAACATTGATCCCCTGCATCAGACGGTTCTAAGCATGCACTTAACACTGAAATTAACTGCATTCACTTAAATTTTATTAGCTAAAAGGACTAAGATCGAGAGTTGTCGAGTCACCGTTTAAAGCTTAAACCTAACAAACAGAGTTGAAATTCAATTAGCAAATCAAAACTTTTCGTCCTTTGTAAGCGAAGTAACGCAAAAATATATGAGCACTGCTTTTTATTGCATCTAAATACAGTGTTTATTTATATTTCTCTAAGTGCGTCGCCATTAAGTACCTCTTAATTAACTGCAGAGAGTGAAATCATGTTATTGTTTGGTAAGCAAGTTCGTATTTGAGCGTAAATTTTTAAGTAAATGTTTTTGATTTAAAATATTCAATGTAGGAATCCCAAATTAATAAAAAAAATTTAAGCTGTGCTGAATATTTGGAATTTCGCTTGTATTCACTGCTCCTAATGACTAAGCCAGCTTTATAACAGCTGCGTCCTTTGTTGGCTGTATCACAGTGAAGTTTCTAATAAAATTGAGGTAGCAACATGCCCAACTTTTTGTCTCTAAGCCACAAAAGCGCCTCCGATCGGTAGCATCAAGATTAATTCTAGTAGTACGTGATTTGTACGCCGTACACCTTCGGATTTATCGGACGTCAGTAGTGTCAGTACATCGAATCCGAAAACTGCTTCGAGGAAATAGCCAATAAGCTCTATATCACGTTATCAGCCCGATATATCACCAAGGTTACCACGTTCCCATGAAAGAACGTAGCACGTAGTGCTTTTATTTAAGTACTATTTTCATTTTATTATTGGTTCTCTTTCTTATGGGACTGGAGGTTTTCAAGGTTGAAGACCTTGAAAACACTAGTATCAAATGTGTATATCCCAACATCACTCAAATAATGTATGAGACGTGTGATGACTCAGAACAGAATAAAGTTGTCAATAACGTACAAGGCCAAGATTGTGAAATATAATGAGGAATTCGCAGTAGCGTTACTGGTAGAAGTGGCAGTAGATGGCAATATAGCATAATATCGTACTTGATTGATTATATTTCGCAGTAATGCTAGGGAAGTACTAGTAATACCATATATAGAATCTATAGTTCCACTGTACGATAGCCGTGGGAGAATGGTGCCCATGAATTTTAATTTTCTGTTCTGTCGTAGGTATTAAAGGGTTCCTAAATTGGTAATTTACTTACAGGACTGTCTGTACTTACGTCGATGGCTTGAATTTACTTCGTAAGGTCAAAATGGTTACCAATACCTATCGGGAGCACCATCATCATCATTACCACCTCTTTAATGTCCCCACTGCTGGGGCACAGGCCGTCTCAATAGATGGAAGAATATAAGAAGAATGAGCAATAACCTACCACGCTGGCCCAGTGCGGATTGGTAGGTATTAACGACTGCAGATGCACTGGCTTAACGCGCCTTCCGAAGCACGGAGGAGCTCGAGATAATATATTTTTGGTCACCCATCCAATGACCGGCCTTACGACCATTGCTTAGTTTACGTAATCGCAGGCCCACCACCTGCGCTAGCGATCTCCTGCTATCGGAAGCATTGTTATTATTATCAAATTTGAAAACAATTGCACACTAAACAAATCAAGCACTTTCATAGTTGGGATGAAGCGTCCGTGACATATATCCTGGGGCTACAATGGAGCATCAAAATTCATTTTACCAGTTCGTGCTCCGTGTACAAGCCAGATATTTATAAGGTAACACCATTCTTTCGGGGACACGAACACTACATTCTGTTCAGAAACCCGACTGGAATTCACAAGGAGGGTGATTTTTAGACGCGAGCATGTCCGTTTTGTTGTAATCCAGAAATATCTAGACTACTCTTTGTGTTTTAATACAACATCTCCAATATTAACTGATACCAAAAATAAATAAATAAAATTTGGAGTGTCGGAGTGACATCATAACGAGATGAATGAAAGAGAAAAGATAGTTACTGCGTTGACCATACCCCGTATTATGTAAGCCGATTTCAGTTGCTTTAGTATGAAGATGATGATCCATTTCTCAAAATTATTAGATAAGACTCAATAACTAATTAACTCCATTCCTCCATCGTCGACAAACTCATCGACAAAATTGAAATACTCTATATAGTATATCTTGTAATACTCAATTTTTATCTGCTAATGATGACCTATCATAAAATTTCATAAAATACCTATTAGGCTAAAAAGAAACGATATTAATAATCAATTTAGATCAAATAATATCGAAAATTGGCAAAAACTCGACCTTGAAATTTTATCCATACAACTTAAGGTATCCAGATTGTCTGAGCAAAGGTTTTTCAACCGACTTTGCCAATCCAATCATATGCAAAATGATGATGAAACACAACAATTACGGCAATTAATTATGTACTTAACTTACTTTCGAATTTAGAACAGAGAAAAAATTAAAACTTCATATTGTGACATTTTCAGTATATTTACCTTTCGGGTCAATGACACAGTATACATTCCTTTTAATACCATCTGTTAATCGGAGAATCACTTGCTTGCTCCGATATATTCATAAAATTCATTTTATCATGGTAAGGTATTTTATTATTTTTGCTACTCTACAAGACATCTTATGGCCAAAAAAATGTATACGTAATTTAAGCCCAAAAATTTTTAATTAAACATTAAGATAATCAGAATAGATAATACATAGTTGGCTTTCTCTCTAAGCGCTCTTAAAGTGATTATTCAGAAAACATAAATTGACTATTCGATTTTAATTTTAACATTATATAAATGTTTGGTCAGGCACCTGCACGGATAGCAGCGGACGTGGGTTCGATTCCCGCCTCAAGATCATAATTTTTCGAAATTCTTTTTCTAACCACCATAATTTTTGTAACATAAATTAAGTTTGCGAAAAAAAATTATTTCGGGTTGGTATTAAAAGTCTTGACAAATGTTACCTCCATTAAATTTGCATGCTCCCATCTAGATCATCTGTTGAATCACGGATGACATTTAATTTTGGCAGCCTTATAAATCAACGGACTAATAAGTGTTACTCAAGGAATAAAAATAATAGCCCATTTTGAAGAGTAGAATTGGACCATATATATTTTTTCTTTTGGAGAACTTGGTTAATGTACTTTGCTAGTGCATGTATTCAAGTTACATACATACATAAATCACGCCTATATCCCCGAAGGGGTAGGCAGAGGTGAACTAGCACCCACGTTTCGCCAGTTATGTTATGTCCCATGTAATAGGTGGCGAGCCTATTGCCATTTATCGGGCACAAAAGTCGCAGTAGGTACATAGCTAGATGGTATAAGAGGAACGCTGCTGCCCATTCCTCATCACTGATTTATCCTTAGTCGTCTTGTACGACACCCACGGGAGAGATTTGGGGTGGTGACAATTATATTCTACTCTGCCGTCACCACACGGCTGAGTTCAAGTTGATTGCATATATTAAAAACCCTGGACTAAATGAGATAATGACATTAAGTAGATTTATGTTATGTAAAACAATGCCCATAGTTTTATCAGGTGTGCATGCCGACACGCAAACGTCGCCTTCTGTTCTAGGGGCGTGACAGTACCACACGCCATTTGCTATTAATCTAGACGACATTATGCTCTACTTGCTTAGGAGATTATCTGAAATACATTATTTTGGGTTCAAATCAAAGTTATGGTAGCTGTTCTTACATAGCCATGTACAAAAGTTATGTTTTACGTTCTTTCAAAATAAAATAATCTCTTTTTAAATGAAAGAAATATATATATATATTTAAAATAACACTATGAGATTTAGCGCCTTACACCAAGTCATGTGAATATTTTTCACGACTCCTTGCCCCGTTTCGAATAATAATTTAAGATACTGAAATGATTCACAAAATTTCTGTTAGGTTCTTTCATTAAACAGAACAAACAGTATTGTTTTGATTAATTTTTTTTATTGTGCAAAACGCATGGATAATTTATTGACAATCAGACGATTTTTCTAAATGCTGTAATTGATCGATTAGAACTTTATCTTGATATGTTTCCTATTATGTATTAGTGAGTGTGTATGTTGATGGTGTATTTTTCGAAAGTTTTGCGGTCCTACAGTGACTTACATAGACTTTTTTCATAATATCTTTTGGTGATAAGCCCATTCGTGAACGTCTACGTTGCTGTTTATCGCTTTGAACTGTCAAAAATCCAAGCGTTCTAATCTGACAGTTCTATGCAACAAATGGCTATCGTGTCTCGGTGGTCATGCTAGCCGGATTGGTAGAGCCACCAGTTTTTCCAACATCTACACTCAATAGCCGTCTATAAGATACACTGTATGTGCATCTATTTATTAAGAGGAGTCAATCAAGTTCAGTTGCATTCTCCTTGCGATTAAGAAGCAGGGACAAAAAATGTTATTTCCCAGTGGCGTGACACGGGACTCGCTATCAATCAGTACGGGTCTTAGTGATTAATGGTCCAGGGTCCCGCACGGTCTCACCGACCGGCGCACTGTGGGACATCCATAGGTCATAAATCTTAAAAACCTGCTTTCTTGTTTTACATTTTATTCCTTGTCGTTACATTGGATAGTTGCGGTACCTTCTGAAACTATAAATAGGTCAGTAATTAGAGTGCGCCTTCATTATCTATTGTGCATTCAAAGAGAGCGCATCGCCAATCGTAAATACTGTTATCAGTGAGTCATTAAAAAGCGTGATGTCATTTGTTGTCATTGCGGGACCTGTGAGTGCTGTGTGAGTTTTTTCTGAAATGGATATCCAAGAACAGGGTATGTAATAATTAATATTTTTATTTTTATTGTATCTTAGTATATATTTTCTTTAGTATGTCATTGCTACGAGGCGACTTTTCTTGGAGTATTATATTTTAATATTCAAAGTTTGAATAAACTTTTAAATATGTTCCCACTCGCTCCCACTATGGAGGTATATTGCACCATAATCTTTAGACTTTCTTATCTTAGGAAAATTAAAACTTGGCTGCCCTTATCTGCCCTTTTGGCGATGACAAGGGTGCTACGGTTGCCAGATTATCTCGTAGCATTTGCTACGAAATTAGTTTATTTAGTCTTAGTGCTTTGTGTAGGTTTTGTGACTGAATTTTAACCGTTTTTTTTTGTTTTAGGTAATTTATATATATGCTCGTTTTCAAGAATACATATTCTTGAAATATGGCTAACTGTCAATACCGATAATGACTCGGAAAAGTGTCGTCAAGTCCTACAAAGTTTGTTGACTACTCTGAACGATGCTGAGAACATTGATATTCATTATTTAGAGAAAATTATTAATAATTTATGTAAAGCTATTGCTCGATTCTGGAAAAAATGTAAAAGGGAATAAACCAAGCTTTTATATAAGAATTCCGATTGGTTTAATGTTATTGAAAAAATTCAACTTGTGAAAAACAATAAGCAATGTACTCCGTCTGAAACGTCGCCGTGTCATTCACGTCCTCGAAAACCTTTTACGCAATGTAGTAAAAGGACTAAACGTCGGAGAGTAGCTGATTTGTCAAAGTCTGATGATTCTACTGTGAGTGCATTGCTTGATGTTTCAGACTGTTCATTCGATTCGTGTATATCTAGAGTTAGCACTGATGATGTCTTGTCACTTGTGACTGATGCTCAGTTGACAAAACATCAGTACTTATTAATTAAAAACTTTGTTAATAGTAAGATTTCTCCTAATGTATTACCATGTTACCAACAAATTACTAAAGCGAAACAGAGATGTTACCCTTCTAATATAACTGTTTCCGAGTCTTCAGCTGAAGTTGAATTACAAAGTCTTTTTGATCACACAGCTTCTCGAATCCTTGAATCTCAAAAAGAGGTCTTAGATCAGATTCCTGATGATTGTTTGTCTAATATCTCTTTACTTGGGAAATGGGGATTCGATGGCAGCACTGGACATAGTGAATACAAACATTTTTTTTCAGATTCAACTTTAGAAGATAGTAGTTTGTTTGTAACATCTTATACGTACCCCTTCAAATTATTGTAAAATTAGCTGAAGATAATTGTAAAATTTTATGGAAGAATCCTCGACCCTCTTCCACTAGGTACTGCCGTCCTATTCGATTTCAATTTTTGAAAGAAAGCACAGCAGTGTCTTTGCAAGAGGAAGCTTATTTTAAGGATAAAATTGAAAGTTTGCAACCTACTTTTATTCAGATCGACAATCGTGAATTGGTCGTTTCTCATAAGTTGCAGCTTCTCTTAAACTTCCCCCTAAAAAGAAAAATACTCTGTCACAAAGTGTAATAGAATTGTTACATGTTTAATATTGTTAGAATAATAATAATTTATTTGTATTTTGTTAGTTGTTTTGTTTTTTTTGTATTTAATTAATTTTAATTTATTTATTTTATTATTTTATTATAATTAAATAATGTTATCAATGTTTTGACTCTTATTTTATTTAAAATATATGTTTTACATTCCAATTTTTAAGTGTTTGAGTGCATGATAAATTTAGGTAAAAGTATGTTATTGTTTATATTTGTTTTTTACTGAAGGAAACGTTTTTTATTCCGTAAATACATGTACTTCTTTCATTTTAATGTTCCTAAAACACTTTTATAACTATAAGTCACTAAAATAATACAATGTATTAATAGTAACATGACTTTAACTATTTATGACCGCCCTTGTATGGAGCGTGTCCCACTGTGCGGCGCAGACACGGAGCGCTTGTAATGTCTTATAATTAAAATACTCCACACGTTCCGTGTAGATACCACGTCGAGGAATGAATCCATGCATTTGATTTGGCAGTTTAACCTCGTGCAGGTCGGCCATAAAAACTAAGTCAGTCCTTTTTTCTTCTATGAAGAAGAAAGAGGGAATGCTGGTTTAGCATTTTATTTGAATGGCATTTGGCTGGTTCATACTATAAATTTTGAACTTCAATCATTTACAACGAATGGATATAACTTTTTACTAGTTTGACATTGTTAAGTTGACATAGGTAGTTTATTTTGTTTTGTGGTCAGTGCAGTGTACAAATTTTTAGGTATATTTGATTTATCATATAATTTTTAAATCAAACAAAGTTTCTGTTATCTCACACAGTTCACTAATCGAATAGTAGCAGCATTCACATTGCTTCGAGTCAATACCGCTACCTGTTTCATACAAAGTAATTCCAACTTTAAAATGTAATTTTGCCACGTAGCCTCTTTATTTTGTTATCAAAAACATGTTTCATTTACACGTGACCAATCGAAAAAAATGTTCCTTCATTTCCTGAGTGTTATCTCTTTTCATTTAGACTGTTGACAGTGACAAATATGTTAGTCGGCCGTGATTAATATTGCAGAGCGGAACGGTTTAACATGCTGATGCATAATTTGATTATAGAATTTCCTACAGGCTATATTTATTACTTGGTGATATATTAGGATAAAGCTTTTGTGGTATTTCCGCATCAGCATTCGGCCAGAGCACTGTGGAGATTTATTCGCCTTTTTATGTATAAATGGACCCATATATAAAGTGGCTTTATGGGAATAGTTACTAGTAACATATATTAATAAATAAAAAACGGCACGAGTTGAACACTATAATTGAAAGGCAAAATCTAAGGGGCGAGTCGAGCTGTAACCAACCTGCGAAGCGCATTAAAAAGCGCGCGGTTATGTTATGGATACTGGTTACGATTTTTTTTTAATATCATCTCCTCATCTACACTGATCATCTTCATATCATACATCACACAATTCATTCATCTTTTCAGTGGTCTTCCTCTAATTCCATTATTCGGGTTTTTTTTATATGAAAAATATTATTTTCATCCCACCATCTCGGAAAAGGCGTTTTTGCTCTTCGATATCTGAGTGCAAAAGCCGTTTTTATCCTCTAGAGGTTAAAGTAAATTTGAATTTAGAACATCGTGTGCAATGAGTTTGTGAATTCAAAACATCATTATACATATTTATTTCTACCTCCATGGTGCCGAAATTGTCATGCAACCTATTTTAATTTGTTAAGAACTCAGACTCGGAACCTTCTTGGTGTACTTTTTTTGTAATTTGCTTTGCGCGCGCCATTTTCTTTTCACGTCATAAATTTGTTAAAACCTAGGAGTTCCGTGACGGTCAATCAGCTTGGCGTCAATCTTGCTTGCTTAGTCAAGCATTTAAAAGCTTTTTAGGTCTGTTTGATTTGTTTACGCTAGCAACGGAACAAAAATATACAGAAAATCAACGTGCTTGACTCAAGCTGATTGACCGTCTCGGAGTAATTTTTATTAGGTACTTACAGGTGTGTCTGGATGAATGTTGCGGGTGTGGCTGGGTGGATGGGTGGCTGTTGGAGGTGTGTCTGGGTGAATGGGTGTTTTGAGGGTGTGTCTAGGTGAATGGGTGTTTTGTGGGTGTCTGGGTGAATGGGTTTTTGTGGGTGTGTCTGAATGGATGGGTGAGAATTGTGGGTGTTTCTGGGTGATTGAGTGTTTTTTGGGTGTGATTGGGTGTTTTGTAGGTGTTTCTGGGTGAATGGGTGTTTTTTGGGTGTTCCTGGGTTAATCGGTGTTTTGTGGGTGTTTCTAGGTGAATGGATGTTTTGTGGGTGTTTCTGGGTGAATGGGTGTTTTGTGGGTGTTTCGGGGTGAATGGGTGTTTCTGGGTGAATGGATGTTTTGTGTGTGTTTCTGGGTGAATGGGTGTTTCTGGGTAAATGGGTGTTTTATGGGTGTTTCTGGGTGAATGGGTGTTTTGTGGGTTTTTCTGGGTGAATGGGTGTTTAGTGGGTGTTTCTGGGTGAATGGGTGTTTTTTGGGTGTGTCTGAGTGGATGGGTGTGTATTGCGGGTGTGAATGTTGTGGGTGTTTTTTTTTGGGTGTGATTGGGTGTTTTGTAGGTGTTTCTGGGTGAATGGGTGTTTTTTGGGTGTTTTTGGGTTAATCGGTGTTTTGTGGGTGTTTCTCGGTGAATGGGTGTTTTGTGGGTGTTTCTGGGTGAATGGGTGTTTTGTGGGTGTTTCTGAGTGAATGGGTGTTTCTGGGTGAATGAGTGTTTTTTGGGTGTTTCTGGGTAAATGGGTGTTTCTGGGTGAATGGGCGTTTTGTGGGTTTTTCTGGGTGAATGGGTGTTTTGTGGGTGTTTCTGGGCGAATGGGTGTTTTTTGGGTGTGTCTGAGTGGATGGGTGTGTATTGCGGGTGTGAATGTTGTGGGTGTTTCTGGGTGGGTGTTGAGAGTGTGTTTGGGTTAATGGGAGGGTGTTGTGGAAGTTTCTGGGTGAAAACAGAAACTGTTGTGATTGTATTTTTTTTTTTGTATTTTGCAATTTCCTCGTTGGGGGGGATGAAAAGTTACGTGTTGCACTCGAGTGCAAAGATTTTTCACCTTGTGCTCTTTTGATTCCCTCGCTATCGCTCAGGATTCTAATTTTTGAATCACTCGCTACGCTCGTGATTCAATTTTAGAATCCTTCGCTAGCTCGGTCATCAAAATTGAGCACGCGGTTAAAAAACAACTTTGCACTCACGTACAACAAATAACTATTTTCCATTGTAATCACAATCGAAAGCTAAAAATTACTTCGCGTAAACTAAATCAACTGAAAAGCAAATTATAGTTTTCAACTCATCTGATGTTCGCCAACGCAGAACTCCCACACTCGCTCACATGATTGGTTATACGAGAATTGTAGAATTAAAACCTTGCAAAATAATCGTTGCCACAAAAATTTCAGATGTGCTTATTGGGATTCTTCTCACTGCCCTGTTCCCAGCTTATCATGGGTTGGCGCAATATTTCCTATTCCATTGATATTGGTCAGTTATCCTTAAACCATCCACTTCCTTTTAATCGAATAAAGTGACGAATGAATGTATGACAGGATACGAAAGGGACCATGTCGAAAGACCGGTCCGGTCATAGCAAAGTGAGTATGGCTATAGACCGGGCAATCTCGCTTAGTCGACTTTTACGACACCCCTTGGGGGAGTTGGGACTGGTACATTCTAGATTATTTCTTCGCTACCAGGCCGACATGGAAGTAGCATTTTCTACTCTCTGTGGCGGTAATTGGCCACCATTTACTTTAGATGTTATATTGCTCAAGAATAACTGAGAAAATAAGGTATAAAATGTTTGACAGTTTAGAAACTTAGAATAAATCAACCAATAATCACGCTTATTGCTTTGTACTTTCTGAGATATAAAAGACTATATCAGCCGACTGACCACATTACATCCAGATACCGCACTCTTCCGCCAATAGGGAAGGCCTGTGATCTAGAGCATGATCTCTAGATCTTAGCTGTCAGCACAGCGGTCCAGAGCTTCAAATACCTACCCGTTTTTGTGTAAGGTTAATAAAAACAGTAAGTTACGTGAGTGAAATATTGTATTATTTCCACTGCAAAGCAACAATAGTACATTATGCTACGAGTATGCTACGGTGGTCATTACATACGAGGCATTGCAAGCGCGAGCCGCAGGCGAGCGCGGTAAGTAAGCTGAGTGTGTAATGATCAATGCATACGAGTTGCATACGCCGTTTTTCAACAAAGTTGCGAGGAAAAAACAAACTTGTATTGTTATTACATACATACATAAATCACGCCTATATCCCCGAAGGGGTAGGCAGAGGTGAACTAGCACCCACGTTTCGCCAAATATGTCAGGGCCCATCACAAATAATCACAGGTATAAGAGGAACGCTGCTGCCCATTCCTTGTCACTGATTTATCCTTAGTCGCCTTGTAGGACACCCACGGGAGAGATTTTGGGTGGTGACAATTGTATTCTACTTTAGCGTCACCACACGGCGGTATTTTTATTAACTTTACCAAATAATCATGGAAATGGCGCCTACAAGTTTGGTTTTTGTTCTTTTTTAATTCTCCTTATTACTAGGGACGGCAAAGGGAACCAGCACATACAGCCTCATCTGATGTAGTCTACTTTCTTCAGTATACATCGCATTAAAACGCGGATGTATCACATTTAATGCATTTTGGGAGAGTTTGGCGGCAAATATACTAACACTACACTAACAGCCTATTGATGGAGACTGACGAGGTAGATCGACCACGAAAATGCTCATCGCCTTTCTCATCAAATGCACTTTTGTTTCAATAAATCTTTATATGTTCATCTCCGTAGACACTTATTACACAAAACTACACATTTTTTTAACAGTAAACATCACTCTGACACAAAATTTATTTAATAAAACAAATACATATGACGACTTTCAAAAGGCACAGAAAAACCGGCTGTGCATCCGAAGCAGCAGCAAAATAAAAATAAAATAGATACTGTTTCTAAATACGATAGATAAGTTAATTTATATTTATAAGCATGGGATAAAATGTTTACTTATCATCTTAACTCTAAAATAATTTAATATTCGTAAAAATATTTAATGTCCATAGACAAATTGACAACATTTCATTTTTTCAACATACCTTTATTATGATGTTATATGAAATTAAACCGAATGAAGACACCCATATTTTTTATTTCTTTTAAATTCCGTCGTTTTCATACAAAAAATCATGATTGAAATACCGGTCATTCTAAACAGACGTAAGCGCCAAATGACGTCACTATCGTGGACAAATGGCGAAATCACTCTTGACACAAAACATAAAAAGATCATTTGTCAAAATTGACGAACTGGCGTTTTCGGTGTGGAAAATGTGAACATTTTATCTGAAATGGTTGAAATCAATTTCAAAGTAAAACACGTTTTAAATTAAAGTTTATGAAAGATTTCAATTTATTGCTACTTTAATAATGTTAATTTCGACGATAACAATAAATGACACTGGATTTGATTTATGACTGATGTCCAAAGAGTATATAATACACTACGTTTACTGATGTCTGTCATCATTATTATGATAACTTTTTTATTCCATCTAGGAAGGCAAACGTTTTAATTCATACATCCACGACCGTGACATCATCGCATGTTTTTTACATTTTATTTTTTTTCTCAAAAAATTTAATAAAAATATTTTCGAAGTCGGGATTGATAAATAAAGAAACGGTATTTTTATTTTGGGTGGTTGTCATTTTTGAAATGTTGTCAATTCATTAAGCATATACTTTGGAGGTTTGGCGCGTTTCAACAGTCAGATTTTCAAAAATTGTTTTAGAGTGGATTTTGTGCAAATGAAAGTGGTGTTATTTTGATGCTTAAGGATCTGTGCTGACGTTCAATTATGAGGAATTATTGAAAATAAGTCTCGTGATGTGTTTGTTGTTGAGAATTTTATAGTGGTTTTCACCACCTCATCAGTCGCCATCATATATTCTGTTACCATTAAATTCGCGCCGACTACTCCATAGATGCTTGATTATATGTGTGACGTCTTTTAACGTAAAATTAATTTCATTTTGATGCATTTCACACACATGAATACAGACTAAATATACTAAAGACATAGCTGTATGGGCTAGACCCTATGCTTACCTAAAATTTAAGGAGAATTTAACAAAAAAACGCATTAAAAATATACCATTACGCACTACTACGTAATATATTATGCACCAGTGCATAATATGCTGCATTATGAACCTTAAAACGGCGTAATAATAGTCAATTTACGAGCAATTGTGTAGAAAAATATTTATAAATGTGGTTGTTATAGGAAATAGTATTAACGCAACAATATCCAAGCGAATTATTGCACAAGCGACTATGATTTAACCTGAATTGTTATTTCAACAAGCCTGTTTACACTGTGCCGTGTAGTGACGGCAGAGCAGAATACAATTGTCACCACCCTCATCTCTCCCGCTGGTGTCGTACAAGCTACTAAGGGAGGGCACAGTGATGAGTAATGGGCAGCAGCATTCTTCTTCTTCAGAAATAGCAAATTCATATTTGCTATTTCTACAGAAACGTATTAATCTCTCACATATCACTCACATATCGCCAACTTATGGGGATAAGCAGGTAATGTATGTTTCTTTATCATTTATTGATAATTATGTAATACTTTACTACCGTCGTCAAAATAACAGACTTTAATAAAAAAATACTTATGAAGCTTACGATTGAGTGAGTTCATGTTTGGAACATTGTAATTTTATTAGACGAATCACTTGAACGCGTGTCGTGGCACCTTTATTGCGACCATGAAGTATAAAGAATACAATAACGCTACAAAGTCGTAACACCGACGGAGAGGGAGTAAACATTATGTAAAGTACAAAATCTCATTTACCACGCGATACAAGTACGTAGGCTCGACACAAAGTAATAGGTTCGTTTACGGGAGTTGACGCCCGCGATAGAACAATTTTGTCATGTTAAGCGTACTTTTATATCGAATACGTTCATATTACAAACATACATAGAGACCATTTTATCCTGGTGAGCCTATTGCCATCTATCGGGTTCTTAAATTGCAGTATGTTGCTAGATGGTATAAGAGAAACCCTTCTGCCCATTACTCATTGCTGTCTTTACCCTTAGCCGCCTTGTATGATTGCCTTGTACGATATACCCATTGTTGACAATAATTTTTACCCCGACACGTTATTGAAACGCAACGCGACTCTACGTGTAGACACCGAACAATCCGGCGTCGTGTCGGATGTTCATAGTGTGTTTCTGGTCACAGAAAACCAATTCATTTGATTCGATTCAACACGTGTCACGTTACATCGGGTCGCGTCGTGTCTTAAAAATGGGTCTACCATTATTGTAATCTGCTCTGCCATAACCACACGAAAAAGGTTCTTATTAAATCGACTGAGTAGCATTTCTTTTCTTTTACGGATGGGGGTAATTCCTAATTCCACACAGCTGGAAATGGGGATGTTAGGTAAGATGGATATTAGAAAATGTCAGAGGAATTCTGAAAGTAGCGTTAACTGAGGATCAACAGGTACTGTACAACTGGAAAAAAAAAAACTGCTAGGACGTGTGTGAAACGCAAGAAAGACCGGTACGGAAGAAAGATACGTTGAATGGATTGTGTAAAAGATGACATTGAAATAAAAGAAGAGAACACTGATTCGGCGGGTGGTCGAGGAATCAAAGGAGATGCCGTCCAAACTTAAAGTAAGAGCAAAACTAAGCAGGACAGGAAACAGAATGAGACTTTATAATAAGCGTTTATTTATTCCAGCAGGATGTAGCTGGAAATAACAACAAAGTTAAACGGCAAAAATTTCTCACGAAAAAAGTTGTACCTACAAAAAACTTTCTGCAAAAAATAAACTCATCCGATTCCTAACCCTTAAAAGAGACGAATGACAAGTATATTCGTGTCCTTAATGCTTCTTATTTCTTCGGGACAATTCGGGTTGCTCCAACTTTCTGTTGGAACGTGTTATTGTGATGTCAAGATGAATTGTAAGAGGTTTTTTGTTGCGTACGTATTTACAAAATTAACATGGAGCCCCAATGGAAAATTTCACGAAATACGACGCGGAGAAAGAAACTTTTATTGCCTCTTTGGTAACTCTGTTACTGCAAAAATCGAGTCGAGTATTCGACATTAGGAAGTTATCACATAAAATCCCGGATTGCGAAGGTCGACGGAGAATGCTTCATAACTTAAGCGAATAAGTTGGTTTGACTTAGCTCGTTGCGTTAATTCTCTTATAAAATAATAATCTTAATTTTGCAAACAAATTGACATCAAACAAGCATAATTTTACATCGTTAAGTTATACAAACTTGGATTATTAACTTGTATTCCTATGTAACCTTTATTCCTGGCTTCTGTGCTGTTCATTAAAAACGTGTATTACAGATGCCGACAGGACAATCACTTCGAATTTTGCTTTAAGAAAAATGTTACAATCACATGCTTATGCAGTTAAATACAAAATAAGTCAATAATATTATCTATAACATATGCTATTAAGCTATGTTTTTTTATTAAAAATATTCCAAAAGAGTAAGTAGCAGCTCAATCGCGCATATTTATTATTATATATATATATATATATATCATCCCTGTTTTTACTACAGGTGTAGGCAGAGGTAAATTAACGCCCACGATTCGCCAATTTTATTAGGTCCCGTATAATAGGGAGTAAGCTTATTGCCATATATCGGGCACGTAAGCCGCAGTATATTACTAGATAGATGGTATAACAGGAAAGCTGCTGCCCATTTCTCATAGCTTTTTTGACCCTTAGTCGCTATAAACGGCAGCCGCGCGAGAAATTTGGGGCGGTGACAATTGTATTCTGACCTGCCGTCACCACACGGCTAACTTAATTATTAATAAATTATGTAATGTATGTATTTTGTTGTAAAAAGTAAATCGTAGCATTATTGGATTTTCTAAATCACTAGTAGTTTGACATCAATAGTTGTATTTTAAACTGTATATGATGCAATTATTTCAGTTTTAATCTAACAAGTACTTCACGAATATGAAAAAACAGTCTCCTTCTAACCACCAAAAGCTTTGTATGAAAAAACAGTGTTGAGGTAAAATAGTCTAGTTACTCCCTAGTTCAAGTAAAATATTAAGATATGGTTTTCTTATTGGATTGACGCTTAAGGCCCGCAGGAGGGCGTTGCTAACTTGCTCTACGCGATTTTTTCTTTATTAATTCTCTTCGCAACCTAATTCTTGCCCTGTTCCCTATAATGATTTGTATACCGAAAATTGTATTAACGTATTTGGTAAACATTTTCAATAACATACCTTTGCAAGCATTGCTTGGTGGAAGAAGAAGACATGTTGTGCCGACCCTACTTAGAGTAGGATGAGGGGAGGGAGAAGAAGAAGAAAGCATTGCTTGGTTAATACAACCGCGATTAGACTGCGACCACCTTGAATGTCATCTCTCTCGTGAATGTCGGACAAGGTGACTAATTGCCACACACAGAGACGTCAAATAACGTTAATGAGTACTTAACGTCAAAAAATGACAATTCAAAACTAGTCGCTAATCTTGCCGGGTCTTTGGTCTAGATTTGAATGAAAAATTTTGACATTAAATACTCATTAAAGTTAATTGACGTCTCTGAGTGCGGCAGTAAGTGTAAAGACAGCGATGAGTCATGGGCAGCATTTCTCTCATACCACCTAGCGATATACGGCGATTTATGTGCTCGATATATGGCAATAGGCCCGCCACCTGGGACCTAACCTAATTGGCGAAACGTGGGTGTTAATTCACCTCTGCCTACGCCTTCAGGGATATAGGTGTGATTAATGTAATAAAGTATGTATGTCAGTCGACCAAATTATAATACGAGTTTAACAATACAACACTCTGGACCTGTTTCACAATCGACAAGTAAGTTCTTAGTTGCTTACTGCGCAGATCATTTGACAGTTGTAATATGAAATATATGTCAATTGAACTGCAAAGTAAGCTACTTCGAACTTACTTGTCAATTGTGAAACAGGCCCTCTGAATTGTTAACAGTTATTATAACATTTTAATCAGAATAGAAGAATAATGTTTTTCTAAGCTTAACCTTCAATAACAACACTTGGTACAGCCAGTCGACCAGTACAAATGTTATCAATGTTTTAGTTCCAACAAAATAACTTTATTCGAATCAGGAGAATAATATTGTTCTAAGGTTACGATAATTCGAAAATAACAAGTCGAGATCGGATATCCTTGAATAAAGTATTTGATGATAACAGAATCATGATATACATTTTGTACGACGCTATCCGTTCTCGTCAGTGACAGTGACGTTCAGCAATCACCGTCGACACTGACTGTCACTGACTGATCACTGACTGAAATGTATGATACTATAATATTAACATTTTTCACTGACACTGATAGGTACATTACTGATCGGCACGTGTCAGCACTGTGCCGGCACTGTTGTGTGCGGATAGATCTGCAATAAGAAAAAATGAGCCCAGAACATTAAGCAAAGAAAAGTAAAACCATGTTCCTAAAAGTTGTTTTATGTCAAATGCAAATAAAAGAAAACACACAAAGTTTTCACAAAGCCTTTTGGTGTCTCTCGTTTCTTGGACCCTAGTCATGTCTACCAGCTTGTCAGTGGCATCCATCTTTTTTATCCGACAACCTGGATTACTAAGCAAGGAAATGCGAATGTATGCCGATTACTTTCACATAAGAGAGATTGCTAAAACGGTATTCGGTTTCGGAGTGTATAACCTAGTTGGTTGATTAAGAGGATTGGGGAGCTGTAAATTTTAGTACAAAAAGCAATAACATATTTCACCCCGTAAATATAGTTTTACGGGGTGAAATAGTTACAATTTAAATAACTTTTGGATATGTTGTAAATATAATTTAAAACTGGGTTCGTACGTTTTTATTTTCACGAAATACTGCTTACGATAAAAGTTTTAGCATAGAAATATCTTTGATTTAACTAAAATGAATTTTATTATTTAAAAAGAACAACGAACAGACTTAGATTAGGATGTACTGAATCTATAAACACAATTTTCTCATTTTGTAAAGTTGTAGGGGAGTGAAAACGTTATAGCACGAGACAAGTATTCAGTGCCGTGTGGTGACGGCAGAGTAGAATACAATTGTCACCACCCCAAATCTCTCCCGTGGGTGTCGTACAAGGCGACTAAGGATAAACCAGTGATGAGGAATGGGCAGCAGCGTTCCTCTTATACCTAACCGCTTAGCAAAGTACTGCGACTTTTGTGCCCGATAAATGTCAATAGGCTCGCCACCTATTACATGGGACCTAGCATAATTGGCGCACCGTGGGTGCTACTTCACCTCTGCATACCCCTTCGGGGAATTATGTATGTATGTATGTAAGTATTCAGTAAGGAAATGTAGGCATTACTCGCGCCGCGTATCGGCACTTCACAATCCTCTTACGGCGGGTCCTAATATTCTACGGACTCTTTGTAATTATTGTATTTTATATGTTTTCTTTTTGTGACATCGTTTTTTATTGATTTTATTTGTCTATTTTTACATTACTTCTGTCACTCTCGTAGTCCAGAGTCGCACACATTTTGTTGAGAAATAATTATGGATTCCGATTTCACCCATAGCTTGCTGTGTTTTCATTCGATCGTCGCATTCCGTCCGTTTCATCTGTTGAAGGTAGACGTACTACAGCTTAGTTGCTTAGCAACTTCTGTTATTTATCGTAATTTAACAAAAAAACGATACAAAGATTTTGGGGTTAGAAAAAGAATTTCGAAAAATTATGATCTTTAGGCGAGAATCGAACCCGCGTCCGCTGCTATCCGGGCAGGTGCCTGACCGCTCGGCCACCCAAGTGTCTTGGGATTCCCGCCTCAAGATCATAATTTTTCGAAATTCTTTTTCTAACCCCAAAATCTTTGTACTAATTTTTCTAACATTTATATAATGTTACAATTAAATCGAATAAAAAAACGTTAGGCAACTAAACTTTAGTACGCGTACTTTTAACTGTAGATAGAATATTGGGACCCGCCGTTAATTGTCCAGTCAAAACAACATTTTTCTTTCCATGATATTTGATTGGAAAAAAACTGCAACAAATGGACGCACGCTGACATGGCACCCAAATTCATAAATCACATTCCCCAGTGAGCTGACTGGTTCCCTCGTGAAAAATGCCGTTCGACCGGAAAACTTATTTTTGCAAGAAAATATCGGGACGCCCGTCGGATTAGGAAAAATGAGTTTTTACCGACTTCGCATTGGCTAAGCTCGGTCGTGGATTGGTGTGTCAAATCGCGAGTAAATAAAAATTGTCACTAAATACATAGGGCTTGATGACGTTTCACCTATGTGAATGGAATAGAAAACATACTGCGCCGACCCCAGATAAACTGGACAGGAATAAGAAGAACTAAATATTGCTGAAATATGTGTCATTATATAAATAAATAAATCTGATTATTACCAGCCCTTGGTGATGGTGATAATGAATGTTTTGCCAATAAAACTTGCTATTAAAAAAAAGAACTCAACTTTAACAAATTGCGCGCCAGATAAGTCTGCGCGCGATGGGTGGCGCTGCTCGCTAACATTATCACTTCTAGACAAACAAAATAGCAGACGAAATTTTAGTTCCAATTTTGACCACGCGCGGACTTATCTGGCGCGTATTCTAATTCCGTAAAGACCTTTATTTTTTATAGGCGTGATAGGCAACGGCTTGCTCCCTGTTACAGGGACTTAAAATGCCTTACATACAACACAATAAATTAAATTGTATTGGATCATAAGTCCAAGTTAAATACAAACAAAAATTATTTATATATAATTACCCAGATACACCCACAAAATCCACTCAGCTTCACACACACCTTCAACATCCACCCATACACACCCACAACACACACTCAAACACACCCACAAAACACCCATTCACCCAGGGAACACTCATTTACCCAGACACACCCACAACATACACACATCCACAAAACACCCATTCACCTAGACACACCCACAAAACAACAATTCACCCAAACACGCTCACAACACCCACCCATCCACCCAGACACACCCGCAACATTCTTCCAGACACATTCACCACAATATTATTTCCTACTTGCCTGTGAGTATCTAATTAAAATTGAGATTCCAAGACTGTCAATCAGCCATCACGTTGATTTTCTTGTGTGTTTTTATTCCGTTGCTAGGTCAAAAAAATCAACAGACCACCCCGTCTGGGGGATGTTCAGTGTTTCGGACATCTCCTCGGCGCTGACCCCGACGTAAGTTGGGAGTCCCTGGGGAAAGCCTGGTGAAATGCCGCGAGGCAGATCCCAGACTTTCCCCGCTTAAAGGGCTAGGAGGAACACCGGAGTGGTTTAGTGGGTATTGCTGATGCTTCGTGCGCTGAGCGAGTCCCACACACGCCAGTCGCAAAAACAAACAAAAAAACACCAAGAAGTTTCCGAGTCTGAGTTTTTCACAAATTAAAAAAAAGTTGCATGATAATTTCGGCACCATGAATGTAGAATTAAATAGGTTTTACGATGTTTTGAATTTACAAATTAAATGCACTCGATGTTCTAAATTCAAATTTACTTTAGAGAATAAAAACGGCTTTTGCAACCAGATATCGAAGAGCAAAAACGCTCTTTCCGAGATGGGGGATGAAAAGAATTTTTCAATTTGAGTCAGTAAGTAGTTCGTGAGATTAACGCGTTCAACCAACCATAGACACAGACAAACTCTTCAACTTTATAATATTAGTATAGATATACTTGAGCGTTAAAAATAAATTATTCTGATTCAACAACAAGAGACCCACTCCAACACGTCGGTGCCGAATATAAATTTATGTTTGTAGCGTGGGAGTGTACAAAAAATTAACTTCACAAAATACTCATTAACAAGCAGCCCTTAATTGAGTTAGCGCCAACGTAAAAATAACGCTTTTCCACAGCGAAATCCGCCACTTTTTTTCCGGAAAAGCCGGAAACAATTTAAACAGGCAGGTGTATAGCGAAAGCCAACGCCTAACCGGGCCTAACTTTGTTATGAAATCACAAACTTAATTAGACGATACGCATATTAAATAAGCCGTGTGGTGACAGTAGAGCAGAATACAATTGGCACCACCCCCATCTCCCCCGTGGGTGTCATACAAGGCGACTATAGTCCGACAACTTCGTGCGCGACCTTCCTGCGGTATGAGGGGCGGTGGCGGGGACGGGGCGCTCTGGATGTTGGCGGGGGTGGGTGATGCGGGGAGGAGGGAAAACTCCCTCCTCTCCACCTCACCGCCCCCGCTAGCATCTAATCTACTGTGCCTCATCCCCGCCACCATCTCGTGTCTCAGAAGGGTCGCGCACGAACCTGTCACTATAAGGGTAAAGATAGCGATGAGTAATGGGCAGCAGCATTCCTCTCATACCACCTAGCAATATGCAATTTATGTGCCTGATATATGACAATGGGCTCGCCACCTGTTACATGGGACCTACCTGAATTAGGTGTTAATTCGCCTCTACCTACCCCTTCGGGGATACAGGCGTGATCTGATGTATGTAAGTATTAATAAACCCAAACGCCATATTCAGAGTTTCCTCGTCGAAAGTCATTTGAATAAGATCCGAGTCGGCACAGCCCTTTCCGTAAAATAAAAACAATCTAGAAAGCAAGGCAATTAACATGCAAATTCGAGCCAAATGACAAAACGCAAACAAAACCACCGCGCTTGGTGTTAATGTGTTATTCTGAATGTAATTAATGATTTACCTGAGCGCTACCTATGTATTTTTCTGTTGTGCCTTGTGCCTACATAGAAACATGCATGATTCACGCTTTTGTCCCCTAAGGGGTAGGCGGAGGTGGTTTAACACCCGCGTTTCACTACCTTAGGTATTTCAGGTTCCATGTAATAGGGGGCGAGCCTATTGCCATACAACTTTAATCGCAGTGACTTACTAGATGGTGCACCAGGAACGCTGCTACCCATTCCTCGTTTTATTATGACTGTGTCGCTTTGTATTTTGTATTGTGAAATTAGAATTATTATTAATATTATAATTCAATAATATCTCCTCTCAAGGAAGCAGTCAATAAAGTTGATGGGAATATCCGTTTCGAAAATGAATTTTATACACGAGAAGTACGTTAGGCGACATGTCCGTTTCAGGCCACTTTTCCCTTTTAACCAGGCAACTCATTTATGGTAAATTGAGCTGATTTTGGTTAAGACCAGAAAACGACTAGAAATTATTACAAATCTTGGAAATTCAAGATTTCAAATCTCTTTTTCTGTTTACAACACATTAGTGTAGATCCACTCTGTGCTTCGTATGATTACACAATCACATGACTATTCAGAAACAATTTAAAAAGGGTCGCCCGTTCAAAAGGCGGTGATTTCCAACTGCGAAAGCTGTGGAAAGCTTAGCGAACTTAGTTTCAAAGCTCTCTCTTGGATCGTGAACAAAACAAAACGCTTAATTTCACTTGCGTTTTTGCGCGAGCGTGGGAAAATGTCAAAGAGGGCCTCTCGGGTAGACAGTTAACTGTAAACATTTTCATTAGACAATATTGTTTGCTCCGAATATATTTGGGGCAATGCTTTGGTGCTTTTGTTTTTTAAATGTCACATTTGTAGTAATGGTGCTTCTACACGGCGCAAGAAAGTCAAGCAAATAAAGGCGCGAGCTATTTGCGCAAGCAGCATGCTCAAGTTTGTTGATCAGTGCATACACAAAGGCGCGGGCCACTTGCGCAAGTTACTTGGTCAAGGACAAGCTACACGTGCAAGCTGCCTGCGCAAGTACTTTATGTAGGTGTCTTGTTAATTTCGTACAAGACGACTAAGGGTTAAAACAGTGATGAGAAATGGGCAGCAGCAATCCTTTTATAACATCTAGCAATGTGTGATCTCGTGGGAGAATTAATAAAGAAAATAGCCTTTAAACTTAAATGTATTGTTTGGAAAAAAAAACATACAAGATACTTCAATCAAAAGTATGACAATTAGTTTTTCTTACGTCTATGGTGACAAAAGTATAAAACCTCTCGCAACATAATCTATTTATCTATTTATTTATAATCTACTGCGACTTTCGTGCCCGATAAATGGCAATAGGCTCGCCAACAATTACATGAGAATGAACATAATTGGCGACCGTGGGTCTTAATTCATCTCTGCATAATCTTTCGGGGTATAGCCGTGATTTATGTATGTATGTATCACTAAATATACCACCGTGAACTGACATTAAAAAGTTACCTTAGTAACCTTACCATTAAACACATTCACTATCAGTTATGGCTTCCAAACCATAACTTCTAGTTTCTACGTGGGGGTAAATGATGGATGATTCAGAAACGTGTCGCCGACCTAAATTCAAAATGGAGACCTACCTACTTGCTATTCGAGGTGCTTGTACCATCGGCCCCGTTATGTCAATTAAACATCATATTAACAATCCAAGTACCTATTCTTACTCTGTGCAATACAATTAATATTGTATCACACTTTAAAACGAATGGAGTTAGCTAATCACGAAATTCTACTTAGTAACAAATTATTTGATAATCATTTCTTCTGACTAATTAAAATAAAACAATTTTTAAGGACTTAGCACGCGAGGACAATTCATAAAATTGTTCTATTTCAGCAAGAACGAATAGGCTACAAAAAAAAAATCTACATTTAAGTTTCTTAAAATGTATTTGTTATTATTCATTTGTTGCTGTCACAATGAAGGAAACTTTATATATTATTATGTAATTGTAATTTCGTATACACAAAACAAAAGCCATTACAAATTATTTTAAACGTGGGGGAAAGTAGCCCAAAATCATAGAATACTGTCTACAGCAGCACTCTTATTTATACATATAACGCATAATAGGTAGTATATTCTGGAATTATAGATCCAATTTGCACATGTCTCTTTGATGGAGCAGACAATCAGATTGAGGAAAATTCATCAATTTCGAAAAATTTTAAATACCTGACTTGTTTTAAGCTAAGTACTTGCTTTAGGCTATCTTTCCCTAGTACACATACAAGTTCTTCCTATATTTCCAGCAAATAATTAGTAAACAGTGATTCAGCACAGAATTATGATGTCGGAGTTAATCATTAATTATGCCATATTTTATCCCAAACACATTGTTTCGCAATCTCATATACTACAGTGCGATAAAATGAACGATAAAACTGATCACGTTTTGATGGATTTCAGGCTCCTTAATTACATACGTACATAAACCGTGCCTATATCCCCGAAGGGGTAGGCAGAGGTGTAATAACACCCACGTTTGTTAGGTCCATGTAATAGGTGGCGAGCCTAGTCCCATGTATCGGGCACGTAAATCGTAGTATATTGCTAGGTGGTATAACAGGAACGCTGCTGCCCATTCCTCATCACTGTTTTATCCTTAATCGCCTTGTATGATACCCACGGGACAGATGGGGGTGGTGACACTTGTATTCTGCTCTGCTGTCACCACATGGAATTGGCGAATAGTGTGTCTTAATTGCCTACCCCTTCGGGGATAAAATAGACGTGATTTATATACGTATGTATGTAATCGTACGTTTCCGTGACATGCCATCGTCGACAGATTGCCACCACGAATAAGTAGACGGTTAATTATGTGCATATTTACCGTAGCTGTAACGTTTAATCGTGGGGACATTAATCATATTTCGGGGCCCTCATTGAAATGATAAGGTTGACAGCCCACCGGTCGAACTATTTTACACAGTCGCTTATAGTTTTTGACGTAATTGGGTCACTAATTATTATGGGAAATACCCCTTGACAGGTAGTTGTAATATTTTTAGCAAGGCTCGACAATTAGTAGACGGTATGACGGAATCCATGTTTAATTGTACATAATACGATACAATTACATTATGTATAGGTAATCAGGGGGCCTAGACTAAGTAACATACCAACAAAGATAAGGAAGTTCGATAAAGCTAAATGTATGGGATTTGACGTAAGTCGTCGTGAAATCACGTGACGAAAATCAACTTCGTAAGTTCCTAGTTATGTTGGTAGCGCAAGCTAAGACGCTGTAGATACCAAAGTAATATGGCCGATTGTGACGAACTTCGACACGTTATCGTTACGAAACGATTGCCACTTGGCTACGGGCCCAGTTGTTTTTAAATTTCTTTTATCTCTTGATAAGGGCTCTTATATTCCGTACCATATCCATATCCGTATTTAAAACAAGGGTCTTAAATACGGATTTTTATGTAAAAAGTATTGATTAAAATAGCTTTCTGCCATTATTATTGTCTTAGCTACCATTAATTGTTATTTATTATTGTTGCGTGCACTGTTAAATTACTGTATTTAATATTCCTAAGCGTCAACTGAATAACAAATAAAACAAAAAAAAGTATCACTAAAAACTACTTCCTAAGCTCAGTAAAACCTAATAAATAAAATTAAGAACTTTAATACCGTGTTTAACGTACAAAAAATCTCCTAACACAATCAAGTTTGTAGGACCAAAACTCATTTTGAGTTTTTGTTAAACTTTATCCTCGTCTATTTACAGCATTCCTCTTCAAACCCTCGTCATTTTTATGTGAACATACTGTACCTATTGCGAATAATAAAGCTGTAGATTACTATTACATTTTTTTCTTTGCACAAAAATCGTCGTTTTTTCTCTAGTCATGTGTATGCTTTCGTGATTGATGGTGTTAGGCATGAATTAATTTTTTTTTACATGAATAATGAACATATTTTCAGAATAAATGTACAAACAAATCAAGTCTGTTTATATCGGAAGGTGTAGGTAGAGCTGTTTCAACACTCGTGTTTTGTTAACTATGTAAGATCCCATATTGAATAGATGACAAGCAGTTTGCCGATCGGGCACATCATTTCTGCTGCCCATTCTTAATCAATGTTTTATCCTTTAGTCGACTTATACGACACCCGCGGGAGTGATTGGGGTGGTGGCAATTGTCACTCGTCACCACATGGGAATATTATAATGCGCATATAATATATTTTATTATTAACTAATGAGGAGTGACAGAGGATCTAGGTGGCGCAGTGACATAGCGTGCCCCGCATTCGATTTCGTAAACCAAGCAATGTTCGCAAAAACCGATTATTGGATGGGCGGTACAAATATATTATCTCGAGTTCCTTTATGCTAGTTAAGCAATTGGTCCCTATATACGTCCATCCATAGCGAAGGCCTGTGCCTCAGAGGTAACTGTTTTTAGAGTACAGTGCTAAGTAACTACGATTACGTCACTCTCGAAATAAACGATAATCATAGAACTATTCGGAATTAGCAGGCTGGCACACACGTTATTTCTTCACTCCCAGACTCATGGAAGTAAGTCTACAACAGTATTACGATATAAATATAACAGTAACGGTCGCGTTAATTGCATACGATTTTGTATAAATATACACAGTCGGCTGATGACTTAGAAACTAGAGTGTTCCGAGTGCATTCTAATAGCTGCTTGTGAACGTTTACAAGAAATGCCAGTGGTACGCCATGAATTCGTAATGAGGTAAGCGCATTCTCGGAAAGCCACTTGTGTTTGACGTAAACTGTGGTTATTATGGGCCAATTTTCATTTTTCGAAATGTTCGAGAGGAATGTACTCAGATTTCAATGTCGACCAACAAATCACCAGGTTTAGTTGCGAATCGAAATGCTTTCCGATCTGAATCCGACATGCTTTCCTTCGGAAAACTAAGTTACAGCTATTATTTTTGATTTTTAATTCGGATGTAGATATGTTAGAAAAATTAGAACAAAAAAAAATTGTGGTTAGAAAAAGTTTTAAGCATCTTGGTTGGCCGAGTGGTATAGGCATCTGCACGGATTGCAGAGGACGTGGGTTCGATTGCCACATCAAGACGTATCAAGAATTTTCGAACTTTGGCTGACCACATAAATTTCTTTGTTTTGTTTGTTTTGTTTCAATTTAATTTTCCAATTGCAATACGATAATCGAACTCCTAGAGGCTTTTGTGTCATTAGGAAGAGGTTCTTAAATTTCTCACAGTACATTATTTTCAACTGCGCCGAATAGTCTGGAGTGGTCTAAGAACATTTAATTTTGAATTCGAGAAAATATCTTCGAAATTTGTTAGCAGCCGTCATCAGAAGAAAATTTTACTAAATTACCCTTAACGGCACTGTTATGTTAAAAAATCTATGACCGGTGGGGTGACAGAGCCAAGACTGCCCACTTAAGACGCTAGGTATATTTGTAATAATACCCTTACGCTACCTATACACAAAAGCATAACTATGCCGATGTGTGTGTATATTTCAAGTTTACATTGTTACTCAATTGACGTTCATCGGAACGACATTTCTAGAATATCTGCTTAATATAAAATTCAACCATAAAACTCAATAACACTACAGGAAAACTTGGAGTACTATTCCATGTTACCTACCCTGTTAATTATTTGTGGACGCTCTGAATACATGGGTTAGTAAGTTTTGGACATGAAAGCCCCTTTCCGAGAAATTCCCAGCATGTAACGATATAATGGAACGTGGCTTGTACAAGCTGATTCAAACGAGGGAAATCATAATGGGGGAAAAGGTGTTTGACATTACTAACCCTATAATATATTAATATGTAACTTAACTTATAGCTAACGCTTTAAGTTAAGTTACATATTACGACCTACATAAATTACACATTTATTTGTAATTCTCGGAAGCAGTGAGGAGCTCGACAGCGCGCTCGGCCTGCGATTTCGTAAACTAAGCACCGTTCGCTAAGGCCGGTCATTAGATGTGTGGCCAAATATATAATATCTCAAGTTCATCCATGCTACGGAGGCCCTTTAATGTGCCGCTGCTGGAACGCAGGCCTTCCCTATAGTTGAAAGAATATAGGGAGATTGGGCCATAATCCACCACGCTGTCCCAGAGTGGATTGGTGGATATGATCGATCGATTGCAGATGCAGCCAGGACTAATGGTTTAGCGTGCCTTCTAAATTACAAAGGAACTCAAGATAATATACTTTTGATCACCCATCCAATGACCGGCCTTAGCAAACTTGGCTTAGTTTACGCAATCGCCGGCCGAGCGCACTAAGCCACAGTCGCTGTCAAGGTCCTCCTCCATTTTGAAGTACTAGGCTAGATTTGACCACGATATAACTGTTTAATACAGTTGTTGAATCCTACATTCTGTGTAAAGGCTGTTATAATATTAAAATAGACAATAGATTAGTCGAAAATAGAACAGTGTATCGTGAACTCGTCGATTATAGTAGATATTTCAATCACAGAATTCAAGGTCAATAACTCGAAGTCAAGTTCGAGATTGGGGTAATGAGTAAGCTCCTTAAAAAATCAATCTAACCCTATCATATAGCCCAAAGTAAGTAGCATAAACACTTGTAATATGGATTATAGAGGTGGTCCAATTACATACATACATACAACTATATCCCCGAAGGGGTAGGCAGTGGTGAATTAACACCCACTTTTCGCCAATTATATTAGGTCCGCCGTGTGGTGACGGCAGAGTAGAATACAATTGTCACCACCCCAAATCTCTCCCATGGGGGTCGTACAAGGCGACTAAGGATAAATCAGTGATGAGGAATGGGCAGCAGCGTTCCTCTTATACCTACCACCTAGCAAAGTACTGCGACTTTTGTGCCCGATAAATGGCAATAGGCTCGCCACCTATTACATGGGACCTAGCATATTTGGCGAAACGCGGGTGCTAGTTCACCTCTGCCTACCCCTTCGGGGATATAGGCGTGATTTATGTATGTATGTATATTAGGTCCCATGTAAAAGGCGAGCCATTTATTGTACACGGAAATCGCAGTACATACATTGTTGTCTTAACTCTTAGTCGCCTTGTGCGACACCCGAGGGAGAGATGGGAGTGGTGACAATTGTATTCTGCTCTGCCATCACCACATGGCAAAGCAGGGCAATTATAATAATAATCGTATTTAAATATTTTTAATGTATTCTACATAAACAAAACCATGGCTGGAGAACAAATATCTGTGGTCATCACAAACATTTGCTCCGACCAGAATTCGAACCCAGGACCTCTTGGCCGATAACCATTCGACCAAACCGGCCGTCAAAAATGCCTTATTAATTATTTGTAGGTATTATTAATTCTAAAAGCCTTAATTCTAAAGTCGTCTGGAGACAGCAGACCAGGATACAATTGTCACCACCCCCATCTCCCCCGTGGGTGTCGTACAAGGCATCTAAGAGTAAACACAGGGATGAGAATACTGCGATTTATGTGCGCGATAGATGGCAATAGGCTCGCCGCATATTTCATGGGACTTAACTGGCGAAAAGGGATAATTCTTTCACCTCTGCCTCCCGCTTCGGGGATATAAGTAAGTAATGTATGAATGAATGTAATTCTAAAGTGCCGCTACTAGAATGTATGATGGATGAATCCATAATTTACTACAAATGTCACCACCCCAAATCTTCGCCGTGTGGTGACGGCAGAGTAGAATACAATTGTCACCACCCCAAATCTCTCCCGTGGGTGTCGTACAAGGCGACTAAGGATAAATCAGTGATGAGGAATGGGCAGCAGCGTTCCTCTTATGCCACCTAGCTATAGCAATGTACTGCTACTTTTGTGCCCGGTAAATGGCAATAGGCTCGCCACCTATTTTACGTGGGACCTAACATAATTGGCGAAACGTGGGTGCTAGTTCACCTCTGCCTACCCCTTCGGGGATATAGGCGTGATTTATGTATGTATGTATGATTTACTAATAATAATACTCACATGTAAGGGGTTTCCATAAAGGTAGTCTGATAACTTAATGCAACCGTTTGACGCAAAAACTTATCTAATTTAGACTCGTCCGTCAAAGCGCCGCATCGCTCCACATCGTCGCAAACAACTTTGGGGCTTTCAGTTGCAAATTACGTGTTGCAACCGAACGTAATTAAGCGCGGCGCGGAGCGACATCTGTTGATTCTCAGTTATCGTTTCCATTAACTGATTGAGTGCTGTGAAAACCAAGATAGCATGTGTAAGGAAAGGGATTGAAGATGGCGTCGCTTAGGGGAAGATCGGACAGCTTAGATGGCAAGTCGGCCATAATTGAACTCGGCCATTACTGAACTCGACCAACACTGAACTCGTCTATAAATTAAATCGGCCGTTACTGAACTCGGAACCATAATTCAGTCTCATTTTAGTGGGCAACTCCTTTCCGCTTAGTTGGCGACTGGGCTATTGACCATCCTAAGTCTACTTCTACAACACCCTGGGGTGATTCAAGTCGGTATTTAAAATTACTTTTAAACTTAATATTTTCAACCTATTTGCTGTTGAAAGCGCCAAGTGGTGTTTGTCTTTCATCCCCTATATCTAAAGTGACGGAAGTTCTGGGTAATTTGTCACAGTGTAAGAAATCTTTGTGGATTTCACTGAGGCCTCAGTATAAAAATAAAAACAGATCTTATTAAATAAATAAAAGTAACATTAGAAAGTGTTCACCACCAAAGGTTTTAATCAAATGAATCAGTTTCCAAGCTTAGGTTTGTATTAAGTATTTCTCCATCCCGCCGTAGGTTCGGACTTATATCAAATACCATCCATTATGTATGACGGGGTGATTTACTAGCCGTGTCTACCAAACCGCCCTCCCGTAATCGATATGCAATCGGAATGGATTTAACTGACTCCACGTTTGGTTCACGATTTGTTTTTCTGTGGTTAAAGCTATGAGCTTACACTACGGAGTTTCGGTAGTATATAATAATTACTTACACTCGGTCCTTCAACATTCGAGCTAGTAACTATAGCGGTTGTGTTTTAGAACCATCTAAGGTGACAGATAACATATAAATTATCTGCCCGTTTATTTATCAACGAACGGGTAGGCAGAGGTGTATTAACATTCACGTTTCCCTAATTTTGTTAGGTTAGGTTAGTATGCCGCGTGGTGACGGCAGAGTAGAATACAATTGTCACCACCCCAAATCTTTCCCGTGGGTGTCGTACAAGGCGACTAAGGATAAATCTGAATACGATTAGGAATGGGCAGCAGTGTTCCTCTTATACCACCTAGGCTAGCAATGTACTGCGACTTTTGTGCCCGATAAATGGCAATAGGCTCGCCACCTATTACATGGGACTTGACATATTTGGCGAAACGTGGGTGCTAGTTCACCTCTGCCTACCCCTTCGGGGATATAGGCGTGATTTATGTATGTATGTAGGTTAGTATGTGTAAGCCCTGTGGTGACGGCAGGGTGGAATACAATTGTCACCATCCCAAATCTCAACCGTGGGTGTCGTACAAGGCGACTAAGGATAAAACAGTGATGAGGAATGGGCAGCAGCGTTCCTCTTGTACCACCTAGCAATGCACAGCGACTTTTATGTCAGATAAATGGCAATAGACTCGCCACCTATTACATGAACCTTACATAATTGGCGAAACGTAGGTGCAAATGCACCTCTACCTACCCCTTCGGGGATATAGGCGTGATTTATGTATGTATTATGTACTATATTATTAGATTAGAGTGAGCCGGACCAAAACAGAATATATGTTATGTGATTTTGGTGGTGACTCTGGTCCAATACCCATTAATCTAGCCGGAATGCCTTTGCCAGTCTGTTCCAATTTTCGGTACCTAGGTTCATTTGTGCAAGCAGATGGAGAGATTGATCGGGAAATTACAAACCGGATCAACGCAGGTTGGACGAAATGGCGACAGGTTACAGCAACTACATGCGACCCAAGAATGCCACTGAAACTAAAAGGAAAGATCTATAAGTTTGTTATAAGACCTGTCGTTATGTATGGATCGGAATGTTGGGCTGTGAAAAAGACGGATGAAAGAAAATTGCATGCGGCAGAGATGAGAATGTTGAGATGGATGTGCGGAGTGACAAAAATGGACAAAATACGGAATGAGTACATAAGAGGGAGTCTGAAAGTGGCGCCAGTAACAGAGAAGATGAAAGGGAGCCGTTTAGCTTGGTATGGACATGTTATGCGACGTGATGCTATGAATGCAAGTAAGAAAGTTATGGACATGAATGTTGATGGATGTAGAAGTAGAGGAAGACCACTGAAAAGATGGATGGATTGTGTGAGGTGTGATATGAAGGTGATGGATGTGAATGAGGAGATGACGAGTGACAGAAGAGAATGGAAAAAGAGGACATACTGCGCCGACCTCAAATAAGATGGGATAAGGGCAGGGATATTATGTACTATATTAGGTTATAATTTAGAACCGTCTAAGGTGGCAAATAATAAAGTCTTTATAACGCATATCAATAACTTAACAGATACAACACAAAATTGCATTCTTGCAACAGTGAGTCCTATCGGCACAAGTTTAAGACACACAATGTTACTAAGTAGTTTTGGTATTGCGTCTCTTTTGTATTAAATGCGATCAAGACCTTGAAAAGAAATCAATCGGAATGAATCCTATCACTATCGCTACAAGGTCGCGATCTCGCCAATGCATTGTTCAAAGACACGCACAACACATCGCGGGTCGCCCTAACGACCCCAGATATCTACGGCATAGTATCTTTTATTGCTTGAAAGCTCAATATGTTACGTTTTATTTACTGCGGGTGATAAATTTAGTTTTATGACTGTCTTATTTCCAGAGGAATACAGGCGAATGCGTTGCTAGCCGTCCGATTTGATGGAATGGTCCTTTCTCTACGAAAAGCTTGAATGTAGTAATTTGTTACGGATAGTAGTTTGTTACATCCACCCGTGTAATGAGGGCAGAGCAGAATACAATGGCTACCATTTAACAGCCTCCGGGGTCTAGTGAATCGCCCACCGGTATTAAGACCCAGAGATCCCAGGTTCGATCCCAGGGGGTACAAATTTGTACTCTGTTTTATTTTTATTTTATTTATTTACTAAGGCACATCAACAATGTCAGCACACAGCATTATACAAGAACAGTCGCATAAGACGAAAATTTAGGGTTGACATCTATAACCGATATGCACAACGTTAATTAAAACACAAAATAAACAGTTAGTTACATCTGTTTGGTTGGTGATAGGACTTTTAACAATTCCGCCCGGCTAGCTACCACCATCATATCAAAATCTGTCGCCATAATAATAATGTTCACAGCATTATTGTGTTCCGACAATTGTAATAAGATAACCAGCCCCTCTGTGGTTGAAGGTTCCAGGTGAAGCTCGATTCCATCTTTGGCCCTTGTCACTTACCAATAGGTGAGATGAAGGGTAATAGTTTTCTTGTCTCACATAAAAAAACACCTCCATTGTTTTCACCGATCTCCCATGGGATGTCGTACAAGTAGACTAAGGTTTAAAACTGTGATGTGAGAATAGACATACTTACTCAGAAATATAAATTACGCCTAGATCCCCCCAAGGAGTAGGCAGAGGTGCAATTAAACACCCACTTTTCGCCAATTACGTTAGGTCCCATGTATAAAATAGATCCCAGTATATTGCTAGGTGTAAGAGGACTGCTGATGCCCATTACTCATTGCTGTCTTTACCCATAGTCGCCTTGTACGACGCCCACGGGAGACATGAGGTGGTGACAAATATATTCTGCTCTGCCGTCACCACACAGTATGCTATGAATAGAACTATGAATAGACGATATACTAAATATGGAATATTCTATTCAAAAATCATTTTTAGCGCACATTTGAGTACTTATAGCCCGCCTAGGGTCAGGCTGCCCTATTTGTACCGAGAGCGTCGAGGGACGCCGATATGATTTGTTCCCACAACCAACGATAAATATTTGGGATTGGTCCCAATTTGTGTCGGCACGAATAGAGACACGCAGTCCCGTGAAATATTCATTCGCAATACGTCCAATAAAATGTGGGCGGACGGATTGAATGCGAAAGCTACAGATACGTAGGACGGGAATCTAGCAGTTTACATCGGAACTTCGTCTGTGTACTGTGTACTGACAATAAAACGAATGCAGTACACTCGTCGTACAGTCAACTATTTGCACTAGGATTGAATTCAATGTTGGAATTATTTTCCTTCTAAATAATACTGTAGGATATTACTGCATAGCGAATAGATTAAGAGCTATTTCCCTGACTGCCATAAGTAAATATAAATAAAATAAAAATAGTTCTTACCCTTACACCTAGCGTTAGCTTAGGCATTAGTGTAATAGATAGTAGATGACAGGCAAATTTCAATAATGTTTATATCTAATGAGCAGTGTGGTGACGGCAAAACAGAATTAAATTCTCACCATTCCCATCTCCCACACAGGTGTCGTACAAGGTGTCTAAGAGTTGAGACAGCGTAATGAGTTTAGTAATGAGCAGCAGCGTTACTCTTATGCCACCTAGCAATGTCCGATTTCCGTGACTGATAAATGGCTAGCCTGGGACCTAACCTAATTGGCGAAACTTGGGTATTTACACCAATGCCTACCTCTTCGGGGATTTAGGCGTGATTTATGTACCTATATTATAAAGCGGGCCGCAATTTGTTATGCGATACAAAATAATAAAACCTGGGCTAATTTAGAAGCCCTGACTTTATTCTTTTATGTAATACATCACTTCTGAAGCGAACAGGCTTCAGAAGTGTGATGTATTACAAAAAAAAAAACAAGCAAACATTTTGGGCTCCAATCGAAAACAGCCAAAGCAAAAATTATCACGTCCAGATACCGCTTGAGCGTGAACTCATAAAAACAATGAAAACATAGATTTACATTTTATTGGAATCTACTAGAATCTGCATAACAAACGAGCCATCAATCGAATTCAAAACAGGGCGAATTCAAAAAATTTAATATAGCTGCAATAACACAAAATCGGGTTTGATTTTAAAAATGCTTAGGTTTATTTGTTAGAATCGATAGTGAATTCAACCATCATCACCATAACCCACCACGCTGGCATAGGGTGGATTAGTTAGTATTGATACTTGCAGAAGCAGCCGACTGCTCAACGTGCCTAATATCTATTCGATTTTAATTTTAACATTATATAAATGTTATAAAAATTAGTACAAAGATTTTGGTGGTTAGAAAAAGAATTTCGAAAAAAAGACTAATTTTTCTAACATTTGTATAATGTTAAAATTAAAATCGAATAGTTTTTAAAGCAAACCCAAGCTTAAGCGAACGCACGGTATTTGTAAAAATATCTGCTTTGGAATTTTTGACATTTATTTCTACATTGCGAGGGTACCCCGTTGGCTTACAACGTGAAATGTAAAGGTTAGAAGAATTTCGGCAAGATAATTAGTGTCTTGGGTGGTCGAGCGGTCAGGCACCTGCCCGGATAGCAGCGGACGCGGGTTCGATTCCCGCTTCAATGATCGTGACGGGAATCGAAATTTTTCGAAATTATTTTTCTAACTACCAAAATCTTTGTGCCTAATATATTTTATAAAAGAGTCCACTAATTTAAAATTTACAAAAAATAAACTAAATAAAAAGCCATGAGTAATTAAGGCAGCAACGTTTCTCTATTACCATCTAGCAATAAATATTACCCATGTAATTTTGGTCCCATGACCAAACATAATTGGCGAAACGTCGGTGAAGATTCACCTCCAAGGGGATAAATGACGTGGTTAATTTTGTATGTATTTAAAAAGTTAAATTTTTTGCCTCATTATGCAAATGAACCAAACAAACATAACGCTATAGATGCAGTAAGACAATAACTCGACGAAGGATTGGCTCCGTTCTGAGTACAATTTGCATATAATAAATAATAGCGCTGTGACTCTAGACTTAATGCGGGCAGGCTGCCCGTCGCCGCGTCCGGTGTACTTCCAACTTTTTAAATTGAAGAAAATAAATTAAAAGTTCTCCGTGTAAAACAGCAAATTAGGGAAGAGTTTTATAATTATTGACAATTGTATTATGCTCTGTGATGCCAAACGGCAAATGTGCGATGCTTGGACAAGTTAAAAAATACACAGTACGAGGAGCTCGATGGTGAAGTGGCTTAGCTCGGTCTGCGATTGCGTAAACTAAGGAACGTTCGTTTGGGCGGGTCATTGGATGGGTGACCATAAAATTTTATCGCGAGTTCTTCCACGCCTCTGGAGGCACGTTAAGTATACTACACTAAAAATATGTACTTTCACCTGTAACATAGAGTTATCTTTCTCGTAGTACGATACATCGTAGCCGCTCTGTCTTACTACGTTTGTCTAATAAATTGTAGCTGCTACGGACTACGCAGCTACTCGTCCGTACGTACGAACGTAGCGTTTGTAGCAAAAGTTTTATATTTGGGCCTTGGTCTATGTTATAATATAGTCTGCTGTGTAACTACAATGTTAGAAACCTTAAAAAAAAAAACATTTAATCACCTCAATAATCACAGGTATAATAACGCTCATTTAAGGCATGAGAGATGCAACTGAAAAAACTTAGAAACGTTACGTATTTTAAATTTATGTCGATAAGACCTGCTTTTGAAAGAATGCAATTTTGAGTTCGGTCTCTTTTCTATTTAAGAAATTAAGAATACTGTTGCCCATTAGTCATTGCTGTCTTTTATTATAATTAATTACATAACAAAAATAATTCTCTAGATAGCATTCATATATAAATAAGTAAATACATTAATTGTATAAATATAACAAAAATTATTTGGTACCTACTTGGACATTCACAAAATCAGAGTGCAGTCTGTTTTTTAATAACTGGCTTATTTGGTAAATAAATATTTCTTACGCTCACACCTATCATCAAGCCCAAAGTAAGTAGCTTAAGCACTTGTGTTATGGATACTAGATGACGGACAAATTTTAATATTCAAATAATAATTTTAAATAAATTTAAATAAACATAAAACAGAAAGACTCGGGAACAAATTTATTTCGTCCCTGTCACCACGTCGTCTTTATACGTATACTTTACTAATCCCAAAATAACGTTTCCGTCCCGTATTTTTATACTCCTTGAAACGTTACACTAATGACATTGCCAAGAGTACATTCACTTGTTTCCTTTTTAAGTAGAAGGAAATGAAAAACAATGTAAAAACCAGGAGGGTAAGTAGCTTTATAACGACTTCCCGGCATTCACTCGGTTACAAGCCGCCCGGGTGACCGCAACAATTATATTTCTGTTTTTAGCGTTCCGTACGCAAAGGGAAAAACGGGACCCTGTTACTAAGACTCCGCTGTCCGTCCGTCCGTCTGGCACCAGTCTGTATCTCATGAACCGTGATAGTTAAACAGTTGAAATTTTTATTGCTGGCGTATTTCTATTACCGCTATAACAACAACTACTAATAAACAGAATAAAATAAATATTTAAGGGGGCTCCCATACAACAAACGCGATTTTGTACGGAACCCTTCTTGAGCGAATCCGACTCGAACTTGGCCGCTTTTTTATGAATAGAATCTCTTACTTCTCTATTATTAAGAGTAGCGGTACTTTCATAAACTTCAGACTAATTTTCTTCATTCTCATTTTCAAATTACTAACAAGTTACTAACTTGGTAGACTATTAAACTATAAATAAATATCTTATCAAACCTGTAGAAACAACTTTTATTGTTCAGTTAAACGATTTTCTTTTAAAAAGAGCTCGTTACTGCTGTTATTTGCGCTTAGCCAGCTACTGAGCAATGTTTCCTAAGGTTTTTTATTGAATGGGTGACCTCTTTTAAAAATCATAGAAAGTCCACTAAAATATATCATAAGGACCTAAGTTTTATCTAAAATAACTATGCAGCTTAATAGTCGTATAATAGAAATGGTGAAATAAACACACAAAGCGAAACCAGATCTCAGTAAATAATACATACAACATTCTTCTGAACCCGTCAACTTCGTTCAAGCCATCAAGAGTAATCACTCAAACTCAGCAGAATTACGAAAGTTGCGCCATAAAAGATATAGAAAGGCAATCACGAACTTAATTAAATCAACAGTCAAGGCTGTATAACGAAAGCAACGCGAATACGGCCAAAGTCATCAACACCATATTGGAGTATAACTACTTTTAGGGACTTTACAAATGCCTTTTTTTTATATGTTTTGAATTTTCTAAATGCCGTGTGGTGACGGCAGAGCAGAATACAAGTGCCCAATGTTTCAATTTTAAGACAAAATTTGTACGTCTGTTTTCGTATAGTTTGTCTAAAAATTAATTATGGTTACTTATTATTTGGGCAGCTTACTTGTTAAGATTAAAAATTAGATAACAATAAAGAACGACCTTTTATTTCATCACTGGTGACATAATAATGAATAGTTTATCAGTGTGATGTTAATAATGTTTGCTACGAGGTTTAAATGTGTAATAATTCTTTGGATTGTTGTCTTTATGGGTGGTTACTAAGTTTTATTACTTCCCCTCAAAAGTTATAGTCGGGAGAATAATTTGTCTCTTCCTGACATGGCCAGACGTAAGTGTCTCTATTCAAGAGTAAATTAACCCAAAAGCAGACACCCACATAAGTAAGGGTAATTACCCTATTTGATATAGTCACAATCACTACCGCAACTAATAAACAATATCTAGTGACGTTGCGTGTTCTTATCGATAGATGACTGTGATCACAAATTAGAAATAAACATTAAGCAAATGTAATTTTTTCGAGGTTAATAATAAATTATGTGGTCGGTTTCAAATAAAATCAAGAAGATATAGAAAAAGCTATAACTGTCTGTGTGAAAATACATATTATACAAACATTTAAAAAAAATTAGTCAATAAAATCAATTGTTGGGTAGCTATCCCTAATTTGATATTTTCTAGATGTTGCACTAAGAAAGTGCCGTGTGGTGACGGCAGAGTAGAATACAATTGTCACCACCTCAAATCTCTCCCGTAAGTGTCCTACAAGGCGACGAAGGATAAATAAATGATGAGGAATGGGCAGCAGCGTTCCTCTTATACCACCTAGCAATGTACTGCTATTTTTGTGCCCGATAAATGGCAATAGGCTAGCCACCTATTACATGGGACCTAACATAATTGGCGAAACGTTCACCTCTGCCTACGCCTTCGGGGATATAGGCGTGATTTATGTATGTATGTATGTATGCACTAAGAATGTTGTTGTTAAAGTCCGCATATTACAAAAAATTGTAATAACTATTTTGCCATATCACTCATTTGGTGCAACATTGACGTAATTGTACAATTTTGTGTTTTCACAGGAGTAGGAAATGAAGATTAAATAAATCTTCCTTTTTAAATTAACTTTATCATATCTGTTTTATAATGTAAATTCGCGATTGTTGCACCAAACGATCGTATTATAATATTACATACTTGTCCTTTATCGGCGTTTGTCTGCACAACTTCCTGCGAAAGCAAACTTGTAGCCATCCAATCTTCGTAAGGCCTAGTTTGAAATGTCATAGCTGAATGTGATTGATAGACAAGCAAAAACAGGCTTACAAATAGAAAACAAATTTCGATTACTATCCTAATATTAAAGAGTGTCTAAACAAAACGTAATGGACCTGTACATTAACACGCTGACCTAAAATGGTGAGTGGTAAAGATCAATATCTAGTCCGAGCGTTTAGGCAAAGTTGTATTTACCAATCATGAAAATGGAATAACATATTGAACATATTAAACAGATAATCATTACCAATCTGACGACCTTGTCAGCGGGCGCTATGCCGTAAGCATCAACATTTTTTGTTATATTATTTTAAAGTTTTTAGTTTGCGTAGGACTGAACACGTAAATTGTGTTCAGTCCACCTACCCTAGCCCGTAAGCTTCTTAACATTGCGTTATATTGTGTTTTAATAGTAGATTATGTCACAAGGGAATAAAGCAGTGTCTTATGTAACGTCAAGAATAGAGTCCTGAATGGAGCGAGGGATTCAAGCGCACCCAAGATATAAGACTACTTTTTCCCAAAGAATATAGTCTGCTTTTCGTACCAACTGCGAGTAAATAAAAACAATTTTGATAAAATTTTATTATTTATTCAATATTTAATTTGTTTAATCAAAAGTATAGGTTTACATTGGAAACATTGGTCCAATTATTAATACTCAGGGTTGTTTTAATTAGGAACATTTAAAATTGCTTAGTACATACAGCCACGTCTTAGTATTGTAATTGGTATTTAAAAAGTAATCAAAAAATTAAACTTCTTATCTTCATAATAAATATTATAGTCACGAAACTTTTCTATTTTGAAAAAAGTTACAACATGAAAGACTTGGCTGAATGGGCTTGATTCCATATTTTTCCACTTAAATTAAAAACCCCTGAAACTTGTAAACAAACAACATGACGATGGCGGCACTAATTTTTTTGTTATTTTGTTACATTTTAGTGACTCCACGGATTTTGAACATATATGTTGTCAATTCAAGATCATAAGTTTTCTTCGTTTAACAATTTAAGACAGGTTTCAATCAATATTAAATGTGTTATGTTGGTGTTCCAAATTCAAATTACTTTATTTCCCTAGGGAAATAATGAAATTCAGTACAACATTATATCCCTGTTTTGTACAGGCCTAGCATGACTAACTTTAAGTTGAGGTTACCTGACCCAGAATACGTCATTTTTGAGCTGGTGGGACGAAAAATATATTAATATCCACCGCGACAAACACGTGACAATATAACAACTTAATTTGGATTGCTTCCTCGCGCGGTATCTTTTCTACAACATGGGACTTAATGGATAATAAGAAGTAATTATAAATATACCTGATATCATCGATACATTTGCTACTCATCTCTAATAAGAGTAAATTGCCCATATCAAAACCAGCTATTAATGTAATCTAATTGCTTCGATATCGTAAACTACAGATGATGAAGTAGACACAGAGTTCGTCAAGTCATCATTCCAAATATAATGTATTAATTGTGATTAGGAAAAGCCCTTTATATGGGAACCAAACTAATCTGAGTGAACTCATTTCGTACTCATTCATTTCTAGGCGTTAATAGACTTCCGGGATGATTATGTATGCATGACTTTTTATTTATTAATTCATTAGAACAAGATCCTTAGGGTAAATTAAGGTGTAGTAGAACATAAAATGGGGTATAAGGGTGGAACAACAGCTAATGGGACTATGCTGCTGAGGAATGTTGCTGTGAGGCATAACCTCACAGCATTTATCTTATGCCGTGTGGTGACGGCAGAGTAGAATACAATTGTCACCACCCCCATCTCTCCCGTGGGTGTCGTACAAGGCGACTAAGGGTTAAGACAGCAATGAGTAATGGGTAGCAGCATCGCTCGTGTACCATCTAGCAATATACTGCGATTGATATGCCCTATAGATGGCAATAGGCTCGCCACCTTTTACATGGGACCTAATATAATTGGCGATAAGTGGGTGTTAATTCACCTCTGCCTACACATGGATATAGGCGTGATTTATGTATGTATGTATGTATTTATCTTATACCACCTAACAATAAACTGCGATTTATGTGCCCGATAGATGGCAATAGGCTCGCCTCCTATTACATGGGACCTAACTTAATTGGCGAAACGTGGGTGTTTAATCACTTCTGCTTACTCCTTTGGGGATACACAGGCGTTATTTATGAATGTATGTTTCGTTTAAATATGAAGGCATATTTAAATTAAAGGTAAGCCCCCGAATACAGAAACGCTACTCAAATTTTGAGCATTGCTTATAAATTTAGAATTTGTATGAAAAACTTCAATTTTGACAACACTTCAATGCTATGCAGGACTCAAACTTTGAGTAGCGTTTCTGTATTCGGGTGTAAGAGTCGTAGGTGCAAACAGCCATAAAATTGACAAGCAAGTCGAGTTTGCTCTAGTGTAAACTACGCACGTTCTGTTGTCAAAGCCTACGTAAAAAGATTCACAAACAAACGAATACCGTCCACCTAACACAAGTAAACTCTAAATAGTGCACCGGACCCCTAATCGGCAGCTTTAACGTGAAGGGAATAGGGTTCAAATTCAATGTCTGATAGGACATTTACTACGTCGGTTGTCTGTGTTGTACAGGGCTGGTTTTAATCAAGGCTGGTGACAAGTCTGTGTGGGCGTGTGTACACTGTCATCTGGCTCAAGACAGCGTAGCTGCTTCTAGCCTTTATTTACTCGGCGAACACAAGGTGTAAGGAGTGCATTTTTGTATTTTATTTCATCTTTATTATTAGGCAAAACAACAATGATCACATTCGGTCTTACTAATAAACATGGTTTAAGTGGTTTGCCTCTTTTCTTCGTATGCAATATCATGTTTGTCAGACGAAGACATGACTTACATGACTTACAATGGGCCTTATAAGAAGGCTCAAAGTCACTCAAAGGGCAATGGAGAGGGCTATGCTCGGTGCTTCCCTGCGTGATCATATCAGAAATGATGAGATCCGCAGGAGAACTAAGGTCACCGACATTCGAAGAATTGCGGACCTTAAGTGGTAGTGGGCAGGGCACATTGCCAGGAGGACTGACGGCCGTTGGGCCGGAAAGGTCCTCGAATGGCGGCCACGCACCGGGAGACGCAGCGTTGGAAGGCCTGGTGAAGGTCGCGGGACGCCGCTGGATGCGGGCAGCGCAGGACCGACCGGTTTGGAGACCCTTGGGGGAGGCCTATGCCCAACAGTGGGCATAGGCCTCCCCCAACAAACAATAACATGTTTATTACCAGGGGGCCTACCGCCTAACTCGATTGCTAAAGCAAAAGGGCGTAAATCGCAGTATATTTCTAGCTGTTATAATAGTAATGCTGCTGTCCATAACTCATCACTGTCTTTACCCTTAGTCGCCGTGTACGACACTTGCGAGAGAGATGGGGGTGGTGGAAATTGTATTCTGCTCTGCCGTCACCACACGGCTATTCATTAATTTAGGCACAACATAACCACCACACCATAACCCACTCATTCAACGCATATATAATAAAATACCGTCTCGCTTTAAAGATTTGCCCTTAAACCGATTTAAAACATTATTACGTAGATGGTTGTTGGAACACACATTTTATTCAATTGACGAGTTTATGAAACAAAAAGAATGACTGTGGTTGATGCATTGATCTCAAGTGTTCATAACGCACAAGACATATAAAAATGGTTTTCTTTATTGATCTTAATTAAATTTGACATTTAATATTATTTCTTAATATTTGCATGCTATTCGAAATGGCTAAATAGGCTTAAGCACATGAAAAGATGAACAACTAATCTAATGCAAACTATGTACCCTATTTATAGCAATTAAAGCATTTCATTTCATTTCATTGCTACCATAAACGTCTTGACTTAAGTAAACTAAATAAATATAATAATTTCTTTTATTTTCAAAGGAGTGTCAGAATGTACTAAGAACAGCAAAGCAGACGTTACATTAATATCATTCCGAATTAATGAGTGACCCAAATTAATACAAGCTTTCGCACTGAGACCCAAATCTCGACCTGCTTCGTACAACGTACAAGGTAATCTCCAGTAGATTGACACCGGTCGACATGTGCCCCACACTAATATGTAAATGAGTCCAATCCATTTCAGTTATCGGATAAAATCGGAACGTGTTAGTTGAGTTTGAACGGTAGAATAATGCTGACAGCTTTATACAGATTCTTATCAATACACTGGTCACTAACAATAACCTGAATATTGTTTAACTAACTGCCGCACTCAGAGACTTTAATGAGTACCTAATATCAAAAAAATTCAATTAAATCTAGACCATAGACCCGGCAAGAACAGCGACAAGTTTTGAATTGTCATTTTTTGACATTAAGTACTCATTATCGTTATTTGACGTCTCTGAGTGCGGCATTAAGAGCCAGTTTTTTGATGCATAGTTAACTCAACCAATTGTTAAAAATTGTTAATAATCTTTAAATGCCGGACTGAAATTTAACCATTAACCACTAAAATTGTTACTCATGGCTAAATATTAGTATCATGTTCCAAAACACCGGCCCTAAGGGCCGGGTTATGTATGTATGATTTATGTATGTATGTTGTGTTAACAAAGATACTTCACTGACACATTTTTACTCATCCTAGATAGTTACTAAAATGACCAATGAAAGCTTGTGGTAAGTCTGGGTCAATCAAATAAATATTACTTCTGTATGTGATTCACCACGCGGATTCAATACGGATTATTGGGATTTCGGAGTATGGGGTAAAATTTTATCTATATTATGTCACAGGTACGATGAACTAGCAGATACGATGTTGTAATGGCTCCCTGGACAAAATTCTCACAGCAAGCCGAAATAAGGGTCGAGCTTAATCAACTGCCCCTTTGAGACTTATCTCATTATAAATCTTTAGCTTGCCACATTCGATAGACACTTACGGTGTATCTAGTCCTTGCCTTTACTACAATAGGAATAAATGATCTCAAAAATCGTGAGGAGCTCTATTTTAAATTGTAAGGGACTTATAAAAGCTCTATTAAGGATTGTAGTGACGACTAAAAAGGCTTGTTTTTGTTTTGAATGTCTATGCAGCTTTCGAACCTTGGGCAAGCTAACCTCATTGTAACCGCTAGGTTAACTCATCATAAACCTCTTCTGCTCCCAGTTAGTGATCCTTCGGCTTCCCTACATGTAAGCGCACACTGGAGGTAACAATGCCGTTGTATCCTTAAGCGTGCCGAGGCGTCCTTAGACATGCCAAGGCGTTCTTAGGTCTTATCTTGACGCGGTATCTCTCGGTATCCTGAAGACTGCCAAAGCGTTTCGAGGGATGCCGAGGCGTTCCGAAGACTGATGACTCGGCATGCCTAAGCATCCCAAAGCATTGTTTTTGCACTTACGATCTTCAATATAGAACTTTCAACTTTATTTTCATGCACTTTAGTTATATTTTACCCTGCCATGCCGTGCCGCCAATCTGCGCCGGCCCTTAGAGTATTTTATCAAAAAAATTTGAAGCCTTTCATATTCTACGACCGCTTTGGTCGTTTCCCGGTGTCCTACATAAGCGATCCCTGCTATTAAACGAACGGCTTACATCCGCTTGTCGTAAGTTCTTGCCATTCTGAGGCTGGCCTGGTAAATGTACAAGTTTTTGGACACTCAGTCACTTACAGTAGATTACTTTAAAAGGGCGTAAGGGGCGGTCAAAATTATTTTATTTTTTATTTCGAAAAAACATACATACATAAATCACGTCAATTCCTCCTCGAAGGCTATGCAAAGGTGAATTAAAACCTACGTTTCGACAATTATGGCAGGTCCCAAGTAATAAGAGGCGACCCTATTGCCATCTAACGGGCAGGTAAATAACAATATATTGCTACTTGAAGCTACAAGCGAAGTTATGGGTTGATATTATGGTTTAAAAGGTCATTTACGGCTTAGTATGGCACCAAATCCAATAACTTAACAATATTTGACCCTTTTGTCAGCTCCACAACGTTATTACTTCAAAAATCGTCCATGTATCGGTACAATACCAAGTGCATAGCAGGTTTATCGGACTATTTAAATAACCAGTGGGTTGCTTCGGAACTTCAGACAAGTTCCACTAAATTCGGTCTCGATCCAGCTATCTTCATAACTCTGCAAGTCGGACGCGTAAGAGCATGGAATTTATTACTCAAGTACAGAGCATTAAGTTTGAAACTTACCCAAGTTAGAGCAACATCTGGTGGGCGATGTGTTGCTGCATGCCCGTCTGCGGTCTAGGCCCTCTACGCCTGGGGTATCACCGTTGCATTGAATATTAAATCCATTTTATCCATATTCAGCAAATTAACAAAGTAATGTTATTCGTGTAAGCCGTGCGGTGACGGCAGAGTAGAATACAAATTGTCACCACCGAAAATCTCTCCCGTGGGTGTCGTACAAGGCGACTAAGGATAAATCAGTGATGAGAATATAGTGCCCGATAAATGGCAATAGGCTCGCCACCTATTACATGGGACCTGACATAGCTTGCGAAACGTGGGTGCTAGTTCACCTCTGCCTACCCCTTCGGGGATATAGGCGTGATTTATGTATGTATGTTACTCGGGATATAATTTTGATGGCGTCTGACCGATATGAATGGAAGAGGAAACATTCTGCGCCGACTTCAATCGCTCAGTGGCTATCTTTCGAGGAGTCTCTTAGCTACCAGAAAGCCAATAATTCTGGTTGTGGTAATGATGGCTTTGCCAGGGGCAAGAAGTGTAACGCGACTTGGTGGTGTTATTTAAGTCTGTGTATTAAAGATACAAATGTGGGCCTATATAGTAATATGGTGCGTGTCTAAAGTTAACTTACAAATGTGATGAATCTTACTACGTGTATTAATGTAGGACATACTGTGATGTCGCCACAATGGCCATATCAGGTAAGTTTCTATTGGATATCTTTATTTATTTTATTATTTTGAATCTTTTATCACCTGCATTTCAATGTCCTGACTGCTGGGGCACAGGTCTTCCCTATGGATGGCATGGATAGCATCACGGATCAAGGTGGGCAAAGTGAGAAGGGTGGCGTAGGTAAATGAGTTGGCATGATTTTGAAGGGGCCTCGCAAACGTACACTTGAGTCACAAGCTCCTGCCTTCCCTCTTTGCACCATTTTGGAACCGACATTCGTACGGTAAATGCACCCATCCACACAATGATAGGCGTTAGCCAGAATGGCTCAATTTATGCAAAAGCAGACCTAGCCGCAGCGCCGTGTAGTGACGGCAGAGCAGAATACAATTGTCACCACTCCAAATCTCTCCTGCGGATGTCGTACAAGGTGACTGGGTTGAAACAGTGATGAGGAATGGGCAGCAGCGTTCCTTATACCACCTAACAACGTACTGCGTTTTTCGTGTCCGATAAATGGCAATAGGCTCGGAATGGGACATAACATAATTGATGAAACGTGGGACTAATTCACCTCTGCCTATACAATAGATATAGGCGTGATTTATGTATGTATGTATGAAGGATGAGCGCGCCTAATGACTGCGCCATTGAGCTGGCTCCGTTATTAAAATCTTAGACACATTATAATAATAAAAACTTTCCAACGTCGCAGAACATAAATTAAAAAAAAAACGCTCACATTGTCATCGCAAAACTGCAAGATGACAACAAAAGGCAAGAAGATAAAATTAAAACGAATGCCTTCTACGAGGAACGTCCACAACAAAACCGAACATAAAAATTATGATGCATGCAAAGGCTGGAATTACGCAAATCTAGCCTCTAGTGGTATCGTCGCAGAGTCGTTTATGGCTAACCTTTATACAAGAACGGAATATATTGTGCATTTTGAATCATAAATATTAGTGATGTTAAAATTAACTTTTATCTTTCCTTCTTTTTTGTGGTTGTTAAAAGATTTTGTAAAAAGTAAAAGAATTGGGAATGATCAGGGCCTCGACGGCGGAATACATACTACGATCTGCCCCATCATCATCGTAATTGCTGCCAATAGACACTCACTGTTGGGCATAGGCCTCCCCCAAGGATCTCCAAACCGTTTGGTCCTGCCAGCATTCAGATGCTGCCTGCTTCTTTCTTCCTGCCTTGTTCCCAGTCGATCTGGGGTCGGCGCAGTATGTTTGCTATTCCATTCATGTCTGCCAGATAGACTCTCAGAAGCCTACCTCTACCAAATCGTTGGTCTACTTTGTGGACCCAGTGTGAATGCAAAAAGTTGGAAAAAAATTAATTTACCTGTGCCTACTCCTTCAGGGATAAATGGGCCCGATTTATGTATGTTTGTATGTGTTGACTTGTTTTATTTTCAATCTGTAGTTGGCAATAGCCCCATTTGTGTCCCGTCTGCCTACCCCGAAAGGGATAAACTGTCGTGATTTAATTGCATATACTTCAAAGATTTTGGTGGTTAGAAAAAGAATTTCGAAAAATTATGGTTTTGATGCGGGTATCGAACCCCCGTCCTCTGCTAACCGGGCAGGCGCCTGACCGCTCGGCCAACCAAGACACTAATTAACTTGCCAAATTTCTTCTAACCTTTACACTTCACGTTGTAAGCTTGGGTTTGCTTTATAAACTATTCGATTTTAATTTCAACATTATATAAATGTTAGAAAAATTAGTACAAATATTTTGGTGGTTAGGTGGTGGTTTTTGTGACCACCAAAATTGATGTACTAATTTTTCCAACATTTATATAATGTTGAAATTAAAATCAAATAGTGCATATACTTCAGTTTAAATGCATAGTCCGTCTGTCTAGACGAGACCTTCAGATTGACCCTCAGATTGAGCTACGTGGCATCAATAAATATGCGCAGCTGGCTTTTACACTTTAAGGCTTTCCCTTGCCACTTTCAGAACGGATATTAGGCAACAAAATTGCATCGCGCATTTCATATTTACAGGACATACCTAAAAGATTGGGATTTATTGTGGTGTCTGTCTGAGGCAAAACAATATTTACAGGGCCTACCTAAAAGATGATATTGTGTTTTAATGTGGTATCTATTTGAGGTTAAACATTTTAAATAGCCAAGACGTTTCAAAGTTATTTATCATAATTAAAATATAGTTTGTTTAAGTGTATTTTGGTATACTCATTAGTCTAATTAGTTGCAATTTATTTTTAACAATATTTATTTAAAACTAAGTCCTTTTTGAACTTGCAGTTTGAGAGTATGTAGAATTTGTACCACCTGGTCGACATTGTAATCGTAAATGGAGTTCAATCATAGAGTATAGGTATATGTGTTTAATTATATTAATAATTTTTAAATATTTATTATAACTTATAAATTTGAAATTATGTTGATACTTTAGTTAAATTTATTTTTTCGTGGTATTTTTCATTAATTTCTTAAATCAAATTTTTTAATAACGCCTTAAAATCTTATAAAATTATGTTTAGTTGACTGGGAAACAGAATTTTTTTTTATTGTGCATTAAAATATTTATTTGTCAGAAAACAAGATTTTGAGAACTTGTGAACGAAATTCTTCTAAAACAATTACTAGGGACAAACACACCTCTATTTATTTAGCTAATATGACGATATGAATTGATTTTAATTTTAACATTATATAAATGTTAGAAAAATTAGTACAAAGATTTTGGTGGTTAGAAAAAGAATTTCAAAAAATTATGATCTTGAGGCGGGAAGATCTTTGATATGAATTAAATTCTTCAAGATACTACCGCTGTCTACCCCTTCGGGGATAACCCGCGTGATTCATGTATGTAATTTTCAATAGCACACTAACTATCCATTTACTTTGGGAGCATGTTTATAAAGCGTCGTCCCGTTTGTCCGTTCAAAGAAAGAAGGCCAAACAAACAACAGTCATTACTTTAAAATATTAAAGAGGGAAATAAGGATTATTCTTTTAGTTTGGATAAGAAAGTGGGACGGTCACGCAGTAGACAATCTTCGGGTCATTACTTTGGCCGGTTCGGTCACTGGCTGTCGTCCAAGGGGTCCTGGGTTAAAATCCTGTCGTAGGTACAAAAACAATGCCGTGGGATGCTTAGGCATACCGTGTCGGCAGCCTTCGGCACGCCTCAGCATCCCTTGGAACGCTTTGACAGTCTTCGGAATACAAAAGAAGACCTAAGAACGCCTCGGAATGCCTAAGGACGTCTCGGCACGCTTATGGATACTACGGAATTGCTACCGCCAGTGTGCGCTTACATGTCCCTACATGTAAGCGGGGTATGCCAAAGGATCCCATCCCATGCCATGCCGCGAAAGGCCGCCAGGCCTTGTTGGTTCCTTTTTGATAGACTACGTCCAACTTGTCAGCGCCCTACGTTTCTTTGTAGCCCCCGTAGTACGGGACGTGGAGAAAATCTCGGGGAAAAGTAAATCTCTCTAACTCCCACTAAATCCCGACACCACTTGACAGTATACTATCAAGTGGTGGAGAGAGATTTTGTCCACGTATCGTGTTAGGCCTCCTACATGTTCACAGAATTTCTCTCCACGAAGTTAAACTAAGATAAACGAAGCAGTATCCCCAATTGGGGACACTGCTTCGTTTTACCGGTAAATCTGTTTGATGGCACGGTAAATTTACCGTGCCATCAAACAGATTTACCGGTAAAACCGTAGTCCACACAGAATAACAACGACCAATAGTGGTTAGAGAAAAAGATAGGTAGCGTCTCTTAATCAACAAGAGGATCTTTATTCAGTGCTTGCCCCGGAAAAAGGTTGACGTGTCATCCATATATTGTGATAATAATCTCCTTCTCAATAGCTTCTGATAAGATAATCAATTTAGATAGACCAAATAATTAGCTCTTGGCAGATAATATAGATCTGCTACGAAGCAAGGAATGGAAATCGGGCAAAACTTTTGTAATATTTGTAAAAGTCTTTCGTAATTGTACCTCCCTATGCATAACAGCTAAATAAAAATAATTAAGACTCTTTTATTAGATTCTTATACTATTAGTAGCAGCCGCAAGTGGCAAATGTATTCGAACGAATACGATAAATAAAAATTTATGAATTGCCCAGAAAACACCATGGCGACTATCGTGTCAAATGAAAAGTAGTTGACGAAATTGATCTTTGTTCGATAGAAACGTTGTAACGTTTGCGAAACTACTGTTTATTCTTCTCGTAGTCTGCTCTCTTAAGGAGGCAGTAAGAAATTAAAGCTCCCTCCTCGCCTTGCGTGTTGAAAAAATAATTTTAAACGTGAGAATACCCGCGTTTGACAGTGTGTCCGCTTACGGCCGCCTTCCCTTGCTCTCCTGTCATCCCACGGTGAAAAAACTCAAACTAACAATTATGTCAATACATCTTTCTTGCCTGCCTTTGTAACTTGTGTTGCGGATATGTAGATGACGGATTATTTTTAATACATACATACATAAATCACGCCTATATCCCCGAAGGGGTAGGCATAGGTGAACTAGCACCCACGTTTCGCCAATTATGTTAGGTCCCATGTAATAGGTGGCGAGCCTATTGCCATATATCGGGCACAAAAGTCGCAGTACATTGCTATTGCTAGGTGGTATTAGCCCCTCGTCTGTCACGCCACCTCATTGAGGTCGATGTCAAAAACCGCCTATCTGTCAAGCCGCCTCCAGGAGGTCGATCGCTCCTACATTGTATTAAAGCACAACGCACGCGATTTATTTTATTTATTACTGCTCTGACTTATGCAACGCGTAAAGAAAAGAACAAGGACGGCATATTATGACACATGACAACCAAACGGCGCCATTTTAACTGAATTGAATGAGTCACTAGTTGTACCTACTCGAGCTGCCTTTGTGTTTTCATAGAACTGTCAAAAACTTCAAAAATTCATTTCAACATAGAATTAATAACATATTTCCAGTATAATTTTATTAATGTGTGCATACACTAGATAGCTTGTTTCATAACGATTTCAGAAACACAACATTTATAAAATAGCTTTCATACAACAATTTAGAGATATTTTCATTTTAAAAAGACGCGCCGTTTTTACAAGGGGTGGGGGGGCCGCCAGGTGACATAAAGCGCGAAATTCAAAAATGGCGGCGTATCACTGGAGGGGTTAGAGGAACGCTGCTGCCCATTCCTCATCATTGATTTATCCTTAGTCGCCTTGTACGACACCCACAGGAGAGATTTGGGGTGGTGACAATTGTATTCTACTCTGCCTTCACCACACGGCTTCTTCTTCGACATTATTTTTAATAAAATAGGTAATTAATAATAATGAACATAAACATTCGAATCCGGGAGCTCCTAGCCAATAGCCAGCTATTTACAATCGCGTGTATAAATTTATGTACCGTACTTTCTCAGACCAACAAAAGCTTTTCATAATTCATACTGTCAATATCGTGAAATAGACGCCTGACCTGAACAAAGCCGAGTTAGTGCTTTATTAACAATAATATCAATGCCGCGATGAAATTTGAACGTGACGTCTCGACTATAAAACTTTATGTGAGGTTCAGCGTACGCGATGTTGATGAGGCGGAACGGAGGCAAATGGCGACAGTTCGTCAACCTTGTAACGAGGATCGACACCCGCGATCTGAAGGCTTCCACGAAAATTTACTAGTGTTCTGTCTACCGCTGACAATACCTTGGAAAAATGCTAATGTAGGACGACAAAGCGTGACGTGGGTGTGACGTAATTGGCCACATATACTTTTGAATTGTTGTTAGGGCCTGTTCCCAGCAGTGGGGAAAATAAAAGGATGGTGATGTTGATGAATGATATACAATACAGAAAAGTGGTTTTGGTAAAACACTTAACTACAGGTAAACATATTGCAGTTACTCAACGATTTCGAACGCACAATTTCCTCGCGAAAGAATGTTCAAAGATAAATGAAATCTTCCGCTCGCTTGAGACAAATGGAAATTTAAATTGGGAAGATTCTTATCGTGAGGTAATCGATGGGCTGAATTTATTGGCAGATGAGCAATAGGGCCTCTGTCAGTGCTGGTCGGATTGATATTGTTATTGAATATAATAATGGGTACTGTACAAATTTCAATAACTTCTCTAAAAGTGCCGTGTGGTGACGGCAGAGCAGAATATATAATTTGGCGCCACCCCCATCTCTCCCGAGGGTGCCGTACAAGGCGACTAAGGGTAAAGAGCGATGCGATGAGCAATGGGTAGCAGCGTAACTCTTATACCACATAGCAATATTGTGATTCACCTATGTGCCCGGTAGATGCCAATATGATCATCATCATCATCATCATCATCCGGGTCATCCGCTAATGGCGGGCTGCGGGCATCGAGCGGTAGCTCATGGCCCGGGCATGAACTCAAGGGACATCAGTCCCCTGGTGGTCTGGGCCGCCGTCTAAAACGGCGGGGCTCCCCTTCGCCCCCCGGTGCTCAACCCCGGTCTGGTGGCGAGGCCCTCGGCGCGGTCTAACCACGTGCCGGGTGATTTACCGTGGGGCAAGGCCCGGCTAGGAGCCTGCGAGCGGGCCTCGGCTTATGCCATGTACCCGAGGGAGCGGAAGTAGGGGGGAGGGAGCCTGATGGCGGGTCGAGGAGATGTCTGTGGGGATGACGATGATGTTGAGTGGTCGAGTCCTGGGGTGTCTTGTCCGGTGAAGTCACGGCGATCAAGCACGGAGATGGTCTCGCGCGATCAGCCGTGACTTAGTTGTCGTGGTCAGTGGGTGTGCCCGCGCAGCAGGCCGCGTGCACGGGGGCAATGTCCCGCGCTCGGCTGCGGGCGGCGGGCACGGTGTCAGTCCGGTGGGCGCGTCGTCTGGTGCGGGCGCGGCACGCGGGGCGGGCGCCCGGCGGCGCGCCTCGAGCCATAGACGACGCGGAATCTCGGCCGGGGGATGTCGCCTCGTCGCGGGGATGCAGCTGGTGCTGGTGACATCTCCGTCTCCGCGGCTGGTGGTGACAGGAGCTCTCGGGGCAGTGCTCGTCTGGAACAACCTGGGGGCACAGGGATGTAGGGTGCGATGTGTTGGAGGTGGAGGTGGGGCCCGTTGTCGGCGCGGTCGAACATCCGACGCGCCAGACGGGCAACGAACTCCTCCACCGTCGGCATCCGGAGGTCCCTGGCGATCACGTCGTTCCTGACGTACCGCCCCGCTCCTGTAATCACGCGGAGGGAGATGTTCTGCTGGGCCTGCAGTCTAGACTTCTGGGTCGGGGAGATGAGCGCGTACCAAGCCGGCGCCGCGTAGGTTAGCCGCGGCAGGACGTAGGTCTTGTAGACCATCAGTTTGGTACGCAGCGGTAGTCGGGATGTCAACACCGGACGAAGCAGGGCTCGCGCCATTTTCGCCATGCAGATCGAGTGGTCGACCTGCGGCGTCATCCGGAGCGAGCGGTCGATGTGACACCCGAGGTACTTGACTGAGGTCTGCCACGCTACGTCCTGGCCACGGAGCTTGAGCGGCAGGGGCACGCGCGGCCTCGACCCGACTAGGATGGCAGCCGTCTTCCCCACATTGACGGCCATCCTCCAGTTGTCCAGCCATGCGGGCAGGCGGTCCAGCAGCAGCTGCATCTTCGCGGCGGCTGCGCGCGGGTTGCGCGACGAGGCGAAGAAGGCGCTGTCGTCGGCAAATAGCGCCAACACCACGTCCCTCTCCCACTCCCGGAGTCGGTCCTGGAGCGTGGGGATGTCGTTGGTGTAGGCGGCGTACAGGCACGGCGAAAGGCAGCTTCCTTGGGGCACACCTGCGCGTATCGGGCAAGTGTGGGAGTCGGCGTCCTCGACCGAAACGTAGAAGCTACGACCCTCGAGGAAAGACGCTACCATCTGCATGATGGCGGGCGGCATGCTGGTGGCGGCCAACTTAAAGATGAGGCCGGGGTGCCAGACACGGTCGAAGGCCTTCTCGATGTCCAAGAAGACCCCCACCGTCCGGTGGCCCCGGTTCTGGTTGGCCGTGAGGTGGTGGAGCACGCGCGCCAGCTGTAGCGAGGTCGAGTGGCCGCTGCGGAATCCGAATTGCTCGTCCCTGAGAGGGACGTGCGGGCGGACTCGGCGCAGCAGCAGGCGCTCGAACAGCTTGGCCACGTGCGATAGTAGCGTGATGGGTCGGTAGCTTGAGGGCAGTCGCCTGTCTTTGCCCGGTTTCGGAAGGACTATGACCCGCCCACACTTCCACGCCTGTGGAAAGTGCCCGGTGCGCAGGATGCCATTGAAGAGCCTGGTGAGTGCCACCAGACTCCTCTGAGGAAGCTGCATGAGGGCCGCGGAGGAGATGCCGTCAGGCCCGGGCGCCTTCCGCCTGTGGAGGCGGAGGACGGCCTTGCGCAGCTCAGCAGGGGAGATGAAGTCCTCCCCGCGGAGCGGCGGCGCTGGGGCCGACAGGATCTCCTCGACACGGCGACACACGTGCCTGTGGTGCTCGACGACAGCGGCGTCGGTAGAGGCCGGGTGGGGGGTGAACTGCACCCCCAGGTGGTCCACCAGGATGTGGGCCCTGTCTGCGGCGGCGTAGCGACGCCTGCCGGCGCTGTCCAACAGCGGGCAGACAGGGGGGGCGGACCGGGTGAGCTGTCGGTTCAGCCGGAAGAGGTCGGCGGCGCTGTCAGTCGCATGGTCTATGCGACTCTCCCAACAGCTACCGCGCCATCTCCTCACGGCCTCCGACAGCTTGGAGGTCAGGCCGTTGAGCTCCGTCTTCAGGCGTGGGCAGCGGGTTGTCGCCCACAGGCGGCGCAGCTCTCGCTTCCTGCGGATCTTCGCGCGCAGATGGGGAGGGAGCTCCTCCCTGCGGGACTTCGCAGGGCGGAGGGTGGTGGCTGCCTCCTTGGCAGCCTGGATGCGCGCGGTGAAGTACTCGACCGCAGCGTCCACGTCCTCGGGTGAGGACAAAGGGCGGTCGAGTGTGAGGTCGGCGAGGGCTGCGGCGAACGCCCCCCAGTTGGTGTGGGGGACCGGAGCTCGTGGTGCAGTGCAGGTGGCGGCCAGGTCTGTAACGATCAGGAGGGGGAGGTGCTGTGTGCTCGCGTCATACAGCACCTCCAGGTTAATGGGCGCGCGCAGGGCCTGATGTACAACGATGTCCAGTACATCAGGCTGCTTGGTGGGGTCGGAGGGGACGTGGGTCGGCGAGTCCGGGCCGATGACTTCCACGTCCATCCTTGCACTGGCCTCCAGCAGCTGTTTCCCGGCCTGGTTGGTGATGCGCGAACCCCAGTGTGGGTGCTTGGCGTTGAGATCACCAGCCACCAGGGTCGGCGTCACACCGTCAAACAGCTGTTGGAGGTCCGCACCGACGGTTGACCTGATCCGGGGTTTGGGGGGGCGGTAGGCTGCGTACAGTCGCAACTCCGCTCCGGCCGCGAAGATTGTGACCCCCACTGAGGCGGTGGTCACGTAGGGGGCCAGGTCCAACTCCAATATGATCGGCACCAATTACATGGGATCTAGTTTGATTGGCGAAAAGTGGGTGTTTTAATTCATACTGCCTACCCCTTCGGGGTTATAGGCGTGATTTATGCATGTATGTAATTGGTATGTCTCTAAAAATGGACGCTAAATCACCATCGTCTGTACCTAATTTATTAACAAAATTGTCAATTTTCGACAGTAAGTACCTACACTTTAGGTCTTTGTCCTTTACTATACTTGCTAGAAGAAAATAATAGGTTTTAGAAGCACAGCCAATAAGGGCATAGCAATAGCAATAAAACCTACATATTTATTGGAGGCCGGTTTGATGAAATGGTTAGATCGTCTTAAATCCTGGGAAGAGCAAATATTCCTGATGAAAGACATTTGTTCTGAGTCATGGTTGTTTATATGACTAGTAGGTACATATAGATAAAAATAACATAATTTATATATGTATATCCTTATTAAAAACAATTGTCCGTCTTCTAGTATCCATGACCCAAATGCTTATGCTACTTACTTTGGGCTAGATGATAGGTGCAGATATACATAGTGAAGATATACAGGGTTATTTTCATACAAAAATGTCTTGCATCGCCATTAGGCGGCGAGCGGGCCTAGCGTAGCGTCGCGATTGAAACATGAATGAAACATAGAAGACAATATAAATGTCACGACACTACAATATAAAACTTAAAAAAATATTTTTGCGCAATTTATTGTGTTATATTAAAACTCATAAAACAAAAGTTGTTGTTTATGATGTTAGTTAACTAGTAATGGTTTTTGATGTTTTAAAAATAACCCTGTATATTTACGTCGAATTCTTAATCATTAATTCTAACAAAAAGAAGCATTTGGAGGGTTGAAATATTTCCGCAGCGATTTTTCAAATAACAAACAGAGCAGAGTCGTGCGTAACAAATAACCCCGCCCGACGGCCAGGTACTGAATGACACTCACTTTTGTTCTGCAACTCATACAGGCAACTAGTTCCGAACAACAATAAATAACGAATTCCGGAACTTCAAAGTGCAGATACAGTATTCTTCTTATAGCTACCATTCGGTGGCCTTTGTCCTGGTTTATGCGTTGGTAATGCTATTTTACTCATAAAATTTTCTACTCACCTAAAATTTAAAACTCTTTTTAGTTTTTAGATGGGTAGAAAATTTCACCTTCGCATTCCAGTTACACCCATAAACATGTTGTAGATAGGGTTCGGCATAATAATTTTACAACCGGCCGCCTGCCTGACGTCAACCCTCCTTGGGAAGTAATATACTGGGATGGTTTGGTCATGTTATGCGAAGAGATGAAAGCTATGTTGGCAGAAGAATGTTAGGCATGAACGTGGAAGGACGTAAAAGGAGAGGAAGACCAAAGAAGAGATGGATGGACTGTGTAAAGGAGGACATGATAGCGAGAGGAGTGGATGAGAAATTGGTGAAGGATCGAAAGGAGTGGAAGAAGAAGACATGTTGTGCCGACCCCGCCTAGAGCGGGATAAGGGCAGCAAGAAGAAGAAGAAGAAAATTTCACCTTCAGCCCTTTTTTTAGTTATTGAAACATGAAACATACAATTATTACTAATAATTATAATAGTTTGAGCTGCATTAACACCGGCTCAAAAGCCGAGAATCTATAACATAGATACCTTAAATAATAATAATAACTTTATTAACATGAAACACTATTACGCTTATAATCTATATTTTCTATAGTAATATAATAAAGCTGAAGAGTTTGTTCAGTGGAACGTGCTTATCTCAGGAATTACGGATTCAAATTGAAAAAATATAATATATTTGTGTTGGTATAATATATTTGTCCATATGTCGAGCAAGGCTTTAGCATACATACATACATACATAAATCACGCCTATATCCCCGAAGGGGTAGGCAGAGGTGAACAAGCACCCGCGTTTCGCCAATTATGTTAGGTCCCATGTAATAGGTGGCGAGCCTATTGCCATTTATCGGGCACAAAAGTCGCAGTACTTTGCTAAGTGGTAGGTATAAGAGGAACGCTGCTGCCCATTCCTCATCACTGATTTATCCTTAGTCGCCTTGTACGACACCCACGGGAGAGATTTGGGGTGGTGACAATTGTATTCTACTCTGCCGTCACCACGCGGCCAAGGCTTTAGGCTATAAAATAACCGACAATAACCAAAAATAAGTTACTTAATTCAGTTACGTTAATTATATTGTTATGTTAGCAAATTGACGCATTGACCGAATCAGTCAGATCGCAATTGGTCAGATGCATTGGTTGTCAGGCCCCGAGTCGTGATAGGATGAAATGTTTGTGTGATGAACATGCGTTTTTAGTACATACGTACATAAATCACGCCTATATCCCCTAAGAGGTAGGCAGAGGTGAATTAACACCCACGTTTCGCCAAGGCCAAGGCTAGGTGGTACAAGAAAAATGCTACTGCCCATATTATTCGTCGCTGTCTTTATACTAGTCGCCTTGTACGGAACCCACGGCTGAGATGGGGGTAGTGATAATTGTATCCTGCTTTGCCGTCACCACACGGTGGTAGTACATACATAAACCACATCATCATCATCATCACTAGCCCTTTAATGTCCCCACTGCTGGGGCAAGGGCCTTACCTATGGATGGAAGAATATAGGGAGATTAGGCCATAACCCACCACGCTGGCCCAGTGCGTGTTGGTAGGTATTAACGACTGCAGATGCAGCCGGGACCACCAGCTTAACGTGCCTTACGAAGCACAGGAAATTTTTGGTCACCCATCCAATGACCGGCCTTAGCGAACATTGCCTAGTTTACGCAATCGCAGGCCAAGCGCGCAATGCCACTGCGCTAACGAGCTCCTCTTCAAAATAAACCACATTTATCCTCAAATGTGTAGAATGTGTATTGACACTAAAATTAAGTTAAACGTACAGTCAACTGCACGACAGGTTACCACAAAATGTCAAATTTTCTTAATACACTTTGTGCTACTACCAAGAAATTAAGGTTCGCAAACGATTGAAGAAATAAGAGTTTTGGGTAGACTGAAGTTCCAAGGCACGGAGGAACTCGAGATAATAATATAGATAGATAAATGAATTATTTTCATAACTTACAAATCTTAAAATAAACAAACGAAGTACTTTTGATTTGGAAAATGTTTTTGGTCACCCAACCAATGGCTCTGGCCTTATCGAATATTGCTCAGTTTACGAAATGGGCTTACAATGCCCTTCAATTTGACTAAATATAGACTACGTGCCTCAAACGCTGTATCAGAAATAGAAAAATTCTGAATGTATCAGTTCCATCGCTTCGAGAAAATTGTCTTTTCATTATCCTCACCTTTAATAATATCGGGCGATATGAGCTCCATTTTCATTTCAGTAATACTTTTATTGATACTCCGAGATTCCTACTTTCATCTATTATTAGATCTTACCTTTATTTAAGCGTGGGTGTTATTACACCTTATAATAAAAAATAGTATAAATATTTTGCTCATTAAATATGACCTGAGGTATTTTCTTTAGAACTAAATGACTTACTTCTGCCTGATTTTTTTATTTTGTTTTTGTATAGTGCAAGTTTGCAGGAAGGCCGTGAAAGCGGTTTTTAAGTTTTTTTTGCCAAGGTCGACAATTGAACGGGTGACCAAAACTGTATTTCTTGGGACTGTTAGCTTATTAAGATGCTAGGTATTTTTGTTTAGATAATTATTATGAATAATGAATAAAATAATGGACGTTCAGTACTAATTGAAAAAGTTTCATCGAACTGATATTGGACATGATAATAATATAGTAACAGAAATAATTTATATATATAAGCCGTGTGGTGACGGCAGAGTAGAATACAATTGTCATCACCCCAAAACTCTCCCGTGGGTGTCGTACAAGGCGACTAAGGATAAATCATTGATGAGGAATGGGCAGCAGCGTTCCTCTTATACCACCCAGCAATGTACTGCGACTTTTGTGCCCAATAAATGGCCATAGGCTCGCCGCCTATTACATGGGACCTGACATATTTGGCGAAACGTGGGTGCTAGTTCACCTCTGCCTACCCCTTCGGGGATATAGGCGTGATTTATGTATGTATGTAAATTTATATAATGTTGCAGCACTATGGGGAAAGTTTTAAAATAATGAAAATATGTAATAATATTCTATCTTTTGTTGGGAGCAGACACAAACTGCGAATACAAAACAAAAAGCTGAATATTCCATTAACAAAACTCTTTGGTTTACTGAAAACTAAAAAATAATCAGTTATACTCTTTGTCTTATGGTCCTTGTTGTTTCTTTCATATTTGTTTGGGAGCGAAAAAATAACGTAGAATTCGCCAGCACTTACTCACTCCGGGTATATTGTAGAAGCCGGGTTTTTTATATTCTACGTATAACTAAAAGCGAATGGTTTTGGCTACGAAGCGTAGGATTTACATATTTTCCACAGGTATACTGTCAAAATTTAATAGATTTTTGACAGTTTACAAGACAGTCTATCTACGACTGGTTTTTGACAGTTTACGTTCAGATACATCATTAGAAACCAAGCGGTAGAGAGATTGCGCGGTTTAGTGGAGGTCAAATCACCAACAATTAACAGCATTCCCAAAGAGGTTTTATGTCACGCAGGCAGCTAACTGTAAGCCAAAACCTTTAGCAGTGAGGATTGGAATGTTGTTTTCCCAATCACTCGCTCCGTTCATCGGCCTCTCGACACGGTCCTTTCCATCAACTTGTATGTGCATTCATTTATCACTAGTACTTTTCCGATGCATTGGATGGTATGATCCAAAAGGGAATGTATGGGTTGATGACGCTCGACCGATATGAGTAGAAGAGAAAGAAGAAGAGAAATCTAGACCGACCCCAGATAAACTGAAAACAGGATAGGAAGATCGTGACTCTTTTTTTCTTTGACAACCATGAGTTTTCTTTTGTTTAGGTATAAATTAAGTTTAAGAATACTTTTTCTTTTTGTTTGCTTTGTTTCTTTTCAGTTGAATTAATGATGTCATTTTATCTTATCTGTGTTTCAAGTCAGTTAATGTTGTATAATCGTAATATTTCAAAGTTATTAGGTATCTTAAGTTCCGAAAAATATTTATTCACATCATGTTTGGTAAATCATTTTGACAGTTTAATTAAAGCCATAACAACTTGCCATTTGTGTATAAAAATTAAACTGAACTTTTGTATTCATTAAAAAAACTATTCCTATTCATACATCAACCACTTCAAACCTAAATTATTTAACAGTAATTAAATGTAAATGTATACTACTAAATAATACTAATATTTAGTTAAAAAGCCCAATGCATCAGTGTCGTTTATTTAAGAAAATATTGATTATTATAAAATTCATATTTTGTTAAAAACAATGAAGATAAGTATTCGAACTAAGGGCTAAGTTAAGAGTCGTTGGTGACATCAGTAGGCCTATTCCCTAACTTTTTTTGACAGTTGAAAGTGATGATCACCGAACTATTTACGAATACATTGCTGTGATCACAGGAGTGTCACAATAGCATTATAATAAGGCGATAATGGATAAGTAATTAGTTCGGTGATCATCACTTTCAACTGTCAAAAAAGTTAGGGAATAGGCCTACTGGTACAAATGTTGTATTGTATTGTTTGCAGTTGCATCAGTGTATATTAGACGTAAGACACTCATAATTACCAACCTGACATATTGGTTTCTTTCCGCCCAGTGCCTGTAAAAAAAGAAACGCTAAAATTAAAATCTTGCAGCAGTTGTTATGTTGCATTCAGTTGCGGTGCAAAGGGATTACAAAAACGATTTTTTTTAAGCCGACGTCATTATTAAAGAAACTTGAAGTAAATTTTCATTTCACTAATAGTCACTAATAATAAAACAGACGTAAATGTTTCAGAGGACATTTTGTTCTCTTTGTCTTTACCTTAACCCACAAAAATATATTTGTTCACCAAAAAAGGCTAAATGCTGACGTATGTACATCTTGGTTACAAGAATTTTGGATTTGTTGGTGAGCTTTATAGACTTTTTTGGAAATCCAACATATTTGCTTTTGCGTACTTTCAAATTCTCAGAACTAACAAGTCGAAAGCTTAAATTTCGAACATAAGCAATTTTTGGTAAAAAACTATTTTTTTATTTTTATTTACGATTTATTCAAACGCGTGGCTGAATTTCGAGCGTTCTGATTGGCCGGTTGCTCTATCCCCTGTTTCGCAAGAACCTGCGAATAATAATATGGTTTCGGAAATATTAGCCTTCAAAATTTTATGGCGCAATCAATTGAGAACCCCTATATCCCCACCACGTTATTTCGCTATCAACGCCACACATTTTCACTATTAAGGTGAACGCACACCTATCCGAGGCGAACGCGCCGAAGTCAACGATTTTTTAGAAATCTTTGTATGGAATCATATGAAACCTCGCACATTTGCTGCAGTCAAATCGGCTGATTCGTCCGAATCTGTCAAAAACTTCAGAATTCGGATGACGTCATCGGAAAAAATTTCTTTGGCGTGGACGAACCTGTCATTTCAGTACTATTTCGATTCTTTCGGCGCGGACGGAACTGTCAATTCAGTACTATTTTCGATTCCTTCGGCGCGGATAGGTGTGTATGTGAGGCTTCCGCTGACACCGGTGCGTTCGCCGCGTTCGGCTCTGATAAGTGTGCGTTCACCATAAAGTAGTTTATGGAAGCAACATGGTATTGTTCCCAGTTTATTGTCCACGTTGTGAACTACGGTTTACATTAATAATGTGAAATTTGCACGCTGCTGTTCCACAATGCTGGCGTTAAATTTGCTACGTATTCCAATGGCATTAGAGATGTCATTTGAATAATTAGTGGTTTGTGCCAATTACATTGACACATTGTATTGTTTCGAATATAATTATTACAATCTTCGTGGAGCTTGATGACGTAGTGGCAATTGAGTAAACTAAGCAATGTTTGACGGCTGTTTAGGTCGAATGGTGAGCTCGCTGGCTGTGGGCCAAGAGGTCCCGGGGTCGAATCCTAAGGGGCAAATTTTGTGATGATAGCAGACATGTAATCCAAGAAATGTGGTTAAGTCGCTTTTAAGGAATGTTAAAATTATGAGACAGTTGACTCCCTTAAATGTCCTGAAAACTCTAGAACTATCACTGATAGAGGATTTGTTCGTAGATAGAAAGATCGTCATCATCATCGGTTTTTTCTAAACGGCGATAACTTATAGAGAAGTTTTTGACAAGCCCTTTAATGTCCCCACAGTTGGGGCGCAGGCCTTCCCTATGGATGGAGGAATAAAGGGAGAATTGTCCATAACCTGTGGCCATAACTCACCACGGTGATGGTCCAGTGCGGGTTGGTGGGTATTAACGTCTGCAGATGCATCTGGGACCGTCAGCTTAACTTTCCTTCCGAAGCACGGAAGAACCCGAGATAATAAATCTTTGGTCACCCGTCCAATCAACCTTAGCTCACATTGCTTAGTTTACGCAATCGCAAGCCGAGCGCGCTAAATCACTGTACTATCGTACTTCAACTAGAAAGACGGTTCCCAATTGAGGGTTAACATCTTTCTAGTTCTCTAGAGAAACTCGCTAGTGCAGTGCGCGCTTGGGCTGCAATTGCGTAAAGTAAGCAATTTCGTTAAGGGCCAATCAATGGATGGGTGACCAAAAATTTACTATCACGAGTTCCTCCGTGCTTCCGGAAGGCATGTTAAGCCGTTGGTTCTGGCTGCATCTGCATAGTAGTTAATTACCACCAACCCGCAATGGGCCATTATGGTGCGTTATGGCCCAATCTCCCTATATTCTTCCATCCATGGAGAAAGCAGTAGGGACAATAAAGGCCTGGCCAAATCAGTATAGGCTACACGTGGCCTCTGAGTCAAAGAAGAACCGTGGAAAATCCGTCATAATTATCGTAACGTTCCCAAACAGGCACTGAACATCGGAAGTCAGGTATCGGCCGTAAACACCTCCGCCGGTCCGCCCGGGGATGTTAGCACATGAGTAGATAAGCCGAACAGAGTAAAAGCTTCCTAAGAACACCGTCGCACTAACCCTGACATTATGCAACTGACTGTGCGTCATAAACCGGTTTTTCAATACTCGCAGCGACAGCGGCCAGTGGCAACGCACACATGCCCTGCGTGCTTGTAGTAGTGCACTCGTGGACCGCGGTCCGACTGTACTTCGTCGGATCTTGTATATATTCTGAGTTCCTCCAGAAACTTTGTAATCGTGATTCAGGACTTGCTATTCTCGTTCTGCCTTAACACCATCGTCATTAGGTCTACAGTTGGCGTGACTACATTGTTATTATAAGCGGTCGTACTTTTTGCTAATTACTCGATACCATTACCATTTCTCGGTTACTCGACACTTTGTTTATGTAGCGCTCTGACGTAGCCGCTACAAAGGTATTCTCTGTTCCGTTTATTTACTCTTTGGTTAGCGCTCTACCGATCGTAAACCAAGGCCCAAGTGCCGCTAAAAAGCTGCATCGACAATGCCTAGCTCATTGTATGAGGTTGTCTGCGGACATTAAACGGGATTTACGGTCGGTCAAATTTTGGGTGGATTTTAGTACGTAAGGGCGCGCGCTCATTTGACAATTAAATATATATAAGAGGGAGAGATGAATCAACAGCAGCGTTCCGGGTGCACTATTTAGCAAATTATTGCGAAGAACGCCATTCACGGCAATAGGTTCACCCCCTATTACCTGACATGGTAACTTATGTCAGGTAATAGGGTGTCCACTAATCCGCATTAGTCCATTATGGTGGGTTATATATATTATATATTCTTCCATCCAAACGGATGGCCTGTGCCCTAGAAGTGGGAACATTAAGTGCTGTGATGATGATGATGGCATAAGCTGGCGAAACGTGCATGTTAATATTTTATATTAGAAGGCAAGTTTTACGTATGTATTTATTGGGTTAAAGGCGTGTTTCACAATCGACGGGTAAGTTCTGTATAGCTTACTGACAGATCATTTGACATTTGTAATATGAAATTTATGTCATTGGAACAGCCAAGTAAGCTATTCAGAACTTACAAGTCGATTTTGAAACAGACCCTAAACAGATTACCTACCAAATAGATTTTTATTTTCCGCTTCTCACTATTTTACGTGTTGTGGACTAGCCCTAACACTGGGATACACCACATCGTGCATTGTAATCGATCCGAGAGGTCATTCGAGTGTGGCCTACCGTCTTAGTCCTTTGTGTACCGCTTTCAACAGCATTAATATTCTGAACTTGGCTCGATTTGATACTAGTGTTGTTTAACTTGGCTGAATCACTTAATGAACCAAAATGCTTTGGAACGCATAGGCATAGCTGTATGAAACAAAGGATTTTGTTATTTGAAGGACTGTCAAACATTCGAAATAATAAAGCTATGTTCAGTTCATTGTAATACTAAAATACTAAGCAAGATGCAGGAGAATGTTTATAGGATGGTAAAAAGCATGCATATTGCGTAAAGCGGGTGCTCTTTATAATATTAAGTATTTCATTATACATCGTATAAGAGAGAGATGGGATAGAATGCAAATTTCCATCTGTTCGACAGGGCAAGGATAGTGGGGTGGATGAAAATAATATTTATACTTTTTCAACCGCTCTTACTGCCGCACTCAGAGACGTCAAATAACGTTAATGAGTACCTACTCAATGTCAAAAAATGACAGTTCAAAACTATTCACTATTCTTGCCAGGGGCCTTACCACCAACTCTAAACGCGACCCAATTCCCATTGATACAGTGAGACAACGCTATAAGCCGAGTAGAGCGGCGTCCCGTTTTGTCACCTGCGTTTGGATCACACTAATACTTCATGGTACGGCCACAGGTCTATGGTCCAAATATAAATGATTTTTTTTGACATTAAGTACTCATTAAAGTTAATAGACGTCTCTGAGTGCGGCAGTTAGACATGAGATTCCCTAATGCGTAAGATGCATGGCCAGAAAGTGCATCTAAGTACCAGGGGCAGAGGTGTATTAACACCCACGTTTCGGTTTCGTCATCTTATGCTATAATGTCATCGACAATGATGAGCTTCTCAACGTGCGTGATATTATTTTGCTAGTGAGACATTAGGGCTCTGACGCGTTTAGTATTGAACTTTGGCATTGAATGCGCCGGGGTCAACGCTTCGTTGGCGGATTCAGTCGTGCGTGGGTTTTGGAGGACCACCATTATAGACAGAGACGTATTATTCTGTGCCCTCCCCTATTTTCCCTTGGACGGGCGAGATTCATAGTGTATCGTGTATCGTGCCAGACATGTTTTTCATGTCTGGCAGCCGTGTGGTGATGGCAGAGTAGAATACAACATTGCCACCACCCCCATCTCTCCCGTGGGTGTCGTACAAGGCGACAAAGGGTAAAGGCAGCAATAAGTAGTGGGCAGCTACAATATACTGCGATTGATGTGCCCAATAGATGGCAATAGGCTCGCCACCTATTACATGGGACCTAGCATAATTGGCGAAGCGTGGGTGCTAGTTCACCTCTGCCTACTGATATAGGCGTGAATTGTATATGTATGTATGTATTATTATAGACAGATACATATTGTTATTGTACTGCGAACTCCCTTGGACAGGCGAGTTTTCAATGTCTAGCGTCTCGACGATTCAAAAAGCATTGTAATCGTACCAGAATGTATAAACAAATTTTATTTATTTATTTATTTTACAAAATCCACGGATCTTTGAATACAAATAAATTAATTTTGATTTTAAGTCTTAAATCTAATTATGGATTTACTTTATATAAACAAAACTTAAGAGGGTTAGTAGATGTGTGTGTAGTGTAAATGTGGTTTGTGTGTGTGTGTGTGTGTGTGTGTGTGCGTGTGTGCGTTAGTGCACGTGTGTGTACATGTATAAATTATATTTCCTTCATGTATATTTAAGGTATTGATTATAATAAAGTGGTTATATTCATAGTATTATATTCTAGTGGTCGCCCGCAGCTTCGCTCTCGTTAATGTCGGTTGTTATATAGCCTATAGCCTTCCTAAATAAATGAACTATCCAACACAGAAATCATCTTTCAATTTGACTCAGTATAGTTCCTGAGATAAGCGCGTTCAACCAACCAAACAAACTCTTCAACTTTATAATATTAGTATAGATGTTTATTATACGTAGAGCTCTGCGCAGTTGAAATGCTAATTCGTCCGCTGGTAGCATTTGGTATGGCTCCTCGGTTTATTGCCTATTTGAGCGTCGGTCGGGACGGAAAAACAGGCCATTTTTTTTCTAAGTCCACGTCGGCTTTATCTTATTACTAGTCCCTCTTGACAGAAGTGTAGCAAACACGTTGAACTATGCGTAATAATCAGACGACAATCGGAATAATAAGTTGAAATTGAATCTACCCGGCGCTAGATGGCGCTGTTGACCGGGGAAAGATCTGGGAGAAGGTGGCAGTAAAAAGTGACTAATTAAGAATAACGTACTGTATAATAAAAAGCGTTTAAAAAACGAAACAGACTTGAGCTACTGACGAGACTATCTGGATTTCTAAATGACAAGAAACATATTAATTAAAAAAAGTCTAATGATGAAATTACTAACCACAGGCGTAGACGAGACGATAACTCTAAGCTTTCCAAGGATTCGCTGTGCGGGCGCCGCCGCCGGGTCGCTAGTGTGGCTGTAAAGTGCTATAAAATGTCCTATCAGCTTTACAGTACGTACATATTAAGTTTGCTATGTTGTTTGTTATGTTATTTGAATAAGACTATTCAAGAACGAAACGGGACCACTTGGTCCTTCGTGCAAATAGACCGTTTTCTGATTGAATATAAAAAGGCTCTGTAAGTGAAGTGATTGAGAAACATTTTTCACCCTCTTGACTTTTAGTAAGGGATGTTGTTCTGTCTAGTCACTGGGTATGTAAATCCATCTCAACATACTATAGCATGTAGCGTCAAGCACTATTCCATCAATCACTTTTGTTGCTCAACATTCAGATCCACACATTGCGACATGGTATCCCCGTCTAACAGGACAACTTTTTATAATACCTAAAGCGAGGAACCAATTATCCGTGTTATCTCTATATCAGTGTTATCAGTGCCGTGTGGTGACGGCAGAGTAGAATACAATTGTCACCACCCCAAGTCTCTCCCGTGGGTGTCGCACAAGGCGACTAAGCGATGAGGAATGGGCAGCAGCGTTCCTCTTATACCACTAAGCAATAGTACTGCAACTTTTGTGCCCGATAAATGGCAATAGGCTCGCCACCTATTACATGGGACCTAACATAATTGGCGAAATGTGGGTGCTAGTTCACCTCTGCCGGCGAAATAGGCGTGATTTATGTATGTATGTACTTTCGTTGCTCAACATTCAGATCCATACATTGCGACATGGTATCCCGACTAACAGTACAACTTTTTGTAATATCTAAAGGAAGGGACCAATTATCTAACTTATATTAAGCTAAAACCCGTACCATTTATTTTATTATTATTTACATTTTTATTTAAACATTTTATTAATGTTACAAAAATTTATTAGAAAAAGGAAAATGACCAATTATTACAAACAGATATAGTAACGTCTTGGTTAGTAAGCCGAGTGGTGAAGGCAGGATTGCGGGGATTCGGGTTCGATTCCCGCAACAAAGCTATAATTTTTCGAACTCTATTTTTCTTTGTATTTAATTTTATATAATATTAGTCGTGAGATGCAATAGCAAGTTATGGACCTATTGATGCAATACAAAGTACCGCTTTGAACATAGCTAGGTATTGTGTTTCCAAGCTCTGTTCAGCATTACCTACTCGCAATCGCGAGATGAAACCGGTATCCGAATACAGAATCAATGGATTGCCAAGTTGAATAGTCGTCTATAGTTGCCTTTGAATAAGCCTTGAGCTTATGAGGATTAATACGAAGAAAATATAGTCAGAAAAATTAATTGTTTAGACATTATTTGTTCTGATACGGAAACAAATAATTTTCCCATCAACAAGTCCACTGCTGGTGCAGAGGCCTTCCCTATGGATGGAATAATATACAGATAATGACCCATCGCCCACCACGCTGGCCCAGTGTGGGTTGGTGGGTATCAACGACTGCAGATGCAGCCGAGACCAACGGCTTAACGTGCCTTCCGAAGCACAAAGGAACTCGAGATAATAAAATTCTGACTTTATTCATTTTCTTAGTATTTGTTTTATTATTAATCGTAATATAAAACTCAAGGCTTTTATTTGAATAAAAATCAAATCAACACATAGATTATTAGTGTAATATTTCACTTTTTGCTGATGACGTATCTTCGGATAAGTAAAATCGACATGGGTGCATTTCAATGTTTCTTAGCTGACCCAACATCTAATGAAGCTCAACTAATCTGCAATATGATACGTCATCAATAACTGTCTTTTTGTAGTTATAATTGTATTTTTGAACGAGACTGTAAACACGTTAGGGTACTATGGGACTGCCATAGCAGAAAGCAAAAGTCCCTAAATAAATATAGATAATAATAAAAAAAAATATTTCACTTTGGATATCTACCCCATTCAAAAACTGTAGTATGTACCTAGTATTTACTACCTACAGTAACAGAGAAATTCGCAAAGGGATTTCGAGGAATTACGTCAGCCACACGTGAAATGTGTTACAAAAGATATCGAAATCCGTAGCCAGTATCACCAGCTTTTAGTATAATTTAGTGAACATATCGTATATCGTATATCCCCGAAGGGGTAGGCAGAGGTGAACTAGCACCCACTTTTCGCCAGTTATGTTAGGTCCCATAGGTGTAATAGTAATAGGTGGCGAGCCTATTGCCATTTATCGGGCACAAATGTCGCAGTACTATTGCTAGGTGGTATGAGAGGAACGCTGCTGCCCATTCCTCTTCGCTTATTTATCCTTAGTCGCCTTGTACTACACCCACGGGAGAGACTTGGTGTGGTGACAATTGTGTTCTACTCTGCCGTCACCACATGTCAAAAAATGACAATTCAAAACTACTCTCTATTCTTGTCAGGTCTTTGGTCTAAATTTAAATGAAAATTTTTGACATTAGGTACTCATTTAAGTTATTTGACGTCTCTGAGTGCGGCAGAAGACTCCGAATTGGAGTAACAACCATACATAAATCACGCCTAAAGTGGTTAACCACCGAACAGACATGTTCCACCCAGAGGCTGAATCTATATTCGGTAACACTTAAAATTTTCGTCAGTTAATCGCATGTCGCAATGTGATATAGGCCGGGTCTTGACATGGTTTGGCCTCACATGACATTATGTACCCATTGTTTTGTTTTTGTCATTTATTTTGTGATTAGAAGAAGTTCGAAAAATTATAGTCTTGATGAGGGATAATTTTTCGAACTTTTTCTAACCACAGAATTCTTTGTACTAATTTTTCTACACACATACATACATACATAAATCACGCCTATATCCCCGAAGGGGTAGGCAGAGGTGAACTAGCACCTACATTTCGCCAATTATGTTAGGTCTCATGTAATAGGTGGCGACCCTATTGCCATTTATCGGGCATAAACGTCGCAGTAAATTGCTATTGCTAGGTGGTACAAGAGGAACGCTGCTGCCCATTCCTCATCATTGATTTATCCTTAGTCGCCTTTTACGACACCCACGGGAGAGATTTGGGATGGTGACAATTGTATTCTACTCTGCCGTCACCACACGGCACATAACGGCGGCTATTTTTTCTAACATTTATATAATGTTAAAACTAAAATGAAAATAGTGGCTAATTAGTCACATAATTAATTTTGTTTTCTTTTGTAATTTACAATGTATTGACTCTGGGTCAGCGTGGTGGTTACGGCTCTTTCTTCCTAGATTCTACCACAAGGAAGCCCTGTGCCATTGGGGATATCTACTTCAAAATGATGAAAATTAATGGATGCTTCTAAGCTAAGCAAAGTTCTATAAGGTCAGCTATTGGATGGATGACCAAACCTATAATTGTAGTTTTGATGGTTCAGTAGTTGTTAATACACATCAGTCCGCGCTGGGACAGAGTGATGAGTTGGGGCTCTTTGCCCCTATATTCATCCATAAGAAAGCCCTTTGACAATGTACGGATGCTTCAATATTCTTAAGCTTATATAAGACAATGTACGGATGCTTCAATATTCTTTAGCTTATATAAGACACATAATATATTATGATTGAATGAATGAATTATAGTTTATTTGGCAAAAAAAAGGAAAATAACATTTACAATAATACATACATACATACATAAATCACGCCTATATCCCCGAAGGGGTAGGCAGAGGTGAACTAGCACCCACGTTTCGCCAGTTATGTTAGGTCCCATGTAATAGGTGGCGAGCCTATTGCCATTTATTGGGCACAAAAGTCGCAGTAGGTATATAGCTAGGTGGTGTAAGAGGAACGCTGCTGCCCAAATCACTGATTTATCCTTAGTCGCCTTGTACGACACCCACGGGAGAGATTTGGGGTGGTGACATTTGTATTCTACTCTGCCGTCACCACACGGCTTTTTTTTTACAATAATAAACACAAAATTAAATATTATTAGGTCAAATAGGCTCAGCTTATGCCGAGGCACAGAGTGCTTCGGCACTGGTATTCTTTATATGTCAAATAGCCTGCACCTCAGTGACCTATAAGACTGATGAGATGATAAGAGATGTACACTTAATTTACAAATAAAGAATATGAATAAATAACCTTACTCGCGCCGCTCAGTGTGGACATAAAGCACGAAGTACTTCCTTGGACTATCACTGTAATTGGAATAGACAGCGAATGACCATTGTGCCATACCTCTCTTAGATCGAAGTCTGCTCAATGCACAGTATTCCTTTGAACTGTGTAACTTTTGTGAATTTCCTCGTTACAAAGAAATACCAAGCATAGCTCCATTATTAAGTTGACTCCGAATTACGAGTACATACATACATCACGCATATATTCCCGAAGGGGCAGGCAGAGGTGAACCAGCAACCCACGTTTCGCCAATTATGTTAGGTCCCATGTAATAGGTGGCGAGCCTATTGCCATCCATCGGACACTGAGTCGCAGAACATTGTTTGGTGGTATAAGAGGAACGCTGCTGCCGATTCCTCATCACTGATTTATCCTTAGTCGCCTTGTACGACACCCACGGGAGAGATTTGGGGTGGTGACAATTGTATTCTACTCTGCCGTCACCACACGGCACTTCACGGCAGTTGACTTCGAGCTACCTAGAAATCCAATTGTGGGTAATCAATAGTTATAACCGTAACCACGTCAATACCTGATAGAAATACCTACATACACACAATGAGTATTTAATGTCAAAAATTTTCATTCAAATCTAGACCATAGACCCGGCAAGAATAGCGACTAGTTTTGAATTGTCATTTTTTGACGTCAAGTACTCCTCAATAACGTTATTTGACGTCTCTGAGTGCGGCAGTAAGTGGTGAATCCAAATATGTTATCTATCGGGCACGTAATACGAATTATATTTCTAGGTGGCAAGGAAGGAACGCTGCTGCTCATTACCCATCGCTGTCTAGACCCTTATTCGGTTTGTACGACAACCGCAGGACAGAGCCAAGAGAGATTGGGGGGGGGGGGGGCTATTGTATTCTGCTCTGTATTCACCGCACGGCACATAGAAATATATATTTTTAATTTTTTTTGATTTCGTAGTAGAGCCACTGGCACCGTTGACTAACTAAACGTAGAATACCGGCCTGTCTAGTTAAGCAAGTGGCCAATTTATTCGAACGAACTCAATACAAATTTAAAACAACATGGCGACCATCGAGTCAAATGTAAGAGAAGTGGCCGTACCATAAAGTATAAGTGCGATCCAAACGCGGGTGACAAAACGGGACGCCGCTCTACTCGGCTTATAGCGTTGTCTCATTTTAACAATGGGAATTTTAAAATGAGACAACGCTATAAGCCGAGTTTAGAGTTGGTGGTAAGGCCCAAGTTGTAAAAAAATTACATTCGTATTCTATTCGTTCGAATAAATTGGCCACTTGTGGCATGATATAGTTTTGACCTCACCAAGATTACGATACGTTTTTAGAATTCAATTCTGCATGTTTCAATTCAAGTGAAATGTAGGGTAGAGCCTCTCGTGGTGACCTTTAGGCCTAGTTAGGGTTACCTATATGTGAATGTGTGTAGGCTGTATCTCCCCCCATTGCGCGAATGTAAAAGCCGTTACGAGGTGGCATCACGTGTTTGAACTTTTTGCCGTTCGAATATTAAGCGACTCTCATTTGTTTTCAGTAAAGATAGGTTTAAAAATAGATTTCCTAGAACACTACGTATAAATTGCCAAGGGAATATTTAGATGTACTAAAAATACACGGCTTGATCCTGATCTAAATTTATTTACATTTTACAGTTACAGTGATTGAATGAAAAATAATACAAGGTTTGTGACAAATAAAAATTACAACCTGCCTGTTCATATTTGTTCATTGACGTCTATGTTGCTTAGGGCCTGTTTCACAATCGACAAGTAAGTTCTAAGTACTATGCCAAGTGCTTACTTGGCAGTTTAATTGACATATATTTCATAGTACAACTGTCAAATGATGTTCCAAGTAAGCTACTCAGAACTTACTTGTCGATTTTGAAACAGGCCCTTAGTGTTGTGAAATTTCAACTTCGATGTTGAACGAAATAGTAAATACTGAATCATAAAATAAAGTCAACCGCAGATCAGATTATACGTATTAAACTGTCGCATCAACTTAAGGTGTTTTACATTAAGTACAAAATCTATTGGGTACAAAATATTCACATTATTAAAAGATTTATCAGTTTGTACATTTAACTTTAAGCATCACCAAAATTTTGTTTTGGTTTAGAGCTATTCACGTTCACCACCACCTTGGGTGAGTCGGCACTGGCTCATACTAAGTTATTTTTTCGAATCTTTCTGAATTTGATACTAATCATTTAATTTTGTACTAAGTCAATTGCTGAATTTGCTTTTATTCCTTTGTGCAAGCTCAATTTTGCTGAACTCATGTGTCTTATTCTTTGTGCATAAGGTTTGAATATGTTGCTGTTTATGCTGTCGGCTAATGGTCAACCATTTCTCGGTGTTCTTAATTTAAAAGACAGCAATGAGTAATGCGCAGCAGCATTTCCTCCTGTACCACCTAGCAATACACTGCGACTATGGCACTATACCTAGCTTAATTGGGGACCTAGCTTAAAGTGGGTGTTGTGTGACATATCGGCATGACATATTATAGTATGTATGTATATAATTTGTTTTACACTATGAACCATTACACATGTAAGATAAAGATTTAATCCCTTCAACCAGCCAAAAATTCGAGCTCTACCACCGTTTCTTTAGCTGGCAGTGACTCTCGAAATTTCTCCGGGTTCAGTAAAAGCGGCCACAATAGGCCGAGGCCACGATGATTGTGCGTTTTCACCTAAATAATGCCGGCTCGCAACAAAGCCGAGTTACCAATATCCTTACAAGGTTCGTCAATTTAAACGAATCTCCGCGTAAAAGGAACTTTGTGGTGTGCTGTAACTAAGCCAAAGGAACTCGGAACTCCGTTATCTAAACCACTTAGTGGCTATGCGGCTTGGTGTTCATTGAAAACCGCAAAAAGGGAACTTTGTTTCCATGGAAATCTGTTTATAAACACTCACAAAACGAGTTGCTGAGTTGGATCTGCATTTCGACATATTTCTATATAAAACTAAGCTGGAAAGTTTATGTAGGTAAGATGCTGTATGAGACATTTTGATTGGTTCTTTAACAGAAAAAAATCTGAACTAAGGGTAAAAGAACTGTGGGGCAAACATAAATGCGCCATCAAACGAAGATATATTATACAGACTGCATTGACACTATAATTCTTCGACGTCACAAGTGCATATTTTCATACCTGATATTTTGACCATATAAACGTCATCGGTTTTCTATCATTTCATGCAATAATGCATTTTTAAAACTGCTGGAAACTTTTATGCTTTTCCCAATAATACTTAACATGAATAATTGTTATGTTAGTTACATTATAATTATTTTAATTTCTTTGAAATGTTTCATTAAGCACACAGTTGTCACCTCGAAACAAGAAATGGCCCGTTAAGTGCTCATTACTGAAACTGAAGCTATAGTTAAGAAAATAAAGCGGTACCGCCCGGCAGCTGCCTGAAAACGCTGCAATTAAAAGTTTGCCACTGAAATTTTAGAGAAATCTCAACGGAACGCAGTAGAAGAAGTCGAATTTGAATGTTTACTTTGCAGGGTTTGAAAATTAACAATACTCAATATGGCTGAAGTTGTATTTTAAGGCGAGATTGTTAAACCAATATTTACATTTCGTAGCTGCAGTGGCAATGCTGTGACACCTGCAAAGTTGGAGGGTTAAATTTTGTTTGTGAAAATATTTGTTCAGATAATAGCACGTCAGGCACATGTTTGAGGGAAAGTGCGAAATAAGTCAATTCTGAGAATTTAATTTTGACTCTTATACGTAATTGATTTAGAGGGTAATTCCCAATAAATAACAAGCATATTAATCAAATTCATACAAAAACTTGTATTTTTATAGAAATTAACGCAATCTAGAGTTTCGCTTTGGAACAAATATGAACTAGCATAGTTAGATAAAAATATATAATTTCAATGTAATAGCATAAAGTTTTATTGATTCAATGTTTTTACAAGTTTATGTTATTTTATTGATATTATAAATATTAGTAATAGGTAGGTATAACATTTTATTTAGGTATATTTAATTAATGGTTGTATCCTATAATTGGTTCCACCTTGAACACCACCTCTGCTAATATATTCTTCAACCTGATCATGTCCATGTTTTGTTATTCCGTGTAGTTACATTGAAACAGTTCCAAAATACTAAAAAGTCAATACTGTTTTATTGTTCTTTAAGCCCAATTCTTTTTAAAGAATTCACCAGTGCTCCCACAGACACAGCTGGATTTAAGTTGTCTAGTATTTTAGCAAAGCGCTTAATCTTAGCAGAGTTCACTTGATAAGAAGGCAAGCAACTGGAGCGTCTGAATGTTTCAGAATAATTGAACAACTCTCGTGTAGCTAGCAAATGTTGCCATTACAGATAAAGCAATATCTCTCAACGAATCCTGGTAATGTTTTCTTTATAAAATTGCATTGACAGCACCATCTTCTAATTAAAAAGATTATTTTGTGAAAATGTTAATTGAGGAGTTTGATGGTGCAGTAGCTTAGTGCGCTCGACCTGTGATTGCGTAAAGTAAGCAACATCCTTTAAGGCTGGTCATTGGGTGGGTGATCACAAATATTATTCCAAGTTTCTCCGTGCTTCGGAAGGCACGATAAGCCGTAAGTCCTGACGGCATCTGCAGTCGTCAATACTCACCAGTTCGCGCTGAGCCAGCGTGGTGGATGATGGCACATATCTATATTCTTTATCCATACGGAACGTCTGTACCTCAGTATTGAGAACATTAAAGGACTGGTGATGATCATGAATTTTGTTTGGAATTTTCACACATAAGTGTAAATCAAAGCGGATTAAGTATGTGTGTATGAGTTTTAATGATGCGCATTGATGCCATTATTCTCCACACAGCCCTTCAAGCCACTCTTCATAACGCTATCCAAAGAGCTGACAGGTGACTCGAACTGACTCTGCTGGCAAATTAGAATCAGCGCCTGTGACTGATAGACAAATGCTGGCATATTTCCGATATTGAATCTGTATCGAGATTTAACAATAATATCTGGTGTAATAAAAGGCGATTTTTTTGACGAAGTGACGAGTTAATATGTAAATACATACATAAATCAAGCCTAATAGGTGAATTATCACCCACTTTTCGATGATTATGTTAGGTCACATGTAAGAGGTAGCGAGCCTATTGCCATGTATCACATCACAGTATAGTGCTAGGTATAAGAGAAACGCTGCTGACCATTGCTTACCGCTTTCTTAACCCTATAGTCACCACCCCAAATCTCTTCCGCGGTTGTCCTACAAGGCGACTAAGGGTTAAAACAGTGATGAGGAATGGGCAGCAGCGTTCCTTTTATATCACCTAGCAATGTACTACGACTTTCGTGCCAGATAAATGGCAATTGGTTCGCCATCATGGGACCTAACATAATTGGTGAAACGTGGTTGTTTCACCCCAGCCTACCCCTTCGGAGAATATTGGCCTGATTTGTGTATGTATTTACTTACTAACTCGGCGCTTCGTCGAGTAAATCATGCATTATTACACCAGAAATTGTGGTTGAATCTCGTGTGTGATTTATGTACCATGTATGTATGTACTGTTTTCTTAATACCAGGTGCTCTTGACACACAGTAAGCGTAATTCTATAAAGGGCTTGCAAACATGATTAGGGTGGTCTTCCTCAGATGCCATAGGGCCATTAAGTACCTTTTATTTTATTTGTCTCTCGCAGGTAAGTGCCGAAACGAGCTTTAGCACGAATTCCCTAAGGGATCGAACGTCACTAATTTATGATGAGGAAAAAGATTTAAGGCGTAAGTGGATAAGGGAGATTAAGTTGTTTTGTCTACGCGGCAGGCTACTTAAAACAGATTTGCTCGGGGTGGTTTGTCTTGTTGCTACCTGACTTAAGAATACTGACCTTACTAGGGGATAGGGTATATCTCATATTATTGTATACCCTATCCCCTAGTAAGGTATTCTCGAGTAGGTATATAATATTTCTCATGCAGCAAAGAAGACTGATGGGGGTTTCTTTCCTTCTTACATTCCCTTGAGAGGACTATTCAATAAGGCTGACGGTAATATATCTGTTTTAAAAATTAATTTTATTCACAAGAGTACTTGCTTCAGGCACCATGCCTGGTTTAGTCCCTTATCCCCTACTGCATTCTTCACTTGCAGAGCAGAATACAATTGTCACCCCCCTTAATCTGTCCCCCCGCCGGAGTGATTTTGGGGTGATGACAATGTTATGTGTCTAATAAAGCAAATAAAGCAAATGACAATATTATGGTCCCGGCATTAATGTATGGAAGTGAAAGTTGAGTGTGGGAGAAGAATCATGAAAGTAGAATAAATGCAGTAGAAATGAGAGCGTTGAGGAGCATGGCTGGAGTAAGGCTGAGTGACCGATTGTATAACAGTGTGATAAGAGAAAGGTGTGGTTTGAAAGAATATGTAATGACAAGGATTGAGAAAGGGATGCTCGCATGGTTTGGTCACGTCGAAAGAATGGATGAAAGGAGAATGACAAAAAGGATTTACATGACGAAAGTGAATGGAGAAATGGGAAGGGGAAGGCCTAGGCGGATCTTTCATAATCAAATTGAAAGTCTTTTGAAAAAGGGCCAAACGAATGAAGAGATGGACGAGATTTGATAAAGCGAAAGAAGTATGTAAGGATCGTAGCAATTGGAAGGATGTGATCTCTGCCTACCCCGTGGGAGAAGGGCGTGACGTATGTATGTATGTAATAAAGCAAAAGGAACGACTAGCTTAAAACTGTGATAAGGAACGGGCAGCAGCGTTCCTGATAGACCTAGTAATATACTTCGTTTTACGTGCCCGATAGATGGCAATAAGCTCCCCTATTACAGTGAACCAAACAAAAGGTTGTCTTGATTTGAGATCTGGATATTGAACTATCGGGAATAAATAAGCGTGCACGTAATATGTATGTATGCATTCTTCATTGAAACGGTAAAGTTGACAATTATCGGGCTACAGACATCCGTCCAATTGAACTATTGGACAAGTTAATTTGTTCAGCCTGAGGGAGCAATAAACCTCCACGCTCCGAGATAGGTAGCATAGATTAAATTTAATAACGCTCCTCCATAGTGCCGTTACAACACCCAAGAGCTGTGTTTGTGAGGCCGAATTAATTGGTTAGTAAGTATTATATTCAATTGCTTATCTGTTCTGATATTAGTACAACTACCTTTGGCATTCCATACCTATATTTTGTTACCACGATCGTCGGGATATGCAATCTGTTTTCAATCCTATAAACCTAACTTCACTGACTTTATTTTCTTTATAAAGAAATTTGTGATTAGAAAGAAAAATTTCGAAAAATTATGTATTTTCTTTTTAGAACAACATTCAACTTGTTTTAAAAAGAAAATAAATAATTTCATTTTCAACCTAATTTTTTTTTATATTATACGGGATAAGCCCATCAATGTTAAAACTGCGAGCAGTAGGTATAAGCAATATTATCATTGGAAGTATACATACAACGTTGTTGTTGAATGAAACTTTATGCAAGTACTGTGTGAATGCACAGTAGCCTGCAATGAATGTTTATGACCGTGCCTTATTCGAAGCTAAGTCTTCGTACGCGTATACTGCTACAACTTATCGTCACATCAGGCAGGGTAAGCCTGCAATAAAGGTTTGTAGGCGGCGGTAATCTGCAGATTTTCATAAAGTATACCAAACGGGTGTTCGATAACATGTCTTCTTATTAGTAAGCGTGGGTTCATTTTTGATCTTCCTGCGATTGGGTATTAATATAGGTAACTAAGCAATAGGTTTATTTTTGATGCCTGCGATCGCGTATACTATACTAACCAATGTTCACTAAGGCGTACATAAGATGGGTGACCAATACTGCCACGCTTACGAATAACGCATTGTGTTCGATTTTTTTTGCGAAATTGAGTTAAATACAATTTTGAAATCAGGAAAACAAGTTCTATAAATTTCCTAAAGAGAGCATTTTAATATACTGAATATTCAAATTTTTACATCAATAAATAGCTCAGGTCCGTACACACAAATGTACTAAGAAAAAAAAATTTAAAGCGTTTTTCTCAGAAGTTGTAAAAAGGTAGATAATGCGTTTTTCGTAAGCGCGGAAGAATACTATACTATCGCCATCTTTATTTCTATTTTAATGTATCAAATCCTAAGGTTGCCTGGCAGAAATCGCTCTTAGAGACAATGCCAAACGTATATTTTACAGTTTTTTGTGCCATATTTTTTATTTTAATATGTGTAGAAGTGCATTAAAGTTTTTTTTTTATTATATCTTCAGCTCTTCTGCGCTTCGAAAGGCACGGTAAGACATTGGCCCCGGCTTAATTAAGTGTGCGTCTTTCTTTATAAACATTCAAAATACGACCGCTAGGTCCCTCCCGCTGGTCTGAGAGCCGAAAACTAAGGTCGTCTCAGGGAAGCAATCAATAAGGTTGTTAGTAATATATCCGTTTTTAAAATGAATCTTTTACACCTTATTCAATTTCCAAATTCCACAGAAACCGTCCAGAATTTGTCTTATTCAATAAGCAAATACAATTGGAAATTAAGACGACTCATCACGTTACGAAATCCAATAATATACGCATAACAAATTAGCATTTAAATTCGTCCACGGTTGTTTTCGGAGAAACAATGTAATATTTGGCACTCTGAAAGCTGTCAACCGCAAACCCAGCAGTTTGATCGAATGAAAAGAGTTTCGTAATTAATTACGCAAGCCCAAGGAACTATTTGTGCTTAAATCCATAATTATTCTGATTTGGCATCAGAAAAAAAATATTATTATTAAATTAAAAAATGTAGCGGGTACCTATATAACAAAATATAACAAGAAAAAAACAACAACAAAATATATTTTTTAATATATTTCCTCAAAAAACTGACTTTTCGACTTATTGTGCTTAGCGCGTGGACCAATGCACGAAAGAGGATTTTCATCAAAAAGTTTTCTATACAAATTTTTTGTATGAAATGACAATTTTACAGCATAAATTAATACTATTAATCATCATCGCCCTGCCCTTATCCCATCCTATTTGGGGTCGGCGCAGTATGTCCTCTTTTTCCATTCTCTTCTGTCACTCGTCATCACATCCATCACCTTCATATCACACCTCACACAATCCATCCATCTGTTCAGTGGTCTTCCTCTACTTCGACATCCATCAACATTCATGTCCATAACTTTCTTACTCACATTCATGGCATCACGTGTCATAACATGTCCATACCAAGCTAAACAGCTCCCTTTCATCTTCTCTGTTACTGGCGCCACTTTTAGACTCCCTCTTACGAACTGATTCCGTATTTTGTCCATTTTTGTCACCCCGCACATCCATCTCAACATTCTCATCTCTGCCGCATGCAATTTCTTTTATCCGTTTTTTCAATTCATTTATTAATAGTATCAATTTGATCACTGATCAAATTGATACTATTAATAAATGAATAAAAATACAGATATTCTTAATAAATACCTATACTATGACAAAACTTCGTCTCTACGCTACTGTTAAAATTTGTATAACAAGATTACATATAAAGATTTTGGTGGTTAGAAAAAGTTCGAAAAATTATGGTCTAGATTCCCTTGCATCAAGACCATAATTTTTCGAACTTTTTCTAACTACCAAAATCTTTGTACTAATTTTTCTAACATTTATATAATATTGAAATTAAAATTGGCCGTGTGGTGACGGCAGAGTAGAACACAATTGTCACCACCCCAAATCTCTCCCGTGGGTGTCGTACAAGGCGACTAAGGATAAATCAGTGATGAGGAATGGGCAGCAGCGTTCCTCTTATACCACCTAGCAATGTACTGCGACACTTTTGTGCCCGATATATGGCAATAGGCTCGCCACCTATTACATGGGACCAAACATGATTGGCGAAATGTGGGTGCTAGTTCACCTCTGGCTACCCCTTCGGGGATATAGGTGTGATTTATGTATGTATGTATGTATGTATGAAATTAAAATCGAATAGTAAAGATTACATATCCTTAAATATAGAAAAACCAGACATCGCCTTGTGAATAAGCAACCAATAGTTTATGTCAACTTCAAATATCACTCTCAACAAACTGTTCAAACTGTAATGTCAATCATTAGTCGTCCAAGGATTTAAACCGGCTTCCATTGATTTCCTTTCGTTGTTTTTTTTTTTGCGATTGCATAAAAAACATCGTTCAATGCATGTGCGGAATTGTCGTCGTTCCCACTCGTCTCTATTATTGACCCAGGCCTTCGGCTTGGGTCAACAAGCCGGGACTCGAAGAACATACTTTCTACACTCGTATCGAAATGTACTATTTTTCTCAATAGCCACTGAGCTGTGCTAACGGTATAGTGGTAAATGTATTCGAACCAGTCACAAAATCAAAAGCAAACGCTATATGCACTAAAAGAAAAAACAATAAATCTTAATAATTTATGTGACGGTTGCACTGAGTCAACGTTATTTATCTTAATGGAATCAAGCAAGGCGAAGCGCCAAGAACTAGACTGTGCATAAGTTTTAATTAATAACATTTTATCTTTTAATCTTTTCAACAGTGAAGTTAGTCGATTTTGTTAAATTGAGTTCATCACTCACAAAGTTACTACTTGCACTTTCTTATTAAAAGTTAACCAGAGCTTTCGCTATGAAAAGAGTTGTGTGATCAATCATATGCCTCAATATTGTTGGCAATTTCACTCCAGACTTCTGGATAATACAGAATTTTATTCTATTTCATTCATATTGAGACTATTTGTGAAGCAAAGTAGGTAGGTACCTATTTATGAATAATATTTTCCGTGTTATGTTTTATTCGACTTTTATGTTAGGAGCGAGGGGTATACCAGCTAAGCCCAAATATACATTACCAAAAGCTGACCTAGCCTTGTCTAGAACTTTCGTAAGTTCTACACTGAAACATGTGTTTCTCACAGAATTTTAGAAACTAAGGCTAGGAATTTTTCCACATTAATTCATTCTTTTTTATCACCAGCCCTTTATTGTCCCTACAGAAGAATATAGGAAGCATGACAAAGCTCATACAAAGGCTCAAGGTCACACAAAAGGCATAATAGCAAGGGCTACAGTTGGAGTTTCTTTTAGCGAATAGAAACGAAGAGTAGACATAGCCCGCATAATTGCAAACCTTAAATGGTAGTGAGGAGGGTGGAATATTGCTAGTAGGGCCGACGGTGGTTGAGGCGAAACATTTCTCAAGTAGTTGGTAGACCTCACACTAACTGGACTGACGAACTAGTAATGGTTGCAGAAAGCTATTAGATTCGAGCTGCACAGGACTGATAAAGTTGGAGTTTCTTAGGGAATTCTTTGGGACCCTATATCAATTTGTCTCGAGGCTCAAATTTTAATTGTACATAATATGTACAATTAAAAATCATTTCTGAAGAGAACGGTTCTGTTCATGTGTTTTTAAGGGTCCAGTATGAGTTTCTCAACTTAATTACACAACCAAAGCAGGTCATGCTGCTTGTTGAAAGCAAAAATATGGTCAGCCAGCACTTTCCAAGGAAAAAATGGCTGTTCCGAACTCGGGGCAAGTTTACAAAAACAGCATTTGTTGGCGTTGGCTGCTCGCCAAGCACCGGGGAGGGTCTTCTACGCACTAAAATTTCACTCACTTTTTATACGTCAGCGGGGAAATTATTTTCGGGTTATTTATATTCCAAGTTCAAATTGGATTACTTATGTGCGAGTGTGAAGTATACGATTTTATTTATAGGTAGGTTGATGAACTGGTACGTCTTTGATTTATTGCCTATTGAGTTCATTTCAGTTGCAAATGTGTGTGTGCATGTGGTTTTCTTTCGTGTATTGAGGTATTGGCTTACTCGTAGAATATATACTAATATTATAAAGCTGAAGAGCTTGTTTGTTTGTATGGTTAAACGCGCTAAACTACTGACTCAAATTGAAAAAATATTTTTATGTTGGATAGTCCATTTATCGAGGAAGGCTATATAACAACCGACATTAACGCAAGCGAAGCCGCGGGCGACCACTAGTTTTATTATAATAAGATGAAATCTAAAAGTGCTTACCATAGCTTAACTGCTAAGTGGGGAGAAGTGATAAGTTTATATTAAGTTTTGTGGGAAACTTATGTAAATTGATGTTCCAACCGTTATCTGGGTGCGATATTGACTCTGCAATTCCTCTCATATTTGAGGTCGACGCAGTATGTACGGCTTATCAAAATCTGTCGCCATAATAGTACTGTTAACCGCATTATTGTGTTCCGAAAATTGTGATAAAATAGCCAGCCCCTCTGTGGTTGAGGGCTCCCGGTGAAGCTCGATTCCATCTTCAGCCCTTATCGTCACTTACCATCAGGTGAGATGAAGGGCAAGAGCTTCCCGTGTCTAGCATGAAAAAAAATGTCCAATTTCTCCACCCTCTTCTGGCACTCGTTAAATTAAATGCTATGCGCGCATAAAATTAATACTGTGTGCAATATCATGTACACATTGTACTGAAACAAACAAGTCCATGCTAAAACTCCAGAGATGCTCCAGTTATTTTACGAGATCTGGAACATTGCAGGGTTCTGAAGTAAAGCATTCGCCTTTCGCGGGAATTAACAAATATCAGTCTCCGAAACGTGCATCATAATATTGTATTACTTTGCCTGATTACTGTCGTTCTAGGTTTAAAATTGCAATGTCATAATAGGAATTTCTTTGTAAATGATACAGTAATTTCTGGGAGGGTTTGCTATTCACTATTTTTGGTATATTTATCGCTGTATATTAATCACCGTGCCGTGTGGTGACGGCAGAGTAGAATACAATTGTCACCACCCCAAATCTCTCCCGCGGGTGTCGTACAAGGCGACTAAGGATAAATCAGCGATGAGGAATGGGCAGCAGCGTTCCTCTTATACCACCTAGCAATGTACTGCGACACTTTTCTGCCCGATAAATGGCAATAAACTCGCCACCTATTAATTGGGACCCAACATAATTGGCGAAATGTGGTTCACCTCTGCCTACCCCTTCGGGGATCGGACACTATAAACGCAGTACCAGGTGGTATAAGAGGAACACTGCTGCCCATACCTCATCACTCCTTCGTGACCTTTCACGGCATCCGTTGATACATTTGTATTCTGCTCTCAGAATACCACACGGGACAAAATCTAAAATTGAGTTACGTTTAAATACTAGACAAGTAATCAAAACGTAAACACGAATAATATTCGCGATCCAACATGGTTAAGTGCGTTTCCCTCTTTATTTCAATCTTTACGACTCTTAACCAACGTCTGTATATACGTCGCGGGTAAGGGTGCGATTTTATAAAAGACCTCGTGGCTCGAGCAAAGCGTATAAGGATTTTCGTTAAGCTGGTGGCCTATTTGAGAACCGCTCACTTGTATATTTTTGTGATATGTCTATAAATCTTGATAAACACAACAGGCGTTCGACTATAAAACCTAAGCCAAAAGTTGGGATTATTGATTGGAATGTTTTCAATCCAATAACTAGATTTTTTTTGCTAAACAGGTAAGCACTTGCCCTTCATCTCACCTGATGGTAAGTGACGATAAGGGCCGCAGATGGAATCGAGCGTCACCTAATAGTTGTCATCCTTGCAACAAACATACATACATACATAAATCACCCCTATATCCCCGAAGGGGTAGGCAGAGGTGAACTAGTGCCCACGTTTCGCCAATTATATTAGGTCCCATGTAATAGGTGGCGAGCCTATTGCCATTTATCGGGCACAAAAGTCGCAGTACTATTGCTAGGTGGTATAAGAGGAACGCTGCTGACCATTCCTCATCACTGATTAATCCTTAGTCGCCTTGTACGACGCCCACGGGAGAGATTTGGGGTTGTGACAATTGTATTCTACTCTGCCGTAACTACGCGGCGTATATCAATACATTCATTCATCAAAAGCACCTTTTCGGAGTGGCAAACGGTGACGGCAACAAAGAAATCTAAAACTTGCCCAAAAGCAGTTCTATCGACTCAAAAATATCCCCTATGCATATTCAAATAAACCCAGCTATGTGACAATATTTGTCACGGCCCAAATTGCCGCTGCGGTTTCCGTATTATTTTATAGAGACCTCCGACCCCGGGATGTAAAATAATTTAATGTTTTCACTGCGGTTTATGGGGGCGGCTCAAGAAAGTATGCCTAATATTTCATTGTGAAATATTCTTGGTGGCGAAGATTTTCTGGCGCACTTTCTTCTCTGTCATTTAAAGTGCCTACGCAATATTGCGCTGCACGTTTTTATATAATTATGTACCTAGAAAATATTTATTTTCCTTGAATGCTAGCCAAGGAAGCGATGAATGGCTACCTACTCAGTAGTGTCGTAAAAGTGGACTAAGGACTAACTCCAACGAGAGTTGGGTTAGTGTCAGGCGGCCGACCAAACCGAATACAAAACCTTGAGCAGTACAGATTGGAATGTCGCCATCATTAAACACTTTCTTCGTTCATTGATGTCTCGACGTGGTCCTTTCCACCGCTTTTCTACACTAGCACATTTCCGGTATGTTGGACATGATATGAATCCTATCTATGCTGGCCTGGGAGCGAACAAATAACGTAGAATAGGCCAGCCCCAACTCATCCCATGGGTGTCGTAAAAGTCGACTAAAGGAGATTGCCCGGTGCAGACCAATATGCACCTTGGGGCACCCGAATGGTGGAGGGCAAACCACCAACAACAGCATACCCAAAGAGGGTTGGTGTCAGGCAGGCGGCCGGCTGTAAAACCTTAGCCAAAACCTTGAGCAGTATGGATTGAAATGTTGTCATTCTAATCACTCTCTCCGTTCATAGGTCTCTCGACATGGTCCGTTCCGTCTCTTTTCTATACACTCATTTATCACTAGCACCTTTACGGTGGGATGGATGATATGAATCAAAAGGGAGTGGATGGCTTGATGACGTCTGACCGAAATGAATGGAAGAGGAAACATACTGCGGCGACCCCAGATAGACTGGGAAGGGCAGGGCAGGGCAGGGAGAAGAAGTTGGACATGATATGAATCAAAAGAGAGTGGATGGCTTCATGCAGCTGACAGATAAACTAGGAAAGGGGCTAGATGAACATTGATCATAATTAGGATTTTTACTAAGGTCTTGAGGCGATTAAAAGATAACCGTCAGGGTTTGGCAATTCTTCCATACGATAACCGACGGTTAAATAATAATCGCATGTATAAGTGCTGGCGTAACTCAAGCCTCTCCCCCGAATACAGAAACGCTAATCAAAGTTTTAAGTTTGGCCGTGTGGTGACGGCAGAGTAGAATACAATTGTCTCCACCCCAAATCTCTCCCGTGGGTGTCGTACAAGGCGACTAAGGATAAATTAGCGATGAGGAATGGGCAATGGGCAATGACAAGCAATGTACTGCGACTTTTGTGCCCGATAAATGGCAATAGGCTCGCCACCTATTACATGGGACCTAACATAATTGGCGAAACGTGGGGTGCTAGTTCACCTCTGCCTACCCCTTCGGGGATATAGGCGTGATTTATGTATGTGTGTAATCAAAGTTTGAGTCTTGCTTAACATTTAAATGTTGTCAAAATTGACGTTTTTCCATACAAATTCTGACAGGTAATGTCCACTTAACGTTTTAAGCAGTGCCCCAAATTTGATTAGCGTTTCTGTATTCGGGGGTAAGAACCTATAATGGCTTTGTGGAAATATAAATTTTCTACGAGGATAGATTTGAAGCGGTCAGGGTTACATACTGCTTCCATAAGTAAAAGTGCTACATACATCACGTTAACTGGCAGTCTGATTCGACTATTCGGTTAAGCGCTCAAAAGGGATTTCTGTCGCAGTCACTAGCTAGTAGCTAGTACAGTCAACAACACAACACACGTCAGACTACCACAAAACGGCAAAATTTCTCAATCCATTTTGTGCTCTATTATTAGCGAGTTAAGGTTGACAATCGATTGAAGAAATTTGTCAGTTTTGGGTAATCTGAAGTGCCGTTGACTGTACGTCTCTTTACTTTGTTCTTGACTATTGGATTTGTTCCGAAACGTTGCCATTCCGAAATCCTCCCTTTGTGGCTTTAACAACAGGTATGGGGAATCGATGGAGGGTGAGAAAGAGCGGATGCAATGTAAACTTTCTTATTTTGTGACACACATTTGAATTTTGATTCTACAGCTCATGGATTTGGCTTTGACATCAACTGTCTTTTGGTGTTATTCTTGTTGGGCCTCGGAAATGATCAAGCGGCTTCGCGTCAAGCTCGTTGATATTCAGTGTGTTTCATATTCAGTGTGTTGCCAAACAAATCAAACAGACATAAAAAAGATCTGTTTGACCTAGCAACAGAATGAAAATGAACGAGCTTGACGCGAAGCCGCTTGACCGTCTCGGAGGCGCTTTACGTTGCACTCCGCCATTCGGGTGCCCTAACTGCCGCACTCAGAGACGTCAAATAACGATAATGAGTATTTAATGTCAAAAAATGACAATTCAAAACTAGTACTAGAATTCTTGCCGGGTCTATGGTCTAGATTTAAATGTTTTTTTTTGACATTAAGTAATAATTAACTTTAATTGACGTCTCTGAGTGCGGCAGCTAGATGCTTTTTCGGTAGGCATCGGGCAATATCCATTAGTCGACTTTTAGGACACCGCTACTGTAAATCAGGGCTGGCACATTTTACTTAATTTTTTCTTCAAATCATTGCTATATCAAAGAGATCAGAAAAATACTCTTAATATTTATTGTCCTAATAATAATAACAATAATGTGTGAATCGACCCCGCTCCGCAATCCGGGCGGCGGCATTAAATTTTCGCAAAATTCGGACTTCTGATAATAAAATTAAAACCAAGGACTAAAACGGTTAGACCGTTATAAACGGTCACTTTTTCATATATATAATTTTTCGAATATTTTATAGCTATAATGTTGAAATGAAAATAAAGTGCTAATTCTCGATGGCTACTGTTCTAACCTAGCCTTAGCAGCTTTTTCACTTTGTGCCCACGGATAATCTCACTCAGACTCAGGTGAGAACATAGTGGCATAACCGTAAAATTAAGGCTTCCTACGTGCACAAGATTACACACGGTGAGCACACCCGAACGTGCGTCCAACGCAAACCCATAAATCAACGTCCACACCAGGGACACACAACTATAATTATTTTAACTGGACCCTAAGCTGGAACTGTTGGCTCTAGTTATTTATCGCTGTACCAGCACAACCTCGGCATTGCTCACTCAAAAGATTTAGAAGCAATTAATTAACATTCCAACGCGTTTGGTGCCGTCGGAAAATAAAAACATGTCGTACGTAGGTGGGTAGGTTCCTACGTGATTTTTCTTGAGTATTTTTTTCTCATTTTAATTATATTCTTCATTGATGCTCCTATTGGCATTCCTCGATAAATAGACTATCCAACACAAATAATTTTTAATTTGAATCATTAGTTCCCGAGATTAGTGGGTTCAACCGAACAAATTCTTTAGCTTTATAGTATTAAATGAATAAAGCTTAAAGATGCTGTGTGGGGACGACAATGGAGAATACAAGTGGGAACCAGCCAACTCCCATCTCTCCCACGGGCGTCGTACAAAGCGACCAAGGGTAAAAACAGCAATGAGTAATGGGCAGCAGCGTTCCTCTTATATCACCTAGCAATACCCTGTGGATAATGAACCCGATAGTTGGCAATAGGCTCGCCCGCTATGACATGGCCCCGTTCTAATAACAATTTTAGGAAAATTGTTTGTAGGTATTTGCTATCCCGAATAAAGTAGCGAGCAGGGAAGCATTTTCCCTCTCTGGGCACTCTAGGAATTCCCGCTTTTGCTCGTCTCTGTCTGGCACGCACGATTAACTCTAGGCGCTGAGATTTAAGCGTCTGAGGCTATCCTGTGTTTTATATAACACTATTCGTGACCTGGACCGCTTGAAACCTTTTTATTATTTTCGTTGCCATCACGTAGGTACTTTTGATATCAAACACGTTACACAGTCAGATTTCTGAGATCTTTCTTTCATTTAGTAATGCTTTCCGCAAGCCTATTGCCATCTGCGGGGCAGGTAAAATGCTGCTGTTCATTACTATAGTAAATATACTATAGGTATACCTTTACTTTACCCAGGTGGGTAAAGACAGCGAGACAGCTGTCTCCCTACACCCATTTTGGTCATTTTAATGTGGCCCACTCTTCCTATATTCTTCCATTCATAGATACACTGATAATGATGACATTATTGCGAAATAAAATCTATTCTAACACTTATAATACAAGATATGTGTACCTACACAAAATAATAATAAATAAACGTCCCAGGAAAGGTTGATCATCCCATCTCGTCTTAACGAAGCCATCGATTGACTCGCGGATTTGCATAGAAATAGCAGAAACGACGTACAGTCTACGGCGTGTCATTCTATACATACCTGCCTGATATCTCCGATCGTTTGTCAACCTTAGCTTGTTCGGTTTAAAGCACAAAGTCGAGTGAGAAAAGTTTAGCAAATTGTGGTAACCCGTCGTGTACAATAAAACTGTAGGCGTGTATTTTCGTTGTAGCCTACTTTCCTTACATTAAGCGTAAGATAGAAATGGTTTGTTTTCAATTTTATAAGTGCGGCAATCAATCACTTTGCGATGTCTCCTGAAATATTATCTGGAATGAATATCTAAATGAGAATGGAGCGAAGTATGAAGATGTATTTTCGTTTGATAGCTGCTTAGAGTTTTACAGTTGGTTTTTCCGTAGTTGTCTTATGATGTAAGCAAAACATTATTAAAATAAGACGACACCAAATAGAATTGGCTGGTTTGGTCGAATGGTAAGATCGCTTGCTATTGGCCAAGAGGTCCAGGGTTCGAATCTCATCATCATCATCACCAGCCCTTTAATGTCCCCACTGTTGGAGCACAGGTATATTAAATAGAAGAATATACGGAGAATGGGTCATAACCCACAATGCTGGCCCCGTGCGTGTTGGTGGGCATTAATCAGTGCAGATGCAGCCGGGACCAACAGCTTAACGTGCCTACCGAAGCGCGGAGAAACTCGAGATAGTTAAATTTTTTGGACCCATCCAATGACCGACCTTAGCGAACATGCCTTAGTTTACGCAATCGCAGACCGAGCGCTCTATTCCACTGCACTAGCGAACTCCTCCTTCGAATCCTGCCGGACAACTAAATGTTTGTGTGATAAACATTTAGTCGCCTTGTAAGAGACCTGCTGGAGATACTGGAGCAGCGGTGACAATAAGCTTTAACCTGTTTGCATCGCTGTGACACGCAATGTATGTTAAAGTGTTTTAAGTAGGTATTTTTTAGACATTTAATTTTTAATTATCGTGTGTTGTTTTGAGGTGCGTGTACAAGTGATGCAAATAAATGTTCTATCTATCTATCTACCTATCTAATAATAATTGTATTCTGCTCAGCAGTCACAACACAGAACGCTTAGCGTCACTTACGAAATCCTCTTTGCAATAAAATCCCAAATAAGATTAGTGACTTATTTATAGGAACTAAATGAGTCTCTTGTCGTAAAGTTGATTCTTGTGGCTGACAATTTCGGAGAATTTTATTCGCTAATAGGATACGTTGGCGAGACATCGTAGGGATTAAGTCTGCCTGCTGTCGACACGGGTCACCGGTTGAATTCACGAAAAGGATAGACGAACACCGGGAAATAGCAAAAGAAAAAAGAATTGGCAACGTTTACTTCTTTTTTATTACTAAAACCTTTCTGATATCAATGTCTAGTTAAAATAACTAGGTATCACAAAAACATTTCATTATTTATTTAAAAGAAATTCATTTGTTGGACTCTAGACGTCTTCGCTTTTTTAGTGCACACCTGCCCGTAGAATTAAGATTGTTTGTACTTAATTGTAAATAAAATTTGCAATGTCTAAAAACAACAAATTTTAAACAAAAATTACTGCTATTGTAACGTGACAGCGACTTTCTTCTGGTATAAGGGTGTTTAAACTCAAAATCAATCTCGAATTATTAAAGTTAACTATTTGTTACCTTATCAACTATTCTAAATTACTTGTATTATAACGTTTAGTACCAACAGTTTAATAGCTATGCTCCGGCATGTTAATAAATGAACTATGCGAGTTGATCTGACTACGACATCAAATATATATAAAACAAAAGCTTCCGTCAAAAATATGATGTGTACATTTTTCAAAAAGAAAAGGCGTCAAAGGAAATCTCGGCGTGATTCCTTCTGTATTTAATCTTTGTGAATGTAATGGAATGGAAAAGATAACAACGTGCCAGATTATGATTTATATTTCGAGACAAGCAAAAGTACTCTCTAGTAGGGGCTGTCATTGTCACTCAATTTTCAATCTTTATAACGTTTTTGATAGTGACGATAATAATGGTGATTGCCCTGTTGTTATTTCACTGCACTTTCAACCAAATCGTTTTATATTTTAACCTCGGCAAATTACTTAAATTTATTTTGTACCAAAACGATGGACTGACAATGTGTTGCTAACAGTTTGAAGCGATTTTGGCTTTTGCGATTATGTTTTTACGATTTGACAGTCTTTCACAGCACTCACATCGCACTCTGTTAGCAACGGAAAATGTAAAATAAAAACGAAAAGCAAGAATCGAATGAATTTCAATCGAGAAATATTAACAGTGGAGTTACGTATGAGCCTGCAGCTGAGGGAAAGAAAAAGAGGTCAAAAAGTCCATTCATATTCTTTATTTGCACATTAAGAGCACATAAGGTCATAAAGATACCTACTACGTAATATAACCCCCGAATACAGAAACGCCAATCAAATTTGGGGCACTGCTTAAAAAATTAAGTGGACATTACCTGTCAGAATTTGTATGGAAAAACGTCAATTTTGACAACATTTAAATATTAAGCAAGACTCAAACTTTGATTAGCGTTTCTGTATTTGGGGGTTAGAATCTTAAATAGTAGGTATTATTTTATAAATAACAAATTTAAGAGGACATAAATAGTTCAGTAATAAAAATATTATCATAGCTAAGTTTTTCTTTTTTTTTAATGATTAATTCCAAAAATTATTATACTGATGCGAGAATCGAACCCGCGTCTGAGCAAATTAATTTTTCGAAATTATTCTGATCTTTTTCTCTTTCTCTTATAAGAATCTATTATAAAATTTTTCTGACCCACATTTTTGTATTCATCAGATTTGCTATCTCTACCAGGACTCGGACGACCTCTCACTCGACCAAGTCGCAAAACTAGCACCAACAAATATTCGAAATTAAATTAGTGTAATAAAAAACAAGTGGACGAAAAAGGTTTACAACTTCTCTTGCCGACTGTCCCAACTCGTGCAGTACAACCATTAATAACTCGTGTCTTTAGAAAAATGTAAGCAATTTATATCCTAAGGGGTTTCGGAGGAACAATCGGTTATGTTACGTAACTACTCTGTTCGACACTTACGACTCGTAAATCTAAGAAATAAGTACGTTTCTCGCGTTTTTAGAGAACTAGGCGCGGAGGAGATATTTATAATGGTAACGTGCCTCGCTTGACAAACATGTTATGGGGACTGTCCGCTTGAAATAGGTGGTCTATTTCAAGCGGACAGTCCCCATAACATGTGATCATATAATTTTGTTTTTTACGCAGAAAAAACATGGCAAGACAAGGTGAACCAAAGAGAGCATATCTGTCTAAAGCGGATATTCTCGTGTATAAAACTGTTTACCAATACATAAGATGAGAGGTGGGAGGAGCCTTTGGGAGAAGACAACAAGGCTGGCTAGAATATGTTAATTTTCAAAATGAACAAACAACAAACATATAGTGTAAATAAGTCTTCAAATATTATAGCATTGTGCATAATATAGCTATAATGTTTTCTCACTTAAGTGACTTTTTCTGCATACCTTATGTGCCGAATATTTACATGAGAATGTTCGACTTATTAAATTCCAAAGCACGCCTGAACATAATTCTGTACGACTGCCGGCACGACCAGCGCAATACAATACGTGGAAAATTGATAACCAACCTTAAGGACTTTGTCGCTAAGACGCATTTTACGACACCATAAAAACATATTGAAGTCTTCCACGTTACAGCAAATAATATTTTCAATATTCCGCCTCTTAGGGCGCTCGCCCACGTGAGTTTTTGTAGAGATGCCGTCGGGCCTTCGCATCGATACCGTCGCGATACAGTCGCGCGCGATACCGTCTTGCTCGGTTTTCACTCACACGGCACTCTGCCCCCCTTCTCTCCCCGATATCGTCTGACACGGTCGCGCGTTGGCATCGATACAGTCGCGATGCCGTAGCGCGTTGCAAATGCGACAAACACGCGTTCGTAGCGATGCAATCGGGCGTTGACGAAACGCGCGACAGCATCGCTACAAAAAGTCGCCGTGGGCGAGGGCCCTTAAGAATCTCCGCATTTTAGTGACCGCAGTAAATCACTATTTTGAAAGCGCCCGCCAGGGATTCTTGTCCAAATTCTTTAGGGAGACGTGTTAATAGTTACCACTTGGTGATAGAATATGTTTTGCTATTAACTTGCGGTAGACGAATAAAGTCTCCCACCTTATTGCTCTACCGGAAGTAAATATTATATAATTATACCCAAAGAGGGTTGGTATCAGGCAGGTGGCCCGCTGAAACCTAAGCCAAAACCTTGATCAAAATGGAACTCTGTCCGTTCATCGGTCTCTCGACATGGTCCTTTCCGTCTCTTTTCTATACATTCATTCATCACTAGCACCTTTACGGTGTGATGGATGATATGAATCAAAAGGGAGTGGATGGCTTGATGATGTCTGACCGATATGAATGGAAGAGGAAACATACTGCGCCGACCCCAGATAGACTGGGAACAGGGCAGGGAGAAGAAGACTTGTGTCAGATAGATGGCAACACCTGTTAGATAACTGGCTAACCCCAATCTAATTGGCGAAATCGTGACGCTGCCAATACTAATTTATTTTGATGTCGTAGCATGTACTTAGGTGACATTACCCCAGGTAAAGACAGTGCAAGCAGCGGGGGCACGGTAATGTTCGTTTATATGAAGATAAAGGACTGCAGATTGCGGGAGTAAGTCGGGTCTGGCACATTCTACGTAGCTTTTTCATTGCTATCCCAACTTGAAAACGAATCGCTTTCGTATGTCATTTATTATATAATGGCTGCCGAGTGTTATCAAAAAACAGAACAGCTCACGCAGACACGTAAAGCATTCATTCAAACACAATGTAGTATTAGAAGAGTGTACGTTCGCATCCTATCTGATAATAGATGAATGTAATGCGGTGTTTCGTGTGTCATGTCAATGTCAGGAAAGCTTCCTGTCAGTGGCAGGCGTTTTGTTACGGGCGCTGATCTATTTAGTATTTTTTGGGAATACAATGATGGTAATATTTTTTATTCTTAACTATGTTTTATTAAACAAAGAATATTGAGGTAAGAAAAAGTTCTTTAAAATATAGTCTTGATGCGGGAATCGAACCCGCGTCCTCTGCATTCCGGACAACTTTTACGATCTGGGCTGTTTGCTTGCGCCACTCGGCCAACCAAGACGGACAACTTTTTCTAGCCACAATAGTATTTGTACTAATTGTTCTAACTTTTATATTATATTGTTCAACTTAAAATCAAAATAGTAATAAGCTTTATAATGTTAAGTTTTTATTTTCTTCTGTAAATCCAAGGCGACAGGTAAGAGTTACAATTTCCACCTACGTTTCACAGGTGCTTCATCTCATCATTCTGCGAATTGGACATTATGGGCCTAAACGCACTTTAGCAGTGTTTTCCAATTAGTAGTGGGGTATGCGTACCCCCCAGCCCGGCTAGCATGACCACCAAAACACGATATGATATCGCTTTGAACTTTTAATAATCATTGCATTTTTGACAGTTCAAGGAGATAAATCACTATCTGCCGCACTCAGAGACTTCAATTAACTTTAATGAGTATTTAATGTCAACAAATTTCATTCAAATCTAGACCATAGACCTGGCAAGAATAGCGACTAGTTTTGAATTGTCATTTTTTGATGTTATGTACTCATTAACGTTATTTGACGTCTCTGAGTGCGGCAGTTAATCATAAAACCTTTAAAATTATCGAAAAACCAATGAATTTTTACCGGCTTTATCATATCGTGTTTCGGTGGTCATGCTAGCCGGGCTGGAGTTCGCGAGATTGCATCAAGAGGTACGCATAGCAATATCTTAACTAAAATTTATATTAAATCCTTAAAAACAATAATGCCAAAAATTATTAAATTCTATTTAACGATCAGTATGTAAGTTACCCGTATGCATCCATCGCTCGCTTTTTCCCGCGGCAGCGGGCGGTTCCCGAGTTTCCCGCTCATTTCCGCTAGTTAGAGGTCTTTCTTTAAGTGGTACATAGAAAAAACTAATTGGGAACCACTGCACTAGAGCACATGTCTCCATGGCTCGGTAAGTAATATCATTTATTGCAAAGAAAGGTCAGAAGCTGTAGGCGATGACTATTTATGATAACCTTTATTAGCACTATGCCCTGCCTCTCTTGTGTGTGTCTTTCAAGTTGGTATAATAATAACGATGAATGGGCAGTAACGGTCCTGGTGCACCATACAGCAAATTACTGCAATTATTAAAGTTAAGGATAAATCAGTGATGAGGAATGGGCAGCAGCGTTCCTCTTATACCTACCACCTAGCAAAGTACTGCGACTTTAGTACCCGATAAATGGCAATAGGCTCGCCACCTATTAGATGGGACCTAGCATAATTGGCGAAGCGTGGGTGCTAGTTCACCTCTGCCTACCCCTTCGGGGATATAGGCGTGAATTACGTATGTATGTATTAAAGTTCCCGGTAAATGGCAATAGGCTCGCCCCGTACATGGGACTTAAAATAAGGTAGCGAAACGCGGATATCTAAATACCTCTGCCTACCACTTAGGTAAAACAATGACCTTTTATCTCGCAAATCATCTCTCATTTAAGTAATTTCCAATTAACCTTTTTATGAACCTTTAGAATACGAGTGGGTTGTTAACATGATTCTGTCAGGAGATGTACTTTCATCTAAAAATATCTTGAGCTGAGTATAACATATTATTAGTAATAACCTGTATATTTAACTTACCGGCTGTGCTTTTATCATGTCGTATATACTATACTATAGAGTATCTTATAATGTTATGAATTAAAAAGAGAAATGTTATTCCAAAATTGATGAGAATGAATAAAACAGACTATGTATGTATAATAAGGCAGTGATAAAACAATTGCCACTATAATTTAAACCTTAATGATTATAAGGTTTAAAACAAAAGAAAAAACAGAACAATTGATTCCGATAAAGTTAAGGTTTCCCGACCGAAATACAGAGGTTTGTCAACAGAACGTGCACAATAGAAGTGCGATTGCCAACCTAAAGTAAGGGTTGTTAAAACACATTTTCTACTAACGATATTTGTTGTAGCGATATCGTTGAACGATAAACAAATGACAGTTTTTACGTTGCCATCCAATGAATTATTCAACAATCACACTCCTTCGTCGATGTAACTCTTACTGCCGCACTCAGAGACGTCAATTAACTTTAATGAGTATTTAATGTCAAAAATTTTCATTCCAATCTAGACCATAAACCCGGCAAGAATAGACTAGTTTTGAATTGTCATTTTTTGACGTTAAGTACTCAATAACGTTATTTGACGTCTCTGAGTGCGGCAGTTACTGCCGCACTCAGAGACGTCAAAAATCATCCGCAGTCAAAAAATGACAATTCAAAACTAGTCGCTATTCTTGCCGGGTCTCTGGTCTAGATTTAAATGAAAATTTTTGACATTAAATACTCATTAAAGTTAATTGACGTCTCTGAGTGCGGCAGATAGTAATATATCAAACATATTTATTATCCTAAATCAGACCAGGAATGATAGGAGTAATGACGGAAAAACATAATACAATTATTATGTTGATTGTTATTTCGACATAAAATAAATGTTAGAATAATTATACCAATGAAATATGTGGTTAGAAATGTTCGAAAATTTGTAGTCCTAATGCGGCAATTGAACCCCCTGTTTGCTGCATTCCGGGCAGCTAACCAAAACGCGCTACTTAGGGCCTGTTTCATAATCGACGGGTAAGTTCTGAATAGCTTACTTGGCAGATCATTTAACAGTTGTAATATGAAATTATATGTCAATTGAACTGCCAAGTAAGCTATTATGAACTTACCCGTCGATTGTAAAACATGCCCTTAATAAATTAATGAATGAAAAATGATGGAAATGATCATGATAAAAAGAATGATTGGAATGTTAACATTGAATGAAGAGAATGTTCTGAGATGCGTCTTGCGGGCTCGTAGATTTTTACGATGCGATGTCGCATCGCAGTTTTGTGTACAAGCTCTTATACGCCTCCTTTGCGCCCCTTTACTTGAAGGTTCTAGCTAAAAATAGCATTTAACTATGCTGTCACAATTTACCCTGAATAACAGAGAGGCGACCAAGCTCTTGTTAATTTAAAGTATCCGCTCAAAACCGGCCCTGTTATAGTATAAATACGAACACGAAAGCCTAAAATATTCACTTCAAAGTCTTCAAACATCTATTCACATCAAAATTATTGTCAGAAGAAACTTATTTCAATAATCAATCATCGCGTGAATGCTAACCGCCGATGTTTCGTACCTCCGGCGAAAGTTCGCAACGCTTTATCGAACTTCTGGACGTTTCTGGGGGCCTACTCTGGAACTCCGAACGAACGAACGAACATCTATCCGTCTTTCTCACGCCACTGCGTGTTAAAATAAGAGCGACAAAGACGCAACGACTCGATCGAACGAAATAAACTTCCAGAGTAGCGCCTCTGGAGCCAACAAAAGTGCGCTAACTTCGTTATTTGATTTATCTTCGGGTTGACGAAGTCAAACATTGCCGAATGCTGACGAGTTTTCCCAAGGAATTAGCGCGGTGTGGTTTGACAAACATTCCCACCTTTGCGGTTGAGGGTACTCTGCGTGCTGCGTTTGTACTGTGGGGGCGCATGAAGCTTGACACCTGTACTCGATATCGACTCTTACGTGCACGACTTAAGTGCTGTACTAAGGCCGGTGTCTCAATCTGCTCTGCGCTTTAAAGGCTGAAAGTACGGACTTAAATTACAAAGTATTTGGAAAATTTTCAGTATTAATTTATCGACCTTGGAATTTTTGGACCGAGTCACAAGTTCACATACTAAAATTGAAGTACTCTCTCCGTTCATCGGTCTCTCGACATGGTTTTTTTCATCACTTTTGCCTACATTCTTTAGTCACTAGAAACTAGTAATAGTAGTTCAATGACTAGAACCTATTCAGTGTCATGGATGATGTGAATTGAAACGGAATGGGTGGTGAATGGCTTGATGACGTCTGACCGATATTAATGGAAGATGGAACTTACTGTGCGGACCTCAGATAACTTGGGAAAATTATGATAGTCAAATTTAAGTGAAGCCTAAATATATATATAAAAAAAAATCAAATTTGTAATAAAATATAGGAGCAAATGCATATTACAAAGGTGGTAATCGTTTTCTTTCAGAAGCAAATCCTATTAGTCATTGTCTGTGCATAAATCTTGGTAGGTAAAAGCTTGTTTTGTTGTTTATTTGTGTTTGAAGGATTAATACGAACATTTTTGTTGAGCCATGGTTGCTTTTATTTTAATATCTAAATAAAATAATTAATTGCAATGTAGTGACGGCAGAGTAGAATACAATAGTCATGTGCTGAGAATGGCAATAGGCTTGCCACGTATTGCATGGGACCTAACTTAAAGTTATACACCTCTGCCTACCCCTTCGGGCAGAAATAGGCGTGATTTATGTATGTCTCAATATATAAAATACATAATTATACAGGGTTATTTTTAAAACACCAAAAACCTCCCATGACTAGAAAGTTAATATCATACACAACAACGTTTGTTTTATAAGTTTTAATATAACGCAATACATTGCGCAAAATTATTTTTTTAAGTTTTTATTGTACTTTCGTGACATTTATACGTCTATGTTTTCATTCATAAACGAAAGGACGACGCTACGCTAGGCCCGCGCGCTGTTTAATGCCGATGCAAGTAGGTGTACATAGAGTTATTGACTTATAGAGCGGTTAATTAAATTAGTATTTATTTTTGTCTGAAAGTAAAATCTTACGAATCATCAAAAGTTATAGAACAAACATTGTTGCTTATGATGTTAGCTATCTACTGCTGCGAGGTTTTTGGTGTTTTAAAAATAAACCCTGTATAGTTTGTTATACAACATAATAACTTTGGACTCAAAGACACGTGTTAAATGAAATTGAAAAGAAACAACACCGTAAGAAGCTACAATTACACCTTTAGACTTTAAACTTAGACGTGTTTTACAAATTAATGCCTAATTAAAACCTTTGAGGTACGCTTATCAAGATAATTGTCGTCGGCTAAGAAAATAATGCTAATTAGCACATACGCTCCCAACTTTTTACCCTTGATCTTGAATGTCATATTTGCAATGCAAATGTATGAACTGTGTGTTTTTCGTAAGCCGGGAGAATGATGTCTTGAAACAAAGTACGTACTCGGGGCGCACACAAATGGCTGCTATAAATTTTAATGACTTTCACCTCCATTGAGAAGTAACGCCAGTTATTAAAGAAATGAACCTAATCATGTCTGAACGCGATGACTACAGCATTCGACCTGCGATTGTATTAATGATAGCCAAAGCCTGCCTTGATCCACCCAAGAGAGTTGATTGCTCGGTACACCAATATTCACCTCGGGGCATCCGAATGGTGGAAGCCAAACCATCAACAACGGTACAAATAAAAGGATTGGAGATAGACCAAAGTCAAAACAAATTTTGCTTTATTAGCAGCAGTTAAAATTTTTAATGTTAGATATTTAATGTTGCGATGCAACAGGGATCATGATTTGGTACTAGTTTAATGTTGTTTGTATTTTACTTTTGTAAGAACGTTAATTATAATTGTTATTATCAACACTTTGACTTTGAATTGGCCCTCAGACAGGCTGCCATGCAAAAAACCACCTAAATCCTACAGCAGTACGACTTAAGTCTACTTACTTACTAAAATAATTTGGAAATATTTCAGGAGCAAAGTCGGTAGAAACTATCTGATTTCATTGCTAAACCTTTTATATCTCAACTGGCCACAAGACAATTACAACTTTAATACGTCGAGTGATCGTTACGAAATCCACAGAGAAATCTGATAAACTTTCCTAACCCCCAAATAACACGACAAACCCAAACTTACAGACCGAGCCGAAAGCCCCTTTTATCTTCGCCAAGTTAGACTTTCTACAAATCGTTCCAATGTTCAAATAACTTCGATATTGTTGAAACATCAAACTTTGGGGCGATGGTTTAATTCCGTTTATTTCTGTGTTTTATCTTAAGTAGTTTTAGGGTGAGAGATTGGTCTGATGTCTCGCTCAGACGTCTACATGATAGCTTCATTATAATACGATATTGCTACTACAAAATTAGATCTCAAAAATATGATACCATCATATTTTTGAGATTGCCTTTACGATTGACTATTTTTATTCCATTGAGTACTAAATATCTGGGGTCGGTGTAGTATGTTTCCTCTTCCATTAATATCGTATCGGTCAGACGTCCAAGTCATCCACTAAGTTTTGATTGATACTATCCATCACACCGAAAAGGTGCTTTTGATGAATGAGTGTATAGATATTTGAGGAAAGCTATATCGATAGGCCGATGAACTGAGAGAGTGATAAGATGACAAAATTCCAAACCAAACTGCTCAAGGGTTTAGCTAAGGTTTTACAGCCGGCCGTCTGCTTGACACCAATCCTCTTTGGGTTTGCTAGTGGTGTTATTCGTTTGGTCTCCACGACTTAGGTGCCTCGAAATGCTTATTGGACTACACTGGGCAAACTTCTTTAGTCGACTTTCACAATACTCTAGGGTTGAGTCGGGACTGGCAATTTTTTTTTGCCGGGGGTCTGATACTGCATCCTGCAAAGTATAGGTAATTTTTTCTGTCCCAATCCAGTATGGAAGAACAGCCAAATATAATATACGAAATCATGATTGGACGACTCATTGCGCCATTGCCAAGCAATGTTGATGATGGATCGTAAAACACTATTGCAAAATTAAAACTTTGGTGCCACTGGTTGGTTGTCGATTACCACTTTAGCACTCTGTCATACCAAAGATAGCGCATGCGCAGTACTAATCGCCACAAGTTTGTACGAACAACCATTGTGACAAGGTACTAAAGTGTTAATCTACTTATGATGCTGACTGTACTACCTCCCTTAAGCTACTTAAAGCCCTAGCTTTGCGCACAGTTAAAAATTTCAAAAGAAAACTTCAGAAGAGTTGAAAAGTAATTAACAACTTTTTATGAATAGGATCTCCAGTTTTGTAGGTACCGCGTCTTATAAACATGAGTAAGTATACGAAGGTAAATGTTCCTCCAGCCCTTTTTAGGTAGGGAAATTAAATTCAAATCCAGAGGGCGTATAATGAGACGAAATAAATGGAAGAAGTCGCGAGGTAAACGCGTCGAGCCAACTTAAAAATATAATCTGTGTACGGCTTTTTTTATCCAGCCTTTTTTATTGTTTAGACTACTGTTTTGATTATAATAGCAAATATGTATAATAATACAAATAAAATTGTGGTTAGAAAAAGTCTTGATGCGGGTATTGTATGATTTGAACATATTTCTTAGGGATTTAATCAAATCCATCAACCCCCCTAACCTACCCTACACGGACACAAGTTTTCAATATATGTTTCTGTCGCCATAATAATAATGTTAACAACATTATTGTGTTCCGGAAATTGTGATAAGATAGCCAGCTCCTCTGTGGTTGAGGGTCCCAGGTGAAGCTGGATTCCATCTTCAGCCCTTATCGTCACTTACCATCAGGTGACATGTAGGGCAAGAGCTTACCTGTCTAAATTAAAATAAAATAATGAAAAAATCTACACCATCCGTTCGCAAACTACCGGGAAGCAAAAATAAGAACATCGTCGAATTGTAGCAAAAATAATCGTGCATGCTGCGTGAGACGTAGAACAAAGGTATTAAGGTCCGTTTATATCTACAGACATTGAGTGTGCCAGACACGTGCCGTAACAGACACCCAGATACACACTTTTTTTTTCATATAGCGTGCCAGAAGCGTGTCTTGTCAGACATCGACAGACACCATCGTCGGCGTCAGAAGTTCCGAATACTGTCTGACGGTGTCTGCGCGGCTAACTTACGATAGATATAAATACAATAATAAACACTAAACCAGGGGGCCTACCGCCTAACTCGATTGCTGATGATAGCTATATTGCAATGCACTGCTTACGGCTATAGCAGCCATCCTGAATTTTTAGGCAGCACGGATTTTGTGCCAAATTCATACAAAATCATTCGGTGATCATTCGTTCAAAGCTATCGCTAATAGTTTAGGTATATTTGGTGCGAAAAGACAGCATGACGTCATAAACTATAGCTTTAGCTTTAGCAATCGAGTTAGGCGGTAGGCCCCCTGGAGACTTTAAATTCACGAAAAAAATTACAGCTGTTTCATACATTTGGGTCTAGTAGGTATTATCATTTTGTATGAAACAGCTGATATTTTTTCGCGTATTTAGAGTTGCTCCCATGGTGAAATTTGTTCAGTTTGATGGTCTGAATGAATTCCAAAAATTTTTGCAGTGACCAAAAAGTCTACTGGTATAGAAGAATATTATTTTGTTTGGCATGGCATGCTCAATGTCTGTATATATAAACGGACCCTTATACGCACCAGGCGGGTAATTAATGAGCCCTTCGCGGTGCCCTGTTTAATTTAGCATAATCAGCGAGCCCATAACCGTGCTCGCGAAACCAGACCCTTGCACCGCCGAATTATTAATGCTGCTCAACCTTCAAACGGTTTAAAATCCTCATTTCTACCTAATCGCGAAAAAAGAGAGCTGTTGTAATTTTAGAGGATGATCTCCGCTAAGTGCGTTATGTTTTACATTGTAACTCCATTAATGAATATTATTATAATAACGGTAATTAATTTATAAATAAGAAAAATAAAATATACAAACTATTTTCGAAATTCTATTCCAAAATGCATGCATGTGTTTTGTCACCTACCTACAAACTAGTTTATTGTTATAAATGTAGATGATTATTATATTATATGTATAGAAGTTTTGTTCTCGACTATTACTCGAGTACAAAACTTCTATATTCATCACACAAACATTTTCCCCTAGCAGAACTCGAACCTGAGTCCTCTTGGACGACCCCCAGTCGTCTGAACATTCGAAAAAACAACACGATAGCATTCGCTCTTAACCTTACATCTCTAATATATGATATAAATCTAATATGATTGATTGGTGTCATTGTTTGGATTGATCTTATATGATTGGAATGACAACATTCCAATCCAAACTGCTCAAGGTTTTGGCTTAGGTTTCGGCCGCCAGCCTGATACTCCTTAGGTATATCCGTAGGTATATCCTGCATCCCTATATAATTTTTCACTACAGTTCTGTCAGAATGATGTGAAATGATACGATTTACTTAAATCCTTGAAAGATTGGCTTTTGCCTCAATTAAATTGGCTCAATTATACCACAACAACAACCGAAATTTCGTTACGCAAATAAACAACCATTAGAATTCAGCTATTAATGGCTATGGAATAATTTCGAGAAGGTACGAAGTTATGATAACAAAGTCTAACCTTTAATTTAATCTGAAACGGATAATTCGTGTGGGCTGGCAAGATTATTCCATTTGGCTGTGATAGCTGATCACATAGCCAGTGAATATATTATAGTGGGCGCATTTCCATTAACCTTTCGGCAAAATGGTTAATTTTTTTAGCACTCTAAGCGCAATGAAACAAGTTCCAAAACGAAATATTTCGGGGTAAAATGCATCTTTCTCCAAAGTCACAATCAAGGAAAGTTGACACGATTTTTTTTTTTTTAAGGACCTAGACTGTTTGCCGAGAGGCCTTTACAGCATCTACCGGGTTTTTGGGGAAGGAGACCTTGACCTAAAGCCAAACGTGTCCTCAAGCCTTGCAGTCGAGCACTCCCTGTGTCGAGCACTCCCTGTGTCGAGCACTCCCTGAGCACCACGGGGGACGGCATCTCCCGAGGGAAATATACTGCCGCGGAGAGCCTCACAGGGCGCCCGAGTCGGAGCTTGGACCGGCAGGCCTGAGGGTGCCTCTAAAGGCGCGGACCTCGGCTCAGGCGTGCCGTGTAGTGGGGGAAGGGGGCGACACGAGTCTACCTGGTAAAGCGCCTTGTGTGTAGACCGGGTCTTCGCACTCTTATTCGACGGGTGCGGTGTATTGGCAAGGTGTTATAGCTAGTGCGTGTGATGTGTTCGGCTCTTAGGTTGGCCTGTGTGATTGAGTCATCCGGATCGATGAGAACGTTTTTGGGCCTACGGAAGGCCCACCCTACATTGAGTAACGGAGACTAATCCGCCGCTTTGACTACCAGCGGGTTTGGATGGTGGGGAGCATTGTTAAAGAAACGCTTCGAAGCGTTATTCATGAACTGCGCTATGGTTGGGAGATCGAAATCGCGATGTAGGTCTACGTTGCGCATGTACCATGAGCACCCGGTGGCCGTACGTAGAAAACGATTTTGAATGACTTGTAGCCTATTGATACGCGACGGGGCTGACGCGCGTATACTACACTAGCATACGTCATGATTGGTCGGACGCAGACTTTGTAAAGTGTCAACTTATTTCTAAGTGACATTTTACTCCGCCTGCCGAACGAAAATTTTCATTTGCACCCATTCGACAGAAGCCTGGGAAAGATGGTAAAAGCCAATAAGTATACTGCCTAAAACTATCCCGTTTCACGAGATGATTCACCAGTATAACCAGTAAAGACATAAGATGATTTCATTAACATTTTTGCAACTTGAGATGAACCTTGTGGCGTTCTTTTAATGCGACCGCCTTTGTTGTTTGTCTATGTTTGACGACGACGAGAAGGTACAAGCCCTCCTCAGGATCGCGTTCAAGCTATTTTGGATTTTCCAGCTCCGAAAACCGTCCAGGGCGTGCGTCGTTTTCTCGGTATGTTAAACTACTACCGTCGATTCGTACCCCAGGCCGCGCAATTTCAAGCTCCATTGATTGATGCAGTAGTTGCCACAAATGGTAAAGGCAATAAACCATTCTCATGGTCGCCTGAACTACTGGAGCAATTTGAAGTTTGCAAACGGAGTTCGTCCAGGGCTACGCAATTGCAACATCCGGTTAATGACGCACCTCTTGGACTGTTTACAGATGCATCTTCTGTACATATTGGGTCCTGTCTTCAACAGCGAGTCGATGGTGAGTGGTTTCCTCTTGCTTTCTTTAGTAAGAAACTTACTAAAAAGCAGACAGAGTGGCCGACTTACTATCGAGAGTTGCTGGCGGTGTACGAAAGTGTACAGCCTTTCCGCTATATTTTGGAGGTTCAGAGCGTCACTATTTATACGGATCATAAGCCATTGCTGTACGCTTTCGTACAGCGCAGGGAGAAACTGCCCCCTGCCCAATTAAATCAGCTATCTTTTATTAGCCAATTTACGACTGATATTAAGTATATTAAAGGTGAGGACAATGTCGTGGCTGACGCCTTATCTCGAGTCGAAGCTATTGCTCGTGAACAGGACTATGAAGCCCTCGCGAAGTCGCAAGAGTCAGAAAACGAACTATCAGACATGCGTCAGAGCTCCAGTCTCCAGTTGACAAGCGTCGTCGTTCCTGGTACAAACGTTTCCATTTTTTGTGATGTATCCACAGGCAAGCCACGTCCATATTTGACCCCTTCCTTTCGCAAAGCAGTTTTCGATAAGTTTCATAACTTAAGCCATCCTGGCGCACGTGCAACTGCTCGCCTTTTGACAGAGCGTTATGTCTGGCCTTCTGTCAATAAGGATTGTAAGCAGTGGGCACGCGCTTGCGAGGCTTGTCAACGAGCTAAGGTCTCACGTCACAATTCTTCTCCGTTAGGTGATTTCAACCTTCCATCTGGTCGTTTCAGTCACATTCACATTGACATTATTGGTCCTCTACCTTTATGCAATGAGTTTCGCTATTGATTGACAGCAATTGACCGAGTAACGAGATGGCCTGAGGTTTGGCCTATGCGCTCCATTACCGCAGAAGAAGTGGCAGACACCTTTACTAGAGAATGGGTTTCGAGATTTGGGGTACCATCAATCATCACGACAGACCAAGGTACTCAGTTTGAGTCTGATCTGTTTCGTCGACTGATGATTCACTTTGCCACTAAACGAATAAGGACCACATCTTATCACCCATGTGCTAATGGCATGATCGAGCGAGTACACCGCCAGCTTAAAGCTGCTCTCATGTGCCATCATGATTCTTGGGTGCGTTCACTTCCTTTCGTTCTTCTTGGCATGCGTTCCGCGTTCAAAGAGGATATTAAATCCACAGCCGCGGAGATGCTCTACGGAGAACCTCTTCGTTTGCCAGGTGAGTTATTTATTTCATCAACCCCATCAGATGTAATTGATAATCCATCGGATTTTGTCGTACAACTACGTCGTAAGATGTCAGTTGTAAGACCTATTCCTGCATCTCGACATTCATCACCATCAACTTTTATTTTTCAAGATCTTTCTTCTGCATCACACGTTTTCTTAAGGGATGATACAGTTAGACGTCCTTTACAGCCACCTTATACGGGTCCTTATAAAGTTGTTAATCGTGCCAGCGATGGCAAAACTATGACTTTGGACATCAAGGGCAAAAGTGTTGTCGTCAGTATCGATCGTGTGAAACCAGCTTTTGTTGAACATACTGTCACCCATCCAGAGCAGATTGCAAAGCCTGCGTCTTCTGATGATCCAGAGCAGACTGTAAAGCCTGCACCTTCTGTTCGCCCAAGGCCAACTCCAGCCATCGCTACCGCGCCGTACACTACTCGGTCTGGTAGACGCGTCAAATTTAGATGTTTATAATTTCTACTAGGTTTTCCTTCTCCGTGGGGGGGTGGTGTGGCGTTCTTTTAATGCGACCGCCTTTGTTGTTTGTCTATGTTTGACAAACACAATGTTTTTCACTAAGTGACAGTTGTCAAATTAATTAGATGAGAATTTTATTCCGAGCTAGAGAGTATGGTTATTTTCTAAGCCTTATAAATATTATTTCCGATTTATGTTTACTGTCCAGTTTGTATATATTGTAACCGTGTACATATTTAGAAGTACAGTCAGTTATTTTTATGAACCCTGCCTTTTACTACCACGGAACACATCCGCAACCACCAAGATTGCACCCGGCCAAACAACTTCCCAAAACCTAAAGGTATATGTATTAATCACGCCTATTTATGACCCATTTTCCACCAATTAGTTTAGTACCCATGTGATAGGGGAGTAAGCTTATTGCTATCTATAGGGTAGGTAGGTAAATCGCAATATGTTGTTAGGTGGTATAAGAGGAACGCTGCAGCCTGTGACTCATCCCAGTATTTTACCCTTAGTCTTTATCCTAAGTCGCGGAGAGAGAGATATGAGGTGGTGACAATTGTATTCCGCTCTGCCCTCACCACACATAAAGTAAAACGGTTATCTCGAGAATTTGTGACGAAATATGAAAAGGTAGAGACGCCTTCTATCTTGAGACAAGTATTTTTTTTATTTTTTTTATTTTTACACTCACACCTATCATCTTGCCCAAAGTAAGTAGCCTAAGCACTTGTGTTATGGATACTAAATGACGGAGATATTTTTAATATAATTATGTATATAAATGTTGAAAATATACTACATAAACATATACACAACCATGACTCGGAGACAAACATTTGTGGTCATCACAAAGTTTGCCCCTACCAGGATTCGAACCCGGGACCTCTTGGCCAATACCCAGCAATCTGAGCATTCGACCAAGGCGGCCGTCAAAGTCAATTTGAACATGCCCTAAGCCTCCAGAATATAAAAACCACAAAATATTGAGGGTTTGATTGAGATTTTTAATCGTACCCTAATCCCCTACGGCCTTATTAATAAAAATGGTTTAGGTATAGACTAGTTACTCAATGTTTTGTCTCTTTTCCTCAAATTCAAAATCATGTTTGTGAGACGAAGACAAAACGCGGAATGGCTATACCATATTTACTACCAGTTTATTAATACGACGGCTAATAATGCAAAAGCCATAAAATATTCCACATCCCACATGACCTAATCAGTGCAACGTAGATTAAATTGTAATTCCAAGTGTAATGTTACTTATGAACCTAAGCATGTCGTTATACTACTGCGAGTGACTTTAATGGTCGGCGGCCGCGCACAAGTTATTGTGGCTCGTAAATCGAGTCCTGCTACACACTCGGTTGATGGAACATTGCAAAGAGAGGCTGCATCGAGGAAGCAGAGGTATTTCCTGCCCCAGAGCCAAATGGCCAGTCTATTCGCATAGAATACACACATACAAATGTCAATTTTTGACAGATTTGGATGATGTTATGAGAGCAGACAGAGATGTAGGGAAGTATACAGGGTTATTTTTAAAACACCAAAAACCTCCTATGACTAGATAACTAACATCATAAACAACAACGTTTATTTTAGGAGTTTTAATTTAACGCAATACATTGCGCAAAATTAATTATTTCAGTTTTTATTGTACTGTCATGACATTTATACGTCTATTTTTTCATTCATAAACGAAAGGACGACGCTACGCTAGGCCCACGCGCTGCTTAATGCCGATGCAAGTAAGTGTACATAGAGTTATTGACTTTTAGAGCGGTAAATTAAATTAGTATTTATTTTTGTATGAAAGTAAAATCTTACGAATTATCAAAAGTCGTAGAACAAACATTGTTGCTTAAGATGTTAACTATCTACTCCTGCGAGGTTTTAAGTGTTTTAAAAATAATCCTGTATAGCTGGCTGCGTCGTAACCTGCGTAGCAGGGGCCAATCTATTCAAACAAATAAAATACATATGTCAATTTACGACAGCTTCTCTCATTTGGCACGACGGTCGCCATGTTGTTTTCTTTGTATGAAGTACGTCATTTTAATACATTTGTATTCTGTGCGTTCTAATAAATTGCAATCTAGCCATGGCTACTTAGCTAGGCCCTGGACTACCATTTGGGAAACGCTGCTTTCGGGTTCGCTTTTGTAAGCACTGTTTCCTCTTCCTAACTGCCTTCTAACTATTAATGAGTTACTAAGTGTTACCCTTTTTTTTACCAGGGGTAAATGCAGTTAGCATCCTCTCGCAGCGGCGGGACTCCGCCTTGAAGGGTATGTGGGACTCGAGGGAATAGGTGCCCTCCATACGCCACTAAACGTTACTAAGTGTTACCCTCTGCTAACGCTTAGTCATAATCTATCTCAATTATTATGTATAAATAAACACTATAGAAACAAGAGCTATTCCACATTCCTTGTTTTCATAGCGTAAAGCACTTCTGCAATACATAGCCCTATAATTGAAACACGAATGAGATCGTTTAGTTACCATAACCTTGCCCCGGCACCTCGGAGAGAGAGATGTAACATGAATATAATCTTCATATCTATAAACGTTATACTCATCGAGAGCTAGCAATCTTCATTAGAACTTGGATAAAATTACCCGTACGTGCATAATATCTAAGTTTGCTCATACAATTATCTCGAGAGCTCTGTGATCTTTTGATCTCCGAAGCTTATGCACTGGAAGCGTCGGAAGCTGTCTGCTATGTGGGAGTTACGACATCGAGCACTTAATACCTATTATTTTATTTCAAATGTTCCTTCTGGTATATTTTATTTATGTCTGGGTATCGATTCTTCATAACGTAGTCAAATTTTATCACAATTGATGTAATTTTTAACCGATTTCGTAAAAGGAGGAGGTACTCAATTCGACTGTATTTTTTTATTTTTCAATTACATTCGGACGATATCGTTTATGTCACACAGCCCGCTTCGCTACACGTATGACAGGGGGTGACATAAAACAATGATCTTACCTCGGGCGGTAAAAAAGAAAGCCTCAGATCAGCTGTATAATAAAGACAAAATCACACAGCTCTCTTACAGAGACTAACTTCGAGAAACTTAGGAACAATACACGTACTAATCTTGTTAGTGGGAACCTAATTTCGTTGCGATAAGACCTAATGTTGAACAGACGTCTACTTGACGAACTAGGTAAATCACACAGGCGCTTAATATTTTGAGTTCTGGGTACAGGCCTTCTCTATAAATGGTGGGATATAGGGAGAATGATTCATTTACATACCACAGAGCAATACTGTGATTACTATTGCTGTATATAATTTTGGCAATCGTGTGGTGACGGCAGAGCAGAATATAATTGTCACCACCCCCATCTCTCCCGCGGGTGTCGCACAAGGCGACTAAGGGTTAAGACAGCAATGAATAATGGGCAGCAGCGTTTCTCTTATACCCGCCACTTAGCTAGCAATATACTGCTGCTATGTCCGTGCCCGATAAATGGCAATAGGCTCGCCATTTATTACACGGGACCTAATCTAATTGGCGAAACGTGGGTGCTCGGTCTACCCCTTCGGGGATATAGGCGTGATTTATGTGTGTATGTAGAACAATACTGCGATTACTATTGCTTAACATAATTTTGATGAGGAGATCGGACTACGATTGCAGACGTCAAATAACTTTAAAAAGTACTTAATGTCAAAAATTTTCATTTAAATTTAGACCAAAGACCTGATAAGAATAGAGACTAGTTTTGAATTGTAATTTTTTGACATTCAGTACTAATTATCGTTAATTGACGTCTCTGAGTGCGGCAGTAAGACTTGTTATTATGGATCGTGCTTGAGAAGGCACATTAAGTCAAGTTGCAATCGTTAATACCCACCAATCCGCACTGGGCCAGCGCAATGGGTTATGGTTATGGTTACGTTGTAAAAAAAAATATAATTATAATTTATGAATTTGATTTTAATATGATTTATTTACTTTTAATTGAAATCTGACATACCTAGAGACTATTATACTAATAATTTATTTTTATTTTGAAATTTTATTGTCTTTACCTTCCTATATTTTACATGACTTTAGATTTTATTATTAATTAATTTTGTATATTTTTTTGAATATGGTCTGAAATAAATGCATTTTATTTTTATTTTATTTTATTTATTTATTTTATGGGCCCAGTTTTCCTATATTCTCCCATCCATAGGGAAGGCCTTTGCCCCCGCAGTAGGGACATTAAAGGACTGGTGATGATGACGATTATATAATTATGTTATCCAAACTCAAATGTATAAATCAATACCCACGCTGTCTTTACCCTTAGTCGCATTGTACGAAACCCGCAGGAGAGATGGAGATTGTGACTATTGTATTCTGCTATTTTCTTCTCTGTCTGATGTCAGTATAAATAATAAATATTTTTACACTCACACCTATCATCTAGCCCAAAGTAAGTAGCCTAAGCACTTGTGTTATGGATACTATTATGTATATAAATGTTGAAAATATACTACATAAACATATTCACAACCATGACTCGAAAACAAACATTTGTGGTCATCACAAAGTTTGCCCCTACCAGGATTCGAACCCGGGACCTCTTGGCCAATACCCAGCAATCTGAGCATTCGACCAAGGCGGCCGTCAATGTATATTTACACGGCATATATAGACATCTTGCTATCTGTAAATTCACGAATAATATGGACAAGATCCACACGAAAAAGTATCATGCAGTATTTGTTCTGCAGTTGGCACGTGACGCAACAAACATTTTTCCTTTTTATCTAACTTGCACGGTTATTATAACTGTACATTACAAGTTAGATGAAAGGGAAAATTGTTTGTGAAAAACCCTGGTTATTGTTTCGCACAGATCTAAATGGAAACTTCGTTACAAGCTGCGTTTAAACTCAATTTTCTTTTAGAGCTTTACTTTTCGCTGCAGTTCTAGTTGTTAATGTTTTATTGGGAATCTGTCTGGTACAGTTTCAATTAAAATTTGTAGTAGTCTAAACTAACGGTATAGTTTTGATGTCAGACGCTGTTTAGTATTCAGAAACTTATGCTCTCTGTATTCTTTTATATTAAATAGTTTCTAAAAATCACTTTTAGATCATTTAACTCTTCAAATAACATAATTTGCAAGCTTTCATATTAAGGATTATAAAATATTATTTTTAATAAAAATAATATTTTTACTAATTTTATTTTTAGATTTTTGTAAAAATTTAAGTAAGGTTTTTTTACTACGTATCTGCTTAGTGTTAGCTGGAATAATATCTCTATTAGATATAAGTCCTCCTTGTTTAACGTTAATGTAAATGCCGTGTACTTATTATAATTAAAATTTAAAGTGCAAGAAAGAGTATGACATCATCATTTTTATTTTCTATCATTTTCAATTTAACGTAAGGGGCCTAACATGGGCTGGGTTTTTTATCTAAAGCTCTGGGGGTATATTATAATATTATTCGTACAGACAAGGTGGCAAATAGGAATTTTGATTTTCACTTCTCACCCCTCAAGGATGCAGTCAATAAGATTGACAGGAATACATGCGTTGATTTGTAAATTAATTTTATATACGAGCAGCTCGCTTCAGGCAGCATGTCCGTTTTGGGGCACCTTCCCCTACAGAGGTTGAACTAGTAGTAGGCGATCAATGGCTTTATTGATCATTAATTGACGTCACTTTGATTTATGTTGGCAGCTACAATAATTAATCTACACTACTATTTCTGGTCTAAACTGTCAAAACATCCATTATGACGTCAACTATCGATCGATCGTTTTGAATCAGCCAGTATTAAGCGGGTGATCCTCAAATATCGTTGTTTTGTTAAATTGTCATGAAACTTGGGGGAGGTAGCCCAAAGCGGGACCGCTACATCAAGTGACTACTTCTTCCTCCTCCTCTGTTCCCAGTCTATCTGGGGTCGGCGCAGTATGTTTCCTTTTGCATTCATATCGGTCAGATTTCATCAATTCACCCACTCCCTTTTGATTCATCATAGGTGCTAGTGATGAATGAATGAATAGAAAAAAGACCGAAAGAACCATGTCGAGGGATCGATGAGCGGAGAGATTGGGATGACAACATTCCAATCCATACTGCTCAAAGTTTTGGGCTCGGTTTTACAGCCGGCCGCCTCAAGTGACTACTACTGGGTATAAAATTGTACTGATACACTACTCTCCACGTATGACCATCAGAGGGTCGGTAAAAAGGTTTAAGGAAATATATTGGTTATGGAAATGACTTTTTAAACGAGTGTAGCCGCTTTAGGCAGCATTGCTTTTTTATTGTTGCCAGGGGGTAAAATGCATGAGGTAAAATTAACTGCATGGTAAAAGGGGATAAAAAGGGTAAAATTAAATGAGCAACTCCCGGAAGTTCCACCCTCGGGTTAGTGTCCGCTTTGGGCTCCCTTCCCCTAGCTATTCTATATGCGGCCAACTTTTTTCATTTCGTCAGCAAAATATTTGCAAAGGGAAACGGGTAAATAAACATTAGACGGATGTGTGACTTCCTTCTGATCCCTCGGCTCTCATATAAGTTTTGTCAACAAGAAAACAAAACCATTATTTCGAATATTATATTATTATCATGACCACTAGCTATAAATGATCTAAATTATTCAATAAATATTAGTTTCAAAAAGGTTTTACATGCATAATAATAAAATACAACGTACCGGTATACATTTGTATGTGGACTTGCACAACTATGTGCACATGCATACGTAACATCTTAATTTTTTATTCCATCAAGATAGCAGTAGAAAACCAGTTATTTAATATCTCAAATAAAAATTTTATTCGTTTGCCTGTTGAATTCTGCTTCATCGCAAAAAAGCTTTATTATACTTAATTAATTTATACCTGCACAGCCTTTTCAGAATATTCTTTCTATTTGATCGGAGGAAACTGGATTTGTGAAAGACCTCTTTTATTAGTGGAATTCAGTCTTAGCGGTTTTATACTTCGTACAAATTTATGTAATCTTGTAAGATGAAAATTTATGTCTGCATTATTCCCTTAAGCTTCGCAGTTCATTACAGTCTTTAGTGTGCTGATTAAAAAACCGAGCGTAAATAAACTTTAACAAAGAACGCTCGCACAAATTGTTTTGATATTCAATTATAAAATTTAAGTCTGATCATCATCACCAGCCCTTTTGTGTCCCCACTCCTGGAGCATGTGCCTTCCCTATGGATGGAAGAATATAGGGAGATTGGGCCATAACCCACCACGCTGGCCCAGTGCGGGTTGGTGGGTAACGGCTGCTCGAAGGCACGTTAAGTCATTAGTCCCGGCTGCATGCCGGGACCAACGGCTCAACATGCCTTCCGAAGCACAGAGGAACTTGAAATAGTAAATATTTGGTCACCCATCCAATGACCGGCCTTAGCGAACATTGCTTAGTTTACGCAATCGCAGGCCAAGCGCGCTATGCCACTGCGATAGCAAGCTCCTCCGCTTTTAAGTCTGATAGTTAAAAATTATAAGTATCTGTAGTTCTAAGGATTATTTTTATTAATGGGTTCGGTCTAGCTAGACAATTGAAAAACGCCTTTTCCAGACTATTCCATTTTCTACCATGAAGCGTGATTTGCAATAAATAAATTGGTGTTTAAAAACTATGTCGGTTCTATTTCGCTTAACTACGTCCAATAGGTAAGTACTTTTCTTTTGCCTTTCGGAACGTGTGGTCTGAGTTTCTTGTCTCATGTCGCGCAATACAGTGGTCGATGACAGAATGACCCATATAGAGCCGTGGTACAATATGTATTGCACACAGAAATGTATTATAACACCCGCATTTTGCCACCTATTTTTATTTGTATTCACAGAGGCATATCAAATACATAAATAAACACGATTTGCAGCAAGAAAAACACTAAAAAGTGTATCGATTGCTGCCATTACTCAATTCTCGCACTACTTGGTATCATAGACAGTACCGGGCAGAGCGCAAGTGTAAAAAATCTTTGCATCAATATTTGGTCAATTTGCAACAATTCCCTTGGTACGGAAATGATATCCAATGAGCAATCTTCAAGCAAATTCCCGCTGTAACGTCTCCGCTTAAAATGTTATTCAATAAAATTAAGCCGAGTGTTGGAAAATTATAAAATCGATAGACGCCCGCCCGCCTGTGCTGCGAGACTAATGACGATTCCAAGAAATAGTCTTTGGGTGTGTTACCGTGTACCACATGGTAATAGGTCTCCTTTTTCCATGGCATCAATTTTGTATTGGTAAGTGTGATATTTATTTTTGATGAAATCTGAAAGGAAGTTTAGGACCTAATGAAGTAACAGTTCTGTCGAAACAGATATGTAGACTTGGAAAAGGCAAATATAGGAGATGACTAGAGACTTGGGAATTAATATTTAGTGACGTCCGACAGCAAAAGAACTATCTACATACATAAATCATACTTTTAAACTAAATGATAGGCAGAGGTGTATTAACTAAAATTCTTGGCAATACTGAGGATCAACATTTTGAAGTTCAGAGATCAACTTACATGTTAATTGATTGACTAACAAAAAATCAATTCAATTTAAGGAGTTTAGAGTTTGAACTTTTTGAAATAAGAATTCATTAATTATAATATTTTTTTGTGAATTTGGAAAAGGATCAACAAGAACTAGAAATCACGAAACTTCGAAACTCACTAAACGCCGAGTGTGCTTATTGATGTTGTAATTTTATAAAATAGTTTCCCAAGAAGCTAGTTGTTGATAGCAACAATTAGTAAAGAACCGAATTTTCCCAAAAAGTTTTTTTATTAATTTACAATCTTTGCAGAATAGTTTATAAAATTCGTCTGAATTAATGATGAAAATCTGATTTTATTATTCAAATACATAATGTGTTTTAAGCCGTATCTAATAATAAAATGTAGTAGGTATTTCTCTTAAAAATGTAGTCAAAGAGTGCAGTCTCTCCAAGTAGGATTTACAGTCACACCTATCTGTAAAATTGGTGACATTTTATTAAATTTCCTAGGACTTAAATTGATGACGGCCATCGGAAACACGCTGCTCTGGCGCCACCGCTGTGGCCTTTCCTGACTTTTCAAATAGATATTTTATTTTTGAATCGCCTTAACTGAGATTATATCCGATTTTTATGGCGCTATTGCCTCATTTAGTCATTATTACATACAAACATACATAAATCACGCCTATATCCCCGAAGAGGTATTATTAGTAATTATTACTATTACTTATTAGTAAATTATTACTATTACCTACTTATTTTTACTTCGTTCGTACTTATTTGTACAATTGTATTAGTATCAGCGTAGAATACAATTGTCACCACCCCAAATATTTCCCGTGGGTGTCGTACAAGGCGACTAAGGATAAATCTGAATATTATTAGGAATGGGCAGCAGCGTTCCTCTTGTACCACCTAGACCACCTAGGCTAGCAATGTACTGCGACTTTTGTGCCCGATAAATGGCAATAGGCTCGCCAACTATTACATGGGACTTGACATATTAGGTTGGGGAAAAAGTCTTTTCGCATTATAGTATGTATAAATTTGTAATAAAATCTCTTTGGCTATACTATTTGTATCTGGCTGGTTTTGGTATCATTGAAAGTTTAAATTTTAAAGAACATAATTCCAAATTCAAATTAGGAAAATGTGTGATTTTCATTTGTTTTTCGTACCGCCAAGATGAGTGAATCTAATGAAGAAATTCGATACATTTTAAAATGTTACTACAAAAAAGGTAAAAATGCAACGCAAGCCGCGAAAAAAATTTGCGATGTTTATGGACCTAATGCAGTGTCTGTGAGAGTAGCACAAATTTGGTTTAAGCGTTTTCAATCCGGAAATTTTGATGTCAAAGATGCACGTCGCTCTGGTCGCCCTATTACAGATAAAATGGATGCCATTACGACGTAATGAAACCGAACCATTTTTGAAGAAGCTGATAACTGGTGATGAAAAGTGGATCACGTACGACAAGAACGTGCGAAAAAGGTCGTGGTCAAAGGCCGGTCAGACTGCAGTCTGACTGTGGCGAAACCCGGGTTAACTCGCAACAAGGTGATGCTGTGTGTGTGGGGGGATTGGAAGGGCATTATTCATTATGAGCTGTTACCACCAGGCAGGACCATCGATTCTGAACTCTACTGCGAACAACTGATGAGATTAAAGCAAGAAGTTGAGAGAAAGCGGCCGGAGTTAATCAACAGAAGGGGTGTGGTTTTTCATCATGATAACGCTAGACCTCACACATCTTTAGCCACTCAGCAAAAATTAAGAGAGTTTGGCTGGGAGGTGTTAATGCATCCGCCGTATAGTCCTGACCTTGCACTTTCAGATTTCCACCTGTTTCGGTTTCTTCAGAATTCTTTAGGCAGTGTCAGGCTAACATCACGAGAGGACTGCCAAAACCACTTGTCGCAGTATTTTGACCAGAAGTCCCAAAATTTCTATAGCAATGGGATCATGTCCCTACCTACAAGATGGCAAAAAGTTATCGAACAAAATGGTACCTACATACTTTAGTTAAATGTAAATAAACTATATTTAAAAAAATTTTGAATTTTCTTAAAAAATGCGAAGAAACTTTTTCTCCAACCTATTATTTGGCGAAACGTGGGTGCTAGTTCACCTCTGCCTACCCCTTCGGGGATATAGGCGTGATTTATGTATGTATGTACCTACTTATTAGTAGGTAATTATTACGACGGCTACTTTGTTCGAACTGTATACAGTTTAAACTTATAAACAACCCTGACTCGAGAACAAACTGTTTGCATCACAAACATTTGCCGCTATCAGGATTAGAACCCGGGGCCTCTTGGCCAAAAGCTATATGAATATTTGAACAACGGTATTGTCAAATAAAATTACCAAGGATATATAAATCAAAAACAAAATTAGTAGCCATAGATTTTGAACATACATATAAAGAATATTTTTCAAAGTATTTTTTAGGTTAGGTATTTTTTATTTTTATTTTAATCATCTATGTTACATAGTCACAGTCCATCGGCCCTCAAACATAGGTATTGTTCACGGTAACTAACTTCTCTTTGTAACCACAAACTCAGTGAAACTATCGTGTTACATCAAAGACATGCTAACAAGATACTGTTGTCGCGCGAAATAAAATATGGCGTCACGTTTTGTGTACTGCGTGTCCAACCAACTCATGGGGAAGAGGGCCCAAGTCGGACATGCTTCCTAAACTGGTTAGGACTCTTGTGTATGAAATCATTTTCAAAAGCCATGTCATAATATATTCCCGTCCGCCTTATTAACTGGTCCCTTGAAAATATCAACATCCATGACTCGGCAACAAATGTCTGTGTTCATCACAAAGTTTGCCCCTACCAGGATTCGAACCAGGAACCTCTTGGCCAATACCCAGCGATCTGACCATCCGACCAAGCCGGCCGTCAAAATAAATACTTCACATCATTAATTTGCTTCTAACTTGAAAATTAAGAAAAATTAGAACAAAGAATATTGTGGTTAAAAAAAGTAAAAAAAGATAAAGTCTTGATGCGGGAATCGAATCCACTGCAATCCGGGCAGGTGCCGAAACCGCTCGGCCAACCAAGACGTTTGAAATTTACCCCCTTATTATGAAACATAGACTAAAGTTAGTCATCGTTTAAAATTGATGCTAACTCTGTCTTTTAATCAGCAAATGAAAGTGCCAGTATCAGTTTTAGGGCCTGTTTCACAATCGAAAAGTAAGTTCGAAGTAGCTTACTTCGCAGATCATTTGACAGTTGTAATATGAAATATATGTCAATTGAACTTCAAAGAAAGCTACTTCGAACTCACTTGTCGATTGTGAAACAGGCCCTTAAAGTATTAAACTATGACTGACTTAAGTCCACGTTTTATAATAAGGGGATTAACGCTAAGCATTCTTTGTTAAATACTGCACTGCACATGACAACAACGTTCGCCCTTGAAAGCATTTGTTCCTGGTGCCCTTGTAATATATGCCAAAAATCTCTGGACCGTTGCCAGAATCGTGAACGCACTATCTCCGATAGTAAATTTCCAGAATGAGGGCTCAGCCTGTTCGGCCTTTTTAGGTCTTGCGGAGATAAGATAAGGGCGCGACCAATTGCGATCGTTGTTCAACTGAGTAATTTGATGTTACATGACGTCGTGGGAGCAAAAAAATTACGTAGAATGTGGCAGCCCTACTCGTAAAGTCACGTATCAATTTGCCATGGGCTTACATTAAAAGTGGGAAAAGAGATTCCTATATCCATTATATGACGTTCTAAGAGCAAAAAAAATTACGTAGAATGTGGCAGCCCTACTCACCCTATGGTGAGTGGAGGGAGGTGTCGTAAAAGTTACGTAGAAATTTTCCATGTGAATACCAAAATGTGGGAAAACATCCATAGGGAAAGATCTGTGCCCCAGCAGTGGTGACAAGGGCTGGACAAAAAAGTATTTTTGGTTACTCAAATGGTGAGGAGCTCCCTAGCGCAGAGGCATAGCGCGCTGGGCCTGCGATTGCGTACAACCAAGACAAGAAACTCAGACCACACGTTCCGAAAGGCAAAAGAAAAGTGCTTACCTATTGGACGTAGTTAAGCGGAATAGAACCGACATAGTTTTTAAACACCAATTTATTTATTGCAAATCTCGCTTCATGGTAGAAAATGGAATAGTCTGGAAAATGCGTTTTTCAATTGTCTAGCTAGACCGAACCCATTAATAATAATAATCCTAAGGGCCTGTTTCACAATCGACAAGTAAGTTATAAGTAGCTTACTTCGCAGATCATTTGACAGTTGTAATATGAAATATATGTCAATTGAACTTCAAAGTAAGCTACTTCGAACCTACTTGTCGATTGTGAAACAGGCCCTTAGAATTACAGATAATAATATTTTTAACTATTCGCTAGCGCAGTGGCATGGCGCGCTTGGCCTGCATGGTGGGATATGGCCCGCTCTCTCTATATTCTTTTACCCATAGGGACAGTCTGTACCACAGGTCTGTACCCTAGCAGTGAGGACATTATAGGGTTGGTGATGATGATGTCTTAAGTCCGGCGTTGGTTGAGCATATTTAGAGCTAGATTGACAAAACTGCTATTGAAGTAGGTCGAAAAGCAAGCGAGTGTAACCTACATGGTGTCTTTTGTATTTGATATTCTTTTATATGCCAATGTCACTTTCATAAATTGTTAATTGTTTTCGAAATCTTTGTACAACAAAATAGTGTTTTTTCTATTATGTAAATAAAAGTCTGTTTTATAGTAATATTTATATTACACTTAAAAGTGTTTACTCCATCGTGCTAAAGCTTCCGCATCATCTGCGCACTCTGCCCTACAACAACAGCCGTCAATGTTCGATTCCCATTCATCGCTGTAGTAATTCGTCATTGTTTCAATAGAATTCAAGGACAGCGCGTAATGCATGCTCCACATTCTAATAATCGACTCGCCGGCCTGGTAGTAAATCGGCCTTTATTAAAGTGTAGTGGTAGCTCCTGACAACCGAAGGACGATTATTATTACAGCTATCAAATCGCCATAATGCCTATCTCTATCAGCGCGATAAAACGAAATTATATCCTTTCGAAGCGTTGTGTTGTAAACAGGATTAATACAGGAAGCCGTGATACACAAGTCCGCTCATTTAATAAAAAAAGTGACATAACTCAAAAATACTTCAAAACATTGTGTAATCAAAATGTATGGCATTAAGGCTTATTTTTGAAAGAAAAGCTTTTTGGTTTGTGTCTCTTTTATATTTAAAAGAAGTACCCGTTAAACAGCGGGGGACCACCGCCATAGATTTTATTACTTTTGAAAGTATTCTTATATATTATAGTCGTGTGGTGATGGCAGAGCAGAATGCAACTGTAACCACCCCTAATCTCTCCCGAGGGTGCCGTACAAGACGACTAAGGGTTAAGACTAGGTATAAATAGCAGCAGTGGTACCTCTTATAAAACACTGCGATTTATAGCAATATACTACGATTTTACTTAGCCACCTATTATGGGACCTAGTTTTATTGGCGAAACGTGGGTGTTTTTTAATTCACCTCTGCCGACCCCTTCGCTGAAAAATAGGCATGATTTATATATATGTGTGTGTGTACTTCGTAATTTGTTCTTTCTTTCTTTCTTCGCGAACATGTAAGAACTCATGAGTCGAGAACAGAGTCTGTCTGTAGCTAGATATTTTTTTGATTGCCATTGCAATCTTTGAGATATTTTGTCACTACCATTGCAATCTTTGAGATACTTTATCATTGCCATTGCAATCTTTAAGATATTTTATCAGTGCCATTGCAATCTTTGAGATATTTTATCATTCCCATTGCAATCTTTAACATACATAATCATTGCTATTGCAATCTTCGAGGTATTTTATCATTAAAATTGCAATCTTTGACATACTTATCATTGTCATTGCAGTATAAGAGATATTCTATATCATTACCATTGCAATGTTTGATATTTCTGCAACTTCTGTCTGCTATAATTCGCAGACGTATACATCTGTCTGGCGCTGTACCTGGTTTCGCTTACCGGCATTTGATAGATGGATGTGTGCGAGAGCCGCACTTCATTGTGGGGAATAATTAATGGACTCCTTTGTGCAGACAAATTCTGCTTGTTACCAATTTTCTTTGGGGGAAATTATTTTGTAAACGAAAAATGTTTTCATATACATCGCTCGGTTATTCGCGGGTGCCTTAAGCGGTTTATTAGCAATGTGTGAGTTGGAATAAATTCAGGTCAGATTTGTTTCGCTATTAGGTGTTTATTGTTACTTTGTTAATGACTGCATCGTAAGTAGATGGACACTTTGTATGTTGTATGTTGTCACAATAGTATGTTGGTTACTATATAATAATATGCTAGGCTCGAACAATACACCTAACCATAAAGGGGACTTTTTCCACTTCCTGGACAGGGAGTGACATAAAACTATGATCTTACTTCGGGCGATAAAAAAGAAGACCTCAATTCGCATTTTACTTGTGATCTGAGTGAGACATTCCTTGTTTTATTGCCCTTGGTATATAATACACTATTATGTTCCTTGCTGACCTAGAAGCTATAAATAGCGTAAAATGTATAAAAATAAGTAGGTCTGTACGAATCGTAGTGGTTGTAATCCTTCTGACTCTCTCCGTTTACCGGTGTGCCGACATGGTCTTTTCCATCATCACTTTTCTATAAATTCATTCATCACTACCACCATGATGAATAATAATAAATAAATATTTTTACACTCACACCTATCATCTAGCCCAAAGTACGTAGCCTAAGCACTTGTGTTATGGATACTAGATGACGGACATATTCTTAATATAATTATGTATATAAATGTTTAAAATATACTACATAATCATATACACAACCATGACTCGGAAACAAACATTTGTGTTCATCACAAAGTTTGCCTCTACCAGGATTTGAACCCGAGACCTCTTGGCCAATACCCAGCAATCTGAGCATTCGACTAAGGCGGCCGTCCAATGAATGAATGTATAGAAATGTGATGGAAAGGAACACGACGACAGAATGGATGGACAGGGGTGGATGACTTGATGAGGTCGGACCGATATTAACGGAAGAGGAAATATACTGCGTTGACTCTAGATGAAATATGAACATGGCAGGAAGATGATTGGCTAGTACAATACTAAATAGCCGCTGGCGTTGTTACGACTAGGTACTAAAAGATTCAGTAGGATTCATTTGTCATTCTGACCGTACCTATTAATCTTTCGAAATGTTATTACTTATTTCTATGGATGAATGGGATAACGAAATGGAATTACTTGGTCCTGTGTCCATAGGGAGCCATTCAAAATAATATAATTCAAAATAATAATATAATGTGACCTTGGTAAGTAGCTTAAAGGCCCAATGATGATAAACCATAAATTGTGATTAAAGTTAAGTCGTATTTTTTGTTTCCAATTGTTTCTCTATTAAATCATTAATTATAAATTAGATTCCCCATTTCTCCTCAAAAATATTGTCTTTAAATGTCCCAGGTTGAGTTCACAAAATAACTATTTGTTTGGTATGCCACTCACTAAAACCAAATATGCAAGCAACACTTTTTTGTTCAGATCTTGTCGCAAATTTAATTCATTGTTTTATTGTTTGGATATTTTTAACATTTCTGATTGTGTGCTTAAAAGAAATGTAATCTAATGTAATAGTAATAGTAAATTTAAATTTACCTATTGTTATTTTTTTTCTGTTATTAGATAATTGGCTTAATCTAAGCATAGTAATATATATAATTATTTAGTAGAAATTTTTTTGGTATGTGTACTTTTTTTATATTGCCATGTACCTAATACTGTTTGTTTCCCAAATAAATATGTTCCCTTTATAGTAGAGTTCCCTTTATAGTAGAGTGTCCTGTTTCTATATTATGTCATCATCACCAGCTCTTTAATGTCCCCACTGCTGGGGCAAGGCTTTCCCTGTGGATGGAAGAATAAAGGGAGATTGGGCCATAACCCAATCCAATCCACCATATTGGTGGGTATTAATGACTGCAAATGCAGCCAAGCCAACGGCTTAACGTGCCTTGCGAAGAACGGAGGATTTTGATATAATACTTTTATGGTCACCCATCTAATAACCGGCCTTAGAGAACATGGCTTAGTTTTAGCAATCGCCGGCCGAGTGCGCTAAGCCCACTGCGTCATGCTATGTAAATATAAGTGTTCGTTAAGACTCACCTGCTTAAAACGAAAACATTGTTTTCAAGACTGTTAATACAAGTCTTACACAGCTCCAGTAAAACTAAAGTAAGTCTAAAGCGTTTATAACAAAAGTTTAAAATTTAACCAAGAACTGTTAGAACACTTTACCAACTGAGTTTAGTGTAAGTTCTCCGCTATTAAGATGCAACTTTAGTATGCTCAAATACATTTTTAAAGCGAATCCTACGAACCTTAAGATACTACGCTGAAACACTTCTTTCTAAACTTAAATGCCGTTGAATTTCAAACTTTCTTTTGCTCCGAGTATTATGAGAGACAGGCAACAAAGTATTTTTAAATTTTAAGAAGTTTTTCATAATCAGCTGTTGAGCTCTTATGTTTTATTTAATTATTTAATAGGTTAATGACTTTGAGACGCTGATAGTAATTGAGTTAGGTTATTTTTATTTTTCAGGTGCGTGTAAATAAATGTGATTACGTAACAAATATTTACTAATTAATCGCATTTATTTTCTTTTTCATTTTTGCAAACCCTTTCACATTTGCGACTGCGAATACTTACATGGGCGGCCTTGTAGTCTGACATCAAAAGAGTTTCTCAACTGTATGGATTTGCAAAACTATACCGCTTATTTATTTATATTCTAGAGCAGCGTAACAGTAGACATACTGCAGGAAATCATTTGTTATAGAGATATCAAAAATTAAAAAATTACCTTAATTTTTAATATCGAGTTGAGCGCGCCAAGCGCGTTCAGTCATTGCGCAATGACTGAACGCGCCTGGCTCGTGATTGCGGATACTTAGCAATGTTTTTGATACCTACTCTTACATTTTTCACGACGGTCCGGTCGCCATGATGTTTCCTCAGTACTACCTACGTCAGTTCATACATTTTTGTTCTATTTGTTCGAACATATTGTCTAGGGCCGTTTGAACTAATGAACCGTAGATAATGCAATGAACGAACAGCCACACCAATTCCGCTTCTGAGTGGCGAATTACTAACCAGAACTGTGGTCTTAATTATCGATATTCGTTAGCGAAACGTCAGACGCGCAGCGACCAGCCTGAATTATTGCTTCCGAAACTAAGTAGGTAATGCTCGCAAAAGCCGGTCATTGGGTGAGTGACTAAAAATGTATTACCGCGAGCTCCTCCGTGCTTCGGAAGGCACGATAAGCGGTTGGTCCCAGCTGCTGCAGTCTGCAGTCGTTAATACCCACCAATTTGCACAGGGCCAGCGGGGTGGGTGGATTTATGACCCTATAATTATTCTTCCATTCATAGGGAAGACCTGTGCCCCAGCAGTGAGGATTTTAAAAAGGCTGGTGATGATGATGATGACGTTCTATTCGTTCTAATAGATTGTCTAGACTCTAGAGGGGCTGTTTGAACTAATGAACCGTAGATAATGCAATGAACGAACAGCCACACCAATTCCGCCTTTGAGTTGCGTATTACTAACCAAGACGGTGGTCTTAATTACCGATATTCGTTAGCGAAACGTCAGACACGCAGTGACCGCCTGAATGATTGCTTCCGAAACGGATAACCGACTGAACTCGAAACTGTGCGAAGCAACTTCGGCTGTTATCACTCAATTACTCAATTGTGAATAATCGTTTTTGTTGGTCCGTTACTAATTGCATTGTTGGACTTAACGATTCGTCTGGTACCTATAAGTTATGTGCATTATCGCATCGTTACACTAGTGGTCGTCCGTGGCTTCGCTCGCTTTAATGTCGGTTGTTATTTCTCATTAAATAGGCTATCCAAAACAAACTCCGAGAATTTTTCAATTTGGACCAGTAGTCCTGTGATTAGCGCGTTGAACCAACCAAACTAACAAACTCTTCAGCTTTATAATATTAAGTATACTTAAATTATCCATCCATAACTGCCGCACTCAGAGACGTCAATTAACTTTAATGAGTATTTAATGTCAAAATTTTTCATTTAAATCTAAACCATAGACCCGGCAAGAATAGCGACTAGTTTTGAATTGTCATTTTTTGACGTTAAGTACTCATTAACGTTCAGTAAGTATACTAAGATAACAACGAGGCACACAATTTTTGAACATTATTGCATGGTTCAAGTCGTTAATCGATTACACATTTTGGTTCAAAAATATAATAATCATATTATGTAAACTTTTCATATAAAAAAAAAACGATAATCATTATTGTGTTGAATGAAAGTCGAATAGGGTTGGTTGGTTTTTGATTATGCTTACCAAAGGGGTTTGAGTAACTTTGTATGGACTAGCGTCATTTTTTTTTCAGCGGGCAAAAAATATTTTTCATTTCTCATTATTGTCCCCTACTGTTAAGTATACATATGTGATTAATTATTTTTGTCCTAAGTTATATCGAAGATGAGATATTCGCATTCGAAGATTGCAATAATACACGAGCGAGGCCCCCAATAGCCCTTGTGTAGCTCTTTCTACTATTTTACATACATACATAAATCACGCCTATATCCCCGAAGGGGTAGGCAGAGGCGAATCAGCACCCACGTTTCGCCAATTATGTTAGGTCCCATGTAATAGGTGGCGAGCCTATTGCCATTTATCGGGTACTAAAGTCGCAGTACATTGCTATTGCTAGGTGGTATAAGAGGAACGCTGCTGCCCATTCTTCATCATTGATTTATCCTTAGTCGCCTTGTACGACACCCACGGGAGACTCGACGGGGGTCTACATTGATGTGACAAAAAATGGGGGTTCACAATTCGTAAGCGGCGGTCCATACAAATTTATTTTAATAATCTCAGCGACTGACTCACATCATAATTAATTAATCAACCAATTCTCACTTTTTTCGTAAATTTAACGTCCTTTGGGCTAATTGCTATAGTTGGATCTTTAATTTTTTTTTTCGATTTTTTGAAATATGGTAGAACTTTAGTTGCAAGGGGGGTCCACCAGAACCAACAAAATTTTTAGAGTGGTCTATGATAAAAAAAGTTTGGGAACCTCTGGTCTGGATGAATGCCTGAATTGGAATCTGCTGTCAAAAAGCCACGGATCATTCCAATTTAAGGTTTCCGGCGAAATACCATTAATAGGTATTTAGGTTCTCTGCATACTTCAATCACATACGAGCCATCAATTTTTACATGTTCCTCGTAGTAGCTGCGAGCCTGTTGTACTTGATATGTTCTAAGTGCATACATACATACATACATAAATCACGCCTATATCCCCGAAGGGGTAGGCAGAGGTGAACTAGCACCCACGTTTCGCCATTTATCGGGCGCAAAAGTCGCAGTACATTGCTATTGCTAGGTGGTATAAGAGGAACGCTGCTGCCCATTCCTCATCATTGATTTATCCTTAGTCGCCTTGTACGACACCCACGGGAGAGATTTGGGGTGGTGGCAATTGTATTCTACTCTGCCGTCACCACACGGTAAGTGCATAAATTATTAAATAGGAAAGTCGTCCAGTCCAGAAACTTGAGCATTCATGTACCTATTCAAAATCAGCTCTTCTTTTATTCATATTATTCGCAATTACATACTCAAGCGAGTATGTTGATTCCGAGCGCTATAGTAAGATATACGGAGATGCGTACCACTCCATCGGCCCATATTATAACAGATATCGCGCATTCGGTTAGAAAATGCGTTTTCGGTTAGAAAATCCTTAAAGAGTGTTCAACTCTTAAAATCCGTTCAACTTAAAAACGACGCAAACATTACCCAAACCCCTTTTGGATTTATGTAATATATAATGTAAAAATCAAACTAAACATTATTTGATTTTAATTTATTAAATCAAGCCGAGCTTTAAGAAGAATTCTAATATTAATCACTCTTATTGGGATAGTACAATAGTATCTAGCGTATCTATTTTATTTTATAACACTACGAATTTATTGTTGCATACGGTTTCTGTACCGAGCTTTCCCCTTCGTGTCTACTGGTAGAGAATGCCTCGTGCGTATATTAAATAATAATATATTGCCATTTTATACTTATTGAGTCCAAAATAACGTAAACTTACAAGTTAGTTTGCAATTGACTCTATTATTACACTCTAGTACTAAACAAATAATCAGGAGCTCGATGGCAACTTCGTTCCTACGAAGCAATCCTCGCCAATCTTCGCTAGCACGCTAAGCTTGTTCATTGGATGGGTGACCAATACTTATACAAACTCACATACTCTCCCAAGATTATCCGTGCTTCAGAAAACACAACAAGCCATTGGTCTCGGCTGGATGTGTAGCCGTTAATACCCACCTACCCACTCTGGGTTGGAAATAAGAAGATAGAGCCATAACCCATAGTGGGCTATGGCCCAATCTCCTTTTTCCAACCATAAGGGAAGCCATGTCCGCAAGACATTATAGGACAGGCAATGCATGCCTACGCTTATTAGTTAAAAATGAAAATTCTAAGCAAATTTAAACACACGCGTTGCGATCGTTTGGCAACGAAGCATTATTTGCGCCATTTTAAGCGCCTATAAAATTTTATTGAAGTTCATTAAGTTATTTTTAGGTCATTGTTTTTAATTATAGGGAGGGAAGGAGTGGAGGGAAGTTTTATACGTTTTACGTTTTTACTATCCAAATTTTAAGTTTTAAGATTCGGAATCTTTAACCAAAGCTGTCACACACTTAACTTTTGGCAAGGTTCTCCAAATCTTTACATAATTTAAATTAAATGTTATATCGATAGTACTCGAGATAATTAACAAAAATATCACCTGCCAATCAAGAGATGTTTATAAAGTCCGAGAAAAACCGCTTAAATTGAGAATTAACAACTTTTTCAAGACGTGCATGCACCGTACTTGAGCGTTAATCACCCACTTACCTTGCAATCACACTAGCCGCCGACAAGTTAGTTTTTAACGGTCTACAACTAGAACCGATTCACACCAATAAAACTAATAGACGACAGCTAGTACCCACACACTTTTTAACACAGAACTAGTTTAAAGTTTCGCTTTGTTTCACTCACAATGGTCACAGAACAAAGAACTCTAATTTCCCTTTTTCACTCCTGTTTTTCACTAAGCGATCACAACTGTCGGTTCGTCTGTGTTTCTCTTGACACGGACCAAGTTTTCCGAGCGGAAAGCTGTAGGGGTTTCGTGACGTATCGAATGCCACGCTCTCCGGAGGGCTACTAGCGTGCCAACCATCGCTCCGACCCCTACGTTAGTGCGCCGGTCGGTGCGCGGAGTGCATTATTTCTATGAATTATTTTCTATGCCACCTTGTACTTTTAAAGTGACGAGAGGATGAGGAACTGGAAGATGTCCGATGCCTTTTTATTCGTATTAAGTGTGATGCGTCACGTCGAGAAGTTGTTGGTGATAAATGCATTTAAAAATCAGTTGAGACAAATGGCTCGGCAATTTTTTTTCCTACACAACGTAACGACTTTATTTTATTATTTATCGACTTCTGTAGATTTTAAGCCTTTATTTTTTATATTATCTTAAATAATTATATTTTTTTATTTGTATAGTATAGTCGATCGGGATCGCTCGATATGGCGGGCTGCGGGGGAGGCCTTTGCCCAGCAGTTGGATCTTATAGGCTAGCAAAAAAAATGGCATTGAAGTAAGTTTTACATATTGCACAATCAATTCAGCAAAATATATTGAACATTAATTATTATTTGTGAAATTTTAAATTTTTAAATAACTATGTTCAAAATAATGATGAGCGCAGTGGCTTAGCGCCTTTGGCCTGCGATTGCGGCAACTCAGAAATGACAGCTTAGGCAAGTAATTGGAAGGGTGACTAAAAATATATTATCTCAAAGATTTTGGTGGTTAGAAAAAGAATTTCGAAAAATTATGATCTTGAGGCGTTCGATATTATCTCAAGTTCCTCCATTCGTTCCTATCAATATCTTGGTCGATAGCCAGGGACCAACCATTCGAACAATTCAGCCGTCGATTAAAATTATCTTCTGATTATTCTCGTTCCAACTAAGTACACATCTCAGAAATAAATCGCAAGTATGAGCAAAACCCATCTCTAAGCAAAATAGTTTCAAACTTAGATCCAGGCTCCAGTTCGCTGGAATCCACATAGTCAGGGCTTTAACCACTTGACCTAGATATTAATTCTTTATTAAAAAAGCAATAATCAGTACTTGCACGAAGATAACTGCTATCGGTAACTTTTATCTTTTATTAAGATAGACGTTAAAATGATTATCGACCAGATAAAATCTTGATCAATTCATATTCACCGTTAATTCTCACAAACAAGCAGCAGCGAATAGTTAAGCTAATTGAACCGCTTGGTAATTTGGATCCCATTTTATTTTCGTCAACTGACGAAATTATTATGCCAATGAGGTTAGGTCCCATGTAAAAGATTGCGAGCCTATTGCCATTTATCGGGTACGAAAATCGCAGTACATTGCTAGATAGCATAGGAGGAACGCTGCTGCCCATTGCTCATTGCTACCTTACCTTGCCTTGTACGAAACCATACACACATACATACATAAATCACGCCTATATCCCCGAAGTGGTAGACAGAGGTGAATTAACACCCACTTTTCGCCAATTATGTTGTACGAAACCCACGGGAGAGATGGGGATGGTGACAATTGTATTCTGCTCTGCCGTCACCGCACGGCTCTCTGTCAGCTGTCATGAAATCATCCAGTCCTTTATCATTCGGGTCATCTTTCTCAATCCTTCTTGAGCCATCCTCTTCCCCTCCTCCGCCCACTAATTATTTTGCTCCCATGCTTGTCACCTCTTCTCATTATTGTGTCCATCCATACCAAAACAGTTCTTCTGTCACTCGTCTTGTCCATTCTCATTTTTGTTTTGATTTTCTTCTTTTTTCAGAAACAAATTGGGACTAAAATGTGTCCACTTTCGAGATATTCCCTTGACTCGTAAACGAAACTTGGTGAGACGTGATGCCTGTAGTTGTAACTTAGAACATAATTTCGTTTGTATAATCTCACTAGTGGAAGAAGAAGAAGACATGTTGTGCCGACCCTACTTAGAGTAGGATCGGCAGGGAGAAGAAGAAAAATCTCACTAAATAAACTCTAGTTAGTATTCCTTGTACTAATTAATATAGGAGAACATTAATTCTTAAGACAAGCTAAATTCATACAAATATTTACGATTGAACAATTATTAATGGCTTACAATTCTGGCAGTATGGCGCGACCGTTATTTATATTAGTCATTACTGGTATGTGTCTCAGTGCTAAGTACCACACATAATTGCTTTAGAGTTATGTGATTCGTTTGTTATACTTGTTACTATTATTGTCAAATAATAGTTATTTATTTGATGATAATATAATGCTTAGCCGTGTGGTGACGGCAGAGCAGAATACAATTGTCACCACTCCAGTCTCTCCCGCGGGAGTCGCGTACAAGGGGACTAAGGGTTAAAACAGCAATGAGTAATGGGCAGCAGCGTTCCTCTTATACCTCCTACCAATGTACTACGATTTTGTGTCCGAGAAATGGCAATAGGACGTGGAAATAACTTAATTGGCGAATCGTGGGTGTTCATTCTCCTCTGCCTACCCCTTCGGGGATATATTTGCGACTTATGTATGTATGTAGGTATTTATTCCATGTTAGGTCACATGTAAATCCTGTAGTAAGTGAAAAGAATTGCCTATATTGCCATCTAAGGAGCATCCTAAGCGCTCAGCTCACACGAGATGGTTTTAAAATACGTCACACACCTTTCACTACGATTTGGGCCTTAAAATAATATGAACACGATACTCAATTTCGTCATTTCTGTCAGTCGGCTCGTTGGTCTAGGGGTATGATTTTCGCTTAGGGTGCGAGAGGTCCCGGGTTCAAATCCCGGACGAGCCCAAATGCTTTTTGCAGTGAAATTGTCTGCTTTTTATTAAATATTTCACTTAAAAATAATTACAGATAAGTTTGTATTTTGATCTATATTGGGACGATCAAACTTGATACAAACAATCTTTGTGTCAATTATATTGTCTATAATAAAAACCATTATCTAGTTAGATACAGACCTACTTTAGCTTAGTTTGGAAGTACAGTGTGCTCATTTATTATTTTGTTGAAGTATGTATAAAATTATAGTAATTTTCCTTTTAAACGAATTGGCTATTTTAAAATTAAAAATACGGAATCAGTGTGGAACCGTCTTGACTACTTTACTTGATTGACTAGCCCGAAGTTGAACACCGTAGGAAAGGCGACTTACTACAATATGGGGCGTCAATATAATATATACTTACCTAAATCAGGCCTGCATCCCCGAAGGGGCAGGCAGAGGTGAATAATTAATAATAATAATAAATAAAATCTTTATTCTTACTACACTTCATTATTACATTTACAATGTGTGGGCCTCTTCTTTTAAGTTTAAGAAAACCTGTATTAGAAAAGACCCCTCTCTCTTATGTATACATCAAATATGGCTAATTGTTAACAATTAACACCCCCGTTTCGCCAATTAAGTTAGGTCGCATATAATATTCGACGAGTCTATTGTCATTTATCAGGTACGGAAGTCAGAGTACATTGCTAGGTGACATAAGAGGAACACTGCTGCCCATGACTCATTGCTGTCTTATCCCTTATTCGCCTTATACGCCTTATGACAACTGGCATTATCACTACTAGATACTATTTCACTACTAGATAGTACCTACTATATCGAAACTCTTAATTATTATTGCCGTGTGGTGACGGCAGAGTAGAATACAATTGTCACCACCCCAAATCTCTCCCGTGGGTGTCGTACGAGGCGACTAAGGATAATGCAGTGATGAGGAATGGGCAGCAGCGTTCCTCTTATACCTACCACCTAGCAAAGTACTGCGACTTTTGTGCCCGATAAATGGCAATAGGCTCGGCTATTACATGGGACCTAGCATAATTGGCGAAGCGTGGGTGCTAGTTCACCTCTGCCTACCCCTTCGGGGATATAGGCGTGAATTATGTATGTATGTATAATTATTATTTTTCTCTCCTGTTCCCAGTTTAATCAGTCGAACGTCATTGAGCAATCCACTCGCTTTTAACTTATATCATCCATCATAACATTTTCGTGAACACACGGGAAAGGTGCTAGTGGTATTATAGAAAAGTTATGTTAGAGCTTAGCCTTAAGTCATGGCTTAGATATTAACGCCGGTCGTGATGGTTTGCCTTTTACCCTTCTGGTGGCCCAAACTGTTTACACACAGGGAATCAGTGAGGTATCGCTATTTTAACCCTTAGAAGTTTTATACAATTATAGTGTCATTATACCAAACCGCTCTTGCGGGTTTGGTATAATGACACTATAATTGTATTCTAACCTGCCTTCACATATACGACTATATACATACATACATACATAAATCACGCCTATATCCCCGAAGGGGTAGGCAGAGGTGAACTAGCACCCACGTTTCGCCAATTATGTTAGGTCCCATGTAATAGGTGGCGAGCCTAGTGCCATTTATCGGGCACAAAAGTCGCAGTACATTGCTATTGCTAGGTGATACAAGAGGAACGCTGCTGCCCATTCCTCATCATTGGTTTAACCATATAGTGGACTTTAAAATCCCATGTCTTGGTCAGGGGGTGACATAAAACTATGATCTTACCTCGGGCGATGAGAAAGAAAGCCTCAGATCGCATATATATCGCACTAGCCAGGCATCAAATACGTGGGATCTAAGACATCCTTTATTTAATCGCGCTTGGTATACTATTGTCTTTAAGAAGCGATATATAATATTTTCTACATTGCTATAAGAAATTGAACAAGGCGAGTTTTTTTTTACCTGTAACAGGCACATCTCGATCTTCCATTTACATAACTTACTTACCGTATCATATACCTACCAAGTCAAATTTATCTGTTATCGGCCTTCTGGACTAAGACATGATGACGTAAATAGACAGAGTCATAAAAAACCTTGTGTGAAAATAAAATTATTTTGCGGCGCACATGAAAGAGAATACAAAAATAAAGCCTGAGGGTCAAATGCATGCCACCGTTGCCTCCACAATGGTTAATATAGCAACGGCATAGTGAAAATCCAGAAGCAGTATGATAAATTTTGTGTAACTTTTTGCTTATTTTTTATGGTTTTTTGTCATGTCATTCTCATCAGTCGTTTTACAGTCCCCACTATTAGACACCAAAGGTGTATAGAGAATATAAGCCATCATCATGAATTGATGATGAGTTATCATCATCATTTAGCTAAAAGAGTTCCTCTATACTTCAGAATGCACGTTATGACCGTTGCCCTGAATATATCTGCACCCTTTAAGACCCACCAGTCAGTCTGTTGAATCATTCAACAGGGGTTTTGACTGGCTAAGAAAACCAGTCAAAAGGCTAAGTAGTTTTGGCCAAGAGTTTTAACGTTTGTGCTATATACTTTTAAGCGCAATATACCTAATGAATCACTACAATATTCTAAATCAAATAATATAATATCCATCAAAATACTGATTGCTTATTTTTTATTTCCCTTGCCCCTTATGTTGACTATGCAGCACAAATACAACGTCTGAAAATAAGTTACAAGCCTCCACAGCCTGAGTCAGTCACTATTTAAAATGTCTCATGTTCTCAATGGGACAGTTATAAGAAATTCATTAGAAGTAAGAAATATCTCTTCTACGAGTTTTCTCTTACAAAGAAGATTTTCTTTAGTCCCAAAAGGTCAAATTCAAATGTTAGTATATGTATGTTACAAAGTATATAATATGTTACGAACCAGTGCCAACGGGAAGTTTAGTTGACAAGCTACGAGTAGTGAACACGCTATATAGTTGTCAACGCAGAACTTCTGGGTTCGAGTCTTGGAAAGGAATTTTTTGTAAAATGAATACCAGGACTCTTTTATGTTTCAAGAGTCTCGGTGGTATGTCTTCGGTGTATTGTTTTAATGGATAAGGAAGTATAGAATATAAACCTTTTAATATACAGCGAGCGATTGGTTATTTGTGTATCATCTACATAGTATTTACAAAACAATATTGTAAGCTGATTACTGTGTTCTAAATGATAATCTGTGAACGTAAGAATAATTTTGTATTGATATTCAAGCCATAAATTTTATTGGGAAACAAAGTTCAGCACTATATATGATGACTTCCATTACTAAAAAAAAACAATAATCCTAAGCAGAGGAATTTGCTGAAACCCACCAGCTAAGTCTAAGCATTCATAAATGAAAACAAACTCAATTTTTAATCGCATTTATTGTTGTTTCAATTAAAATAAATAAATTAATCTCGTACCTAGAGCCACTCGGCCCCTTGAATATTCATTCGGAGTACCGGATTCCGACGAATAATTGGGCAGCTCCGAAGGAATTATTCGGGACATAAATATAGGCCCAAAAGTTGGGCTGGCCGGAGCTAATTAATGTTACAGTTTATTTATAATACAAGCTTAGATTTTATTGAATAGATTTCAATAATGCTCTTTCGTACTGACATTTCCATTCGTAGCTTCCATTTTGTTTGAATTTAATAAATTATTTTAGATCATTCTAGATCATACTTAAGTTAAATTATCAATGTCAAATTAATAAAGCCTTAAGTTACACAGATTTCTGTTTTTGATCTAAAAAATACTAAGACATATTTATATAAAAAAAATCTTGACAGCTCTAGGTACTGGGTAGGAAAATAATTTCTTTTTTTAAAATTAGCACAGGAGTAATCTAAAACACAAAGTCTAATAACAACTTCGGAAGTTACAAAAATGAATAACTCTTCCCATTCAGATTTAGCTGAAGAAATTTAAATAAGACGGTTTCGCCAAATAACGATGCTTAATTAGTACAACAGAAATCCGAAAATGCTCGACAAAGAATAAGTGATAACGGTGATTTATTTTAGTCCAGTGAACGGTGTAAAAGTTTCAACCAAAGTTATATGGACAATTAAGTGGGTAGTTATATGGACTATGCTGAGATTCCTATTATTTTTTATAATTATTGTAGAATAATTTTATACTTCTAAAAAAGTAATTCCTAATACGTTAAACATCAAAACTTTGAACACATTACAATGGAACTTAAACTAAAACTTAAATAATCAATATTCAGTACGTTTACAATAATATTATGTCGTGATTATGATAATATATTAAATGAAGTAGACAGACACATTATGGGAAGACGTGAATGAGAAGAATATTTATATAATATTTGAGCAATTGAAATGAGAACAATCAGAACCAGATTTAAAAAAAAACATATTTGAAGTAATCTTCAAACCGTAAATATTATGAACGTTTTAGCATAAAACGCTATTGAAACATCTCGAACACGAAACTTTGAGGCTTATTTTTCATATCCAAATTTTGTTTCATGGCCTCGTAGATATTAAAACTAATAAAATCACAAAGAGATATCATAGTTACACTAGTATACTTAAATTACTACTTATACCTAACACTAAAATTATGCCAATAAATAATCTCATCGTCACCCCAGTATACGCCGCTGGATTCGGTTTTGAACGCGACAAAGTTTATTATCAAGTAACAGCGTAAACAAGTTTGACAAAGTCACTTCAGTTGTACGAATATTTACCAGAGCTTGAAACCGGTAAATGTTTCTATCGAATCTTAAAAGCCTATTAGGTAGTTCCTAGCAGTTTGTGTTTGTCAATTATCTTTTATTTTTGGACCAAATTTTGTGGTCTAAATCATTCTAATGAACGAAAATTTGAACAATACATAGGAAGTGTAGACAGGATAGGAATTGTAAACTCATTCACATTTCGAGACGTTCTTGCTATGATACTACTGATATAGTATATAGTTTACAGCCTTTTGATGATATTTAATTTCCCATTTAAGCTACAACTTCAAGTTCAACATACATTTTGGCGAATCCAAATATACCGGCTCCAAAGCCCTGAATCAAACTAGCACTAATTCTAGCAGCGGACTATTCAGCCCGGCTAACATGACCAACGAAAAACGATATGATATAGCCATTTATCGCTTTGAACTGTCAAAAATCTATGGAGTTTTGAGAGTTCAGCGCGATCAATAATTCTATCATATCGTGTTTCGGTGGTCATGCTAGGCGGGCTAGTATTGTTTTACTTCTGGCAATCGTTACGGTTCGCGTTGTCCGGCCAGTCGCATACGTTCAGCTTCGTATTGAAGACGGTGCCTGGTTGGCATTTGAACTGTAGCCCTTCCCCGTTCACGCATCGCCAATACTGAAACAAGCACATCAGTTGTTGAGTTTCCTATAACGGCCTTTGTCTCTTTACCAAACTAAGTATCATGTTAAATTATATTATATTATGGAGTTTCTTCGGCATAACCTTATCAAGTCCTTTTTCCCACAACTAACAAAAATTAGCCCTTAAAAAATACTTAAAAAATCTGTCAGTTTTCGAATAGTTAAAAAGAATTTTATTTTAAAGGTAGAATCGTTTTTACCTTATCACACTCTTTTTTGTCGGGAACGTAATCATCTTCCGATTTGCAAATGTCTGGGTTCTCGATCTCGTTCTCCTGTAAAGATATAAGAACCATGAAAATACATAGAATCTGCTTAACCAGGCCAGTCATCCTTTTAAATAATACGTGCAGGTCTGCAGGTACATGGTATTTGTGTACTTATGCGTTTTCCTTTCTTTGTACAGAGAGATATGCACTTTATTTTTCCACAATTTCTGGCTATTAAATATGTCTCAAATTTAATAGAAATTGGTTCAGTATTTAGCCATAGAAAGGTGACCGAGATCTAGAATTAATTGCATTTATAAAATTAATGTAGATGAACCTTTAGCATATGGAAGTAATTAGTAGAAAAAAATTCATTGAGTGCCAGCTCCCAAATGTTCCGACCGTAGACTATACACTGTAGTCAAGACTGTCCCTAAAGTATTCTTAAAATGATTCTACTGCTGTAGCTAAAAGGTTGAATTTTGCCTCTAACGAAAACCATTAAATTATGTTTCTGTTTTATCCAATCCTTGGAGCTGAATGAATAATCCACTTGAATTTGACAATAATACAATGTGTACTGGATTAAGGAAGTATCTTTGAATACGACTTATGGGAGGCGCCTCTTAAAAAAATCGAAAAGATTAAACAACAACTAGACCACAGATCCGGCAAGAATAGCGACTAGTTTTGAATTGACATTTTTTTGTATTAGGTACTCATTAACGTTAATTGACGTCTCAGAGTACGGCTGGTAAACCATTACCGCTGGCGCTGGCTCGGCTTCCGGTTTTGCTTCTGTGGTTGAGGCTGCAGTGGTGCCTTCGGTGACTTCGGCGGCTGTGGCGGCTTGTGTGGTCGGCTTAGCGGCGGCAGTGGTCGGCTTTGCCGCGGCAGTAGTCGGCTTAGTGGTCGTGGTGGTCGTTGTGGGAATCGGCTCGCCCTCCGAGGGGTCCGATGGCGTAGACGGCGGTTTGGCCCATTCCGGCTGCAGATAGAATCACATTGAGTTTGAGTAATGACAGACCGTTAGTTGAAGCAGTTTATTATGCTGCTCCAGACGCTGATATTGCACTTGTGGCCAACATAATAAAATCCTTTTAATAATAGACTTCACAAGAAAGGAGGAGGTTCTCAATTCATCTGTATTTTATTATTGCTATCTGTACTTGTAATACTTCAGAGTCCAATAGTTTTTATAAGGACCAATTTAAGTACATAGATACATATATAAATGAAGCCTAATTATCCCCGAGCGGTGGATTTAAGAAAAACGTTTCACCAGTTTTATTTAACCTACGATAAAACGGAGGAGGTTACACAATTCATACCCGTATGTTTTTATGAAATACCATTAATTACGAGGCGATTGCATTGCCATCTAACGAGTACGTAAATATCAGTACATGATTATTGCTAGGCGGTATAAGAGGTACACTGCTGCCCATTACTGATAGCTGTCTTTATCCTTAGACACATTGTAAGACACACGCAGGAGAGATAAGCGGTGGTGACTAGTTATATTCCTCTCAGCTGTCAGCACGACTGAAGTGAGAACTTACACGTAACAGATGCACTAAAATAAATTTAACTTAATTTAATGAAAAGACTCCACACTATTAGACACATTTTCATTATATAATTATAATAGAAATATTAAAAAAAGAAACAAATTCAGATAAAATTCATTATTCAATCGCGTAGTTTTTGTAGTACTTACTGCCGCACTCAGAGACGTCAAATAACGTTAATGAGTACTTAACGTCAAAAAATTACAATTCCAAACTAGTCGCTATTCTTGCCGAGTCTATGGTCTAGATTTGAATGAAAGTTTTTGACATTAAATACTCATTAAAGTTAATTGACGTCTCCGAGTGCGGCAGTTAACCTTTAGTAATTAGACAAATTGTATTCGCCGCAAATGTTGCAAAACGTTGAGTATGAGTGGGTTCCTTTGTGTTTAACAACGTCCATTTCTCAGAAAGACGTTCTTTGGTATCAACTGTATCAGGAATAGATATAATATAGGTCCTAAACATTTCTTTTAGGTACAGAAGAAATGAAAGAAATAACAATTACACGAGGTACCTAGTCCTAAGAGAAATAATTTTACTTTTTTAATCAAAACGCTTTCGGATTCATCCGCAGTAACCAGATACTAATCAAATTATAGACCATTTCTTTCTTAATACTAAAAAACTTAATGAAAAAAAGGTGCCTTAAAAAAAGAAGTAACACTGAAGACAATTTAGACCTACATCTGTTGAGACTTTTTAATCTATAAAAGTGTATTTCAACAAGTGTGCCCAATCTACGCACAATTTGGTTTGACAGTTTTACATACATACATACACAAATCACGCCTATATCCCCGAAGGGGTAGGCAGAGATGAACTAGCAGACAGTTTTCCTAATGCGAAATAAAAACATTAATAGTGCCATATACACAAAAACTTTTCGCCATAATTTTATTGAACACCTAAATCACAGTATATTGATAGATGGTACATTAAGAGAGTTGCTGCCTATTCCTTATCACAGTTTAAGTGACCTTGTACAACACTCGCGGGAGAGAATTGGGGTTGTGACAATTTATATTGTATTCTGCTCTGCCGTCGCCACACGGCATCGCTACGGCATTTTCAAATACGTACATACATATAAAAATTCACGTAGTATGTGGCGAGCCTATTGCCATTTATCTGGCATGGAATTCGCAATTCATTGCTAGGTGGTTTAAGAGGAACGCTGCTGCACAATACTCATTGCTGTCTTAACCTTTAGTCGTCTTGTACGAGACAATTTATTGTATTCTGCTCTGTCGTCGCCACACGGCATCCTCACGGATACTCAAATAAAAATCAAATAATACTCACTGTAGGTGTCGTATGCCCAGTCCTCGCCGGCGGAACAGCGTACGAGCTCATGTGCTTGTGAAGGAGCTTGATCAGAACGTTCTTATCCCCGCACAGTCCCTGAAAGTCATCCATGTCTATAGCCCACGTCATGGCCCCCAAGTAGCCCTTCTCCTTGATCCAGTTCATTTTGATTTCGACACTGCGCGGGTCTTCGTAGCCCACCCACTGTGTGCCCTTGTAGGCGTAAGGGCATTTGCCGTGCTCATCCCACTTCTTGGTCCAGCCGGAGTCCGCTTTGTCCACCTCGGTACAGATCTGTGGGGAGAGGAGATATCTGATTAACAACTTTTGACGAAATAGTGACGTTATGGTGCTGCCACACTGCTGCTTAAAAATAGTTACAAACGTTAGTAAACATTTAATTTTGTTAAGAAGCATACGATCACAATATATATAACATGTGGCAGCACCTTTAGTAGAAAATTTGGACAAACTCACACTCAGGAACACAAATATAGAAGTATTGGAAAGCACTTAAAAAAAATACTCTTCAATGACGGCTGCACGATGATTTATAAATAGTTCTTCAACAACAACCGTAACGATCAAATTTAAATTCCAAATGTCGTTATTACTACGCGAATATTAATTCCTTTATTGTTCTCTATTTTAAGAAAATGGTCTCTATAATTGATTTTTATTATGTTTGCTTAAAATATAAACTTGAAATTGTACATTGTTGCATTAATAAGCAATACTTTTAGCAAAACTCTGAAGTGACCGCGTTTGTATTAAAATTAATGTCGTCCGGGCAATATTATTTCCGTAACCAGTAAGTGTATTAATTGACTTTATTACTACATGACCACAGAAAGTGTTTATATAAGTTTTATTATAAAAAGGTTACCTTTATAACAGGTACAGAATTGTGTAGTCAGTACCAAATTTGTTTGCATTTTAGCTCTGTAAGCCCTAGATAGCCAACGATGTAAAAATTACTCATCCAATAGAGTCTCGCCTTCGTAAATCTCTCGTAGGCTTTAATTAAATTGTAAATTTCACTGGAAAAACCTTTGGTGATTCCGGGACAATAAATTTTACTAAAAAGACCAATCTCGCTGTAAAATATTCTTCAGTTTTGAGCTTTTGTAGTACCTATGCTGTATCTGCATATTCTGTTATTTGCAGCGAACCGAATGGAATAAACACGATTTTCCAAAATTTTTGATACCTCGGGTAAAATTATTGATATACATCTTTAAATTAAAATAAATTCCTTCTATTTCATTCCCTCACAATAAAGCTTTCTATTTGCGTTATCATTTTCAAAATCAGTTTTGTAGTTTTGAAAGCGTTACAAACGAACAAACTCGCTTTCGCATTTATACTATTAGTTAGGATTTGGTTACCTCATAATAAGCCCAGAATCCTGTGGCATTGGTGTAGGGCGCAGGGTCGCCACCGCCAGCCTCCTTATTGATGTAAGTGCCCAGACCATAGTTGTTGTTACCAGCTGAGAGTGTGAAGGAACGGCCGTAGAACGGTATACCGACCACCAGCTTGTTTGTGGGACACCCTTTCTCTTCCCACAAGTTCAGGCCATCGTTCTGAAAATTAAGATCTTCACTGAGGATGTGGGTGTTCTGTGACTAGATATGGGTATGATGGATGGGTGGATATTTTCTAAATTTATGGAAAAATTTACAATATTATTTGCATTAATGGCAGCTATTAACACCCTACCCCTTTGTGGTTAAATAGGCTTGATTTATAGAATTTATGTAGGTACGGAGCTATATTGCAGTAAGAAACATGATCATACATTCATTTCTATTTATCTAACATTATTATCTTAGATTTTCGAAGAATTTCCTGACCTGTGTGAAACTAATGAAAGTACAATACAAACAAACAAACATAATTCACGTCTATTTATCCCCGAAAGGGTAGGCATGGGTGATAAAGAGACAATAGTTGCCCAAAATTCCCATGTAATAGAGGGTGAGTCTGATGCCATCAATCGAACAATCCTTGTCACTGTTTTATAGTAAACAATGATATGGAAACGTTTGGTTTACCATATTCATTTTAATATTGTGACAATATCATTAATTCAGCCTGTATAATGTTGACACTGCCGCAAATAACGTTAATGAGTTGCTTAACGTCAAAAAATGACAATTAAAAAAAAAGTCGCTATTCTTACTGGGTCTATGGTCTAGATTAGAATGGAAATTTTTGACATTAAATACTCATTAAAGTTAATTGACGTCTCTGAGTGCGGCAGTTAGTAATAAACATTACTTTAAATATGCCCGGTCATCCGCCATTTTAAATGAGTGAAAGAAAACCGCGAGATTTTTTCACAAAAGCAGCCTCCAAATACTTACGACATTGAGTTTCTCATAAGCCCATTGGTCGTGGGGCCTCTTGTATAAGGGTGAGTGCACATCGGCGAATCCGGCCCAGTTGCCTCGCAAATCGTACGACATCACATGTATAGCGTCTAATTCCCTGAGGAATAAGCAAAACCCGGTTAGTAAATGACAAGTAATTAGCGGTATCGGAATAACTGATGTTATCTTTTCTACACATTTGTTGATTGAATATCACGATTGGAAAAATAGTCGACTTAATAGAGTCACCATCATCATCATTATCACTAATCATTTAATATTGATGTGGTACAGGCCTCCCTTATGTATGACAGAATATAGGAAGAATGGGCCATAACCCAACACCCTGGCCCCGTACTTATTGAATTGATAACGACTGTAGATGCAGCCGAGAACTACGGCTTAAAGTGACTTCCGAAGCATGGAGGAACTCGAAATAAAATATTTTTGGGTCATCCAACCAATGACCGATCTTAGCGAACATTGCTTAGTTTTTCGTTTTTTAGTTTTCTTATTGAGTCCTCAAAGTTCCCATTAGTAATAGCTATGTCGATTTCCGGTAAGGGTAAAGACGGCTGAAGTCTACACTAATGCCTAAGCACGCATGCGTCAACACATTTGGAATAAAACAACTTTACAGCGGCCGTGGTCATGGGAATACAGTTTCCCCGTGACCACGGCCTCTGTAAAGTGTTAGAAATGTCAGGTTTTTTAAAAATAAAGCCAAACCTAATTAGACGCGAATTAAATCAATTAAAGTAGTACAAAGAATATTTTAGTTAGAAAAAGTTCGAAAAATTATAGTTGCGCCTCAAGACTATAATTTTTCGAACTGTTTATAACCTAATTATTGTAACATTTTAATTTTTTTTTAAATTTAAATTTTCAAATCGAAATAGCAATTAATGTAGTTTCATTACAAAGGCAACAATGATACTCACTGGCACAATTCGGGAACATGGTAGCCTTCCATCAGCCTGAAGTTAGCGAGAGGCACGGCGGCTGTCAGCTCCCAGCCCTTCCCGGCTCTGATGAAAGCCCTCCTTAACTCCTGCACCAGATACAGAAACCTGTCCTTGTCTGAGAAGGAGCCACCCCTGTCAGCAGCGCCAGGGTACTCCCAGTCCAGATCAAGACCATCAAAGTTGTATTTGTGGAGGAAATCTGCAAAAAATAAAAAAAATATCTCTTCTTAACCCGTTGAAAAATGCAATCCCGAACACCGAAACGCTATTTAAAGTTTGAGTCTTGCTTAACATTGTCTTGTCTTGTCAAAATTGATGTTTTTCCATACAAATTCTGACAGGTATAATTGTCCACTTAACCTTATAAGCAGTGCTCAAATTTTTGAGTAGCGTGTCTATATAAGGGGGAAAGAATAGTAGATTATACCAAGGGTGATAAAACAAAAAATGTATCAGGTCGCATGTATTTGATCTGAGGCTTCTTTTTTTATCATACATACATACATAAATCACGCATATATCCCCGAAGGGGTAGGCAGAGGTGAACTAGCACCCACGTTTCGCCAGTTATGTTAGGTCCTATGTAATAGATGGCCAGCCTATTGCCATTTCTCGGGCACATAAGTCGCAGTAGGTACATAGCTAGATGGTATAAGAGGAACGCTGCTGTCCATTCCTCATCACTGATTTATCCTTAGTCGCCTTGTACGACACCCACGGGAGAGATTTGGGGTGGTGACAATTATATTCTACTCTGCTGTCACCACATGGCTGCCTTTTTGATCGCCCAAGTTAAAATCATAGTTTCATGTCAACCCCTGACCAAGAAGTGGGATTTATGTTACGCGTAGCGCGTTAATAAATCCACTTTATGGTCAAGTGTCATATAAAAATATAAGTCTTTCCTTAACTCTGAGATGAATACCTGTTGAAATAGGTAAAGAAAATAAAATCTGATGTAATAATGTAACTACTCGGAAAATGCTGTGTTCTGAGATAGTATTTCCGACAAAAACTCTGCTAATGGAGGGACGTCAGATTACGAGGTGACCTACAAGAGAAAATTACCTAGACTCTGAGGGTAGTTAAAAAATAAATCTAGACTGATGAATTACGTGATGAAGACTTTAACTTTACTAGCCCTGACAGGAAAATAAAATCTGTCTTTCAACAAACATACATACATAAATCACGCCTATATCCCCGAAGCGGTAGGCAGAGGTGAACTAGCACCCGCGTTTCGCCAATTAAATGATCATTAAATATGCCAAATCTGTGATGGATTGTATATCCAAAAAGCTTTTTGCTAAAAATGTTTAAGAGAAATTCATGTTTCCAATGGTTCAAAGAGATTCCTATATTACGCGTCGATGAAATAAAAAAACAGTAATTTTCATTGAAACCAAACCACAACCGCTCTAAACGGAAAACTAAAATCCCCGCCTTTCCACCACAGACAAAAAATAGTTTACATTCGTCAGAATTTCAACTTTATTCCCATTACATTAACACCGTTAGAACAGCATACGACAAAGTGGTTGACATTAAACTGGTACAATGTAATGGAAATGCATGCGGATTTTTTTCACGCATCAATGGGTCGGTTGTAAGTTCAATTTAATATTGTTAGAAATATAAAAAGCCGAAAAGTGTACATTATTATTGCAAAAGCTTATCTTATTTACTAACGCACACGGTGCAACTTCAAAAAAGGTTATAATACGAAGTTTTCTTATTCGTAAATATTTGTAATCGACACCCAAGTACATAGGGGCAGGTAGCCCAAAGCGGTATACGGGCTTATATAAAATTTTTTAAATTCATATTTCGCATGAAGGCTTAATAATTGTGTTCTGCTTGAAACTGATAAGTGGAAATTTAAATTCCTCTCTATCACCTTGGCTACACAAAAATAATGTTACACACGAGAATACTCGTTCTAGGCGGTATATACCCGTTGGGCCACTCCCCACTACTTGCTGAAGGGTGATAATAAAAACAAACAAATGATTCTACGCTACAACACATGGATTGACCGTGTGGATACTAAGTACATGGCGTGATAGAGTATGGAACGCTACCTTTACCAAGACTTGCATAAGACTTTTTATCAATTTATTTGGGTAAACAAATAAATTGAATAAATTGAAACTTACTCCCACTCCCACTGTAAACGTTTCACTGACTGCCTAGCCTTATTTCTACATACATAAACCACGCCTGTATCCCCGTAGGGGTAGGCAGAGGGGAATTAACACCCACGATTCACTTACTATGATATGTTACTCGTAATAGGTGGCGAGCCTATTGCCATTTATCAGGCACAAAGTCGCAGTACATTGCTAGGTCATATAAGAGGAACGCTGCTGCCCATTCGTCACCGCACGGCGTATTTTGAAAGAGTACCCTCTAAATTATTAGGCTTGCCACCTACTACATGGGACCTATCATAATGGGCGTACCGTGGGTGCTAGTTCACCTCTGCCTACCCCTTCGGGGATATAGGCGTAATTACGTATGTATGTACCCTCTAAATTAATGCATAAAACTCACTCCCGCTGTCTATGTTTCCTCATTGCCTAGCCTAATTTTTGCGTGATAAAAAAAAATCATCTGACCTCGTGCAATAAAAATTAAATCACTGCAAAAATTTAATAAAATCCATCGTATGTCTAAGTGCCCCTATGAAAATGTTTCAGATAATTAGGTATTCCATTTGTCAAGTTTAATTGGACATTCCTAACATAAAAATGGTCCAAATTAGGAGCAGATGTGACCCCCGCCGCTAATTTGAAATTCCTTCCGCATACTTGACGGCTCGCCACAGGGACCTTCCGTTTAATTCCCTGGGTTAGACACTTTGTCCATTAAACAACATTCAATAGACTGACATTGAGTTACAAGTAAAATGTATGTTGACTGGCACTTGTTTTTATTAAAACATATATCTCTTTCACTTGTCCATAAACCAATTCATCTGGGGTCCAAGTCGTTTTTTTTTCTAACATTCACTCCTCCCCCTGTAAGCTGTCACCTCCTCATTGACTCCATTCTCATTCATGTCATTTCCCCATTCCAACCATCTATTTTCCATTCCAACCATCTATTCTTTGGTCTGTCTCTTCCTATCCATCTTTCAACATTAATTCTTCACTCTTTTAGTCACATGCATTTCGTTTCTTCTGGTATGGACATATTTTTATGATGTCCATACCAAGTCAAACGATTACCTCTTATCTTCTCTGTCAATGGTGCAAGTATCAAACTTCCCCATATTCATCTCCTTACTTTATCCATTTTTGTTAAGCCGCATAATCATCTCAACATTCACGTTTCTGCTGCCTATAATTTTCTTTCATCAATCGTCTTACCTAATGCAAAAATAAAATCCTCAAATCAGACCAATGCCCATCATAAATATATACTATAAAGCAATTTAAGCCGACAGGTTCCACAATGGTGTTTATAAAGTTAACAGAAACAAAATTTGGTCAAAACGAAATTTTTCATATTTAAAATTGTGTCACCACACCATTTTCTTATCTCGGTTGGTTAAATACGCGTCTTGTGAACAATAAAGCGTGGTAAGCAGCGAACATTATCTAGATGTTTCCTCAAAACAATCAGTTTAATTACCGTAATAATTTTATTGTATACAACGTGGTACTTTTGGTGTCTAGTTGCGAAAATATCTGCGTTATATGATATGCTATAAATCACTGTTCCTCCTCAAAGTAGTCTCGAGTATCTTTATTAAAATCGTGCATAAAGTTTATAGTGATAAAGGTTTCTTGAATTTTGAATAATAAGACAATAAATATCAGTATCCATGTCCAGTTGTCATCAACGCAATATCAAATAAGAAAGATTATTTCAAAATTTTTGGGTCAGACGTAAATACATAATGTATGTTGAATAATGATAAATTCAAAACGTACAATTATTTTTATTATAGCGTGCAAAAACATTTGAAAATGATCTCCTTCGGCTTTGACAAAATGAATCTAATTATTATAAGTTGAGTTAACATCTTGATGCTAGAAGTCAGCTTCGGAAAATGGGCAGAAATCTTAAAAGATGGAACTTATCTTGCAACACAATAATTGTGAGAGCTTCTGGAAAGCAGACTGAGGATTGAGATGGAAAAAATTGTCACCACAGCCTTGTTCACGGATATCTTATACAGTTAACAGTACATCAAAACCTAATGGATTTTCAACCTAGCCAGTTTAAGCTTAAAGTCCAAAATTGATTGGAGAATTTGACTGTTTGTCATACCCTCATGTAGGTACAGTTAAATTAAATATAACTATAGGCAAATCATCATCACTCGTTCTTCAGATTGCAGAATCTACATACATACATAAATCACGCCTATATCCTCGAAGGGGTAGGCAGAGGTGAACTAGCACCCACGTTTCGCCAAATATGTCAGGTCCCATGTAATAGGTGGCGAGCCTATTGCCATTTATCGGGCACAAAAGTCGCAGTATATTGCTGGGTGGTATAAGAGGAACGCTGCTGCCCATTCCTCATCAATGATTTATCCTTAGTCGCCTTGTACGACACCCACGGGAGAGTTTTGGGGTGGTGACAATTGTATTCTACTCTGCCGTCACCACACGGCTTTGCAGAATCTGCGGGTTGATATAATTTTTTCAAGACAACAATATTTATTCGATTTTAATTTCAACATTTAAATGTTAGTAAAATTTGTACAAAGATTTTGGTGGTTAGAAAACAATTCCCGCATCAAGACCATAATTTTTCCAACTATTTCTAACCACCAAAACCTTTTCACAACAACACACATACATACATACATAAATCACGCCTATATTCCCGAAGGGGTAGGCAGAGGTGAATTGGCACCCACGTTTCGCCAATTAGTTAGGTCCCATGTAATTAGGTGGCGAGCCTATTGCCATTTATAAGGCACAAAAGTCGCAGTACATTGCTAGGTGGTAGGTATAAGAGGAACGCTGCTGCCCATTCCTCATCACTGATTTATCCTTAGTCGCCTTGTAGGACACCCACGCGAGAGATTTGGGGAGGTGACAATCTCGATGATTTTATGTGATTTATTGTGGAATTGATTTTATATTGTTTGGTAACTACAATCTGGTGACAGATCTACTATTTTGGGGACAAACCCTATTATTTAGGCAACACAAAACTATTTAAATTGGTGATAGCTTAAATCATACCCATTGTATTCTACTCTGCCGTCACCACACGGCTAGTACAACAATATTTATCAAAATAAGGGAACAAACTTACCGACGACGCTTCTGACGAAGGCCATTCGGGAAGTCTTCTGAGCCACCATCTGGGAGTACTTGGACCCGCCTTCCGCCCAGCCGCCCACTGCTACCGTGAACTTAACGTTCGGATGGGACGACCGCAACGCCGTGAAGTTCTTAAACCCATTCTTGTCCACGTCCAGCTGAAGTACAAGGAGGGGAGCAGGTTTTTAATCAACGTATTTAATAACTGACCCAGTATTTTTAAATTCTAACCAAAATATGGAATTACGTAACACCTAACATTTCGCGAAACGTGGGTATCATTTACCCCTGCCTACCCATTCGAGGATAAGGCGTGGTTTATGATGTATGTAAAATATGGAAATCCGTTTGCGCAAAAAAATTGCAAGAATATCCAAATCATAAATGATTGAGTGAAAGACTGTGTGAGAGAGAAAAGAGTGAAAACTGTCCATAGACTTATACTGAGAATAGAATGACATGATGACTCGACTCCACTCGGAGAGATAAGAAAGCAGAAGAAGAACAAGACATCACAGAAAGGCCCTGTCAATACTCAACCTCACCTCGGGATCAATGATGAGTACTTCATTGGACTTCTCAGTCACACCGATGAAGGAGTAAATGATGTGCGTGCACATGTCCACGGGAATGTCCTCGATGCCGTACCGGCCCACTCCCGGCCTGTACACCGCCCAGTTGCTGAAGTAGCATACCACCCGAGCTTTGCTGTCCGCTGTAACAAAACGGAACATTTCAATTCTAAGGGCATCATGACAAGCCTCATCGTCAACTTTGATCATCAAGGTCATCATGACAAGCCTCATCATCATCACCAGACTCATCTCAAGCCTCATTTTTGATCATTAAGGTTATCATGACAAGCCTCACCATCATCTTTGATCATAATGATGACAAGCGTCATCTCAATCTCATCTTTGATCTTTAAAATAATCGTGACAAATCTCACCATCATCTTTGATTATCATCATAACAAACCTCATCACAAGCCTCATCTTTCATCTTTAAAGTTAATGACAAGCCTCACCATTATCTTTGATCATAATAATGTCAAGCCTCATCTTTGATCATTAAGGTCATCATGACAAGCCTCATTATCATCTTTGTTAGGCCCACATTATCTTCTTATAATTAACCTTCTATCTGCTATGCTGTTTATGTAATAAACTTAAATATGCTTTAAATGATATTATTATTTTATCTATTAGCAGATATTGTAACGATGGTGCTGTGGATAGTGCGCTCAGAATGCGATTGAGTTTACTAAGCTATCATTGCTAGGGGCGGTCGTTGGATGGGTGGCTGGTCACCACAGTAAGAGACAAAAACTCTTAGCATTCCTTGGATTTACCGTGCTGGTGCTAGATCCATAGTTATAATATTATCTTGAATTCTTTCCATGCTTCAGTTTTCGTTAATACCTACCAAACCACATTGGCTCACTGTGATAGATTATTGTTCATTATCCCTATAGTCAGATAGAGAGAGAGTGAATGATTATCTTGTTCGAAGGTTAATTATTGTATAATTATATCATACCTATTATATTCTCTTTATTCTGAAAGTATAGGATTTTTGCGGTACATTAAGAGTTGAAGAGCAACGATTACGATTGTTACACAGCTGCCCTGGAGCTATGAATAAATTGTAAGGCGTTCACGCTCGTTCGTAACATTAATTAGATTCACAATTTGTAGGTAGATATTATGAAGTAGACAACGTAAGACTGCCACCAATTAGAAGATTCGCAAATTCCAATTTAAGACATGCTAGGTACATTAGAGTTTAAAATATTTTCGAACTGCGAAAGATTTATATATAAGTAACATGATCTGATAAACAAAATACATTAGAGTTTAAAACATTTTTAGAACTTAAAAATATTTGTATAACATGTTCTGGTATACAAAATTGGAAGTTTTTGACTGAAACCGTTGTTTACACAATAATTTTGAAGTTATCGTTACAATAAAATATAATCCATTAAATTCTAAATATCTCAACATTTTAGAAAATTGGCTATGTATGTTTAATATGACTGTGTTAGCCGAGTCTAATACACACATAATAAGTAAATCATGCTAAACCACGCCTCGGTATCCCGAAGACTGCCAAAGTGTTCCGAGGGATGCCGAGGCGTACCGAAAGCTGCCAACACGGTATGCCTAAGCAAACCACGGCATTGTTTTTGTACCATACCTACGACCTTAAACATTGAACTTTCAACTTCATTTTCATACGCTTAAGTTATCTTTTTATTTGTCACCTAAAAATATCCTTCCATGCCATGCCGTGCCGCCAATCTGCGCCGGCCCTTATACGACATCAAGGGCTTGTAAAAAAGTGATGACAATGGCATTCTAAGGTCACAGTTCACATACAGACATAAATGACGCCTATACTCACGAAGGTATTGGAAGGTAAGGAAGGTGACAATTGTATTCTGCTCTGCCGTCACCACATGGCGGTAAAAAGTTCACACGTACCAATACAAATAAATGACAAAATAAGCAACACAAGTTCAAGTGGAAGCACAGTTACTAACGGTTCTTGGCAATCGGACCACGGAACACTAAAAGGAAATTGCCAATGATTATTTGCATTTACAAAGTATCGCCTGAATGTGAGAACGTGCTTCTTCCAAATAGAATTTTATTTGTGAGCAACAAGATTGCTATTGCCCTGCCGATTGTACAGTCAATACAGCGACTGGTTGACACTTGAAGTCAAAATTAAAAAACATGAAACATTTGGTACTCGATAACATACTGGTACTTTGCGTCAAATATGATGAATTTTGACGGTTTTATATGTCGTAAGGACGATAATAAATGAACAGATGGACCACGCACAGTTTGTTTCTACCCTTACTTCTTAAAAGTTTTTTGGACATTTTTTCTCTCTTAATTAACATTATCAATAATATCTTTATTTGGCCCATTAAATTTAGATACATACAATAATAATATACACAGTGATTTGCTAAGCAATAAATACAAGTAAATGCGAGAGAAACAAGTTTGTGGACACTAAAAAAATTCCAAACTAATAATGATGTCATATAAAGTTTAAAGATGAATTCTCCCGCGTAATCTGCTTTTAAGACCCAATGGCTGAGGTGGGACCTTAAGTTGAGCCAAGCTTGTCTACCTACAAAGTGTTTCTTATAGCCTCGTCTGAAAGATTCCACAGGATCATTTTTTTAGCATCATCAGCAGCCCTTTAATGTTCCCACTGCTGGGGTATAGGTCTTCCCTATGGATGGAAGAATATTGGGTCATAACCTACCACGTTGGACCAGTGCAGGTTAGTGGGTATTAATTCCATGCCATTGGTCCCAGCTGCATCTGCCTGCAGTGGCAGATGCAGCCGGGACCAATGACTTAACGTCCCTTCCGAAGCACGGAGGAACTCGAGATAATAAATGTTTGGTCACCCATCCAATGCGCATATATTATTTTTAATCTTCTGGTCGGTCGGTAATCGTCAGCAATTCCAGTACTATATTTTATCACTCATTCGCTTCGCCTTAGAAGCTTTGTATTGAAAAATTGGGGATCGTCAACCAGACAATAAATGATATAACTATGACTATGACACAATTTTACGAAGTTTTATTTTTGCAACGCAGAAACGACGCCACGTATCCCTGAAGAGGTTAATTAGTCTGAGTTCGGTGTTTCTAATCGAAACTTAAATATGATGGCACTAATTACATCTCGATCAAAGTATTGATGTCAGTAAAACAAGAGATATAAGGTAATTGCTATGTGTATTACATAATTACTTGCGTATTCTACATATTATAGCTGCCCAATGTTTTTGATAATTCAATCTGTATAAAACATCCATTCATTCTTAATATTTAATTCATTGTTATATTATTTTTTAGAACTACCTACAGTTATTACATATAAAAACCCTTTCAGGTATTTGTCATCATCATCATCAACAACCCTATAATATCCCAACTGCTGGAACACAAGCCTTCCCTTCCCTATAGATGGAAGAATATAGGGATACTGTGCCATAACCCACCACGTTTGCCCAATGTGGAATGGTGAGTATTATCGACTGCAGATGCAGCTGGGACTAAGGGCTCATCGTACAATCCGAAGAACGGAGGAATGACAATAATACATTTTTGGTAATCTATCCAATCATAGGCCTTGGCGAAAATTCCTTAAAATGTTTTCTTATATTTGCACGAGCACTACACATTTGAAATAAAACAACTTTTACGGATAAGACTCGCGTATAATTTGGTGTTTGGCATGTTAATTATTTAACCCCACGTTTCGATCACTCTCACTTGGGACTCATGTCCCCCCGTGACCACGGGTTAAATAATTAATATGCCGAACACCAAATTATACGCGAGTCTTATCCGTAAAAGTTGTTTTATTTCAAACGAAAATTCCTTAGTTTACTCAATCGCAAGCCAAGTGCACTAAGCCATTGCGCTATAGATTAGGTATTTCAGGATTTTCAGGTATTTAAGCATAACTTTAATAAGTATGATAATTTATTTTTCATCCCACCATCTCGGAAAAAGCGTTTTTGCTCTTCGATATCTGAGTGCAAAAGCCGTTTTTATCCTCTAGAGGTTAAAGTAAATTTGAATTTAGAACATCGTGTGAGTTTGTGAATTCAAAACATCATTATACATATTTATTTCTACCTCCATGGTACCGAAATTGTCATGCAACCTATTTTAATTTGTTAAAAACTCAGACTCGGAACCTTCTTGGTGTACTTTTTTTGTAATTTGCTTTGCGCGCGCCATTTTCTTTTCACGTCATAAATTTGTTAAAACCTAGGAGTTCCGTGACGGTCAATCAGCTTGACGTCAATCTTGCTTTAAACATTTTGATCGTCTACAACGCTTGCTGGATGCTTGAGTCAAGCATTTAAAATTTTTTAGATGTGTTTGATTTGTTTACGCTAGCAACGGAACAAAAACATACAGAAAATCAACGTGCTTGACTCAAGCTGATTGACGGTCTCGGAACTCCATTAGGGACGGTAATTTTTATTAGGGACTTACAGGTGTGTCTGGATGAATGTTGCGGGTGTGGCTGGGTGGATGGGTGGCTGTTGGAGGTGTGTCTGGGTGATTGGGTGTTTTGAGTATGTGTCTAGGTGAATTGGTGTTTTGTGGGTGTGTCTGGATGAATGGGTTTTTGTGGGTGTGTCTGAATGGATGGGAGAGTATTGTGGGTGTTTCTGGGTTATTGGGTGATTTTTGGGTGTGATTAGGTGTTTTGTGGGTTTTTCTGGGTGATTGAGTGTTTTTTAGGTGTGATTGGGTGTTATGTATGTGTTTCTGGGCGAATGGGTGTTTTGTGGGTGTTTCTGGGTTAATTTGTGTTTTGTGGGTGTTTCTGGGTGAATGGGTGTTTTGTGGGTGTTTCTGGGTGAATGGGTGTTTTGTGGGCGTTTCTGGGTGAATGGGTGTTTTGTGGGTGTTTCTGGGTGAATGAGTGTTTTGTGTGTGTTTCTGGGTGAATGGGTGTTTTTTGGGTGATTCTGGGTAAATGGGTGTTTCTGGGTGAATGGGTGTTTTGTGGGGTTTTCTGGGTGAATAGGTGTTTTGTGGGTGTTTCTGGGTGAATGGGTGTTTTTTGGGTGTGTCTGAGTGGATGGGTGTGTATTGCGGGTGTGAATGTTGTGGGTGTTTCTGGGTTATTGGGTGATTTTTGGGTGTGATTAGGTGTTTTGTGGGTTTTTCTGGGTGATTGAGTGTTTTTTAGGTGTGATTGGGTGTTATGTATGTGTTTCTGGGCGAATGGGTGTTTTGTGGGTGTTTCTGGGTTAATTTGTGTTTTGTGGGTGTTTCTGGGTGAATGGGTGTTTTGTGGGTGTTTCTGGGTGAATGGGTGTTTTGTGGGCGTTTCTGGGTGAATGGGTGTTTTGTGGGTGTTTCTGGGTGAATGAGTGTTTTGTGTGTGTTTCTGGGTGAATGGGTGTTTTTTGGGTGATTCTGGGTAAATGGGTGTTTTGTGGGTGTTTCTGGGTGAATGGGTGTTTTGTGGGGTTTTCTGGGTGAATAGGTGTTTTGTGGGTGTTTCTGGGTGAATGGGTGTTTTTTGGGTGTGTCTGAGTGGATGGGTGTGTATTGCGGGTGTGAATGTTGTGGGTGTTTCTGGGTGGGTGTTGAGAGTGTGTTTGGATTAATGTGAGGGTGTTGTGGAAGTTTCTGGGTGAAAACAGAAACTGTTGTGATTGTATTTTTTTTGTAATTTGCAATTTCCTCGTTGGGGGGGATGAAAAGTTACGTGTTGCACTCGAGTGCAAAGATTTTTCACCTTGTGCTCTTTTGATTCCCTCGCTATCGCTCAGGATTCTAATTTTTGAATCACTCGCTACGCTCGTGATTCAATTTTAGAATCCTTCGCTAGCTCGGTCATCAAAATTGAGCACGCGGTTAAAAAACAACTTTGCACTCACGTACAACAAATAACTATTTAAAACTATAACTTACATTCGGCTTTCCCTAGCGCTAGGACAGCCAACGCAGCTAGTAGTAATCGCATTTTGTATCTGAAACAACATTATTAAAATAAATGTATGACGGAGCACAACATGACACAATGATAAAAATTCTTCCACTAGTGTTGGCACTATTCTGTAATTAGAATCTATATTTATTTGCATGAGCATAATATTAATCGCAGTAAGCTTTTATAGTTCTAAGGACACACAAGGACGCAAAAATAGACAAATTATTCGACCAGAAGCCTTGTGGTGACGGCAGAGCAGAATACAATTGTCACCAGCCGGCCGCCTTGGTCGAATGCTCAGATTGCTGGGTATTGGCCAAGAGTTCCCGGGTTCGAATCCTGGTAGGGGAAAACTTTGTAATGACCACGAATGTTTGCTTCCGAGTCATGGTTGTGTATATGTTTATGTAGTATATTTTCAACATTTATATACATAATTATATTAAAAATATGTCCGTCATCTAGTATGCATAGCACAAGTCCTAGGCTACTTACTTTGGGCTAGATGATAGGTGTGGGTCTAAAAATATTTATTTATATTTATTTACCAGCCCCATCTCTCCACCACCGCCTACCACCTCTGCCTACCACTTCGGCCTGATTTATGTATGTATATATATTTTATTGGAAGGAAAATAAGATTCATTTTCCGGCAACAACGTAACGTCTGTTAAGCCTTAAACCTCACCCGAACAGTTCCTAGTTACACGAGTTGCATTACTAAACAAATGGACAGGAAAAATGTTACTACCCACATACCTACACGATTTTCATTGTTCTCTTATTAAAGACTATTGGATAGCAATGCAGCGTAATTTTTGAGTACATCAAGCAATACCTAGGGGAAGAGGCACAGAGCTATATAGACCTATATAAACTGTTGTATTTAGTTTAAGACTCTATGTAATTGCTGTAATTTCTGTAATTCTGTGTGAGAGAAAATAATAAAGAAATTATTATAGTAATATTTATTTTTATATAGTCTAAAACATCTTTTCATAAGACTACAGATAAAATATACACTAAAGATATGGCTGTATGGGCTAGACTCTTTGCCTTCCCTACAATATAGGGAGAATTAAAAAAGAAAAAAGAAGGGAGTGTTTGGCGCGTTTCGTGGTGTCAGTCAGTTTTTTTTCGAAAATTCTAAAATTGGTTCAGAGTGGATTTTGTGCAGTGAAAATTGTGTTATTTTGATGCACATGCATCCGCGTTGATGTGCAATTATGCAGAATCATTGAAAATAAGTCTTGTGACGTGTTTGTTGTTGTGGTGACGACCACTATAAATAGTGGTTTTATCCACCTCATCAGGCACCATCATGAACTCTGTTACCATTCTATTCGCGCCAAGTACTCCCTAGATGCGTTAAAATATGTGGCACCCATATTTTGACGTAAAATTCATTTTATTCATACATTTCACCCACTCATTATTTCATAAGACTACAGATAAAATATACACTAAAGACATGGCTGTATGGGCTAGACCCTTTGCCTTCCCTAAAATATACGGAGAATTAAAAAATGGAAGTAAAAAAAAAAATTTACCATTTGTTTGGAAGTTCAATTCCAATTGTATAAAAAATTACCATTTGTTTGTATACTTTCGAATAGACTGGCCACTTGTCTAGGCTTTGCTCTCGATTTCAGCAAGCGACTTCAAAATTGTCTTCCATTTACCAAGCATCGAGGCGCTTTATTGTAACGCTATTGTCGACACAACACTACGTACAATACGTAACGGTAACATTCGCTCTAGTTGTCCCGTCTACCCAGTGACCTGCAGGCTGTATGTTTTTTGTCAAAGCGACTCTCCAAGGTATCCTTTGCAGCGGACGTATTTCTTCGATAACGCTCAAGGGGTCTAAAAAGGTAACATGTGCAATTTCTTTTATGATCCTATTATGAATTACTATGCGAATCATATAATAGTCCATGTTTATGCTAAGTGCAAAGCACCTTTACAAAAATGTACCAGTTTGAGAATTTTGTATTAGTAGGTATTTGTAAAATGATTCATGTGAGATTCATTGGATATACGTTAAATAAATACTATGACTTAACTTCATTTTACTTACGTCAAACAATTTATGGTTGACAATTTATTGGAAATATTTTACAGTTTTGTATGCAGTTACTGTAGAGATGACTAAAGAAAAGTTAGAAAATTTTCAAAAAAATATTTTCCTTATGTTTATCAATATTTTTTGGGAGTTTTCAGACTTGATTTTCTTTGTAATATTTTTTCTAACATTTATAAAATATTAAAATAAAAATCAAATAATAATTGTACCGATGGCCGTTTGAACAAAAAAAATATCTGTGTTTTTGGTTAGTTATTAATACTTTCATTTGATATTACGATTGTCCATTATATTGATTAGCAGCAATCAACGAAATTGATTCAACACAGCACTAAGCAAATACGTACGAAGCACCAGAGAAAATCTGTGTACATTCGCTCGATCTAATGAAATGGTATTAATTATATTACAATAAGTAATGTTTAGTATGCAAATTGTGGTTTGCGAATTGCGTGTTTATGTAAAACTCTTTATTGAAATTAATTTAATTAATGGAACGAGCACTTGTGAAATGAACTGCATATAAGCAACTATTTCAATTGAACATCTCTACATAGTTTAAACCAAAGTCGCTCCGTATGTCTGTACGCCTAGATATCGGCCGACACATAACGATATGCATCTTGAAATAAAAACTATTTCCTATATCAAGATAGTTAAGCGAATTACAAAAATCCTTGACATGTTGCCAATGTTTTTACGATTAGAAATGAACGACTATTCAGATATTTCTGATGTCGCTAGCAAACGCAAATTGTACTACTTGTAATAGTAATTGTTTTTCACGTATCCTATGATTCTTGTCTTTTCGTCTGACTGTTCTGCAACAAATTTCTCATTGATCTTCCGAATTCATAGCGCTAAAATTTTTGTTATTGTTTCACAAAAGAGAAAGTTTAAAAGATTCCTCAGAAACGGCGGAGTAATGTCCAAGTAATTGGACTCATTGTTGCCAATCTCAAAACTTTATTGCATACCAGATTAAAGTCAAAGCCAGCACGAAAATCACGAAAATCTATCAGCGTTCCAATGGCGGGCTCAAACTGACTCATTGTACACAAGAAAATGTGTAAACAAACGGAGAGAGCCCCGGGGGGATCGTTAAAGACGCTCAAATATTTCACCGTACCAAAAGCATTCTTTCGGAAGCCAACTGAACAAAATTGAGATTTATTTTTTAAGTTCCCGGAATGACTGTGACTTCTCAATGAATTATTTATCGACGAGACGCCACGATAATTGATTCCTTTATGCACCGGCTTTGAGAAAAATGTGTGTCTTTGTTCTCTAAGGCGAAAATTGATGCCAAGAGAGTCCTGTTATAAAATGATAACCAAGAACAAAAAAGAAAATGCTTTCATCAATTTTTCTCAAGTATTTCTGGCTCATTATTATCACATGCAGTATATTTGAAAAGCGATAGTTTGATTATGTGTTCTTTCTTCCTTATTTTTCTTCTTTAGTGTATTGAGCAAAGATTTCTCTTAATATAAATAGTTTCTTATTCATTCACTACATCATTCGCCTGTCGCTGTCCTGTTGCAAAGTTATTTAGGGTGGACACGGTTAGTTTATTACTTCCATACATCTCAGTCCCCTGTCATAAAAATATTGGTTGAGAACTAAAAATAAATGGTATAATCCATTTTAATACCTATCTATAAACATACAGACATTTGTAAGGTATTTCTGGTTCTTTATTATCACGCATCTACAGTATATTAAAATAAATTCGCGTTCTTCGGGGATAAATTCGCATGATTTATTTAAGTAAGTAAAGTAACTCAATTCAGAATTTGCCAACACTTCTCACAACAGTGTTGTTTAACTGCCTACCCCTTCGGGGATATAGGCGTGATTTATGTATCTCACAAGTGGACATGCGCCCAGTTTTGCTCGATTTCCCGAAGTCAGGCTTCGCTAAAGAACCCCTAAGCTTCCATGACTTAGTTATTCACGTAATTGACTCCACAATTTATTCATAGCCAAATTAACGAACAGCAAAACACCGAAAGTCCTCCCATTAAGATTGAATCATAATTTTCGCGTGCATAAAACGCGGAGCGCAAATATTGTCTTTGCATTATTTAATTACAATTTGGCCACAATGAACGGCAAAGAGCATACGTAACGGAAAAACACCCCCGACGGCGTGTTGGTCGGCCGAGCGTTTAGGCACCTGCCCAGATTGCAGTGGACGCGGGTTCGATTCCCACATCAAGACCATAACTTTTCGAACTTTTTCTAACCACTAAAATCTTTGTAGGTACCCCGGACGAGACTGGGACGGGGGACTCTCTCGTACAAAAAGCTCCGTCTGTGTCTCCGTAACCTGTCACACGGGGCTATTAGTACGAGAGAGGCCCCGTCCCAGACCTGTCCGGGGTGTTTTCCCGTTACGTATGTTCAGACCTCAAATTGCGAATGCTCACGGAATGCGTACGCTCCCCGGGGATATCTTTGCGAGCAAAGTGGAACAATTAAATTTAATTGTTTACATTAAACGTTGTGTTTGTATCGAAGCGACAACAACGGTTACGATGCGTTCTATTCCCGATCTAATTTGTACTCAGATACTTAAACATTTTCGCGAACAACAAGTGAATGTTTATAATGTTCATAATATGAACATTCATTTGTTTATTTGTTGTATATAATACAACATGTCAGAAAAAAACGGATACCCAGAACATGCTAAGTTAGTCATATAAAAACTATGGTCACATCAAGAATTCAAAATTGTAAAATTAATTTTCGGATTTTCTATACCATGCTTTATTAACCGAACAATTTGTATGAAAAAATTAACAAATTCAACATATATACATACATACATAATTCACGTCTATATCCCCGAAGGGGTAGGCAGAGGTGAACTAGCACCCACGTTTCGCCAATTATGTTAGGTCCCATTTAATAGGTGGCGAGCATATTGCCATTTATCGGGCACAAAAGTCGCAGTACATTGCTAGGTGGTATAAGAGGAACGCTGCTGCCAATTCCTCATCACAGATTTATCCTTAGTCGCCTTGTACGACACCCACGAGAGAGATTTGGGGTGGTGACAATTGTATTCTACTCTGCCGTCACCAAATTCAAATCTTCCAAAACCATACCAACCTAACCTATCCGACGGATAGAGCCAATATACTTATCATCTCAAGTTACAGTAATACAAAAAATGAATAGTCTACTATGAATGTTCTTTAAAATAGTATGAATAATTAGTATACGACGAGTGTGAAAATTCTTGGTTCCTAAACAGAAATCTTGCAGATAATAGGAACACCTGGGCTCACTTCATATCACAGATTTTCCTTTTAACAAAACACAGTCGTTGTGTTTTATGTTTTGTTAATAAGCGAAATCTATGCGACTTTCGGAAGCACATAGCACCGCGATATTGTAAAATATTGGCCATTTTAATTTAAATTGCCTTTGAATTCATAACCAAAACGGCGAACTCAATAAATCCCACACTGTTTTATCTCATTACGATGCAAAAGCCAAACCTTTTTCGACATTAATCGCTTGTTTTCAACTAGATATCAAAGTACTGCCAACGGCACATCAAACGTTGCAACACGCACAATCTTTCCATTACAATTTCAATCTTAAACAGTTCGCCAGGAAATGCAGAATCGATTGAGTACGTTCACGAATGAAACCAACAAGTACTTAAGAGCTTTCCAGCGTCGGAATTGGATTCATTGGTATTCTAAAGGAGTTTCTTTAAATTACTTTGTAGCAATAAACCCTCGGAGGTCTAAGTGCCAACGTACCTAACCCTTGTTAGCGGACATAAAACACGGATATTATGATGGAGAGCCCTATTGACGTCCAATAACGCAGTCGACTGAAAGTTCCTACATTAGGACGACGAATAAATACTTCTCTGCACAAAATTCTTCTTCGACTGCCGCGTAGGTACTTTATAACGAGTGGTAGACAGTTAATCAATGGTAGCCAGTGACAGACATGATCCTCCTAATAATTAAACATGGACTAAAGTTAGTCATAGTTTAAAACTGATGCTGTCACTTTTATATGCTGAATCAAAGACAGAGTTTGCATCAATTTTAAACCATGACTAACTTTAGTCCATGTTTTATAATAAGGGGGCACATGTTTACATAAATCACGCCTATGTCTCCCCGAAGGGGAAGGCAGAAGTGAATTAACCCCCACGTTTCGCCAATTATGTTAGGTCCCGTGTAATAGGGCGCATATGGCCGACTGGCACATAAAACGCAGTATATACTATACTGTAATAGGCACTATACCTACTCATCGCTGCCTAAACCATAAGTCGCCTTGTACGACTCCGCGGGAGAGTTAGGCGGTGACAGTTCTAATCTTGCTTACCGTCACCATACCGCCAAAGAAACTTACATACATACATACATAAATCACGCCTATATCCCCGAAGGGGTAGGCAGAGGTGAACTAGCACCCACGTTTCGCCAGTTATGTTAGGTCCCATGTAATAGGTGGCGAGCCTATTGCCATTTATCGGGCAAAAAAGTCGCAGTAGGTAATAGCTAGATGATACAAGAGGAACGCTGCTGCCCATTCCTCATCACTGATTTATCCTTAGTCGCCTTGTACGACCCCCACGGGAGAGATTTGGGGTGGTGACAATTGTATTCTACTCTGCCGTCACCACACGGCTATACACCAAAGAAACTTAACATCACAATAGTGTCGTTTTAGGCGCTTTGTCCACTTTGGGCTACCTTCCCCTACTCTGTGATCTCCCAACAGACCCATCGGTCGTTCTCTGGCAATCGCATTGGGAAACAATAGAAATACGCGCTCTAATGTCAATGGCGCGCACCTGAGTTGGCGCTCCGTCAGGCAAACCACGCAGGAATATTAAATGAAGTGAAGTAATATTTTGTCTTAAAAGTCCACGGTGACCAATGCGTTCACGGCCAATTGTTTATGGTCTTGACCGTTGCGAAAAATAAAAAAAATAAAATTAAATTTTTTTTAATTATGTAATTCTATTTATATTCTATTTCGTTTTCTTCCTGTTTTGTTCCCAGTTTATCTGGATATTTTTTCGCCTAGGCCAGCATGTAAGATACAACTAGACGCTCTTGTATACGATAATTTAACTTTCAACGAGATGCGTGCGCAGTTGAATGTTCGTGCTACGTCTGTATGTATATACACTCGCGAGCGAAGCATATCCGTTGGAGCGTGCATGATAGGAACTATTGTTTACTTTCCGACAGCCCATACCTCCAACGTTATTCGGTAACATCATTCGTAATCGATATGTTATTCTACTCGATATATTGCCGATATATTACACAACCACATGCGTAAATACGCAGGTATGTGAATAATTAAGTAGCGCACGTAAACAAACCTTAGTATATACAATACTGGCTGGACCTACAATTGCCCGTGTTACCGACAGTACATGAAATTGTAGAGACGACTCTCGCAATGTTAAAATAAATTTCTAACAACCCAAGCAGGCATACGCATAATATTCTAATCATTTCAAACCATTTGAAATTTAATGATACTTTACTTTTTAAATTATTATTTGAACATAAGGAAACAAAAAGATGTCAGAAAAATTTTAGTTAAATAAAAATTTTCATTAAATTAATACTTTTATCTTTAACGTTTATATTATGTTTAAATAACATTATAGGTACTCTCCGCTAATACAGTAGGTATTTGGCCTTTATTAAGATTTAATTGAAACCAATCGAAAGTAAATAACATTAGCATAAATAGACGATAAAAAATCCACTTTCTCCTCGATAGAGATCAAGGTCAGTAAACAGGTTTAATATTGTTTTCGACGACAGTCTAGCAAAATTATCAGTAGTCTGCCAAATCTAGAGGACTTAGGGGAAATTATTGTTTTCTCATATTAATTTCATTTATAATTGTAATCAATCAATTTTTTTTAAATAATAATTTTATGAACGCTTATGTACTACTTTAATTTTTTTAGTAAAATTAGTCGTTTAAAATATAGTATAGATAATACACTCAAAACTAACCAACTTTATGAAATAATAATCATTCCTTCTTATTGATCTTACAGTAATGGAAAGACCGTATAAGTTTCATTTAATTACTCATCGCTAGGATTTTCCGTACATTGATGCTAATATGAATCAAGAATACTTTTAGGTGTTGCCAGAAGCTAGAAAGTATGTAGACTTTACCCTAGGTAAGTATTAATTACAATTAATACATATTTTGTTTGAGAACTGTTTATATCGGATACTGTCTCTATCACAAACTATTGACCAAAAAGGGAGAACATCAATTTCAAACACTTCAACCTTTTTTGTAATGAATGAGAGCTTTCGGTTTTTAGGTAGGTATGTCTCTTTTAAAATTATTATTATAAGATTTGATTTTTACGAAAATGTCATGATTTAAAGTATGGACTCAAAGCAACGTCATTTCAAACCTTTTGCAAGTTAAGGAAGGATACTTTAATGTAATAAATAACAATCATAAATAGTGTGGGTAATGTGTAATGTTATGGAATTCTTTTACGATAACACAAGAATATTATGTCATACAAAATATTATTTTAATTATTAAATTTGGTTTTTTAATTTTTTGTAATTAAAGCGGTCGCATTTTCCAGGCAGTCCCGTGCTTAGAAGTCCATAATTATAATCTATATTAACAACATAAAGATGAAGAGTTTGTTTATTTGGTTGGTTCGTTAAACGCGCTAATCTCAGAAACTTCTGGTTCAAATTGAAAAATTATTTTGGTGTTTCTATATAATAACCGACATTAACGCGAGCAAAGCTACGGGCGACCACAAATTTAATGTATCTCGGTTGAGTGTTAAAGGCATCAATCAATACAACGGGTGACTGACGAGTGAATAGGCTATGTAAACAAGTTAAGTGTACAAGCCGGCCGGCGGCGCCATGCGGCTGTTGAAAGTTTACCAAAACTAGGACATTGGTAACGATGCTTTTCCTTTCGTTTTACTTTAGCAGGGAAATTTTTATCGATATAAAATAATTTAGACAAAATCAGCATCCTTTTTTTTTAATTAAAAATATATCAACGGACTCTTTAAAAGAAACGATTGGTTTCACCGGTAACAACTATTTTATTCTGTTCCAAAAACTTAGAAATCCTTTTTCACAATTCCGTATAATCTTACTTTGGTGCGTAGAGAAGAAAAGAGAAGTATCTATCTATATCTAGTTCATTATTATGAGATTCCTCGAAACGGCTTGACTGATTTTTATAAATAAAATTGTGTTACATATCGTAGACTATTTTTTATACCCCTAGGTGACAAGGGAAAAGCAACGTTTGCCGGGTCATCTAGGTTTCATATAAATATAGATTACTAGTACTACGAAAACTGGCAAGATAAAGTAAATAATTAATAAATCGTAATGAGCTTATTACGCTTACGCACTTAATATGATACAGATTTGATAACTCTACAAAAAGCGGGTTTGTTTATTGATGTGGTTTTAGCGGAACGGAGATTAATAATGGTTTAGTAGCAGACGATAATACCTGATTGAATTTTAAAACGCTTCGTCGGAAGGAAATCAATCACTATTACGTGTTCACTTTCTGCATTTTATATTATACGTCAAATGATATTTGGAAACAATTGGCTTTTATATTTATATTATAATAATATTTCACCAAAAAACTTGTAATGAGTATTTAGACTTGTTAATATTGGCTTTTTACAATAGTAAAACTTGTTTCTTAAAATAACATACCAAATTTTTTTACCACCAATGACCAATAAAAAAAATGTTTTCTGGACATTTTTTTTATTACTCAACACTGTTTTAGTTTTATTTTGCCTCTATTTTCATTAAAGTTAAAATAGGCACTATTATTTTTTTACAAATGATTTTTTTGGTAGTTAATATTTTTTATATATTTTTTTTATTTTACAGCACATTGTGGTTTTTATTTTCTTAATTTTTTTGGTAATTTGTATGGTATATAATATTTTTGTAAAAATTAATTATAAAAGTTTTTGAAAGGACACTTGTTTTTTTTTGTTTTTAGTTATTCACTCAAAAAGCACTTCACTTTAACGTAAAATTATTAGATGCGTGTACTCACATCGGCGGTGCGGCGTGCGGCGTGCGTGCGATTGCGTCGCGAATTCGCTGCAGCTCGGTTTTATGCCCGTGCGCAGTCGACGCCGCATACACACTACAGGGTGCGATCAAACAGTATTTTTCCTGCTCGATTCACACACGAGTTTTGATCATTTTGTCTTTCTGTGGGAATCGAAGTGCGGCTTTGAATACTGATGAACTATCAACAGTGATCTGTTTGTGGATGTGGTAGGTACATTACAATCTGTACGGGTATTACTTTTATACTATTATATTGTTGTTAACAATATTTATTATATTGTTAATGCGGCTACTTCTATATGTATTTTTCTTCTTCGATTCCACTCTATCCTTCACCAATTTCTCATCCACTCCATTCACTATCATATCCTCCTTTAGACAATCCATACATATCTTATTTGGTCTTCCTCTCCTTGTATGTCCTTCCACATTCATACCTAACATTCTTCTGCCAACATTTCTACTCTCTTCGCAAATCATGACCAAACTATCCTAGTCTGTTACTTCACAGTCTCTCAATCACTGGCGCTACTTTCAAAGTTTCCCTGATACACTCATTCCTTATAATAGGTATCTACTTTAGTATGTATATAACAAATAAAATATCGTCACCTTCATGTATTGTCCTCACTGCTTTCACTGCTATACACCCGTTGTCCCCATGATTTTGTCGCCATCATGGGGACAATGGCCCGTCAAAAATATTTTCCTATTAAAAGCCCTGTGTGTATTTATTCCTAATTAAACTTTTTACTTTTGCACAGCTTCTCATCAATAGTAAAGCGCTATGAACGTTTGACCGAATAAATTTAATGTTTTAGTAAATGAAAATGCACTATACCAATTAGCTGGTATAGTTAGTTCACACCATTGTCACCATAAAAACTTTAATCACTTATTAGACAAACTTTAATCACATATTATATGTAGACTATTTGATTTTAATTTTAAAATTATATAAATGTTAGAAAAATTAGTACAAAGATTTTGGTGGTTAGAAAAAGAATTTCGAAAAATTATGATCTTAATATTTTTATTATCATAATTTTTTGAAATTCTTTTTCTAACCACCAAAATCTTTGCACATATGTAGACATTTTTTTAATAAAAGTTACTCTGAATAATTTGCACACCAGGATGTGATGTTTAAAAATGTTTCTGAGCTTATTATTATTACATACATACAGGCATCACATATATTTACCCATTTATCCCCGAAGGGGTAGGCAGAGGTAACTGTTAGGTCACATGTTATAGGAGGCGATCCTATTGCCATCTAAAGTGCATGCAAATCGCAGTATATTGCTGGGTGGTAAAAGAGGAATACTGCTACCGTTTTTATGTGGTATTTGTATTTCGTATTTTGTGTGCTGCCGTAACCATCCACACGGCAGGTTTTATTACATCTTAGCCTACCCCTTCAGGGAAAAATAAGCGTGATTATTGTATGTATATTTGTTTTATTGATGTCTCTTACACGCGCATTGCCAGAGGCTCATCATAAACTTCAAAAGAAGCGTCCTGTAGATCTCTGATCGATGGCGCTGCACGATCGATAAGCGAAAAGTGCAGCGTATCAAACAATGAGATTGGCTGTGGGTCGAGCAACGGTTTGGAAACCAGTACGATCTGCCCCCGAATTCCATTAAATTTATCTGCTCATTAAAAAGTTTGCTCCGAAATTGCAAATCGCCAATTTTAATCTCCAACCATTAAACACTGTTTGGAGTAATTAAAACAGCCAGCTTGATCAAATGCCCGATGCATTAACGAGCAAAAGTTCTCGACTTTGAGTCCTGGCAGACAAACGGTTGTGTGGCCACAATCCGCACTGGACTAGCGTGGTGGGTTATGGCCTATTCTCTCTAATTCTGCTTCCATGCTGGCCTGGGAACGAAAGAGTCACATAGCAAGGGCCAGCACCAATACATTCCAGGGATGTCGTTAAATTCGACTAAGGGAGATACAAAATCACGCCAATATACCCGAAGGGGTAGGTAGAGGTGAATTACTACCCACATTTCGCCAGTTATGTTAGGTCCCATGTAATAGCCCGGCCTATTGCAATTTATCGGGCACAAAAGTCCCAATACATTGCTAGATGGTTTAAGAGGAACGCTGCTGCCAATTCTTCATCACTATTATTACCTTAGTCGCCTTGTACAACGGGAGAGATTTGGAGTGGTGACAATTGTATTCTACTCTGCACTTGGGGTACCACTTTAGGGCACCCGAATGGTGGAGACCAAACCACCAACAACAGCATACCCAAATACAGTTGGTTTCTGGCAGGCGGCCGTCTATCTTGAGCGTATGGATTGGAAAGTTGTCATCTCATCTCTCTCCGTTCATCGATCTCTCGACATGGTCCTTTCCATCACTTTTCTATACACTTCATCAGGTATAAGAGAAACCATGACTAATTCCTCATCTCTGATTTATCCTTAGTCGCCTTCTACGACATCCACGCGAGAGATTTGGGGTGGTCACAATGGTATTCTAATCTGCCGTCACCACATGGCATAAACACCGGGGAATAGGGTAAGGTATGATAATATAATGAATTAAAGGGGATTGAATGGCTAGGTGACCTTTGGCCTAAATGAAAAAAAAACATACTGCGTCTGCGTTCTGCTTCAGACAATCTGAGAACAGGGGGCCTACCGCCTAACTCGATTGCTAAAGCAAAAGCTATAGTTTATGACGTCATGCTGTCATTTCGCACCAAATGTACCTAAACTATTAGCTTTAGCTTTGAAGGAATGATCACCGAATGATTTTGTATGAATTTGGCACAAAATTCGTGTCGCCTAAAAATTCAGGATGGCTTCTATAGCCGTAAGCAGTGCATTGCTATATAGCTATCATCAGCAATCGAGTTAGGCGGTCGGCCCCCAGGGCAGGAATATGATGATGATTCAAATAAATTATACAAAAGTAAAACTTTTGTAAGTAGGTATTTGTTTTGCTGTGTAAATCAAAACAAATATAATAAATATTAGGTCTTTTGTCTCGAATCCTTTGCGGCTCGGGAAAATGTTTATCGTTACTCTGATTTTTGAACACTTATTGTGGCTTTACGATCGACAACAAAGGAATTGACCTGTGAAAGTCACTATGACTTGTTGTTCCAATACTCGTTGTAAGTGGAGCGTCTCTTTGGACCATTGTTTATCTGTTTGACCCACTGAGGTAATGGCCTTGTTTGAGGCCGAAATGTTAACCGGTAATTAATTGAGATTGCTCCCGAATCAATAATTACTTACGTAGGGCAATTTTAAGTTTTCTACTTTTATCTTACTTGAAGGAAGTCCTACCGCCAACCAAACCGATTACAAATTTGTTCGGGGTTCGAACCCAGGACCTCTGGTTCTTAATTCCGGTGGGCGTACCACCAGACAATGGAGGCGGTTAGATATATAACGAATTGCAAGAAACAAAAATTACTTATAAAAATGGTTTCAGTTACATTTAGGTCCAAGTTCACCAGCATGTAAAACACGTGATTAAAAGTTAACCGTCTATTTTTGACATTTCTTCCATATAGTTAGTTGAATAACAAAGTGAACCGGTTAAATAATAATTGACTGTTTATGTGTTTGTTAATTCCAGCCTGAGCTAATTCTTTATCAGGCCATTACCTTTCTTACTACCGCATCCTCATTAAACCTTTACACGTTACACTTCTAAACACATGCCTTCCATACGGAAGGAACAACGGGGACCATACTCCGTAACGCCAACCCTCTGACCGAACGCCAGCACGTTAGATTTCCATACTTGATAGTCAAGTGCCAATCTCAAATGGTTATGCACTTTAACATCAACACAGTATGGTAGTGAGTCGGTTGGAGAATTTTGACTATATTTTATGTATTTCAAAGATGCCGTGTGGTGATGGCAGAGTAGAATACAAATGTCACCACCTCAAATATCTCCCGTGGGTGTCGTACAAGGCGACTAAGGATAAAACAGTGATGAGGAATGGGTAGCAGCGTTCCTCTTATACTAGGTGGCAATGTACTGCGACTTTTGTGGGACCTAGCATAATTAGCGAAACGTGCTAATTCACCTCTGCCTACCCTTTTGGTTATATAGGCGTGATTTATGTATGTATGTGTATGTATGTATTGCAAAGAAAGGAGGTCAGAAAAATGTCCAATACGTCCTGGTTGGCTGAGCGGTATTATAGGCCGCCCGTATTGCAAAGGACGGGGTTCGATTCTCGATCGTATCAGGACAATATTTTTTTAACCACACTTTCACACTTATGTAATAATTTTTCTAACGTGTATTTTATCTATAAATATAAATCAAACAATAATATACTGAAATTTTTTACTTTATTTTTTATTCAAAAAGGCATTATTTCAAACATACCTACTACAAACATACATAAATAAATCATGCCTAGATGTCCCCTAGATGGGATAGGCAGAAGTGAAATAACTGTAGGTAATAAATATATTCATGGGGGGGGGACGTAAATAACTAATATATTCACTGGGAGCGAGCCTATTTGAATCTACCGGGCATCTTTAGCTTGGGAAAGATGGGATGTTGATTGTATTCTGCTCTGCCGCCATCACACAGCCTTAATGAAATTTTCAAATTATAGCAGTGTTAGATCTGGAGAAAATAATTTTTCAAACAAGTTTTCCGATAGTTGTAGCCGTGTGGTGACGGCAGAGTAGAATACAATTGTCACCATCCCAAATCTCTCCCGTGGGTGTCGTACAAGGCGACTAAGGATAAATCAGTGATGAGGAATGGGCAGCAGCGTTCCTCTTATACTACCGTCCTGACAATGTACTGCGACTTTTGTGCCCGATAAATGGCAATAGGCTCGCCACCTACTACATGGGACTTAACATAATTGGCGAAACGCGGGTGAGAATTCGCCTCTGCCTACCCCTTCGGGGATGTGGGCGTGATTTGTGTATGTATGTATGTTTTAATATCTTAGAAATTAATTCGTGATCACTTTCAATAGTCACCTACTCTCTACAAAAAGATTTATTTTTATTTGCATCAAAAATGAGACTGGACGTTTGGAAATCTATGCTTTTTAATATTATAAAGCCGAAGAGTTTGTTTATTATTTGTTTGGTTGGTTGAACTCGCTTATCTCGGGAACTACTGATTCAAATGGAAAAAAGATTTTTGTGTTGGATAGTCCAATCGAGGAAGGTTATAGGCTATCAGTCTGTTTGGGATCGGACTTGCGATACTTTATCAACGTATTGTATGTATAATTTTATCGACAAAAAACCATACAAATAGGGGTCCCAACCGTCATCCCTATGAATGGGAGCCAGTTTAAAATTTCATTCTTCATATTTTCACGATTTCATTGAAAGTCGTTTTTTAACCATTTTATGTTACCCACATATGAAAGTGGCTTTATTTAGGCCTTATAAAGGTGGTGAAATGAGCTATCACTTAAAACCACGTTTGTTAAGAAGTTACAGAAAATAATAATCAAAAACCCTTGAGTTAGTAAAAATTTTGTAAAAAAAATTTTGTAAAATTTTGTAATTTGTTTTTATATCATTCACATATTTTTGTAAAAATGATCTTTCTTGCTCACACACTAAAGGAATATTATGAATAGGGGTTTTCTTTTAAAAATTTGACTTGTATTTGTTAGACCGTTTCTAAATAATTTGTCTGAATAGCGATAATAATTTTATGTTTATTACTTAGCACAGTTTATTGCAAATAAAAAAGGAGAAAAAAATGATATGTCAACGGCCTGGTTTTTAAAGTAGACTACAATAACTAAAAAAAAATACAAAATTTTACCAAGTTTTTCGTCAAAATCAAGGGTTTTTGATTATTATTTTCTGCAACTTCTTAACAAATGTGGTTTTAAGTGATAGCTCATTTCTTCAACTTTAAAATAAAGCCACTTTCATGTATGTGGGTAACATAAAATGGTAAAAAAAGGACTTTCAATGAACTCGTGAAAATATGAAGAGTGAAATTTTAAAATGGCTCCCATTCATAGGGATGACGGTTGGGACCCCTATTTGTATGGTTTTTTGTCGATAAAATTATACATACAATACGTTGATAAAGTATCGCAAGTCCGATCCCAAACAGACTGTATAACAACCGACATCAACGCGAGCAAAGCCGCGGGTGACCACTAGCTTAATTTTTTTTTATTATTATTTTTTTTAAATATTTTTACACTCACGCCTATCATCTAGCCCAAAGTAAGTAGCCTAAGCACTTGTGTTATGGATACTAGATGACGGACATCTTTTTAATATAATTATGTATATAACTGTTGAAAATATACTACATAAACATATACACAACCATGACTCGGAAACAAACATTTGTGGTCATCACAAAGTTTGCCCCTACCAGGATTCGAACCCGGGACCTCTTGGCCAATACCCAGCAATCTTAGCATTCGACCAAGGCGGCCGTTATTATTAAATGCATTAGCTCATTCATACATAAAGCGTTTGCTTGACTTGACTACTTTGTCCCCTCTGGGTGTCTGGCTAAGTTGCAAGGTTTCTATCGAACGAGTGCTATTTTTTTACAATTACACTACATTTGACACGACGGGCACCAGGCATGTTTTTTCAGTAATACAACAGTTTCTTCAAAGGAGTTACTGCCGCACTCAGAGGCGTCAATTAACTTTAATGAGTACTTAACGTCAAAAAATTACAATTCAAAACTAGTCGCTTAGCCTGGTCTGTAGTCTAAATTTAAATGAAATTGTTTTGACATTAAGTACTCATTAAAGTTAATTGACGTCTCTGAGTGTGGCAGTTAGCAATATCAAATGTAGCATCAGTCGCCGAAGGGGGCTCACCTATCACGCTATAGAATCTTCAAAAGTGGGCGTACGGTATTTAGAACGTTCACCTCAACCCTTGACATTATTTGGCGGTGCATTGGTACTGGCATCCCATCGTGATGCTAAGTAGATACTTATAATTTGTTGTACCTATAGGGTTAATGCTGCAACAAATAGCTTCATAAATACAAAAGAGACCATACATAGGTTGGCAGAAGGTGAATAAGGGCCGATTTCACCGTCTGTCATAGAAAATGTGTTTAATAAAACTCGGTTTTGATTAATGCAAACTTGGTAGCGGAACTCAGTTTACAGCATAAACCGAGTTCAACTTCAACTTCAACTGATCGCGTTTAATTCTGCGGTGAAATCGGCCCTTAGGTAACACCCACTCCTCAGCAATTATGTTTGGTCCCATACAATAGGGGGCGAGACTACTCTATCGGGAACGTAAATCGCAGTATATTGCTAGACGGTATAAGAGGGGATAAACCTTGAATCGCCCCGGGGATCTTGCCCCTAATTACCTAACTGCCGCACTCAGAGATGTCAAATAACTTTAATGAGTACTTAATGTCTAAAATTTTCATTTAAATTTAGATCAAAGACCTGACAAGAATAGAGACTAGTTTTGAATTGTCATTGTATTGACTCGCCCCCTAGACAATTGCCTGCCTGACACTAACCCTCTTTGAGTATGCTGTTGTTGGTGGTTTGCCCTCCACCATTCGGGTGCCCCAAGGTAATTATTGGTCTACACTGGGCAATCTCCCTTAGTCGACTTTTACGACACCCATGGGATGAGTCGGGGCTGGCCTATTCTACGTTATTTGTTCGCTCCCAGGCAAGCATAGAGGACTGAAGATTAAAATAAACCTTGTTACTACAGTAGTCTTTACTAACGGTGGGTCCCTATATTCTAGCTACAGTTAAAAGTAACCTTACTAAAGTTTAGTTGCCTGGCATTTTTTGTTATATAACGATAAATAACAGAAGTTGCAACTAAGCTGTAGTACGTCTATCTTCAACTGTTGATAGAAAATTGGGACCCGCAATTAATCGACTCTAAAATTAATTAAAATGTGATTAAGCTGTGTCTCATATACTCTACGAAAATATCTTGATCATGTGTACCTACTTTTAGGTTTATAGGTTAATTATCTTTTTAAAACTACATTATAATGTTTATTAATTGAATAAATCAATCGACTCCTCGTCATAGGGGACCTATAGGAGAGACGGTCAAGATGAATACAAAAGATAAGAGGGACAGACAAGGCACAGCCTAAGTTTTGTTTTGCTCTCAGACCAGAATGGAATAACGAACACATTAATATTTTATTCTTCTCAATCGTTCTTCGCCAGACTACACATAAAAACATATTATACTAACCTGAGAAATTATAAATTCCTATTTTTAGAAAGCTCTCATTGTATTTAAACACCGCTTGAGAATAACTTCCATTGTTACAGGCGTCATGCTAACTCGTATTTCATTGATCCAGATATATTGGCATTTAAGCGTCAATGCATCTAACGGAAGGAAGAGCTCATACTCAAGAGCAAGTGACAATAATTCTTAAAGTCTAGGTAGATAACATTTAAAATCGAATGGCAAAGAAATGTTACCAACACCGTCGCACGCGCATCGCATTAAAAGAGTCGATAATCTCAGTGACAAAGAATGATCGTGTCAAATGAGTCACTCTGGGTTATTTTATCCCAAACTTGTTTCCTTGTCGTTATGATAATTAAAACGGAATACAGTTTGATAAGGAAGTCACCACACTTCAGCGTACGTTTGGGAATCGCATAATGTGTGATCAACTTCCTATATATTTGCATACGCATCTATTAAAGAGATATAGGTCTTCTATGCTCTCATCATCATCATCACTAGCCCTTTAATGTTTCCACTGCTGACCAGACCTTCCCTATGAATGAAAGAACATTGGGGGAATGGGCCAAACCCACCACGCTGGGCCAGCGCGCATAGGTAGGTGGGTTATAACGGCTCGAGGTTCAGCTGGAATCGACGGCTGAAAGTGGCTTCCTAACCTAACTTGAGATAATATATTTTTGGTCACCCATTCAATGACCGGCCCTGCCTTAGCGAATAATACTTAGTTTTAGCAGTCGCAGGATAAGTGCGCTAAGCCACTGCGTTATCGAGCTGCTCACTACTATGCGACTTCCACAGCTACTATGCTCGAGCAAAACTTATAATCCTGAATTTTAGGTAGATAATATTATTATGATTTTTATTTCAACATTATAATTAAATGTTAGAAAAATTATCTAACATTTAAATAATGTTGAAATAAAAAGACGTTCGTCTTGGTTGGTCGAGTGGTTTAGGCATCTGCCCGGAATGCGGAGGACGCGGCTTCGATTTCCGCATAAAGACTATAATTTTTCGAACTTTTTCTAAGCACAAATTTATTCTTTGTGATATAGGTAGATAATATTTATAAGTTCGTTAAATAAATCCAAAACAACATTTCATATCCCAACGTGAGCAAAATCACCGCATCTGTTTAAAAAAAACAATAGATTTTTCTTTTGAATACAATCCCTTTTACATAGGTTTTCATTAAAACGTGCCAAGTTTCTGGAGGATGAATTATTTATGTATGAGTTGTCTCGGTAGTTAGCGCGGACAAGATAATTCGATTTTATGAACTGAACTTCAAGACGACATTGTTAGCATTACCTACAATCCTACATCGACTCACCGTGTGTGTGCCGGTTAGTGCAACGAAGAGGGCTACTACACAGTTAATCCAGTCAATAACTGTAGTCTTGTATTGTTTTGCATAATACTTAATGCCACCTCTTTTTAATTGTATAGGTACAGACCTACCTATCTGATCTTACACCCCTTTTAAGTTAAGTAGGTAATATAGTATGTGGAGCTCTGAGGATCTGTGAGCACTGTGGCATAGCGCGCTTGGCCTGCGATTGCGTAAACTAAGTAATGTTCGTTAAGGCCGGTCATTGGATGGGTGACCAAAAGTTTATTCGCTTCGGAAGGCACGTTAAGCCGTTGGTCCCGGCTGCATCTGCAGTCGTTAATACACACCAACCCGCACTGGGCTAGCGTGGTGGGTTAAGGCCCCATCTCCCTATATTCTTCCATCCATAGCGATGGCCCGTGCCCCAGCAGTGGGGACATTAAAAGGACTGGTGATGACGATGAGGTAATATAGTATATTATATTCATTCCCCTATTCAGTCCTTTTGCATTGCATTTTGTGTCACACCTGACCATAATGTGGCCTTTTCCGCCCTTTGCACGTACGGAAAATCCCACTTCCTGGTCAGGGGGTGACAAAAACTATGATCTTACCTAGGGCGATAAAAAAGAATTACTTGCGATCTGAGACATTCTTTGTTTTATCACCCTTCATCATCATCATCATTCAGCCGAGAGACACCCACTGTTGGGCATAGGCCTCCCCCAAGGATCTCCAAACCGGTCGGTCCTGCGCTGCCCGCATCCAACGGCTTCCCGCGACCTTCACCAGATCGTTGGTGCCCTTGTGGGGGCCTTCCTTATCGCCCTTGCTATAATATAATGTATGTACTATTCCATTTTAGTAACAGTAGGAAACTGTGTCAAAAAGCAGTACCTAGTTGACATTGGGATTATATAATTATTATAATTACGTTGACATTACCAAAATCAGGCCCCAGCAGCAGTGTCGGATATTCAATTCACGGATCACCAACAAGCGTATTCAACCCTCGAATCAGGAAATTCAAACTGCGAATCACCACCAAGACGCATGCAGAAAACTTGCACTTACCTAGTGCCACACTCAGAGACGTCAGTTAAATTTAATCAGTACTTAATGTCAAAAAATGACAATTGAAACTAGTCACTATTCTTGCCGGGTCTATGGTCCAGATTTAAATGAAAGTTTTTAACATTTAGTACACATTAGAGTTTATTGACGTCTCTGCGTGCGCCTGTAAGTCTCATCCATTGACATTCGTACATGAATCGTGGGACCAACGTCCGCGATTTGTCGTCGCTTGGTGACTAAAATCGTCGAATATCGAAGATTTGCGTAGCCTACGAAAAAGCTTAGTTTCCTTGTGGTTGTCGGGTTACGGATCAAAGAATACACAGATTTGTAATGAATTTGAATTTATTTCCAGATGTGAACAATATTACTATAGTACAAGGTCGGATGTAAAGGATAGAATTAATATAAAATAGTATGCATTACTCCCTGTAGGTATTTACACAACAACTCAGTTAAGGCGTAAAACCAAAGTGTTCCAAAATTATTTCACCTTTTAAAAACGAAACCGAAACGATTATAAACTTTTATGTTGAATATTATTTTGTTTTTCAATCGTTCAGAAATAAATGTTTGAATGTTCAAAAAAGACCGAAATATAAACTTTAAAATGAAAACTAACTTGTGATTTGGATTTAAATTAAAAAGTCATAATAACTGATTCAAGACGTGACGCATAACATTTGAAGCTCGGGAAATTAAACCAAATAGCTTTTTGCCATTAGTAGTTGAGATATAACTGCCACAGCTCTAGACAGGTTTCCATTTATAAAAGAAATGAAACATCTTTTGAAACACTCCGTAAGAGAAAATAGTTCTACTTGAGGTATTAAACAGACTAAGCATTAAATTCATACAATTTTTAGTATGTCAGAATATTTAATTTTTTTATAGATATAGGTAATATTATGTCAGAGACATCAGCGTTGAGCTTTTAGAATCCCAATAGACTTGAATGGTTTTAATGTGAATTTATATCTAATAACGTACAAGCAACAAAAACAGGAAATTGAAACCGTGAAATCAGATAAGGCTTCTATAATTTGATATATGAACATTTATTTTTTAAATCATTACATTCCTTGATGTAGACGGTGAAAGCATCGAAAGAGGGCTTATAATAATAAAAAGACAAAAACCGTGTCGATGACTATGGAGACACTTACAATTTGCACTGTGTGTTTATTCCTATACTGGTACGTAGCATGTTTCCAATATTTATTCAGATTATGAGGAACATTAACATAGATACCATCCGAAGTTCATTTATCTCATAGGTAACAAATTCTAGCATTATTAGGTAGCCAATACAAGCGGTTTATGCGCTTTCCTTAGGAAAGGGTGAGATTAAGACAATTATTCATGTTGTAGACTTTAGGGCCTTTACCGACTTAACCGGATACTCCCACCATTGCGGGATTGATTGAATTACTAAAGCACAATTTTCTGGAAGCCTAACGTGCACGATATTCTCTTGTTCTGTTAACAAAAGATTTAATTAAACAAAGCCGCCATCTAAACCTGTTAAGGCGAAGCTATTTACAAGGTCGATTTAAGAGGCAGCCTGTTTGAGTCCACTAAATGGATCCGTGTTAATAAACCCCTCGTAAAACATTGTGTGTGGCTTGAGATAAGGCAAGAGACAATATGCATTCAAATAGATTTTTGGCTGTACAAGCTGTAATAAATAAACACGATAGTCGTTTATTGAAAACTACTGTATATTTTTGATTTGAAGATATTGAAGATGTCGTTATTATAACTCAGTAGTCGTCGTAGCGAAATCAGAATGATAGTTGCTTTTTAAATATATTCTTAATTATTAGATATTTTGTTGGTTCTATTAAATTAGTATGATTAGTAATTAGTTATTGACTTGCCATGGTAAAAAAAAATTGACAAGATGATGATTTGATGATAGCTTCATTTATTATATCCATAAAATAGTATTCTATAAAACACATTAGAATATTTTCTCCCAAAAGCCCCTACAGTAAAATAGTTTTGTAAGAACTAGGTACTACATGTAACATTTATTCATCTTGTTAGATACAGTCTATTGGATTTCACGTAAATTAGAAAACACTAAACTACCTACAATTGACAAATACCTAGTGCACATTGGTATAAAAAGTAATAAAAAGAAAACAAAAAAGTAAATTAAATGGTTTATTTACAAAAAAAATACAAGAAATTAATATAAAATAATAACGAAATAATACTAAAACGCATTGTTATCCGTTATATTAACTTAATATAAGTAAAGACAGTGGGGCTGATTCTGATGCTCGCCAAGATTGAATAAAAAGGCACCAATGATATTTTAAAAACAATAAATAATATGTTACGTACATAATAAATTTCAGAGAAATCTGTTACGGACAGCCTAATACAGATGAAAGAAGAAGAGAAAGAAATAACTGCGCAAGACGTCATATTTGGGACGAAGTCTTCACTATGCGCTTGCTAATACGTAATTCTTACTTCTTGTTCATATAATATCATTGGTAGGCACATATTAATCTGAATTCTATTCTTTTTCACAATAGTGACACACCTAAATGTGAATTCAACATCTAAAATCCTCATAGAATCTACAATAAAAATAGAGACTTTAAAATATTTATTTTGGGGCTTTTACTGTTTTTCATAAAGGAATCCCATCGGGTCTCCTTTTTGGTCCTCAAGTCAAAGTAAAACCTAGTTTCTTTTAAAGCAAATACTCTTCTCGCTGCTAAACATAAGGAATACTTGGTTTGTCTTGTAAATGTTATAGTTTAACTTCTACCCTGCTCTTATGCATAATGGCATTAAGAGATAGATTGTATTTTTTAATCTTAGCAAGCTTCCTCAGAACTGGGCCCATTCAACCAATAATAATATAATTGTCAAGTATTTAATGTACTACGTGCTTTAACTACTCTTTAAGTAAAATTTATTTGAATAACATGGCATTTTAAATATCATCTAATACATTTTCTCTATATGTTATCCTATCATCTAAGTTAACAATTGAAGGCCGTTTACGTAGAAGACTTTTAGTAAGAGATACCATTATTAGTCTTTTAAATTAGATTATAATTGTAACGCATTATCAATTTGGTTCTTTAAATAAAATCAGCTAGTTAGGTAATTTCAATGTAATTTCACCAATTTAATTTCTGTAGCAACTGCGCCCAAATAGAACTTCACCCTTAATTTACAATATATTTTGCGAACTCCAATCTAGTTTTGATTCTTTCTAATTACTTTTGATAACGTTTATTAAACTATAAGATTATCAAGGAATTTATTAGGTTAGATTAACATAATTTAAAAGGTAAATTCCATTTTCGCCCAGTAACCACCAAGTCTTGTTTCGACTAAAGCGGGAATGTAGTCAAAATTGAGCAAGTCTTATGAACTAAATCAAATTTAATCATAAGTAACTTTCTAAGCAGTATAATATCATATTAAGATATTATAAAGTAAAGATATGACACTTTATTAGATATGTACGAAGCTAGCTGTTAGCGTTCTCTCAATAAATATTAAAGTACATAAAGAGGGAGTTTTTGAATAATTACACGTTCCTTATTCATTTATATTCAGAAATATCTATTCAGAAACGTTCCATTCGGAAAAGTTCCTGAAAAAGCACGGTACTTTTGCATCATATGTGATTATATTTTCTTTTACAACTAACACCTGTAAACAACATCCATTGCAAATATCTCTAAGCTAGAAATTATAATTGGATTTCCACACCAACAATTATTATCATATTGTTTTGAAAGGGCTAACTTCTCAAAGTCGTCCGTTTGGAGCTTTGTATTTTGAAAGTAAATTTGTCTACAATTGATATAGTTAACACGCCCTTAAAACATAGGTGCTGTTTTTATATTTAATATACAAAAAATCTACAGTGGATATTACAAACAGTTTCCTTAAACAATTGTGATGTGAGTACAAATGAGAGATTGTGTCAACAGTTCATTCGAAAACGTGAATATTACAACACAATAATAATAATATCATCATTAGACAACATTCCATTAGTAGGTACTTATAGCTTCTTGTATTTCGCGAAACACAAGCTCAACATACATTTTCTCTCTTGATGTCTCTAGTTATAAAGAGATTGCCATGACAAAGAACAGTCTTGAACAATTCCTTAAACTAAAAGAGTTTCTTAGCAAGATCGATATCCAAAGTGAATACGAAATTTCTGCTTTTCATTCAACTTCAGTCATAATTTTATCTATGGTTAACGATATCTTGTAAAAATTGACTCATACCAGTAAGCTTCGATATGATTTCACTAATAGGCAAAAGGTGTTCAAATAGTTTGCCTAGTGTTAAGCTCAAAAAGATCAAAATACATTAATAAAGCATAGTCACAGGTTTCCTATTTTGTCCATAAAATTGTATGCAAATTTTATAAAAACACATGATTTCTTTAATATAAAATAAAAAAATTCAAATCTAGTAATTGTTTTAGGATCTATTTAAATTTATAATCTAATAATTGAACATACTGCTTAGCTTACAATATTAAAGCCCATATAACTTGATTATATAGAATACATTAATGAGTTGCTAATAGTAATTGCCAAGAAGTAAATTCATAAAATGGCACGCCATTGTCTTTCTATACATTGTAACAATGGAGGAACAATAATCAAAGACCATAATATTAAGCTCTTAAATATTGACTACGGGGTTATCAGTACTACTTGAATTCACTGAACCTAAAATTCTGAGTAAGCAAGCCTACTTGATAGTGAGTATAAAAGGGTTGTGGAGAGGAATAAAATAATAAGGAAACGTCACAATAATGTGCAACTAGATAGATATAAGAAAGGCAGTCACAAAACTTACCCATCAGAATTTTATTCCCAGTGAAGACTATACAAATTTTTAGACTATAAGCACTCAAATTGATTATTATATTATGTCTCTAGACTAACACTAGTCACGATAATGTATGTGAATTTAGGAAAAGAAATTATCCCTTTGCTGGTATATTGGTAGTTCCACATCCGGAGATAGGTCTTCCCATTCGCCGTTCTTGTCATTGAATGGCAGCTCTTCTAGCGCTTTCACTGTTACCATAAAATAAAAATCAATATACGCCAACTAGAGGACAGAAGCTACGGAAAGATACTATAAAATCAATACTTCACACTCGAAACCAAAATTCAAATACATAAATAATAATTGGTAAGTTACATTGTAATCAACATTTAATTTTTCTAAACACGTTACAGGTAATTATTTTAATAAAGTAATTAAGGGTAGAAAATTGTAGCTAAAAGTACAAAAAGTTTGAAAGTCAAAATCGGAAATCAACAATCAAATGCTAGTTAATTAACAAAATCAAGACTACTCACAACTTTATGCAAAAAACTTTATCATGCTGCAACACAGGACATAGCAGTATCTTCGAAGGACCGCCAAAGTCAGCCAATTTGTTCTTGCTAAATTTTATTTTAAAGGTATGCCAGCAGGATATGTTATGTGTAATAATTGTACTGTGTGAGCTATGTGCTTTGTGAGATATGAGTAGGGAAAGTCAGTTGTTGGCGATGGACGGTCCTTGGTCAGTGTTGGTTCCTGTCGAAGATGGGACAAACAACATCAAGCGAATGGTTACATGCTCAAGTACACGTGGGTGTTAGTCACACCAACTTGAATGTTCTTGGAATTGTTCAGAATAAACATCATACGGCAGATGATCAGCTAGGAAAAAGCTGTCATTTTCATTATCCCATAATACAGTAACATAGTTAATAAATAGTATGCTTTATTACAAATGTGAGATACAACAGCCTGTCAAAATAACGAACAATTCCAATAACAAAAAAAAAACAAATTAAAATTGCAAATCATTGTGCAAACAACACTGATTCTAAGACTAAACATGTGGGTAGTAATTTGAAAATTGACAATGCGGGCGCAATACGTGAAGTTATAGGTCAATTAGCAGCACGAAATCAATTCAGTGATAAATTAAACTGTATTGCAAAGAAAATTGAAACGGCCACCATCTCTAATTGACATTAGGGAATGGCCACTTGAATAACTTTAAGCAATTAATCATCTGGGGAACAAACAACCCAGGAGACGGGTATCGGATTCAAAACGCTCCCAGATTCGGCAACTTGGGAAATTTTCTGACGAATGATTAATATGAAGATTTACAATTTTATACACTAACTTGGTAGTAATTTTGAAATATAATACGTTTCAATTTGAGCGCATCTATAAATCATAAATGGGATAGAATCATTATCAAGGCTTTTATTAATTTTGACAACATTCTTTTTATGTTAGACTTTTCAAAATGTCAATAGATAATAATATTACCATACAGTTTAATCTACAATTCATCAAACTCAACAAGCACATATCAACAGAACTTAGTAAAAGGCCTTACCCGCGATAATTTTGCTCATCTCGGTAACCTGCTTCGCGAGGATCTGGTTCATTTGCAGTAAGTGTTCTCTCTGTCTCTTCTCCTGGCCGTCCGGACTCTAATCGAAGCACAAATTAAGGATGCCATTTACGTATATACAGCCAACATTCAAGCAGCTATTAAAACTAAAGATATTTGTAGACAGAACTTTGATAAATAGGTATTTAGGGTGTTAAGAGAATAAAAGTAACGGCAACTATTTTTTAAATTTATAATATTATGTTAATTTGTGATTTTTTTCCGTCTACAAACATTATAACTAATTTTTAAATGATTATGAATAAAATACAGAAGGTTAAACATGCAGAAAAAAAACAGAGAAAGCAAAATAGGCCAAGGTGCTTTGATTTATATGTAAGTTAATTAAGATTGAACTTGTAAAAATAATACATATTAATTATGTTGGGGTACGAAGTCTTATTATTAGGTATTTGTATAACTAAAGAAACATAATATAAGTACCAATAAACCATACAGATACTTGTAATCATTGCACTCAGAATTTCGAAAATAGAAAGTAGGCCAATAGTATAAAATGTGTACCAAACAAAATCAAAGATAATTCATTAACTCTTCACCAGTTCTTGAAAATTTTTATATAGTAATGAAAAGCATGTATCTACGAAAAAGGGCGTATACATGTGATTGAATTGGAAACTGACGACACTAAGGTGGAATCTAATTAGAAATGATATGAAAATGGAGAAGGGGTAGATTTATAAATTATTATAAGTTACATCAGTAATTATGTTCCAGAAGAGAATATACTATACAGCGTGTTTTTGACTGGGTCAGCATTAAAAAAACATTTAAAAGATGCAGGCAAAAGGAACCATTGGATGTTTTTTTTATGAAGACAATTTCGGTGAAATATTTTTTTGATCAAACGTGAGTCATCCATAGAAATAAGTAAAGCTGGAAATAAACATTTAAATACCAAAAGACTCAATGTTTTTGAGGATAGTTTCACTGTATCATTGCAAAACATCAGAGCCGCGCAAGTTAGTCAAACTTGTTGAAATATTATATTAACGATTTTATAGGTAATGTTCAAATAAAAATAATACACCAAATATATTTCCATAACAAACATCTAATGGTTCCTATTCTGAGTTGTAGATGATCGAAGCTTAAACGACATTATTATTAATGTCTCAATGTTATTCAGTAAAATAATTATATAAATTACTCATTCAAAAATGTATTAAGATAAATTAATGAAATATTTCTGTGACAGAGAAAATAAATAACGGTAACTAACCTTGCTGGGGTCAGCTGAAGTACTGGTTAACATTTTCTTAATAGATTCAACTTTTTCTTGGCGTTTCTGTTGTTCTTCTGGAGACAATTCTGGTGGCTATTAGAAAATAATACATTTAACGTCTAGAAGAATATCTATTGTTGTTTTTGAGCAGTATATATTGAAATGTTGTTATCCCAATCACTGATTTCGTTCATCGGTCTCTCGACATTGTCCTTTCTATCACTTTTCTATACATTAATAATTTTATAAATCACTAGAATGGTGTAATAGATAATATGAATCAAATTTTGTCCTTTTCATCACTTTTCTATACATTCATTCATCACTAGAATGGTGTTATGGATGATAAGAATCAAAATGGAGTGGATGGCTTGATGACGTCTGACCTCATGGTCAGACGTCATCAAGCCATCCACTCCTCCACATGAATGGAAGAGAAAACATGCTGCTCCGACCCTAGATAAACTGTGAACAGTGCAAGAGAATAACTTAGGAAATTTTGCTCACGATTAAAGCCTTTATAGGGCAATGCATGTATTGATCATAATTAACATTTATTGCAAAATAAAAGTGGTAAAATAAAAGCCACCAAAATTTAAACTTTAGTAGTTTAAATTTTGGTGGCTTTTATTTTACCACTGATGGCAGTGGTCGAACAGTTAAAGATTTTGTACCTTCTCAGGGATGTATCGCTCGGGAATCAATATCTTCTGTGGCGCGGCGAGGAGCTGGTCAATAGTGTTGTCGGCGAGACGATGCGTTTGTGGTGGCAGCGCGGAACGGACTACATCAGGCGCCGGCGCAGATCGTAAAGCCCTCTCCATGTCCGCATCGTCCAATGAACGGCCAAGCTTCTGTTCAGTACAAACCAAGAAGTTGCTACATCATTGATCTTGACTTTCATAATACATACAAATATATCACGCCTACTCCGTGGAGGGTAGGAACCCGGAGGGCCTCCTACTACTCCTACTCCTACTTTTTACTAAAGCCCAATGAACTCTCCAATTTATTTTACAAATGTTACAAATGTTATTTTACAAATGTTTCTCACACTCACACCAGCTATCATCTAGCCTTTTATACTTTATTCGCAATACATCATACAAAAATGCGCCTACTAGTCTTGGGACTTGGGACCTCACGGCTGCTAAGCTGCTAACCAAAGACCATTCGTACCAGCCGACAGTAAAAAAACTCTCCTCTTTTGCCACTTTTTTAAGCTAGACAGGGAAATTTTTGGCCGTCATCTCACCTGATGATAAGTGGAACCCTCGGGGGCCTGGCTGTCTTATCACAAATTGTTAGAACTTTATTATTATGGCGACAGATTATTAGATTACTAAAGAAACTAATTGAAAGACTGGACGAACTTAAAAGGGCATCTCTACTTACGTCCTGATTGTACGCCTCTTTAGGCAGCTCGTTCAAAGTCTTCGCGCTGAGGTGGTGCGGCGCGGTGTAATGTCTCCTCTTCTCCTTCGGCACCTGCCTCCTGTGCAACGATCCGTTCTTGGGTTCCCCAGCCATTTCCGTGATAATCTGCTTAGCAGCTTCGCTCTTGAAGATGGGAGACAGTTCCATGTGGGACCTGGTCAAGCTTACGATGCTGCTGGTTTTGGATATGGGATCGTTAGTCAGAGTCCTGGAGCTGTCAGTTGGACTGTTTAAGTACTGAGACGACAAAGACACAGTCCGGTCATAGAGGGATTTGTCGTAGCTCTTTTGGTAGCTGCTGCTTAAGGACGACATGTCGCGGGAATAGTCGTAGTTGGACAGAGAAGGGCTTGAAGGGAATTTGGGACTTAGCTCCATGTTATTTTTGTCGTTCAATCGAAGATAGTTCGGGGGTTCCTGTTGCGGCTTGCTGTAGTATTCTTCGAATTTCGCGTAGTCCTGTGTAGTAGTTTGCCTTGGAACAGACGACGCTCTCGCGTAGTTCAAAGACTGTACTAGCTCCTCTTCGATGAATTGGTCGAGATTGGCGTTGATGTTGTGGCTTGGCCAATCCGACATCGGCTGTAACGAGCGCTCTCTGTCCCGTTGTCGCCTCTCACTTTCACGTTTGACTATGCGGACTGTCTTTATCTCTTGTTTTTCGACATTGGACAGGTTTCCTGTAAAAATGATACATAGGTTAGGGGCCAAGACATTTAAGGGTTATCATTAATCACATCTTAGAATTTGGTCAAAGCTTTTTTTTAATAATTCATTTTCGAGTTGATATGATTGCAATTGACAATCACAGATTTTTGATATATACTTTCAAGTCAGCGAGAAAATCGTCAGAATTGAATAATTTTTTTATGCTTATCCATCTCATTCCCATAAAGGATTGACACTCTACTTGACACTCTAATTTTGTATGTCCTAATGGAATTTGGCCCCATAAAATTAATGATCTTTAAGCTTAAGAAAATTCCACTTTGCCTTTACTAAAATTTATGAAAAAAGGTTTCCTTGAATTGTGGGTGTTCTAGTACTCTAACTTCAGTTGGTCTCAAAGAGTGATTTAATCATTTATAGGAATGAGATCGATTGGCATTAAAAAAATAGTCAATTATGCCGATCTTCTCGCTGACTGTAAATTTCATTAAAAAATCTGTAAATGTCAATTGTCATTACTCAAAAAGTTGGCAAAGGTCTCCTAAGATAATTTTCGCGTGTCAGCAAGAGATCTGGTAGCTGCCCTTGATGCCTCATCTCAACTTTCCACCCTGTATTTCCAAACCCTTTTATCGGATATTCCTACTGACCGTATCCAGCATGCTGCAATTCTTCGCTCGTGAGAGGCGATGTGACGTCATGCCCGCCAGTTCTCGTGTCCACGTAGAGTGGCATCTCGACATTGTGGGGCTCGTAATGCCCGGGTGGCAACAGGGGACTCTGAACTTCGTAATCGTACTCGGAATGCCCGTGGTCGATAGTGTGGCCTGTGTCTAAGTTCGTCTCTTGCCACGAAGATTGGGGTCGGCGCTTTCCTGTATAGAAAAGTTAAAGAAATAAGTAAATGCATTTGCTTAAAATTAATTTTACTAAGTAGCTCCACTGAGCTCCTCGTCATGATAAATTCACTTTTACTGTTGACCGTACAATTGACAACATAAATCATATTTTCAACATACTTGAATTAAAAAGTTATAGAAACTTAGACCGAAACGCCACGATTTTTAATGTTCTTATCTTTTTAATATAAAAATTATGATTAAAATCCCGGTCATTCTAAACAGATGTAAGCGCCGAATGACGTCATAACTACGGCTGAATGGCGCAATGACTATTCGGATTTGTGATGACGCGAAAAAAAAGACTGCTTGTCAAAATTGACAATCCGGTTTCCATTTTAATAAAAATGTGTGAAAAAATGTTCAAAAAAGTACGGTATTTTGTTCTCTCATGTAGGAGAAGTAAATAAAGGCTTTGACGTCATAAAAAAATCTACAGTTTTTGTGACGTCATCAATCACATTTTATGAAAAAAAAATCTCTGTAATTTAATTATAAAAGACATGTAAACAATAATTCTCGATCTCAGGGTAGGAAAACAAACAAACGATAATTTTGTTTTAAAAGGTTATTTTTTTTTTCAATTTTGTCAATTCTCTCATAACCATGATTACAATCAACACAATATCATAAGAAAACTCACCGGGCATAGAATCGTGTGTAGTCTGCAGCGCATGCGACTGCTGCGTCAGGTGTCTGACGGCACGGCTCAGTTCCTGCCGCTGCCGCTGGAGTGCCGACACCAGATGCTGAACCCGAGATACCTCTGTAAAACAAGCACATCACCCTTGAATTAATTCGCATCATCACCAATGTGGAGGACCAAGCATAAAAAATTAATGCGTACTTTTAATTACGCGAGTTTATTCTCCGGTTTCACTAGACAACCAACAACTGACCAATTGTTTTAATACAAAGATTTTGGGGTTAGAAAAAGAATTTCGAAAAATTATGATCTTGAGGCGGGAATCGAGCCCGCATCCGCTGCTATCCGGGCAGGTGCCTTGACCGCTCGGCCACCCAAGACACTAATTAACTTGCCGAAATTCTTCTAACCTTTACACTTCACGTTGTAAGCCAACGGGTACCCTCGCAATGTAGAAATAAATTTCAAACATTCCAAAGCAGATATTTTTACAAATACCGTGCGTTCGGTTAAGCTTGGGTTTGCTTTATAAACTATTCGATTTTAATTTTAACATTATATAAATGTTAGAAAAATTAGTACAAAGATTTTGGGGTTAGAAAAAGAATTTCGAAAAATTATGATCTTGAGGCGGGAATCGAACCCGCGTCCGCTGCTATCCGGGCAGGTGCCTGACCGCTCGGCCACCCAAGACACTAATTAACTTACCGAAATTCTTCTAACCTTTACACTTCACGTTGTAAGCCAACGGGTACCCTCGCAATGTAGAAATAAATTTCAAACATTCCAAAGCAGATATTTTTACAAATACCGTGCGTTCGGTTAAGCCTGGGTTTGCTTTATAAACTATTCGATTTTAATTTTAACATTATATAAATGTTAGAAAAATTAGTACAAAGATTTTGGGGTTAGAAAAAGAATTTCGAATAACTTTCTAACCCCAAAATTTTTGTACTAATTTTTCTAACATTTATATAATGTTAAAATTAAAATCGAACAGTCAATTGTTTTAAATTGTTTCTTTATTTAAAAGTGGCACTAATAATTTGGAAATATTGCTAATACCTAGCCTTTACTATAGATGAAAGAATATAGGGAGATTTGGCCATAATACACCAGGCTGGCCCAGTACGGACAAATATCCGAATCAAATCTCCATTCGTCGGTCTCTTGACATTTACATCATCATTACATGATGATGACGGTGTGATGGATGATATAAATCAAAAGCGTTTAGATGGTTTAATGGCGTCTGATCGATACTAATTAAAGAGGAAACATATATACTGCACCGACCCCAGATAAATTGGGAATAGGGCAGGAAGAAGGTCATTGATACTTGCGATCTTCCAACATGAATAGTTTAATGACGTCTGATCGATATGCACCAATTCGAGATAAATTGGGAACAGGGCAGGAAGAAGAAGATCAATGATACTGACCGTCTTCCAACATAGCGGTGGGGTGTGCTGGCACAGCGGCACGCCGAGCTTGCAGAGCTCGCCGTAGCTGCTGCAGCTCGCGCTCTAGTCGGGCGTTGTCTGCCACCGTTTGTTCCAATTTCTGTGAAACAACAGCACTGGTTAGGTACAAGCAATCCTAAGGCTTGAGTTCACCAAAACGTAAAACAAGAGATAAAAAGATATCCGTCAGTTTTTGACAGTTCTTGCATACGGTAAAATTATAATAACCGACGGTTATTAATTATGGTTTTAGGTGTTGGTAAACTCCAGCCTAAATCTAGTTTGGAATGTAAGTTGATTTGTGCAATCCATGCGCAAGTAGCTATTCCATAATTATTGTTGATAAAAACTAGAAGGAGTCATTGTCTAGCTGATTGCTCATTGTCTAACTGAGGCTCAGGGCCACCATTATCTATTAGAACCATTTCATTTTCAAGCAAATGGTCAAATAGTGGCTTCAATATAAAAATAGGTATTCAATATACAAATATGTATTTAGTCATAAAAACAAACAAATTATTAATTCAGAAATGTCCAATACTTAAAAACTAAGCATGATTTTAATTACTTTATAATGCTTAGACCACCGAAATCATACAAGACTGATGAATGCGATGTCATCTATGTCTTTTTACTGCAGGCAATATTTCATTTTGACTGGCTAATAATAATTTAACGGAATAATAAGGTTTACTTGTAAGCCCAATGGTATTTCAACTGTCTTGTGTTATCTTAATCATAGTTTAACAAATATATACATAGAAATCAAGAGAGACATGCGTTTTAACTACTTGTGACATGCATGAACTACTTGTAGCACAAACCTAAGATAACGCCATAAACAAACATAAATTCCTTTCAGAATATGTTGAAAAAGCGCCAGCATTTATCTTTTTAGAATTTATGTAGTGATAAACAAATCAATGTGTAATAAAATTTAATACTTCAAGCATTCGAAACCTGTTTAACTTTACGATTTCGGTATCAGAGAACGACACCTAATAATAGCTGATAATAATGATTTATGGCACAAAACGAAACTATTAATGCAAAATGAAATCCAAAGAAACTACTAAATTTTCAAAACACGTCACGGATAAGCAGAAAATGCAAAATTACGATCTTATTATGATACTTTATACAAAAATAAATGCATGTAAAATTAAATCCGAAGAAACTTCAAAATTGTCAAAACACGTCACGGATAAGCAGAAAATGCAAAATTACGATCTTAAATTACAATACTACAAAAATAAAAAGTGCACTAGAGACGAAAACCTTAGAAACCTTAGAATTGTGCGCCAACATAGCGTGGACGCGGGTCAATTCCGCCTCGAGGCCAGAGTTGGTGGGAGCCTGCATGTTGTTCATGCGTGGAGGCATGTCCCTTGGCACGGCGTCCAGTTTACCGCGAACACCTGGTTACCAATAATTGTTATGAAGAATAAGAAACTAGAAGGCCAGACTACTAACATACGTAGATACAGAGGTGAATTAACACCCACTTTTCGTCAATTGAGCTAGGTCTCATGTAGGTGGCGAGCCTATTGCCATCTACCGGGCACATAAATATTGCAAGGTGGTACAAGAGGAATGCTGCTGCCGATTACTCATTGCTGTCTTTACGCTTAGTCGCCTTGTACGACACCCACGGGAGAGTTGGGGGTGGTGAAAATTGTATTCTACTCTGCCGACACCACACGGTACTAACATACTAATATACACGAGTATACTAACATACATACATTACATATATATACATTAATGTATTCATCATCACCAGCTCTAATGTGCCCACTAGTGGGGCACAGACCTTTTCTATGGATGGAAGAATACACCTATAAGGAGATTGGGCCCACGACCCACCATGCAGGCTCAGTGCGTATTAGTTATTAACAACTGCAGAGACATCGGTAATTTATTAACGTGCCTTCCAACGCACGGAGGAACTCGACACAATATACTTTTGGTCACCCATCCAATGACTGACCGCTTGGCTTGCTTAGTCTACTCAATTGCAGGCCGAGCGCCTCCTCCTCACATTCATTAATAATTAATCCCCGAAGGGGTTACACCAACATTTTGCTATTTATATTACGTCCGTTATGATAGGGGCAAGCCTATTGTGATCTATCGGGCCCGTAAATCGCAGTATATTGATAAGTACTATAACAGGAACGCTGCTGTCGACTCCTCATCACTGTTTCTACTCTTAGTCGTCTTATTGTAAAGATTGAGAAAGGTGACAAATGTACTATTGTATTCTGCTCTATGCACATCACCTGGTACTAGAATACTTGATCACATTATTATCTTATAGTTAAATCGTTTAAGGTTTCGTTTCAACGACTATACCTGTGAGAAGCGACTCGATAGCGTCCTTGTCTGTCTTCAACCCTTGAAGTATATTCGCTTCATCAGCTAATTCTTGTTCTAACGCCCACAGCTCAGCTACCCTTACTCTAGCGGCTTCTGTTTCTAAAGGTTTCCCTGCAGCAGCACTTTCCAGCCATCTTAAATAAAAATGCAGGTATAAATTAATTTCCTACTGATCATTTTTCATTTTCATCTTTAATATTCTTCGAAAATCGAGACCTATGTTTTGGTTCATACCTCTGCTGTTCTAAGGCGTGTTCTGCAAGAACTTTTTGCCTTAACCTTTGATTTCTCTCCAGTCGCTCCACGGTGGATCCAGGTCGGTTATACAACGAACCTAGTTTAACCATGTTGTCTACTAATTGGACGAGAGGTTTGCTCTTCTCATAATGATGTTCCAGTTCCATTAGTTGAATCCGTAGTTGCTCCAAGCGTTGTAAGTTCTCTTCGCGTTCTATCGCTTTTAGAGAACTGAGGCTGTCCTGAAATTTGAAAGAAAATATTTATAATTATTTTTTATAATATTTCTATGTAAATTTAAGCATTATAATATTATTTTATAAAAATACAATAAGTAATTGTTCGGAGGTTTCAATATGATGATAGTAATATGAATAACTTATATAAAAACATAAATCAAAGAAACGTATAAAATGAACCAAACAAAAATGTTCTTTTACATTGTGATAATTTTCTAACAATTATTTAAAATGTTCAAATAATAAGTAAAAAAACACCTCTATGCTATTTATTTGCGCCCGGTATTGTTCTATCGCACGGTGGGTAGCGGCATGCCTCCGCCTGAGTTGTATGAGGAGCAAAACAAGCTCCTCGTGAGTTCGACCTAGGAGTTCCCCAGCAGTCGGTACTTCACCCAACTGATCGGCTTGACCCACGCGCTGACTATCCCTTTGCTAACGAGAAAAACACAAAATATGATGGCAACAAAAAAAAACAAACACATCCAGAAACAAACAAAAGCAAAATACACAATATTATAATAATATGACTAGCTGATACTGATAAATGAGAAAATAGAGTAAAATGACAAACCGAATCATCATTTTCTGTGTTCCTTCGAACTCTTGGACTGACGGCTCTAATTGGTTGTTGTGAAGCTCTTGATGGTGATCGAATTGTAGCCCAAGAATCCTCTGTAGTCATCATTGCGTGTAACTGTAAATAATTGAATGTCTTTTTTAATGTCTCGTTCCGCTTTGGCCTACATATAAATCATACACAAACCACGCCTATTTATCGAAGAGGAGGCAGAAATGAATTAACAATGAATGAACTTCTCATTACCTACTTATCGCTTTGACCTCTTAAAAAATTATTAGTAATAAAATAAAAATGCTTAGGGATATGTCAGAAAGTCTAATTAAACAAAACAGTGAAGTTTATCTTATACGTTTATAATACTTACATTTTGCTGTGAAGTTGATATCTGTTGTGATCCATAAGTGTCATTAGCAGATTTGTCCTCTACCCATCTAACTCTGGGACTTACAGCACGTACTGGTATGTTAGAATCTCGATTATTTCTTCCGATAGACGTGTTACTTCCGAGGAAAGCTTTCTTTGATAATGTTTGCTGAGTAGTTGTATTATTATTTGAACCTTGATCTATATTTGTGCCTGTCATTGTCATAGAAGCTAAAAAATAATTTTCAATTTATTACAATAATCCATGGGTTACCAAAACAATGGCAGCAATATTTTATTGTATCCAATAATAAAAAAAAACATTAGCTAATCAAAAGATGAAAACAAAATAAACTGATGTCGAAATTAGAACATTATAATGTTTCATCACTTATTCTATGTACAAAGAGCCAATGTTAAATAGTTTACATGCATAAATGTGCTGTACACATTATCGTGTTTAAACCTTTTTGAAACACGAATCCAAATAAAAATCTTTAAAAAACTTATTTTATTTACATTACAATAATGACTTTGCTTTGCAGTATTACTTAAACATAAATATAACTTACATAGTACCGTACAGGGCCACAGAATGTTAGAGGATACCTTCATTGCTTGCACTGTCAGTCCCGTTGTCCGTGTTACAGAGAATATCCCCCACGACCAAACCGACACCCGTCCCCCGCACGCTACCAACCCCACTTTTCATTAAACCACTTGACATTAAGTCCCATTGTCTAAGTTTCTCTCTGTCTATTTCAAACTTCTTTCTATTTTTGTCCGTAAGTTTCTTTTTATCTACTTTAGGTGCCACTAATGCGTTAGTTGCATCTTCAACAGCTAGTTGCTCATAAACACCCTCATCACATACTTCTCTCTCAGTGTTCTCTGCGAGACTTACGTAAACATCGTCTTCGTCTATTTTTTCCTCTTCGAGACAAGTCTCCTGAATGCTGGAATTGTTTTCTCTGCGTCTTAAAACTTGATTCTGAATATCGCAATTCACGTAAGTTACATTTCTAGACGGCTTATTGCCGATATCTTTTTTTACACGTTTAATACTACTCATTCCACAAGGGTCTATACTTATACTGTTCATAGGAGTTTCTCGAGGTACGTGCCTACAATCATCCAAGTCATCCATCGATCTGGCGTGCCTATGCGACACTCTTCTTAAATTATCTCTCCATAATGCATCTTCATCCCAATGCTTATCTCCATGACATAATACATTTTCATAATTACTAGTTTCCGCTTCAGCATCGTAATAAACTGTATTCGAAGAATTACCACTACAATGAGAAGACATACTAGCCGTAGACATTTTTAATGAGGAACTAGCGTTTAGACCAGTTCGACTCAAGACATTGGAATCTGGAGAAGAAGATGTATTCCCACTGTTTATTGGACTCTTTTTACAACCCAGACTAGACATAAAACTCATAGATTCCGGTATTTTTGAACTACGACCTATACTCGACTCGTAAATATTTTTCATATCTATTTCAGGATCCTTATCTGCTGCACTCAAAAATTCAACAGAAATACTTCTGGCAGACTCCACTAGATCAAATGAACGATCAGACATTAACACGTGGTTATTCCTTATCGGATTATGAATATGAGATATTTCGTTTTTCTTATGCAAAGGTCCTCTACGTCGCTGATTATTTAATTTGCGATGAAGATTTGTATTTTTTAAGTAATGTGATGTAGGCAATACGTTTATATGCTCTTGTGATGAAAGATCAGAGTAGTAGTAAGGTGCGCTATGCTCTGTAGAACTTTCCCTGCTATGGAAACCGGTAGTAGTTGAAGAAGTATTTGTATCAGTCCCTGTTTTCAGAGATAACTTAACATTTTCAAATTCTTTTATCTTATCGGCTAATATATCTTTATTCAAGTTCTTGCTCAGCATATTTTCTTCGTCATAGCTCTTACAATAGTACGATATTGGTGATTTTGGTAATCCAGTGGAATTACACGAACTTTGTGACCCTGTGCAACTTGGCATATTTCCAGATACAATTCCATATTGCATACCAATCGAATTTCTATTATCATGGAAATGCTTATTGCCATGACTGACTGGAGTACTAGAACAACGCATATGCGAAATATTGGTATGTAAATGTGCAGCACGAATAAGGTTATCTTTGGATGATGTGCTTATTTCATTTTCAGAAAAATTTAAGAGTGAATTTCCTTGTTGATTAGCATCACTTGTACTTGGTTGAAGGTTGTCCAAAAATCTATCCAGATCTATATTACCATTAAGCTCATTGTGAGTGGGTAGTTGTGACTCAGTCAATTCGAATATCGAATCATCTGATAAAGGTCTTCTCTTTAACATCGCCTCAGGATCACGATAACCATATGGATGACGTAATTCTAAATCTACAATCGTATCACTGTCGTCTAAACTGTTCACATCAAATGATATACTAGACGGTGCCATTTCAAATTTACTGCTCACATCAGACTCTATAGATAATCTTGATGATGCTTTATCTGCATTATAACTTCTAAGAGAGTCGGTTTCGATACTACCAGAACTAAATTGTTCTAGAATAGAGTTAGTAAGTAGCTTTGATGTGCTTTCTACGGCTTTATTTTTTTCACATGACAAACTTGCTCTACTATGACGTATCTTTTCACCTCTAGTTAGTGTATCATGTATAGAAGTTCTACTTCCGTATATCATTAATGATGTAGTTTTCCTTTTGACTGTATTCATATTTTGGTTCTCAGTTGTCAACATTTTTAATATTGAGTTATCGTGGGACATATCAGATTTGTCGAGCTTATCCAAAATATATTTCGATAGTGCTTCATCTGACAAATCTTCACAAGGTGGTGTTGACGTGGGAATTGGGGGTGGGGACAGGATTTCACTATTAGAACTATCTTGTCTATTCAAAACGCCTCTACTACTACTAAGATAATATGACGCTGGTCTAAATGTATCAGAAATACTAAATCTACTAAAGGGAACATCTAAAGAAATATCTTTAGGTGCTTCGTCATCTGCATCTGAATAATCTGATCTTTCTTTATTAGTTTTCTCAGATTTTGGAGCTCTTTTAAGTGTGTGATCTTTTGTATCCGCAAAATTAGATGCTGTATCCGAGGGCAAGTTATTTGTAGATGGATCCAATTTGTCTTCGTTGCTTGAAACATTACTTAGCTCCATATATACTGGTTCAATTTTGCCACCACTTACACAGACTATTTCATATGTTTGCATATCTTCTTCGTCGTTTCCAATATTCATTTCAACATATGGATTGTCATCACAAATTAATGGCATAGTTGAGTCAAATACACTAAGATTTTCAAGGATAATTTGATGAGCCAATTCCGCAGCAGAGGTTTTTCTTGGGCTCATAGGTAAATAATGACCTTCAGCTGAGAGACCGACAGGTGGTGTATTAGATGATAGTTCACAGCTGGATATATTCTCGTTTGGTTCTAAATATTTCTGAGGGTCTGGACTGGTCTCTGTCAACGTAATATTAGGAGTATTATTTTGAACCTCGCTATCTGATTCTAATAAAACTTCATCTAAATCATTATCTGTATATTCAATCTGTGTCTCTGATTCCGCTTCACTTTCATGAGTTTCATAGCCTTCTGCATCACAAATGTCATCTTTTTTTATTTCGTCACTATCACACTGTTCTCCTTTGTCTATGTCTAAATTTAACTTAGGCAATGATAATGTACATAAAATATTTTCATACGTATTTTCAGTGTCTTCCAGACAGCTATTTACACTGTGGCCATTGTTATCATTACCGTCAATATTAATGTTAGGAGCGTGCGAGGTTGTAGGTGGTTTTGAAATAGGACTTGTTAAATTTTCTCTATGGGACCTTCCTGCCTGATCTCTTGGGTTTTGCAGTTCAGTGCCCGATGATTCCTCTGAGGTGCAAAAGTGAAACCGATATTTACTATATAGCTAGAGTAGCGTAGTGCTTTTTTGTTACATTTTCAAATGTGTTAGTATTCACGTAGATCGGCTTCAAATGTTAGAAATTGCAATCTACTTTCAATAAAACTAACTGGAACCAATATAATAAAACCACCACCGATATTAATCTAAACAATATCTTGTTAGTGGCACAATGTCCCCGCAGGCAAGAAGGTACCTTTCCGCAAAGCGAAGTCATTATAAATGCTACTCCAGATCTATAGATTAAAATATTTATACGAATTAAACTATAAGTATTAACTATATTTTTAAAAATGTCTAAGTTCACGGGAAATATTAATTACAAAAAGAAGTAAGTAGCTTTGGGGAGTTAAAAAAAATACTTGTATTAATGAAAATAAGAGATCTCGTACTTATAACATAGAATAAGGATTTAAGGGTTTATGTAGATATTTTGTTGTTAATAATTAAGGTACTTGATATTTATAATGTCATTCTTTGTCAAATTTATAGTGATACAAATATATTTTTCATGCAACTGGTAATCATGCTTGATTTTACAAAAATAATTTGATAGATATACATGCGATTAAAATATTGACATTTAATAATGTAGTAACGAAAACAATCTATATTCAACAAACCTTCATCGTCAGAAGAGTAGCTGTTATAAGACGCATTTGTAAATGTCTTGGACTTGTATTGGTCTGATCTCAATGATTGTCTGCTCTGGTTCAAGGATCTGGCTAAAGATATTGTAGCCGGTGTACTCTTTCTCGTTAAAGGCGATTGAAGCATTCTTTGTTTCCACTCTAACAAACGCTTCATGGATTCTTCTCGCTAAAAAGATTTAAAAAAATTAAGTCTGCTCGTCGTCAGCATTTAATATGACATAAGAAAATTAAATATACAGTTATGTCACAACTATATCGAACTCCTTATCTAAGAAAAAATCGATGGCGCTGAGGCTATTGCGCTCGATCAATGATTGCGTAAACTAAGCAATGTTGTCTTAAATTAATTCATTGGATGGGTGACCAATAAATATCTTTCATTTCCCCGTACTTCAGAAAACATGTTAAGCCCGGCCAAATCTAGCTACGGCCCACTCTCCCTATATTCTTTAACCCACAGGGATGTACCCTGACATAATAATATAGAACCGGTAATGATAATGACAAACATTTTTATTATATGTTTAGCCTATTAAAATTATAAGCCTTTTAAATATGAGTTATTAAATCTGTAGAGTATTATTAAATATTATAATTATACCTGTTGTACTTTTTTCTCGCCTTCTTTATCCACAGTAGTAGACGGTAGCCTAGCACTTGCAGATCTCATAAATCTATCACCAGATGATTGTTCGAATCGACCCATATCTTTAGTGTAACCACTAACATTGGAGCCGTCGCTCATAACACTACCGCTTCTATGTAGATAATCTTTCTGATTTTCAATGCCTTTTTCTTTTAAAGTCCAATTTGAATTTAGTGCTTCTACATCACCATATTTTGAGCTGAAGCTAATATTATCACGAGGAGGTGCATTTTCCTCTGAATCACCTTTATAGTTATTGTTACTGATCTGGGAGTACGCTGTACTTAACTGCTTTTCAGCTAGCCCACTGGCGTACTTAGCTAGTGGTATTTGAATATTACGTGGCCCCCCCTGTTGTAAATATTGTGCTGACTGACGCATTTTCTCAGCATAACTCTCTTCAGAATAGTACCTATCTGAACTAGGGTCATAGTATGAATTTATGTCTAAGCTAGACTTGGGTCTCTGCGGTTGTTTTGGAGGATCGTACGTTGCTCGAGATGGCATTGTTTTATTTACCATTTCATTTTTAGCTTCATATTCCAAGAAATCTGCACTGTGTGGTCTAGGCATCGGAGGTTGTATACCACTCGATTGCATTTTCTTTCTTCTCAAAACTGATGGACCACTGAAAGTTTTTTCTTGGGGCTGTAAATAGACACAAAAAAAATAATATGATTCATAAAACTATTTGATTTTATTATGACAATAATATAATTATTAAACTTACATAATTTGCAGAGTAGTCATGTGTTTGTTGATGACTGGATTGAGGCGTGTTTGGTGACTTAGCAAATGATTTACTACCATATTCGCTCTCCGCAGTGTAAGCACCATATACATCTTCATAATCTCCAACCTTTCCTTTATTGTAGGCTGCCATTGTCGCAGATCTTCCATATGCATCTGGTGTGCGTCTTTCAATTAATAATCGTTCATTAGCGCTTATTGGAGTTCTATTAGTTCTCAAATTCAGCTCACCGTAAACCTTTTTACTGTAAGAATTAGAATCTGCATTATTCTTTATATTTGCATCCATGTAAGTTTCTCCGTAATTTTTCTCAGATTTATCTTGGTCTAAGTTTATTCGATTGTTTATGTTTTGCATTTCATTGTTTTTAGGCACTGTTTCCATTTGAGGGGTATTATCTTGCAAGAACGGATTATTTTGCGGTTTCCTATCGTATATCTCTTCCAGTTTATTTTCCTGCTGTGTCAACTGTGGTTGGTGTTGATGGTTTCTGGTCCTATTGTCAAAGTAAGGCGATTGAGGATTAGATGAATACATGTTTGACGAGCCAGGTTGGTTGTTATCATGCCGATCCGACACTGTATTTGATAAAGGTAAGGAAAGATTGTGAATGTCATAATTTCGTTTTGTTTGGTACTGTGAAGTCTGCTGTGGTGGTGGCGACTGTGGGCTGCGCGTGTAAGTACTTTCTGGGTTAGGATTAGTTCCGTAGTTTGAATGATCCTGGTAGCGTGTATGATTATTGCCTTGACTGTAGTGTGATGCTGGTTTTTTGAGTAGATCATAATTTGGATCATACCTGTAATGCCAGTAATATATTACAAAAGTTTTTGTATGCTTAAAAAGCGTTAAAATCGCCATATTATTGAAATAAGATCAATAATTTTTAGAACTTACATATCTGGACTTGGTGAATTATATCCTTCATTAGATCGCCTTGGTTTGGGCGGAGCATTTGCATAAGTAGGTATATCGTCTCCGTCCTATAAAACAAAGCATGTATATAAGAACATATTCATCCATTGAACACTATATTTTGCTTTATAATGCTATAACTTGACTGTGACAATTCGGCCCATTATACACAGTTATAACGACGGAATAATCGCAGTCCTTGGTTCCGCTTCAGAAAGCTAATTACCTATCACCTGTACTATAGTATTAGGTACACGTCCGTGCACAAAATGATACCTACCTCAGTCTTCACAGTTACACGGTCATTCTGTTTTTGCGGTGCATCGCTGAAATTAAAGAAAACAATATTAGTAACATTATAAAATATAGGGCCGGAAATCGTTCAAATAATATTATATATTATATGAAAAATAGTAGTAGAATAAATAGTAATTGAAAATTAAAGTGTATTAATAAAATTATATGTATTTAACTTACTGCATGTTTTGCATCAGAGCTGCCATTGTCAACGCCTTTACCCATTTCAACATAGAATCTTGATCAGGTGCAGCAAGTATGTAGGTACGCATGTTAGCATGTTCCAATTTGAACGAAAATTTCCGTAGAACTTTATCTTCAGGGGTACAAGGGGAAACTTTGTAAGATGGCAACAATACAGATCCTAATAATTTTTCTTCGTCTTGACCTATAACAAACAATGAAATATAAGTAACGACTCTTACATTGATACTAGTACCACTGCACCTGTTAATAAATATACTCACTTTTATAATAAAATAAACAATACTCAGACAGAACGAACCATCTCTTCCTCCAAACTTTCAACCCGTCTGAACCTTGCTTATAAAGTATTCCAGATAGTGTGACCGGAGCTGAAGACATCCTTTGAGCGATAGGTGACCTCAATGCTTGATTTCCTCCGCTGCTTCTACGGCTATCCGATGAGGGTGACTTCACACTAGGCGTGCTCGATTCACTAGATTTCATCGGGGAGACTATACCAACATTGTTCTTCTGTACTTGGTTGTTCATTTCCGAGGGAGGTGATGTCATTTTTCCTTTATCTCCTTCAGATTGTCGTCTTTGTCTTTCTACTTCCCTAAAGTCCATTTGTTGATTTGATGGCCATTGAGATTCAATATTGTATTGCCTACTATGTTTTTCTATATCCCTGTATTCATTATTTTTTGCATACATATCCAATTCTTTTTGTATGTCTGTGCTGCTATATTCTTTGAAGTCATTCTTACTACTATATCGATCGAGATCTCTGTAAGAACCGTCTGAGTATATACTGTTTTGTAGATTAGGCGGTGGTTGGACGCCGTGAATTTGTTGAAGCAAAAGTTGTCTCTCTGCAAACTTTTGTTGTTGTTGCATTTGTGCTTGATTTTGATAATGAAGTTGCTGTTGCAGTTTCATCTGCTGTATTTCATTATATTGTCTCCTTAACAATTCTGTATTACTGTGAGACCCTATTCTATTTGAGTACGGAAGATATGGCTTCGATCCATACTGATTTACATTAGATCTATATGTAGTTTGATGATTTTGGTATATTTGATTGGTATCTCTCGGTGGGTTACGTTTCAAATAATCTTGGTAAACTTCCGCATTGTATCCCTTGGGTATATTTTGCAGTAGCTCGTGATTCACATTGTGGTCGGTATGCACGTCATTTCGTTCCATTCTTGGCGGCGATTGTGGGTAGTTGTAATTATCATTAGCCCCGTAGTGTCTCGCGAAATCCTGATTGTGTCCAGTGCCGTATAAATCGTGTCTATTTTCTAGTAGTGGCGACCGTGCGTTTATATTGGAGTGATATTGACTCTGTAGAAGCTGGTGCATGACACCGTTAGGTTGAATTTGCCCCGCTTGAGCGGATGTGAGGTGCGCAGCCAGTTGAGTGTTTTGGGCTGAATAAATTTGGTCTGGATGAACATGATGGGCCATTAAGTGCTGTTGGGTAAGTGGCTGCTGAGTAGCCGGCGCGGTTTTCTTATTTTCCATTGGGAATTGTGACTGCGCAACCGGTGGATCAAGCCTGCAACAAAGAAAAATAAAATTGAATCGAGCTATCTAGCGAATCCCAATAGATACACGTTTTGCATAAACAGTGTTGCGTGTTCGATCGCATATAGACTAACACAATTCAATTTTCGTTGCTTAATCGAAGACGCTTTATCGTCGTCGAAGCGATAAGGTGCGTGCTTAGAGATCACGGACTAGCACGTAACGTTTCTCGACAACATAATCAATGTAACTATTTTACCTAATACGAATATTTCTACTAAGTATTAAATACTGCTACTAGCTGGACATGGTAATTTCAAATAAAATATTGTTTTAATAGTCATATTGGGTAAGCAATTGTTATGTTTTTCGTAAGGAAATGTGGTCTATAGTGCCATAGCAAACCAACGCAACAAGATGACTAAACGTCTTCATCACCCATTCTCAACCTAACAATACCCTAATTTACACGATTTGAAAACAATCGAACACCATCCACTTTGATGAAGCTCATCATAATCAGACCAAAATACATCCACTAAACTTACAAGGCATTACTTAGAACAAACGTTAACTTTGTTAAATTTACTGTGTTTACATATCGTGCGAGTTCAAATGCTATAATCAATGCATGTAATATTCATTGGATACCAAACCATTTACATAGAGATGAAGTTAATCGATATCGATTTAATTTTATCTGCATCTCTATTCGATTTAATTTAAATTTAATTTAATAATACTTTCTACCTTGAAAGCCATAAACTTATCTGGTTTTGGAAGACCATTTTTAAAGCAACGAATGTGTTTTCAAAGTTGCAAGTCCAAATTATAATTCGAAAGGCAAATTTATTAGACTACTAGCGTAGAATGTAACTCGGTATGCATTGCCAACTTCATTAATAATAATAACAAACAGTCTCTCCGGAACTAGTAGAATTCCTTGGCTGACGTCATATAGTCTAACTCATTATGTCTGCTTTCATATATTATTAGACCATCATAAAAAAGACCTCACTTTAATAGTAATGACGACGTTACTGTCATTCAATGTTTGTGCTGGAAATAAGTTTTGCGTAAAGCAAGATTGCGTACATTTTGACGAGCACTAAAATAAATAGATTGAACGAATTTGTCAGTAAAACTAATAGCTGTCAGTTGGAAGGTGAAAAGTAACCCGTAAAAGAAACTCAAAACCAGTGACATAATTACTGTGGTATAATTTTCAATAAAATTGACAATCTTAAGACCAATACAATCGTAGGTTTGCTAATGGTATAATTTGAACAATTACGTGTAGCTAATTTAATTTTTCTAACCCCAAAATCTTTGTACTAATTTTTCTAACATTTATATAATGTTAAAATTAAAATCGAATAGTTTATAAAGCAAACCCGAGCTTAACCGAACGCACGGTATTTGTAAAAATATCTGCTTTGGAATGTTTGAAATTTATTTCTACATTGCGAGGGTACCCATTGGCTTACAACGTAAAGTGTAAAGGTTAGAAGAATTTCGGCAAGTTAATTAGTGTCTTGGGTGGCCGAGCGGTCAGGCACCTGCCCGGATAGCAGCGGACGCGGGTTCGATTCCCGCCTCAAGATCATAATTTTTCGAAATTCTTTTTCTAACCCCAAAATCTTTGTACTAATTTTTCTAACATTTATATAATGTTAAAATTAAAATCGAATAATTTAATTTTGTTATGTTTGGTCACATACCTAGTTAGATTCCCTAACGGACAAGCACGAGGTTTTGCAGTTATGTATGTGTGATAGGTATCGACAGTTGTTCTAGGGTCATAGTTCTATAAATTTTTTAAATGTTTAGATAGTTTTCAATTTTTTTTTGCATAGTATACCTATTGCATGCGCTTCAACTACCTTTCTTGAGATAGGTTTGGTGTAAAATTAAAAAAATTGACGGATCCATAAATACCGGTGAGAAAATTCGGCCAGGAATTAAAACGTCCTAACATTACATGAACGTAACAACTATTTATTTACTTTTTCGCACTTGCAACCTACGCAAGGGTTTCGGAGATCAGCAATGATTTTTGACGCGGCGTGCCTATTCGTAAAAATGTGACAAAAAATGTTACCTACATTAATTTACCTGTCACTGTCTCAGCTGTATTAAAGACCTAAATACCTACCAATAACGTTCAAAATTCAACGAGTAAATTTGTGATTACCTACTGAAAATAAATACTGATACTCTGCTATTGTAGCTCGCCCAACCAAAACGGATGCCGGCTAATGAATGGCAAGCACAGTTCAATACAAATGCATTATTCCGAGAACATCGAAAATAGCAATTAATTCCTGCCCTGAACTATATCCATTCTTCTTTTGAATTCTTCTTGGGCGCCGTTAAAAAACAACAGTTGTTTATAACATCTAAAAATTAAAATAAAAATCTCGTGACTCAGTGTCTATTCTTCTTCTTCTCCCTGCCCTGTTCCCAGACTATCTGAGGTCAGCGCAGTATATTTCTTCCATTCATATCGGTCACGCCATCAAACCATCCACTCCCTTTTCATTCATATCATCCATCACACCGTAAAGGTGCTAGTGATGAATGAATGTATAGAAAAGACACGGAACGGACCATGTCGAGAGACCGATGAACGGAGAGAGTGTTTAGAATGACATTTTAATCCATACTGCTCAAGATTTTGGCTTAGGTTTTACAGCCGGCCGCCTGCCTGACACCAACCCTCTTTAGGTATGCTGTTGTTGGTTTATTGGTCCACACCGGGCAATTTTCTTTAGTCGACTTTTACGACACCCATGGAATCAGTCAGGGCTGGCCTATTCCACGTTATTTGTTCGCTCCAGGCCAGCATAGAAGGCCTGAAGTGTTTGTTACCTATCAAATTTCTCCGAAACGGCCCGACCAATTTTTATGATTTTTTTTGTATATATTTGGTTGATCTAAGAATAGGTCGTATAGGCTATATTTTATACCCCTAAGTGATCAGCCGTGTGGTGACGGCAGAGCAGAATACAATTGTCACCACCCCCATGACTACCGCGGGTATCGTACAAGGCGACTAAGGATTAAGACAGCAATGAGTGACAGGCAGCAGCGTTCCTCTTATGACCTAGCAATGTACTGCGATTTCCGTACCCGATAAATGGCAATAGGCTCGCCACCTATTTATTACATGGGACCTAAATTAATTTGCGAAACGTGGGTGTTAATTCACCTCTGCCTACACCTTCGGGGATATAGGCGTGATTTTTGTATGTATGTATAATTACGGATAGGTCATCAGATACGTCACCGCACACACACACACACTCAGATTCTAGTCAATGGATTTTGTTCTTCATACCAAATGCTTTAAGACAATTGCGATCCAAGAACGAAGGTTAAAGATGATATATTTTCCCCATTAGCGGCGGTAGACGTGTTTAGTCTGAGTAGTTAAAAATAATTTGGAAAATCCAATAATGTACCTATTCATTGCGGCACTGTTACAGTCGAGATGAACTACTTGGCTTACACCCAAGCAATGCTGCGCCAAGAGTGTTGGAAAGAATAAACGGATAAATTCTGTTTTAAATATTAAGTATCTTTTGTATACAAAACACTACTCCAAACCCCTAAACTGTATAGTGAACATACAATTAGTTATCCCTTTAATTACAACATTAATAATAGTTTTGCCTACTGAAAACGCCGGGTCAGTCTATGCATTTTGTTGATAAAACAAATAGCTTCATTCAAGTTCCGATGTAAATAGAATTATTTTGACTGCTGCCTAGCCGCTACAACGATTTCTGCATATATCTGTTATTATACTTTTAAGAAACTCTAATCAATTTTAAATGCACTATTAATATATAGAACAATGAAAGATAACTCAGAATACTTTCGATATCTTTATGTCCTGATACAGGACTCGAACCCGTGTCTTCTCCAACCTTTTTTTCGTTGTAAATTATTTAAAATTTGTACGTTGAAATGAAAATCAAATAATATAAAGAACGATATTTCAACATGACGTCTTTTGTAACCTGGTAGAGAGATAAGCATTTACGACACCTTGACGTAACTATACGTCAGTACTAATTTATCATTGATAAAAGGATATATGCTAAACAAGTACTTTAAGTAAATATTTTACTTTAGCACTTATCAAATATAAAATATGTACTCGTTGGTATTTAAATAACAAGCAACGGTTTCGACAATCTTAAGGATTATCGAAACATTCTTGGATTAACATGTGTCATAGATAATTTTCATTCTTATGCACTTAACAACTTACTTAACAAGCTTACAACATTGTTTTTCTTTCGATTCGGTCATTTATATTTATTATTATATTCATTTATATTTATTTATAGGTAATAAGAAATTTTACAGTTTTGAATAATTCCGTACTACTGTCATTTTGTACTGAAGAAGTATTCTAAGGATATGTGACATTAATAAAGATCTAGTTCAAAATAAATAAAATTTGGCCGTTAATTATAACGAAAAGCATTTAATGTAAGAGCACTTTTCGAAAAAAGCTTTTAAGTTAATTATGTTACTTAAGCAATTACCGTTAACTGCTATTTAATTTAATAACTTTTTTATAGCAACTGCTTTCAATCCTAAAATTTAAAATAAGTTATTTTAAGAATTGTTGAGATTATCTGATTCTCATTATTACTCTGATAATATCTACTTAAAAACACATCAGACGTAGCGCCATCATTCGGGTTTATGGCGAACATCTAATTGAATTTTTTGCTTTCATGGCAAATATTTACGAATTTCCTTGTTATAAAAACATCAAACTTTAATATATGTAAGTACCTAATTATATTCAGGCAGTTCCAAGCTTGTGTTAAATACGAAGGAAGGTTCGTTATATTATAACGTGTGGTGGATTACCATGCTGCACAGTTTAATAGCAGCCTATATTTCGACGGGTCCCGAGAAACTTTATTCTTGCTAGCAGCTGCTAAGCATCTAGTTGCCAGCACGTGGTTTTTAGGTACGTACAATTTAAATTGACAGCTAGTTATTTAAGAAAATTAATTTCAAGGAATATAATTTTTTTAAAGGCTTTTTAACTGCCTTTACTTAACTTTAACTGTCACCACCACAAATCTCTCCCGTGGGTGTCGTACAAGGCGACTAAGGATAAATCAGTGAAAAGGAATGGGCAGCAGCGTTCCTCTTATACCACCCAGCAATGTACTGCGACGTTTGTGGCCGATAAACGGCAATAGGCTCGCCACCTATTACATGGGACCTGACATATTTGGCGAAACGTGGGTGCTAGTTCACCTCTGCCTACCCCTTCGGGGATATAGGCGTGATTTATGTATGAATGTATGTAACTGCTTTTACAATTTAAATTGTATGCAACTAAAAAGCCACGTCCTGGTAATTAGATGTTAAGGCTTGTGCGTAAGTGAATAATCGATATCCGATACACATGTAAATCACTGTCCCAATTCCCCACAGACCGCACTAGCTCGTCGCCCAATTGAGCTCATTTCAATGTCAATCTGAGTATTCGACCTATTTAGGTACCTACTTATGGTTGCTCCAATGACCTTCATGCTTAATGACCAACACTAATGCACCCTTATAACTTTCTAACGTTTTCTGGGACAACTTTAACTTAAACCATTTTTAACTATCTACTTGACAGCCGATTCACATTAAATTACTTGACAGTTATTTCACAAATCCCGTTCATTTTTTTTGCTTTATTGCTAGATAGTGGATGAATATATTGGAGATTTTAATTATGGCATCAATACTTTTGCAGGAATGCTATTTTGAATTGTATGTCTTTTGTATTTAAGAGGCGACATGAAGTGTTTATAAACTACAACTAAAACACTTCAATTGTGTTATCAGTTAAAAAATCTGTAATACAGATATAAGATAAGATAATATAATAATAATAAGCTAGGATTCTCGTAATGGAAAACCAACGAAATACACAAACCTTATCCCCGAACGGATGCGCTGAGGTGTAGTAACACCCGTAATAATAAAACATAATATTATAACAGAGTTTGACATGTTTCTAATAACAATAATATAAATTCTGTTTTATTTCGTAAATCCAAAAAAAATATTTTTTTTTTGGAATCTTCTTATAGTACGGATCTTAATAGATCTTAATATAGTACGGATGATGACACTTCTGAGTTACGGAACTTTACAAACCACCTAGTCCGGTTAAATACCGTGTCGTATGTGTTAAAAAATAGAGTCTCAAATTGCGAACTGTCAACGACAAAACAATGCAGGCTTGGCATTATTCAAACTAACGAGAGTTGCTGTGTTGAATTGTTAACTAAGCCGTGTGGTGCATATAGAGCACAATTTTTCGGCACTTTTATAAATTTGAAATTTCCTATGCAGATTGTATGTAACCTGTGAATACGGAAGTGTTGTGCAGATTTCACAATAGTATAATGACATAGACACTCGTAACATCCTAATACATATTGAGTAGCTTTCAGAAATAATTTCTAAATATCAGTTTGACCCATTGAGATAAAAGGTAGTTCAATGGTTTGACCCCAACGCAAAACTATGCCAAGAATCAACCACTGAAAATAGCTTTGCTAGCAAACATTAGGTAATTATGTAATATTTATATAGAATTCTATCAACAATGTTTTAGTTATCAAGAATATCTGAGTCAAAGTGAATTATGTCTACCTCTTCACACAACCGGCTCTGACAGTCCAGATTGACACCTCCACAAAGATTACCAGCCAATTACATAAAACCCGATTGAATAACCGTTGGCTCAGAGACCTTATCTCAATAACTGCCATCTGGGCGGATAACAGTGAAGGTTCGAGTAACAACAGTGGAATGAATTAGAAGGTGCCATTTCATAAGGTCTCAAAAGAGTAGGCTCGCTAATTCATTGTACCTTTTAGTTTATTTTAGTTTCAAATACTCAAACAGACAAAAAATAAAGATTTTCTTTTCTTTATACTCAGAGTCATGTGACCAAAATGGAATAAAATGACATTGAAAAACAATAATAAAAACACGCAACTGTGTAACGATAATTGGAGGGAAAAATAAGTCATGAAGAAAACATTTCCATAATTAAATAATCACAGTGCGGAGTAGTATCATAATACTTGCAGCTTAACCCTGACTGTTATAGGGAAGGGAATTGCAACAAAAAAGAGTTCTCTTATTGCAGGGTAATCGCCAAGTTAATGATGTGAAACAGCTATGAAGATACCCTTGAATGGGAAAATAATGGGACCCTTGCTTGTGCCAGTTCTCATAGGAACATAAGCGATAGAAAATGACACCGATATAGAACGAAGTACTTAGAATATAAAACGGCTTATTAGTTTCGATTTTTCCAAAATAGTTTCAAATTTTTATTGTAGGACAATAAAGAGAAGAGGGTATAGAGAATACGTACAATGCTTTCGATAAGTTCTACAGAATTTGGTTCAATTTGGCTTGGGGACTGAAGAGAAGAAAGCCATGTCATCATTCAAAACTATATTTTAATCATAATCTTCCATTTGTTTTCTCCGTTATAAATCTGGAAAGACAAAATCTGGACACAACGACGGATAGTATAACAAAACTTATTTGTGTTAATTTCAAATCTTCCTCAGACTTTCTTTAATAAAATATAAGCAGAAATGAGAAAAAATTACTTAGGTATGTCAATGCTTATAGGAAACTATAACTAGATAGAAAATAGAAAGATTTGATTATTGACAAAAGTATCTGGACTTGATTGAATAAGAGAAGATTTCTTAACGACCGTTGACGATCCTCATAATTCTAGTACGAGCTTAACTCGCGATTATCATAACTACGGAGCTAACAGGTACTAGGTATATTTATAAAGTCACCAGCAATTTATAAAACAAAACACTATCTAGAAGCAAACTGGATAACTCTGGCTTAGGGTTGTACTATAAAAAGATATATTATAGACACTTGATTTTTTAATTTGTGAACATTGAAATTGTTATCCCCTTTTTGCATTAGGTTTGTATAAAAAAGACACGGTTGCAAAATAGAAAGTGCCTCACCAAAAACGAAATTTTAAATACTGTATATTCTTATTTAAAACACTGACTGCCGCACTCAGAGACGTCAATTAACTTTAATGAGTGTTTAATGTCAAAAATTTTCATTCAAATCTAGACCATAGACCCGGCAAGAATAGCGACTAGTTTTGAATTGTCATTTTTTGACGTTAAGTACTGATTAACGTTATTTGACGTCTCTGAGTGCATCAGTTAATGCATTCTCCAAAAGTATGTAAAATAAACTTTAATTTACATTACTTCAATATGTTTCTTTGAAACTTTTCTTCCTGATCAGTTTTCTTTGTAGTTCAGTGTAAATAAAATATTAAATGTATAAGTTCCTGCCAAAATTTGAACATATAAGTCTAATTGCCCATTCTTTGGAAACTTTATTTATAAATAACCCAAAACAATATAATAATGAGTTACGAACTCATTAGATATTAAGATCTCAGATATGAAGAACTCATTAGAGATTAGTTAAGATATTTTCAGTTAAAATAAATTTATTTACTAAGCTGCCCTTAAAGTTAGTGGTGAACACTGAAATTATATACCTACTACTGGGGCCTTACCACCAACTCTAAACGCGACTCAATTCCCATTGTCAGAGTGAGACAACCCTATAAGCCGAGTAGAGCGGCGTCCCGTTTTGTCACCCGCGTTTGGATCGCACTAACACTTCATGGTACGGCCCCTGTACTTTATTTGATTATGAGTTAAGTAAGAAAAAGTTTGAAAAATTATGAACATAATTACATACGTAAATTACGTAAATATTTTTCTTTGTATTTTGTATTGTGAGCAACACAATACAAAATACTATTTGTGTCTTTTGGTACGGAAATTAGGTGAGATTGTAAATAGACTTACAAAAGTGTTGTTTGCTGTTTGGATTTACGCAAATAAGGTTGTACTTTAAGAATAATAAATTTATTTCTATTTTTTGGATATTTTTGTAACATGTTGTATAAGTGATTTTCTTTTGCATACCTAAATTGACAACCCTAATCCGACTCCTACGCCATTATTGCAACTATCATACGAACGGAAACAGTAGTCACAGAACGACACTAAAGTAATTATTAGGTATATCGACTATAGCAAGTCAAGCTGGTTTGGTCCGGATAACAGCACCTGGGGGATATAACCTGATGATTCTAGAATTCTCTGAGCCGAAGTCCATTGTAATAAGGGCCCTTTAGCGCGTTTCTGCACTGAGCAAATCGCTTTGATATCTACTAGACAGATATGTAAGTACGCTAGTATGCATCTTTTTCCTAGTATTGGTTTTAAACTTATCGTAAGGTCTGATTCCCAGGTCTTTTCTGATAAATGGCACGTAGAATCAATTACATATGAAAACAATAACAATCACCTATATTCTCTGTGAATCAAATCAAATCAAATCAACCTAGAAATCAAATAGATAAACAAACATAGACAAATAAATCACGTCTATTTATCCCCGAAGAAGTAGGCAAGGGTGATTAATCACCCACGTTTCGTCAATTATTTCAAGTCCAATGTAATAGGTGGCGACCGACCTCATTGCTATCTATCGGTCACGTAAATCGCAGTATCTTGTTAGGTGGTATGGGTAAGAGGGACGCTGCTGCTTATTACTCATCGCTGCTTAAACTTTAGTCGCCTTGTGCGATACGAGAGATTGGGGGTAGTGACAACTGTATACTGCTCTCCCGTCACCACACGGCATGCCACTGCGTCATTGAGCTCATCTACCGCTTAGAAAGAATAATTTCTATTCTGCACAATTATTAACGCAGTATACTACTTTTGATCCAAGACGCTCACATCTAACATAGGTAATATCTGCCATACATGACCATTACCTGACTACTCCTTACGTCCAATGTAATAAAAGCCATTTCAAGTCATCGTGTACCTACCTTCCCAGTCAGTACTTCGTTAAACTATTTGAATCCATTTACATTGTCGTGTCTTGTATATCAAAACCAATCGTGACGTGACCATGTAACATTTCAATATTTATACTTACACGTATCGTGGTTAAATGATACAATCTTCATACTTCACTGGGCTAAGGATAAAGCGCTTAAATATCAACGTAGGTACATCAGATATACGCACTAAACAATGCTATGGAACGGCAAATACACATACCTACTAACAAGAAAAAACTGTCAGCGCCAGTATGATTGATTGAATACCGATAAATATTGTGATACATAGTTTATTTTTGGACAATAAAGTTTTGAAAGAATAAAGCATTATTTTGACGTTGGTACTGATACAATAAATACATCGACAATCGTACAAGAATCATATAAGATTGTGCGATTAAAGCCAACACAATAAAGGCAGGCTATAAACCAGTCTTAATTTGTAAATAAACTTTACAAATTCTGTGCTCAAAATCGTGAAACATGGGACCTAACTTAATTGCCTACCCCATTGGGGACACAGGCGTGATTTATTTATGTATTTATAGGTAAATGTTCCTATTTGATTCTAATTATTATATTGCCATTAATTTCCATAAAAAGGTGAATCATTGTGTAGAACCGTAATGACCCAATAGCAGAAAGGACATTTCGTTTATTCTTTCTTACAACTCATTTCACAACGTAGTTACTAGTAACGGTGGTTTAGTAAGAGCAAATAACCCAGAGACACCAATTCATCAGTTTGGAATGTTACTTTCTGAGGTCTTACGTTCGTTGGCGAATAACTATCTGATTCATACTTATTGGGAAGTCGTTAAAAAATAGTGACCACAGACACCGTGTCACGCATGTATAGATTATGTACAACGGTAATCTTGGTCACAGCCTACATAATAGTTGAAAAGGCCAAGCTTGAAGTCATTATTTTTGGACAATATTATTTTCTAAAAACCTTTGTGTTTTTTTCATCAATTCACAGATTTTTGAGCGTAAGGTACCTGGGTGTAATAATTATGATCATATTCTGCTTATAGAACCAACTTGCGCAAAACTTATGGTGTCCATATACCACATAAACCACCTGTAAGCATCTTACACAATGTAAGCTAACTAATATGGCTGTGTGTGATATACTTTAATTTCCAATTAACGTGTAAAGATTATTCATAAACTACAACCATCATCACAGCCTACTAAATAATGAAAATACCAACTTTGAAGCCATCCATTCATGGTGTAAAACATACAACAGTATAAACAAACTGACAAATAAGTTTGTTAAGTTTTAAATAACTAATTAGTAGTGATTAGAAAGTAGTAAATTAGAGATAATAATAAAACAATTAATATTAAATTGTGTGGTGGCAAAAGCTTATTAATAAATCAAATCTATGCAAAGGTCGCCACTTTGAATGTCCATATTTAATTATGCTTCAGTGATTGACCGGATGAATCATACAATTAATCCTTTTCTACATTAATCACATATATTTATCCCTGGAGAGGTTTATTACCAACCAGATTTTAAAAATTATGTTAGGTGACGACATGCAATAGCGGGCAAAAATAGTTTTCATCTATCGGGCACGTACGTCGCAGCATATTGTTAATGGGGGTAACATAAACAATGCTGCCCATCCTCACCGCTGTCCTCATCACTGGTTTATCCCTTAGTCCCGACCGCTGGAGAGATTGGGGGATGGTGAGAGTTCTATTCAGCTCTGCTGTCACCACACCTTTTCAAATGTCGGAAACTTGGTTAGGTTATGCGGTCCTTAAAATGGTAATGTCACAACCATACCTGTTAAATGTTTGCTTGCACTAAATAAACATAATACCGAAATTACTGCCATATAAAATTGCACCTTTACTACTATAGATACTGGGAACACTTTTGTGCGACAGGGCCTCGATCGATAGCAACTTTCGGGGATTAGTCTACAACTCTGTATGGGTTATTCAGGTTCCAGTTTTAAGAATTCGATATAGCAATGTTAGACCGGTTGGACACCGCAAGCGATCAGTTGCCGCGCATTCTTGCGGCGAGGTTAACAACCCGAAGTGCCTTCGTCCTTCCACTCGGCGCCACAGCATGGTGATATGCAGTAAATCCAAAGATCATTTGACTTGTTTTTTTGCGTCTTTACCTTCCACATTCGCTATATTCTAGTACCTACCACAGAACAGCTGACACTTAGTGAAGTGTTAATTTGGATTATTTTATTAATAAGTACCTACATGGTGTTATTACGTCAATTATTGAATTTATTAACAAAGTATTTTTATTAAAAATCTATATGCAGTTGGTACCATTATTCTGTCGCATTTTCACATATTGCGTTTTCACTCAAATAACAGAACGTTCTAATGATACAGAAGTATATCAAAAAAGAAACATTTTAATCATTTATTAGTTAAAATCTGGTCTTAAACGTTTATTATTTATTCTTAAACGTTTATAGTTTATTATAAATTTCTTTGTAAACACTATTCACTGATTACATTAAAATCGATAATATGTCAAGGCTAAAATAAATAAGTTAGTACATACTATTGTACTTTATTGGCAAGTTTTAAAGAGTTATGTACTTAAATAATAATAAAAAAAGTAAACTGTGGTGTTCCAAGCGCATTGTCTTAGGTGACCAAACATCATCTGTGTCTGAGCACTCTAAGCAAATATAAAAGGAAACGACTGTTTCTGGAAATCTCATGTTAACGAAAACACTTGTGCACACATTTAAAACCCGGTTTATTATAAATAGTTGACAACGCATTAAAATGCCATAAAAGTGCAATTCGTCCACATCAATTTTGAACATTATGCCAAATACCTAAAAGTAGAATTTCAAATGGGAAATTTTGACTTACATAACATTTCATTCTGTAAACAAAGTGTCCCACTCATTTTGGCACCCTTTGGAGAAATTCGACAAATCTGTTTAGGTTGTTGTAAATTGGTCTGTACGTAATATTACTTATAATATTATTTTGATTAATACAAGGGACGAATAATGAAAGAATAATAAATGATGAATACTTACTGGTTTATGACAACAGAAGGCGTTTGATTTTGGATATTTGTAACATTTTATTTGTACTTTTCACGTAGTCACAAAAGCGTAGCGTCACAAAAATAAAATTGCACTTTACGGGTAAAAGAACTAAAAGAACATGATCAGTCCTGTGTCATTATAGCTCAAATGAATATATGAGATATAATGATACATATCCCGAAATTCAACTCTAATCATAGATTGATTAGATAAGTGTTTTCGATACTAGGCAATATATCACACAGACATTATATATTTTATAGACCGAGGTGAACAACCGTCACCAGAACGTCCTTGCGTGAACAGCAGTCCATAACTGTGCGATAATTCACAGACCACTCATATAAAAACTTGACTAGTTCTGACTTGGTAAACGCACGTTAATTGCATTAAAGCGTAGGACTAGACTTTAACAGGATTTCTAAGTGAGTATTCTTGAGGGCTAAGTAAAAAATTATGTATTTTTTTACATTTTTGAACAGTCTTTCTTGGTCCTTAAGCGAGGCGTTGAGTGTAAGACCAAATATCGTTTTTCAAATAATCAACTAATGCTAAAATAGTTTCTGACTATAAATTCTTCTTTTGAATCCTAAAATGTGTGTATTTTGTAAACTATTACACTGTAACAGATTCACGCCTAAGGCTCCTGGAGGGCCGTAGATGATGTTGACTATAATATGGAATCCTAATATGTGTACGGCTATGTCATCTATCCCCTTCTTGTTGATGATAAACAAGATGCAATAAACGTCTTACTAAGTTTATTTTGTGCGGTAATATTTTTTTTACCATAATAATTGTAACGAATCAGAGCTCTTTTTACTTATTTGATAGTTTTATTTATATAAATTTTAAATTGTCTTTATTTCTTCTGTCATTGTATCTTGTTTTTGCTGCTTTATGATCGTCAATAAATTCCGTGGTGGCGCAAAAAACAGGGAAATCAAGATACCAATAATAGACAATATAAAAATATTCTCTCATAATATGTAAACAGAACATAAACAAATTTGGATTCGCATTAAATAGTCCTTGTAATCGTTTCTGAATGTCTGTTTAACACGTACACTGTGGCCCATTCTCCAGCATCCATCAACGGAGAGGTGTGCAAAGAACAACCGTGCGTAGGTACTTAGCATTCATGCGGGAAGTTGTAAAGGTTGGCATGTAACTTGAGTGCCGTGGACTTGTGTGATAAAATTGTGCGTAATATCGCGAACGCGCTTACGTGCCGACAAGCGAGATAAGTAATACATCTGGAACTTATTAAGGTCTATAGTTGTACTACTAGTCAGTCCTACTTGTCTTACTGCCGCACTCAGAGACGTCAATTAACTTTAATGGGTATGTAATGTCAAAAATTTTCATTCAGATCAAGACCATAGACCTGGCAAGAATAGCGACTAGTTTTGAATTGTCATTTTTTGATGTTGAGTGCTCATTAACGTTATTTGACGTCTCTGAGTGCGGCAGTTATTTATCTTATTCTTAGCACAACTTTTTTAAAAACACCCATTAAAAAATAAAATTGTAACAAAGTCAATAATATATTACAATAAATCGGTATTATAGACTGTAACCTATGAATCTAGTACTAGTAATTTTTAATGCTGTATTTTCAATAAAAAGGTGTGTCAAGATTGTTTACCAAATCTAACTGCAATCTATTTTAATTACACATTAAACACCGTAGTTTACAAATAAATGCTCATTATCACACTTATTGCCGCACTCAGAGATGTCAAATAACGTTAATTAGTGCTTAATGTCAAAAAATGACAATTCAAAACTAGTCGCTATTCTTGCTGGGTCTAAGGTCTAGATTTAAATGAATTATTTTGACATTAAGTACTCATTAAAGTTCATTGACGTCTCTGAATGTGGCTGTTAATAACGCATAAATCACTTTATAAATCACGCTAATTTATTTTCTATTTTGATTTGAATATTGTGGTTAGAAAAGTTCGAAAAATTATAGTCTTCATACGGGAATTGGGCCGAGTGGTACAGGCATTTGCCTGGATCGCGGGTTCGGTTCCCGCATCAAGAGAACACGCTTATTTATCCCCCGAAGGGTCAAGCCGAGATGTTTATATCCACATGTCAACATGCCAACTATGGCAGTGTCCATGTAATAGGGGGCGAGCATAATGACATATAATATATCGGTCACCTATATTTAAAGATGATATAACAAGAACGCTGCTGCCCATTGGTCATCATTTTCTTACTGTTTAGTTGACTCGATCCACAGGAGAGATAGGGGGAAGGGACATAATAATAAACTAATATTAATATAGTATGCTGTAGATTACTTGTTACAATTACGCCTGTATATCCGCGAAGAGCTAGGCAGACGTGTATTGAGAGTTGTTGTGCTCTGTTGGTAATCTGCTAAGGGGAATACTAACAAAAATAATATATTCGTCACTGTTATTAATATAAATTCAAGTAGCAGTTTTCTTCATTTATCCTTTGGAGGCGCGTGTGAGTATAAATTTAGTGGACTGTATTTTGCGTTATTAAATTAGTACAAGACTTTGGTGGATGGAGTTGAGAGTTGTTGCCTGCGGAAAAGACAGGTGGAAATGACAACTCTAATATAGGTAATGAAAGGCACAATACCTGGCTTTTCTTCTGAGCGTCCTCTTCTGGTAGGTGCGTAGGTACTTAGCGGCGAACGGCGAATAATTTTAAATAAAAATCCCGCGAAACCATCAAGATGGCGCGACCATCCTTATATTTCTGCTTTTGGCTGTCTAGCCTAGCCACACCAAAAATCTCCTTAAGACAATGCCCTGCTCAGGGATTTTAACAAAAACAGCTATTCGCTACTTTCGATTATTCGTTGTTATAAATTGAAGTCACGTAATTTTTCATCCATCCTAATGTTTAGCTGCGTTTAGCTATAACTTTTTAAAAAATTAAGTACCAATTTATTTCGTACTTGAATGTTAGTTTCAATTTCAAGTCCACGGCCTTACACAAAAGTGTAGCTTTACAGCCACGGTGACAAAGCCGAAACAAAAAGAGAATCCACTGCCGAGTTCACTACACCAAAAACAATGGAACAAAACCAGAATACGGACGCGTACGGTACTATTACAACTTTTTGTTGGGAGGAAGCCGCGACACGTGCTACAGAGCTATACAACTTATCCCCTACGACATGCTACAGTGTGCCCACGAGACAAAGTTGACATCTAAGGCCCGGCGCACATTGTAAACATTGCATCCTTAGTTCCCTACATGTAAGCGCACACTGTCGCGTGGCGCATGGCGGTAACAATGTCGTGGTATCTTATCGTATCGTATCTTATCGTATCGTATCGTATCGTATCTTATCGTATCGTATCTTAAGCGTGCCTAGGCGTCCTTAGGCATCCGAGGCCGAATAAAAGCAATGTGGACTGTAATTCAAAAGTTATTCAGCTAATTGCAATGTTATTAAGCTCTTACTCAGATAATACTCAGATGTTATTAAGCTTTAAGCATCGAAAATTGGGGCCCTTTTCGCTTGAATAACAGCTGAATAGACGGTTACTCAGGCGCTATTCAACTTAGTTGGCTTATGTTCTTGATGACTGCTCTTACCCAATCTTTATTCAGTCAGTCAATGTTACTTGGGTAAGTCTTGTCTTGTGGCGGTATCTCTCGGTATCCCGAAGACTGCCAAAGCATACCAAGGGATGCCGAGGCATCCCTAAGGCTGCCGACACAGCATGCCTAAGCATCCCACGGTATTGTTTATGTACCTATATACGACCTTCAACATTAAACTTTCAACGTTATTTTCATACTCTTTAGTTATATTTTTATTCGTCGCCTTAAAATCCTGAATACTTAGCCATGTCATGCCGCCCATGGGCGCTGGCCCTTATCCCCTACGACAGGCCACAGCCAACAATGTGCCCACGAGACAAAGTTGACGTCTAACTATGAATGAGGCGGCACATAAAAGATACTCGAAACTTGTAACCCAGTTACAACGGCCATAAAGTCTAATTTTGCTTCACAGCACCAGTCTGTTTATCACTAATTAAATATTGAACACTCACGCCTATCATCTAGCTAGCGCAAAATAAATCCTAATTAAACGCTTGTGTTAATAAAACTAGATGACACAAAAAAAATACACGAAATCACCTCTGACTACCCACCCCTTCGGGGATATAGGCTTGGTTTATGTATGTACTTCTGGATGTGCAAAAAAATTACTAACACCTAAAATAAACGTATGTATATGAATAAGATTGTATAATGATAATATGAACATTGAATTGAATATTGGTCTATATCATCAACATCCTATTCCAGGTCCTGTGTAATTAGTGGCGAGCATGTTGCCATTCACCGGTAATTTGCTAGATGGTGCACAAGGAATGCCGCTGCCATTTCCACGGTATATTAAACTCTTACTGCCGCACTCAAAGACTTCAATTAACTTTAATGAGTACGTAATGTCAAAAAAATTCATTTAAATCTAGATTACTTTTGAATTTGAATTTTTCGACATTAAGTACTCATTAACGTTAATTGACGTCTCTGAGTGCGGCAGTTAGTAGCCTTGTACGACAACTAAGAGACAGGTGGTTGACGGTGACAATAATATACTTCACTGCCATCACGACACGATACCATAATGTTAGCCACATTTATTCTCTAAACCAAAAATTCTACACTTTTGAAGCGTCCTTCGCCGGGTTAATTTTAAAAAGAGATACTCGAGATTTCCTTCCTGTAGCGAGCGTACACTCCATTATGCGAAGAGACGTATAGTACGTCCGCAGTAAACCCGATGTGGGAGTCGGTCGTGCTATGTATGCCATTACACTATGTACCACATTCTCGCCAAGCCTCCGTGACGTCATAGCCAGCAAACTCTTGACATACCATTCATGCCTGCCCTCTCTCTCTGTAGTATACTAACTGCCGCACTCAGAGACGTCAATTTACTTTAACGAGTATTTATAAATACTCACTAAAGTTAATTGACGTCTCTGAGTACGGCTTAGGTTAGTAGCCTTAATAAAATTAAACAACATTGACAAGTTATAAACAATGAAAAGTTGGCCAATTGATTTGATTAAGTTTATAATTATTTTGATTAAATTGAACAGCAGAGTAGAATGCCATTGTCACCACCTCTCCTGCTAGTGTCGTAATACACGACTAGGGGTAAAGACAGCGATCAGTATGGCAGCAGCACAGAACAGAGAAACCTCTTTTCTGTTCTGTGGGCAGCAGCGTTCCTCTTATACTACGACGCATAGATAAATATTTGGAAGAAAAACTAGGCACCCATCAATCCGCACTGTGGGTTATTGACCATTTTCTCTATATTCTTCGACACGTAGGGAAGGCCTGTTCCCAGCAGTGGAGATGTTAAAGGATTGGTAATGACGATTTTTTAAATTTCGTAACAACATACAAAATATCTTTATTTAGCATACATACATACTTATATCATACACCCTTATTATAAGCCGTGGACTAAAGGTAGTCATGTTTTTAAATTGCTGCGAACTCTGTCTTTCATTCAACAAATAAAAGTTACAGCATCAGTTTTAAACTATGACTAACTTTAATCCATGTTTTACGAGTATAGTAGGTAAATTAAGGGGGCTTAGAGTTTAAATTTCGATTTCAAACTTAACCTTATGTAGGTATAAAATAGTCAACGTCTCCGAATGATGGCCCTAATCTGCTGTTGTTCACGAATGCTTCTGTGCAGAAGCATTCGTGAAAGTTTCGTAATAAACTTGCAGTTGGTCATTCGCTCGAGACTACAATGTTAATGTTATAAGCTTTCCAAGTATAATGTAACCAAAATAGAAATTCGGTTTGCACAATTTATTTTATTTTTACAACACCAGACATAATTTACCGGTTCAAAGGTTATTTTTTGGTAACTTCGTCTTCCGCATTATAGACATCACCAAAAGAACATGACTTCTTCTATGTTACATGTAAAGAAATGAAATAACAAAATGTGATCCGTAAGACTTTTTACAAGTCAGTAAGTAAAACATTTTAACTTTAATGCATTGCGCAAAACATCTATTCTCATCTCCTAGTAACAGCAAAGGTTACAGGTGAAATTGCTTGCATTTCATGATTGATGATACGATCGTAACAACAGTGTTGTAACTTTTATAGTATCAAGTGATCGAACATCCAGGGAAAGGGAAGACTTGGAACAACTTAAACATAATTTTTTATTTCATTTAATTATTTCAAATCTTTTTTTTATTTCACTCCATTGATCAATTTGCGAAAATTACTTAGTATCTTATGTATAAAATATTTTTAATTGATTGAAACCTAAGTGTATGGAAATAGTGACCTAGCTAAACGAATTAAATAAATTGACATTATCACGAATACAAATAAACGATTTCTTTTTTAAAGGTGTCATGTCTTCACAATAGAGCAATTTATTTAAAGGAACTGTCGAAACCAATGAATAAATTACTACACAATGATAGAGAGAGAGACGGTCGTCGAGAGAAACGATGTCATGTGTGTTCATTGCCGGAAAATGAGGGTGAAAAGGCGCCAGCGTTTCTTATAAGAGACGCGTGCTAGCTGTCATTACTAGATATCCGATACACTATCATTTCAATGACTTTCTTCTCTCACGACTATATCGTTTCGCGTAAACCTGTCCCAGAAGATGCTATCTAAGGAAACCTGCAATTAAATCATACTCAAAATGCTTTAAAAGGCCGCAATTCCGACGCTTTGCTACATGCGCTTGCATGCCGTCTCTAGTGACATCTTGATAACGCAATTATTTGTTAAAGACTTTCTTTTCTCACGGCATGTTTATAGCTGGTGATGGCTACCGAATTAATCAGATAAGCTGTGCGGCTTGTCCGGGCATTCGGAATTTGCAGTCCTTGGTCGTAATTAAGCTAAATGATTACGTTCTTCACACACTGCTGTTACATCATACATACATACATTAATCACGCCCTTCTCATCCTCAGGGGTAGGCAGAGATGTTGTACATCCACGTTGGCTTGAGCCAGCTTATTTTAGGTCCCATGTAATAGGGGGCGAGCCTATTGTTATTCACCGGAAACTTTATTCGCAGTACTTTGCGAGATGGTCCACAAGGATCGCTGCTGTCCATTGCTCGTTATATTAACTCTTTAACTTTACAGCATACATATTTGATTTAATTTAATCGTGCTGGCTGTGCATGTGATGCGTTTAAAATATAGATTTCCAAGGTTTTGTTCAGCAAGAATAGTTTTAAAGGCACTTACTTAATCACCTTACTGTGTATGATGCTTATTGTTTAAGCGTGTAATATGTATCGAATCGCAAATCACTGCGAGAACTATCAATAAATACACTCGCAGATGTATAAGCAAGTAATAATTAACTACCGGTGTATAAATGTTCGATATTTTTACACTCGATAAAGAATTATGATTATTGCAATTTGACTTAAAAGAATGGGAGAATAACACAAAACAACTGTATAAATAGTTTATTTACGACAATAAACTATTTCACAGATTCAGTTGACAGTAAAATATGGGTCCAATAATTTAGAACTATACATATTGAAATCAACATCATGTTGAGGTCTCATACTGAAATCTTAAGGTTTATAATGACCCCACTAATAAATACACAGTATGCATTTTTGGTGCTGATTGTCACCACCCCTAAGCTTTCCAGCGGGTGGGGGTACCTAAAGACAGCGATGAGGCAGCAGCATTTCTTTTATACCAACTAGCAATAGATCGCCACCTATTACATAGTACCATACTGAACCTAAGATAATTGGCGAAACGGGAGTGTTAATATACCTCACCTTCCATACCCTTCATGCATGATTTATATATAATTTTGGTCACCCATCCAATGACGGAGTTTAGCGACCAATGGTCATCTTACGCAACCGCAACCTGCTAAGGGTTTTTCGAAGCATAGTTAACTCAACCAATTGTTAAAAATTATTACTAATCTACAAATATCAGACTGATATTTAACCATTAGTAACAATATCAGACTGATATTTAACCATTAGTAACAATATCAGACTAATATTTAACCATTAGTAACATTAGTAACTAAAATTGTTACTAATGGTTAAATATCACACTAAAATTTAACACTGCGCCATCGAGTGCGTCACCGATCATTAATTATTATACCACCTTTTGGATAATCCCGCGAGTGTCACGAATCACGAGCGATCAGTGTCATTAGAAGACCTACAATCTTCAAATCACCATTACGGGATTCCGTAGGAAGGTGCTTTTCTAATTGATCGAGTCACTGTTGCGAACTGAATACACAATACGTGATTTACATCCGTATGGCCTTTTCATTTGCCGTGTGCCGCTTCTACAGGTGAATTTGCAAGTGAGATTGCAAGCAGTTTATATGGCAGAAAAGTAAATAAGCCGTTTTTCATTATGATTGTTTTCGTATGTGTTGCGCGTGAGTAGCAACAGCACGGTGGATGGAAAACAAATGAAAGAAAGCCGTCCGATTTCTTAGCATTCCAAAACGACTACTCCACCTGTTGGTGGAGCTTTTCAGCATGAATATAACGATTATAGAACGTCACTGTTACTATGACTCCTTTCTAATGTGAGGTGATTGCTATAAAATCTATAAAGGGTCTCGATAGTTTTCAAGTTTCCATACATACATAAATCACGCCTATACCCCCGAAGGGGTAGGCAGAGGTGAGTTGACACCCACTTTTCGCCAATTGAGTTTTCAAGTTAGCCTTCCGAATAGACTAGTGTAAGGAATAGAACAGTGTAAGGATAGTGTAAGGATTAATCTAACATAAGGTTACTTAGTTTACTTACAAAGGCCGTGGCCACTCCAAGTGACCACGGCCTTTGTAAGTAAGGTAATTGAAACGTTGGGTTATTTCAGTGCTGTATGAGGGGACAACTAGCGGACGATTATGATAAAGTTTAGTGTATATTCAAAGTTGTTCACCTCACATTGTTGACGACAGTGCAGACAAAATCATGCAGGTATGTAACAAAGCGACCAGTCCATATTAGTAGTTAGTTTTTGCGCCACATAAAAACCTTCCAATCGTGCGTGGCGGAAGACACACAGCAGCCCACCAGCTCTAAAGAACGTTTAAGTTTTTACGACATCACTAAATGTGCTAAGTTGTCCATAAAAACGTCTAACGATTTGTTCGTTATTTTTTAAACACGGTAATTAGGCATGTTTGAGTTCTGCAAAAGTGTAGACAAATTTTGGTTTCCTCGAGACTAAATTATTTCAGGATTAAGTCGAAGAGGTAGCTGGATAGTTTGTGTTGTAGATTGTTTTTGTTTAATTTTTTGTGGGTTGTAAGGTCAATAAGTCGTGTCAGAAACCTGAAGAATTTCGCAAAAATACTAATAATCCTTAACGACTCACGTTTTTTTTGTGAGGGCCTAACAAAACAGACGAACCTCACCTCATAGGTTAAAATTTAAACTGATACCCGAAATCGACAAATCCATCAAGAGACCTGTACCCATATGAAGGTAAGCCTTAACTTCCAAAAATTATAATAATAACTACACTTTACTTAATATACTTTGAAAACAAAACTTAACTTTGAGTGAAATTTAATAAGGTCAAAGAGTACTTGTAACTTCGACAGCCGTAAAGTTATAGGGCTTATAAACTTCATTCTTGGTACTGCTAAGCGCGAGTTATGAGGTGCTTAACCGGTTTTTACTGAACCTAACGCTAACTAGTTGGTACTTTCTAAACATGGTCAAAGACGCCATGGCCCGCATGCGGCAAGCCTTTGTAATAAATGAGATGCGCAATTAACGCTTGTCTTTGGTAATCACAAAATAATTACGCTACAGTTTTGTTTTAATTGAATCGATTTATCAGGATGAGCTGTTTACGTAAAACAATGTATTGCGTCGACTAACATTTGAGAACGGATTAGATTAGAACAATGTTTTTTTTATGGTAATGGATTTACTAAATGTTCAATCCTGAAGTCATTTATTTTTTGAATATACAGATAAACATATCAATTAAGTAAGTTTGTATTTAACTGTCCCATGATTAAGCTCAGACCTATTTGAATGAAACCATACTTTATTTTGGTTGTTTTTTGGGCAATAGAAAAATTTAGTTTTTTAAAAGTTTAGCTGGGTTAATCAATTTAAAACTATGTGGTTGTGAACATGACTTTAGTTAGATAATTAGGGACAGACGAATATTTGAAATTATAATACAGAACCAGGCCTAAACCAAAGTGGAATTCAAAGAATAAAATATAAAAAGAGGACGTCAACTTTAAGCCCTTAAGGACTACTGGCACGTACACTTCTAATTTCGAACGTAGCCTTCTGAATTTTGATCTCTAGGGCGTAGACTTAAAGATTGAAGTTGAAGAAATATCTTAGGCTCATATTCGAAAGGGTGAACTCACGTAGGATGACGCACCTGCAATATCAAACGATAATATCGTCAATTGTGGTCAGCCATTGTAAGCTATCGAACATGTCGTGACAAGTCAGCAGAAAGAATTTTTTTATTATTAAAATGTATTTATGAAGAACTTAATATGGGTAGTTGGGTACAATTTGTGGTTCTAGTGGTCTATTTGTAGTTCTAGCTATCTTATTTTTAACTCTCACACCTATCATCTAGCCCAAAGTAAGTAGCCTAAGCACTTGTGTTATGGATACTAGATGACGGAAATATTTTAATATAATTATGTATATAAATGTTGAAAATATACTACATGAACATATACACAACCATGACTCGGAAACAAATATTTGTGGTCATCACAAAGTTTGCCCCTACCAGGATTCGAACCCTGGACCTCTTGGCCAATACCCAGCAATCTGAGCATTCGACCAAGGCGGCCGTCAAAACTTTAAACAGTACTTCCGCCAAAATCCATCCATCACACACAGAAAGAATATATATGTAATAGAAAATTTGATAAATTAGTATATAGAAAAGTTATAAAAAAGGGACTATATCGATAGATGATTGAGATGCCATCTCTCTATCTATACTGCTCAAGGTTTTGGTTTAGATTATACAACCCATCGCCTGCCTGACACTTCTTTGGTTATCTGCTGTTGATGGATTTCCCTCAAGAATTCAGGTGCCAAAGTAATTTTTGACATAGACCGGCCAATTTTCCTTAGTCGACTTACGACAACCCTGGGGTCAATCAGGGCTGGCACCTTTTAGATTATTTTTTCGCTCCCAGGCGAGCATAGAAGACGACAGTTTATACTTCAAACCAAGGAGAGGTCATCGACCCAGTTACTAAATCGTTGCGATTACGTATATCGCCTTTTAATTTAAACTGTTACCGATTAATCGAAAGCTGTTCTGGTAATATGCCCCACTGATTGAGAAAATCTAAGTTTGAGACAAAGTATTGTCGCCATGCTATTATCTAACTTGTTTATTGATAAATAAAACTCCAATTACATTTTCAAACTTTAGATTGGGGTAGTATATTCTGCACTATGTTACAATACCCAATTTCTTGCGTCTAGCAATTTTTGTTTTGTTTTCTCTTTATCACGTGCGTCACAGAACCTTTCATTGATATAGTTTTATATTATATTATATTTCTTTAAGTAGATACTTTTATCACACTTTTCAAGATATGACATATATTTATTGCTTTGAGGCCATTTAATAAATTATGTCCTGCTTACTGTAATACAGTAAGTAATTCGTAATACAGGTAACAATACTTCAATTTCATTGAGACTGTTAACTTTCTCTATTCGGTTTTGCGACCTGAACAAATTTAGTTTGACGAAATGTGCAAAATTGAGTGCGAAAAATCTCAGAGGTAGGTAAAAAACACCTCCTTTAATTTTGAGACGTCAAGATTCTACATACATGAACCAAGCCTATTTATATCCGAAGGGGTAGAAAACCCACGTTTTGCCAAATATTAGGTTCCATGTAATTGGTTGCGAGCCTATTGCCATCTATCGGACACGTAAATCGCAGTATATTCATAGCTGTTTTATTCATATTAATTTATTCACAAAATAAGACTAACTGCCACACTCAGAGACGTCAAATAACGTTAATGAGTACTTAACGTCAAAAAATGACAATTCAAAACTAGTCCCTATTCTTGCTGGGTCTATGATCTAGATTTGAATGAAAATTTTTGACATTAAATACTCATTAAAGTTAATTGACGTCTCTGAGTGCGGCAGTAAGAGGAACACTGCTCCCCATTACACATCTTTACCCTTAGATTATTTATTAAGACAAAAGATTCTCCATAACATTATATAGCTATTAGTCATTACTAAAAAACAATATTTTTATCTATCTATGTCTTTAATTAGACGGGAGACGTTCTGTATCACGCGCCCTTGTGCTATATTTATTTTGGTATCAAACACAAATCGTTGAGAGTTTATCAAACTGAAGTCATATTTTACTTCTGTTCTATTTTTAAAATATATTACTTATTTTTCGTTTGGCGTCGAAAAAGTATGACTGATTAGATGTTCACTAATAATTTAGGATCGACTAGTCTTTACGGCGTACGTGCTTTTAATCAAGTAATATTATCTATTATTATTTATCAGGTATCTTCACTCCCCGATAATGATGGATATAAATATTATTAGATTATCACGTTCATAAATATTTCTGAGCACTATCAGATAAGACTGCATTTCTCTGAAGTTCAGCAGTTACCAAAGGTGCAAACAGGCATCTTCGATTCTAAGAAACCATTCGACTTTTTTAAACGCCTATTTGGCACCCGTGAAATGATATCACCTTTTAGTGTCATATTACCAAAACACTATATTGTGCATCATAAAACACGCTAGTAAGTCTCTAAAAGGCGGTATCTTCTTATATGGTCTCCTCAGTCACAGTTATCGTTTTGAGTAACAGCGTAGTAACTTGAGCTGTTGTGCCTTCCACGAAACATTAAGCTGGTGAATTTATAAGTGGTTTAAGTTAAGTGACCGCTGGCATCGGTTAAAGGTCACAGCTTTCAACCCAGTTTTAGTTTCTTCCATCATTGTAATTTTCTGTCTCATTTGAATTACTGTTATTCGTTCAAGTATATTTTAAGTCTTCTACTTCTCTTCTTTACGTATTTAAATTGGGTTTTGTATGTTATATTTTTTTACATATTTTTATTTACCTATTTAATTATTTTGGATTTTAATTACTTACTGCGCACAGGAAGTTCAGACTTTAAATAGACTCACGTCTTTGTTGTGGCGTTTTTCGGGTTTTATCTCGGTGCTTTGAACCCATTACGTCTTATCTGAACGTGTTAGTGATGTGGCAAGTTTAACATAAACATTTGCCTTGGTTTTTTTTAAATGTTCTTGTGTCAACTATGTTGTGCTTATGTTAGGATAGACTAGATGGTAGTGTCACAATCGCTAGAGGCTTTTATAATTTCATAAGCTTTTATACCCTCTATGCGTCCAATTTTTAGTATACAGCTATTCTCAGAGCTTTCTTATACTATTACTGCTACGGATATGAATGCATATTGAGTAAGTTAAAGCTAATAAAAATATATATTTAAAATACCTATTTTTCGATATATATTTTACCTACTACAAAATTGTGTATATTTACACCAGTGTGGAGTCAGATCGCTGAGGATGGTCAAAAGATAACGTTCAAATCGCGAAACATTTATCTTGATGATAATAACAGTAAAATAGTGACAAAGCGTAAAGTAAAAATATGAAAACATGTTGACAATGCTATTAGAATGAAGGTAAGGTAGGTAACTACAATAACCGCGTTTAATGTTCAAAATGGAACGTATGATCAATAAACAAGCTGGCATCTGTGTTTCTTCGTTATGATACCATTATAAATCTTTCAGTGGACGTCGAAACTTATACATTCGAGACCGTTAATGTGGCTTCATCCCAAACGTGTCTACAGAGTGAACATAAACTTGACACGAGTGTTTGTTTTGAAAAGCTTCTCGGGCTAAATGTGATTGCAGTCACTGTAGGAACTGCATAAAGCACTAGAGTCAAGTGTGACGCAATTATCCCGCAGGCCGGAGCTGCCTATCGACCCGTTGCTGGCAGACATCCTGCACCTGCGTTGAACTAAATTATGGATTCCGGCTGCTTGCAGTTACATCAGCAAGTCCTGAGTAAAGTAGGTACTGCAATAGATATGCAAGTCCAAAACCCTGGCCTGATTCGGCCTTTAAATAGTATTTCTGATTGAAACGGCCGATCTATTCATGATTGCAAAGACGTAATGCTTCTTGGAATACAGTGTAAAGTAATAAAAGTAGCTTAGATGAGAACCGCTGCCTGCAATGGCGAATTGCCTGCAGCGCAACCACTCAACTTGAAGTATTTGAAGATTAAACTTTAGTTAGATTGCAGGGACGCCCGCCGCATTCCGCCGCTCCTTTCCATTCGCTCTACAACATTCTGCAATATGCCAATAGGTAAATGTCGAATAGCATCTCTTTCAGTTTCTTTGCTTTATGTGAACTTTTGAAATTCTGAATAATGATTCATAATTTGTTTAATTTGTTTTAAAATTACAATGTCTAACATAAATATCACAGAGTCGACAGTTAAAAGATTAAAATCCAAGTCTAATTTTGACATTAATTTTATGACTTCAAGCTTCTTATTCGTTTCGGGCTTTCGGGAAATAATGAAATATGATCACTTTAAAATCCGCCACTTAGGTAGCTTATAGGTTTGTGTACATTTATTTATGATAATTCACAAGGATCTGCAGAGTAACAGAAATACTCGCCCAACGGTACAAAATAAATTCCATAACGAACCGATGTCAAAAAATAAATAAAACTGGCCAAACTACTGCTTTTTAATACGCAAAGTGCAAATATGTATGGCAAAAGACCTATTCATAGCATGCTGATTCAATATTTTCTATATCCGTGATGACAGAACCGATCTCCATTTTAAAGCCAGAACCAATAGATTTTACAAGATTCTAATCGCTTTCATCTTAGACAAGTAGGTAAATATCTGGGAAATTTCATGACGATGTAGTAAACGTTGAGTTGTTAAGTTGAGAAATGATAAAATTAAGTTAATCGATTCATACTTTTAAATACATTTCAGCCTATGATTAATATTTTAATTTGTACAATATGTGAATAGTTTCATCGAAATACCTTCTTAAAGATTGCAGAAATAGTTAGTAGTCAGTAATAGTCCAAGAAACTCAATGTTCTTATTAGAATATTAAATTCATATGCATAGAAAATGTCATATCCTTAATTAATACCACGCCGGGATTCTTAAAATAATATAAACAACACGACCGGTCGTGTTGTTAACTCGGAAGTACAAAAACAACAAAAATACAATAGTAGAAAAGGAAAGCTCGTTTTTTGTCGAACCCAGATTGGAGCCACTTCAGAGCATAGCTCGGGCAGTCACCCACCACACTCTTCTAATTATGTATCTCAGGAAATGAGAATTGTTTTTGAACTCTTGGCTTCCTTTAAAAACGTATGCTTTCAAGAATTTACCAATTTCAGTTACGTTATCGCACTTGTTTATTAGCAAGTTTAAGTTATTAGGCTTAGGAAAGTTATAACAATAAGACAAATCCCATGCTGCACCACAATATCTTTGTAATCATTAAGGCGAGCGTGGGAAATGTTTAAGCCGCTTATAAAAAAATAATTTATCTCCTCTCCTTCTACATTTCACAAAAATTATTAATAAATAAATGTTTAAATATATGACTAAATTTAAAAATCAAACTACCAAATATATTCCTACAATATGTTTATGGGAATAATAAATTTCACATCGAAATTCCAAAAACTGAAATGACAAAGACACAATGCGGCAAAACAAACCTTCGCACGGTACTTGGTAGGTGTGGTCTTTCTAACAAAGGTCTCTGGGACAAAAAATATTGCAAAAGATCCGAATCCGAATTCTACCTGCTTCGACAAGTCCCAACCCAACCATAACGTCCTAAAGATGAAAATAATGTTGACGATGCCTCGCGTTTTATTTGATTTGCTAATCTTGTAGCACCAAGGTACACTTAGTTACTGCTTATTTTTAGCAGCTGATAGCAGGTGAGTCACATTATTCGAATATCTCAAATTCATTTGTCCGAGGGCAAAAAGTTCACAATGATGAGGCTTGAATAGAGGACATTGAATCACGAACTCGTTTGTGTTTCGGATCATTGTAAGCGAGTGGTTGGTATTAGAATATCTGTTATTTTCACTAACCTGTGCGTTTTTGCCCGGTCTAATATTTTGATAAGTAATTAAGCCTGTGCTTGGTTAAGAGTAGGCTTTACATTATTCAGGGTTGACTTCACAATTGATAGAATATTTTATATTACGTCAGATTCAATATAACATCTGGTAAAATATAATTAAAATCTGCCATCTTTTTTTACCTTTAGTTGGTGTTATTCATCATTTGTCTTATATGATATATGTATGAGGCATAGGTGAAATTTACCTTATATCACCTTCGGGGATAGATAATATAGGTGTGATTTATGTATGTATGTCATCTCTTTTGTTCTATTGTGGGTGACTTTTTTCGTTTCTAATAAATGGGATAGGATTGAAATTTTAAAAAAGCTTAAGAATTGTAAACTTTGCTATTCAAAAACGAAAATTGAACAGTTTTCAATTCTCATAGTTTCGGAGACTCCAGTGTGGGATAAAGCGATGTACAGACGCTATGGTAATGAAAAAATTACACCTGTTGACTGCGCACCTGGCATTACCATTAGGGTAGTAGCGTGCATCAAATATTTATCTACACAACACATTTCCAAACCTCGCGTGACTGACTGCATCCGAGACGAATCCAAATTGTACGCCCCGGGTGCATTTCAAAATCTTGGGATCCCAACGCTATCCTTTTTCAAAGCTACAGAGCACAGCTATAATTACAGCCATTCGAGCTAGTCGAACAGGCTGTCTGGTAACTAGTATAATATCCGGTTCCCCGTACCTTATTCGCTGGCGGCATTAAATCCTTCTCGGCTAGAAGTTCTACAACTCCATTTAACTGTCTTCTTGATATCACGTGTAAGTTAAAACCACTTCTTCCACTTTACACAAAAAAAAACACAGAAACTTTTGTCTTTACAAACACAAAAAAAATATCTCTTTCTATTTCGTACTTTCCACTTTTGTTGAACTTGTAATGTGATGCAATTATTTTTGTGACAATGTTTTAATTAATGTTTGTAATGTTATCATTAATTTTTGTCCGATATTTTTCTTTTTGTAATGTTGAACGCTTTCTGCTTTGAAAGAACCGGCTGTTCGCCGTCGACTGGTTGAATAGTAGCGTACTCGTTGCGTCGCGGCAGGCAGCGTGAGTGGGAGGAGGGAGACGCGACAGATATAGAAATATAGTGAAGTGCGAAGGAGATAGCGAATTACGTCATCTGTAGTATACCTACAAAGCAGCCAATTGAAATTGCCCCCTAATCCAATAACTGATGCAGCAAAACTTACTATTCTCAAACTGTCCGAGTAATACTGGTTTTACCTGTGGACCACCGTGTACCGATAAGGTAATTTGAATTCCAGCAGAGTGAAAAAGACAGAGGTTACTGGCGAAGGCTGTGTGTGTTGATAAATATGCGACTCGAAAAGAAAACGTTAATTTTTGAATACCGGGTTCTCTAACGGTTTCCGCTTTAACGCCATCTCGTGTTATTTTGTGAATAATTCATTCAAATTAACGAATCAGAAGTCAATTAATTGACAAACAGGTGAAATTTGTAGCTTTAAATAGCAATTTTAAATCGTGTTCTAATAATTACATCATAGATAATTATTTACCGTGGAATTGCAGTGAAGTTTTTAATTCGTCATTAATATTCAAGTTAAAAAAACTTAGGCGGGGAATGCGGTCTAAAGTGGATGGGTATAGTGCATAAAACAGGCACTTTGGTGTATAAAATAAAGGTGAAGACTTGCTGCCGCACTCAAAAACGTCAATTAACTTTAATGAGTACCAAACACAAAAAAAAAAAAAAACAATCTATACTAGACATATATGTATAAAATTCTCATTAACATTAATTGACGTCTCTGAGTACGGCTACCTTCCCCTATTACATGCACAAATCGAGACTTGCGCCTCTTACCCCCGAATACAGAAACGCTATTCAAAGTTTGAGTCCCGCTTAACATTTAAGTATTGTCAAAACTGACGTTTTTCCATACAAATTCTGACAGGTAGTGTCCACTTTAACTTTTTAAGCAGTCCCCTAAATTTGAGTAGCATTTCTGAATTCGGGGGTGACTATGCCAGAAGGGATAGATAGAGGTGTATTAACACGCATGGTTCGCTATAGGCACCATGGTAGTTGGAGGTGAGTCTATGGAAGCATATTGTCCATCTATCGATTATGTTAATCGCAGTATTGCTAGACATGCTATATGTAAACCAGTCCGGCTAGCATGACCACCATGATACGATATGATATAGTCATTTATCGCTTAGAACTGTCAAAGATCTATAGGTTTTTGACAGTGCAAAGTGATAAAAGACAGGACGCAAGGGGGCTCACCCAATATCTTTCGGGTCCCAAGCCCACCTCCCCTGCAAGCGGTGCGTCCTGCTGTATGACAGATGAGGCCCTGCCGAAACCACCCACCAACCCGCACTGGACCAGCGTGGTGGGTTATGGTCCAAACCCCTCCATATATTTGGGAGAGACCTATGTCCAACAGTGGACGAGCATGGGTTGATGATGATGAAGTGATAAATTGCGGACATGACCTAACATAATGGACGAAACGTCGGTGTTAGTTAATTAACCTCTGTGTACCCCTTCGGGGATGAATAGGCGTAATTTATGTATGTATGTAAAGCCGAACCGATGACCCGTTAAATGATTTCTAAGGCGCCACATTTCTTGTGCGAAACAATGAAACATCGGAAACACGAAAACCGCCCTAATTACATCTAAAAGTGAAACCAAGCGTCGATAATTTAAAACAACAATGCTTGGCACTTTTTTTTACAATGGCGATTCATAAGCTCTTTTAGGAGCCCTACCGCTTCGTTAGGGCTGCCCAAACCGCATTGATCTTTGACGGTCCACCAACCTACTGGGCAAGAGCTCCCAGGTTGAATTCTTATAGTTGTTTTCATGTTTATGTTATACAAAATACAAATATTTTTATATGTCATCTATCCATAACACAATTGCTTATGTTACTCACCTTGGGCTAGAATTCTAGATGATAGGTACGTGTCTTCCCCTTAACATTCTGATATTATTCGAATCCTGGTACATATCAATGTTTGTGATCAACACAGTCATAATTTTGTTCTCTAGTTATACTCGTAGTTGTTTCTACTTTTATGTAGTAACTTCATTACAAACGTTTCAAGTTACAGAAAAAAACAAATTCGCATTTTATAGCTACAAAAAAAATTTTCTGGCCCATTTATATCTTTGTAATTTTGAGAGTTTGCTGATGACAGTTCGTTCTCAAATCTAACTCTTAGATACCAACCCTATCGGCGAACGTGATTCAGTTCCGGAGAGCGAACAGCTCCTCTATTTGCCTTTCCTATTGGCACTGGACAATGAGGCTCACTTTTACCAATTAGCTGTCGGCGCTTGACGCCATCAGACCGCTCCGTAACCAAACAAAACACAGAATCGCCGGAGAGCGTTTCGGAAAACACTGAAAATTACGCGGATCGCTTAAAGCAGGGGTGCTGAAACGGTCAATCGCGAGTGCTTCTTGAGTCGAACTCGAGAAAAAATTCCGATATAGAAGTCGCACACCTAGATCTAAACAGAGTCAACTCAAAGAAAGGCTTTTTTCAGGAAACGCGAAAAATGATTACCGTGTCCCTGTGCACTGCAGGAGTTTTATGAATACATATATGCTTTACAAATCGAATAGTGGACATTTTTTTAAATATATTTTATTGCTCGATAGGTTCTGACTTAAGGAATGTGTTGGTGAGCATAAGTCAAAACGGAATATTTTAAGTTCGTTCCCTTTAGATCTGTGTGTGCGTAGTGGTCTCCCGCGGCTTCGCTCGCGTTAATGTCGATTGTTTATAGCCTTCCTCAATAACTGGACTAACCAACACAAAAATAATTTTTCAATTTAAACTAGTAGTTTCTTAGATTAGCGCGTTTAACCAACCAACCAAACAAAAAAACAAACTCTTCAGCTTTATAATATTATTAATAGATTTACACAGATTTTGTTTAGACATAAGTTTTTTTTATCATACTTTACTTTGATAAAGTCACCTTTTTTTAGCGGCAAAAGGCGGCTTTCTATTCATTTACCTTGACTAAAAGTGCTTAATTATTGAGCGATAAAACTATTATCTATACCACGCATGCATCCTGCATCGCACATACTTGCGGCCTCGTAGAGTTGATCGATCATAACTAAATATTCTAACTATATTGAAGTAGATCGCCAGCAGTTGAGCACCCCTGCCTGGCTTAAAAATACGGATTTTGTATCTTTAAATATGTACCTATTGTTTTATTTATAAATCTCTGGGCCACCGTTCAATGGTTTTATAGTCCATTTCAGTTAGATATGCTCAAACATGTAAACAAACTTTTTCTTGTCTTTTTAATTAGAAGTGTTTTAAAAATACTACCTACATAAAAGAGGACAATCTAGAAATGGACTCAATATTTTTATGAGTTTGTGCACCTAGAACGCTGGTGTATATTCCTTGTCATGTTTATATAACGCCATTCAATGTAAAAACGGCACAAGTCAAAAAATACTTTGAAACAATGTGTTTTCAAAGTTATGCTTATTTTTGGCTTAAGGCTTATTTTTGCAATAAAGGCGTTTTTTGGTTTGTGTCTGTTGTTTAATTATCGAACGAATTATAGTAATTATATGACAAAAATTGAGAAGTACTGGAGGATTTAAATCTACTCTGCCCTCACCACTCGGCCTTTTTCAGTAAGCTAACAACAAATTTCAGGCAACGAAACTTCAGTACCCAACTTAGTTCTATATATTACTTATACTATTTGCAATCTCTTTTTAATATAATACAATCATTTTCGGTATTAATGATGCTGTTTCTTTTCTTAACTGTCCAATATGGTGATCAATCTTCAATTATGTATTTTTAAATATCTAAATGTATACCCATGTATTTGCTGGTCAGATCGCTGGCTGAGTCCTGGTAGGGGCAAATATTTATGACGAACACAGACATTTATTCTTAACTCGTAGTTGTTTATAATCATAATATGTTTATGTACTTTATTATAAATATTGATTGAAACGGCAATAGTCGTTTTGCTTTTATCGCCTAGGGGTAAAAAAAATGGCCTACGACCCTATTCTCAGACCTACCAAATATAGTTAGATACACAAAAACTTTCATAAAAATCGATCAAGCCGTTTCGGAGGAGTTCAATAACATACACTGTGACACAAGATTTTAATATAATTAGTATGTATGTTTTTAAGTAAAATGTTTAGTTGACTACTACTACCTAACTACTATTATTTAGCACTTTGTGTATTGCAACTATATCAAAGGTATTTAATTTTAAGAAATAAGACGAAAAAAAAGGCCGTCATGACTATAATAACTACGGGATATGACTACCGTTCGAAGCTCACGACACGACTCATAATGTCATATTTACATAATGCCTCTGCCTTTTGGTAAACACTGCCATTGTACATCTTATATTCGGAGTGACTAAGTTTGTGCAAAGGTGCGTTAAACTCTTTGTGCGCGAACTAAATGTTTGAAAATAATGCCACGCCGAAAACTAAACAATTCATGGCGAACCAAAGTGACAAAAGAAAGTAGTGTACGATTTCAACGTGAGGAGAATATTTAAAATGTACCTGGTCGAGTTTTTAGGCTTTTCAAATTAAACCTTTTATTGGACATGTTCTGACCTATTTTTCTTTTTTGTATCAAATACAAAAATTATCTAAAACCTTAGTTGTGGCATGTGGTGACGGCAGAGGGGAATAGGATTATCACCACCCCTAATCTCTACGAGTGTCGTACGAGACGACACAGGTTAAAAACAAGAAATCGGACATACAGCGGCGTTCTTGCAATATACTGCAATTTATAATTTAAGTGATCGATTGATGGCAATAGGCTCACCTCTATTACGGGCCTAGCACCAATGGTGAATTGTGTATGTAATTAATTTCTTATGGCGTAATTTGTTTATGTACAAAAAAAATGTCATTGGTCTATGTAAAAAAAAATCTAATATACTGTTTTGTATTTTATGCAATCAAAAATAAAATATAATGTGTATTTTATTAATTATTCTAACACCCAAACAAACTCAATAGAACTTATCTAACCTTAGTTTATAAACAGTATAATTTTGATGAATTACACAATGAGATCGGTAGAGAACCAAAAGTAAAAACGAATCAAAAATATCTTTCGTTATTTTAAATATTCTGAGAGAAAATCTGACTCGTCAGGATTCCTCAGTGACTTCAAAGGAAAGTCACTTTCCACAAGCATCCACTTCAATGGCGGAGAGTTACGACCTTTTTACACGAGGAATAGTAATCACGCCACAATTGGTCCTCGAGTGGTATGCACCTAAAATAGTAATGTGCAATTGAACGAGTTATCGATAAATTCTGATTTTTTTTATTAGTGTTGAATATTCAAATAAGTACACAATTTGCATATTCCTTTTCATTCTTAATGATTTCCTATCTAAGCTAAGGGACTAACAACTGAAGGTGTTTCCTAATGTTAACAATTCGTTAATTGACCTACATCTGCTCTGCTGTCCATCTAGATGTCGTTCTATGGAAACAAGCGGAATTAATATAAGCTAGTATTGTATTGTATAGTAATAAGTAGTAATACTACACTTGAACTTCGGGATATTTTTATTGAAAAATAAAATTACCTTAAAGAAAAATACTTAAATATACTCATAAAGCTACAATACATAATACAATAAATAATCAAGTCATAGAATATTGCAGAATTTTACATATTTAGAACGAAAGTGAACTAATTAGTTGAGAAAATATATTAATAATATGAATAACACTATTACTTTTTGAGAATCTTTTAATAAAAAATCAAAACATTCTTAAATTTAATTTTAATTCGTTTCAATTTTAGTTTATCTAAAACTTAGGGCTCTCCTGAATACGAATACACACTTCATTGTAATGTCTGACAGATGATTTTAGCAGCGCCGCAGATAGTAGAGCGGAAACAAAACACAACGCCAACAAGTCTCATAAAAAATACCTCAGCAGCCAATTCATATTAAAAAATACCTACAGTTTATCGATATTTTTATTATCATAGGAACACATCACTGCTAAAAACTCATTGGATTGCAGGTTGTAGAGCGACAGCAGAGGCGCGCGTGTCGTTGAATACGTCATTCGGTTTTACGTCGCCATGATATCCCGGTAATCCATTTATAACAGCACATTCGACTTTTGAATTAGCATTACATATTTGCTCTCATGCGTCTATGAATAAAGTAAACAAATTATGAATAGTCATTAAGAGGCAGTCTTATCTAATGAAACATAATTGAGCTATTTTTTTAGTAAATAATATAGAAAATCATTTTAGTGTGACATGGTTCGATTTTTTTTTACACTGAACCCACTCTTTGCTCAGAAAACGACACAAAATATTAAATTTATTGAGTAATAATAATATTGCTGTTAGAAAAAGGTCGAAAAATTATAGTCTTGACGCGGGAATCGAACCCGCGTCCTCAGCAACCAGGGCAGATGCCTACACCACTCAGAGTTTTATAAAATTTATATAATGTTCAAATTAATATCAAAATAGTATTTGGAGTAAGTTTATTTTTAATCATATGAATATTACATACATACATACATAAATCACGCCTATATCCCCGAAGGGGTAGGCAGAGGTGAACTAGCACCCACATTTCGCCAATTATGTTAGGTCCCATGTAATAGGGGGCGAGCCTATTGCCATATATCGGGCACAAAAGTGTCGCAGTACATTGCTAGGTGGTATAAGAGGAACACTGCTACCCATCCCTCATCACTGATTTATCCTTAGTCGCCTTGTACGACACCCACGGGAGAGATTTGGGGTGGTGACAATTGTATTCTACTCTGCCGTCACCACACGGCCCTATCCAAAAGTGTATATGAATATTATGATCATATATTAGTATTATGATTTATTTTTTAATGATATTCTTCTTCTAATATTATACAATATCATAAAATATAACAACTAAATATTATACATTGTAAAAATATAATTATCCAATTATATTTAATAAGTGTTTTTAATAAACAAATAAGCATGGCGCTTGATTTTGGTACCCTATAGTACAGATATACAAGGAAGTTTATTTGAAGGTTTATTTATCGTCTAGCATTTTTTGTTAAATTACTAAAAATAACCTGAAGTTTCTAGCTAACTACACTGCGGTAAGTCTATGTCGATCTATAAGTAGAATTTTGAATTGGAATGTAACACTCCTCGGAAAGGGCCGATTTTTTTGCATAATTAGTAACAAATGATTGAGTTAACTATATGCATCATAAAACCGGCCCTAAGTCAATAACCTATAGATAACATAATGAAATATTACATAATTTGAGACTGCTTAGAAAATAAGAACCTGTTACAACTAAAGAACTATTCCTAAAATAGATATCATTTCGCAATTTCGGTCGTAGAAGAATTATGTCTTTTAAAAGTCACAATATTTGTTAATAGAGTGACTGCTCTTAAAAATAAACATATACCTACGGTTGTCGTCACCAGAACACAACATCCGAGAGACTGTTTTGTGTCAGTTGCGACGCTAGGTGACCGCGACAGGTCAGGGATGCCAAATCCTTCAATTAATCTGGGTTTCATATCCAAAAGTGTAATTCTTTAAATATAAACTTCTTTTTAACCAACGAAAAACCGGAGGAGGTTACTCATATCGTACCAAATGTTTTTTTTTTAATATCGGTCGTGATATAGATATGCTTAGCGCGCTCGGCCTGCGTTTGCGTAAACTAAGCAAAGTTCGCCAAGGCCAATCATATGATGTGTGCCCAAAAATATTATCTCTAGCTCCACCATGCTTAAGAAGACACGTTAAGCCGTTGGTCCCGGCTGCACCTCCAGTCGTTAATACCCACCAATCCGCCACACGTCCTTCACAGCTCACAGGGGTAAAGAGATATAATTTTTTTCAACTTGCAATGAGGTTGACCTTATACATTTTTTCGCTTCGTCCAACCTCTTTAAATATCCTCAATCCTCATACATGCCCTTTTCTTCGGGAATTCTTGACCTTTACGTTCGTCTTATTATTGCTTTTGACAGCCCTGTGAAACCACAGCCACTATATGCACTGGCGTAAACTCGAATGCTCACTCACAGCCAAAATCTTTGATCCAAGATTAGAATAACGACCCAGATTGCTTGGAACTAGGTTTGATCGTGAACGAACTAATAAACGCAGTGTTGTCCTGTTTAATATTAATCGGCGATAGTGATACAGATTTAATTTCTCATAGGAGGTAAAAAATTAATGGTTATCACCATCTGAAACTTACAACAGTAAATGTTCCGATTAATTAAATTTCTAGGGTAAATTTTGAACTCTATTTCCAAAAAGTTTAGGTTAAAAACAATTTGGAGAAATAGGATTTTCGTGGGCGAACTGTCGTGCTACTTCCTTTACCTACCTAATAGAATCTTCGATGAGAACATGTAACTGTAGCGCATAAATGCTATATGTGTCGTAAAATATAAACCAAATTTTAATATACAGTCAACAATCGGGTTACTACAATCTGTCAAATTTATCCAATAAATTTTCAACCTTAACATCCTTATCATAAATTTCAAAATTGATAGGAAATATTTGTCAGTTTGTGGTAACCTGATGTGCTGTTGACTGTACATGCAGAAATATATTATAGCCTTCTCCGAAGCAAATTTGGATTGACTAGAAATCTAAAAATTTTCGTCACTCCATTTTTTCCACGTTAGATTCCGTATACATATAACGTTTTTGCTTGATTAAGGAGTGATAGCGTGGAGCGATGTGGATTGAAGTATCGTATATCGCCCTCTTTAAGTAGCATTAGCCCAGGGCCCCATAAATTCATGATCCGACCCAAGGCCCAAGGTATTCTTCACTTATAAACGTAATATGTAGCGAAAGAAGTACACCCACAAATGCATAGCTTACACCGCAACAAAGACAGAAAGCCTGTCCAAAGGTAGGTGGGTACATACTTCGAAATATTAAAAAAGGAACAAAGAAAGCTCTAAGATTGCGCATTTTGGGAGCAGACTGTAAAATGTAGCGAGCAACTCGTAATTAAAAAGTGCTTAAACGTTATTTTTGTCGTATCATGGCAGCTGCCGCATTACATATTATTTAATAGAACTGAACTATATTACAGACAAACTTACACGATCGAATTTTTTTAAGTAATACATAGGTACTTAAGTACATAAATACATCCCCGAAGAAGTAGGCAGAGGTGAATTAACCCATGTTTCGCCAGTTTGTTAGGCCCCATGTGACAAACCTATTGCCATGTATCGGCACGTTTAACAGCAGTATATTGCTGGGTCTGTCAGGGAAACTCTACTACATAAACATATAAACAACCCTGACTCGGGAACAACTGTCTAGGCTCATCACAAACATTTGCCTCTACCAGGTTTCGAGCCCGGGACCTCTTGCCGATAGCCAGATCATCTGACCATTGACTAAACCGGCCGTTAAAACATTACCCGACCGGCATTATTTTCTAACTTGGGCTCGAGTTCACCAACACATAAACCAAGTGATTAAAGATAACCGTCAGTTTTTGATATTTCTTCCATAGCATAGCTAAGACGTCAAAAATCGACAGTTAAATAATAATCGCCTGTTTATATGTTAGTGAAACCTAGCCTTAGTAAACAAAGCTGCAGTTTGCTTTTGTGTGCATAGTACTTTGTCTCCCATAGAATTGGGTACGTGAGCTTCCTAGTCTAGTCTAGACCAATTCACCATTGCATCTACATAAAAGCATGTCTGGCGCCATAGCGACTTCGTCGGCTCCACTATGTCTATAGGAGGCTTTGGTCAACTGAGGTCGCGAGCCACGAAAAAAATCTAATTCTAATATTATCTACGCACCTACGTATACATAAACTTTAATTTAACATACATACAGCACGCCCATAACCCCGAAGGGGTAGGCAGAGGTGAACCAGCACCCGCGTTTCGCCAATTATGTCAAGTCCCATGTAATAGGTGGCGAGGATATTGCCATTGATCGGGCACTAAAGTCGCAGTAAATTGCTAGGTTGTACGAGTATAAGAGGAATGCTGCTGCCCATTCCACAGCACTGATTTATGCTTAGTCGCCTTATGCGACACCCACGGGAGAGATTTGGGATGGTGACAATTGTATTCTACTCTGCCATCACCATACGGCGTTAATTTAAATAGCTGTGTAATGTTCATTGAAATAAAATTATTCGATGGGTCGAAGCCTCTGCTTTAGGATGTTATGGATAAAATACATACAACAATTTACTGAATATGAAAGAACAGCCTTAACGGTTAGTTACTCGGTTACTCGTATGTTAAATGGTTTTTTAAAAGAATCCATTCAACTCACCGTCAACTCCTTCTTATTTAAAGGAAAATGATATTTCATTTAATTTTCTCCTCTATTAAGAAGGTACATGGTGCTCGATGCTTCAATCTTATCGATTAAAAATCTTCAAACCATAAAATTCGTATTCATATTCATTCATTCTTTCTTTTAATAACAAAAATTAACTTCTAAAAATTAACCTTTTTCTATATTTTGGCAGGAAAATATTTCAATGAAAATAATTTTAGTACTGCACCGTATTTAGTACAAGAATGCTATTCGTGTGGTGATCCGTGTGGTGACGGCAGGTAGAATACAATTGTCACCACCCCAAATCTCTCCCATGAGTGTCGTACATGGCGACTAAGGATAAATCAGTGATGAGAAATGGCAGCAGAGTTGCTCTTATACTTTTGTGCCCGATAAATGGCAATAGGCTCGCCACCTATTACATGGGACCTAACATAATTGGCGAAACGTAGGTGCTAGATCTCCTCTGCCCACCTCTTCGGGGATATAGGCGTGATTTATGTGTGTATGTTAGTATATTATATTTTATTTTTTCGGAGAATTCTTAAACAATGCACATCTTATCTTATTACAGCGAGTGGAGTGAGTCCAATAAGCTGTGTCACTAACTGCCGCACTCAGAGACGTCAAATAATTTTAATGAGTACTTAATGTCAAGAAATGACAATTCAAAACTAGTCGCTTTTCTTGCCTGGTCTATAGTTTAGATTTAAATGAAATTTTTTGACATTAAGGGCCTGTTTCACAATCGACAAGTAAGTTCTAAGTAGCTTACTACGCAGATCATTTGACAGTTGTAATATGAAATATTTGTCAATTAAACTGCAAATTAAGCAACTTCGAACTTACTTATTGATTGTGAAACAGGCCCTAAGTACTCATTAACGTTATTTGACGTCTCTAAGTGCGGCAGTAAGATATCTTTGGAATGTGAATATCTTGAAAGTGACTTTTCCTTATGCATATTGATATTTGTTTCTCCTTATTAGGTCTCTTTATGCTATTATTACGTCAGCGTTATATAAAAGAAAGCTCGTGTTATCTCGCAGTATTGCTTCATAGTAGGTTTCTATGTATAGCATTCTACTTCTATTGCTTGTTCACAGCATGTTCCGGTTTATGTGATTGGCGAGTGAGGTTTTGCATCTGGTGCAAAATTTACAATGTGCCTGCAATGTCATGTCACAAGTCGTCGACAATGATGGGTTTCGCTATAGCCTACTTTCATGGCGTTTTTCTAGTGAGGCGTAGGGCTTTGACGCGTTCAGTATCAATTTTGGTATTGAATGCGTCGGCTGGCATGGAGTGGCAATAGTCTCGACCGCTATTACATGGGACCTAGCATAGTTGGCGCAATGTGGGAGTAAGGTAGATACTAGCAATAATCAGGCAACCAAAATTTAAAAGCTCCTGAGTAATTTATTAAGGCAACATCGTGTAGTCAAATAGGATTGTGACAACTCAATAAAATTTTGCTCTGGCGTGACTACGAGACAAAGTCAACCACTACCTACCTGTGTATACATGCGGAATCTGTAATTAAATGATAACCATTAACGGCAATTATATTATTTTCGTATTTATAAACACATTTATTTCTTAGCTGAATAATAATGTGATTAACGTTGTTTTTTTTTTAATTCTGCCTATATTTTAGGGAAGGCAAAGGGTCTAGCCCATACAGCCATGTTTTTAGTGTATATTTTATCTGTAGTCATATGAGATAATGAGTGGGTGAAATGTATGAATGTAATAAATTTTACGTTAAAATAAGGGTGCCACATATTTAACGCATCTAGGGAGTGCTGGGCGCGAATTGAATGGTAACAGAGTTCATGATGGTGCTTGATGAAATGGATAAAACCACTTTTTATAGTGATCTTCACCACAACATCAAACACATCATGAGACTTATTTTCGATGATTCTGCATCAACACGGATGCTTGTGCATCAAAATAACACCACTTTCACTGCACAGAATCCACTGTGTAACAATTTTTGAATTAGTGAAAATAAATCTGACTGACACCACGAAACGCGACAACATGTTTTTTTTTGTTGTTTGTTTTTTTTATTCATATATGTTAAACTTGCTCATGTTTATTAATAAATATTGCTATATTCTGTAAAAGGCTCCCGTGTAATCAATTTCTCCTTATAATAGCTTACAATTACCATGTAGTTATTGCGTAAATTGCCTCCGCTCCTTCGCTGACGAAAACTGACACGTCATCCAACTAGGACTTATGCTCGCGTCATAGCTAGTGATGCGACTTGAGCCCATTTTTACTCGAGAGGCATCAGTAAAAATGGTACTCGAGTGAAAAAAATATCGACTCAAGTTGTCTCGGGCTCGAGAAACCTGAGTTGACTCGGACTCGAGTAAGCCCGTCACTCGCCTTTCACTCGGGTGGACGTGGGTCACGCGCTCATCACTCGCCTAGAAAAATCGGTATAAACCTGCACGAGCCGAGCACGTCAGGACTCAGGAAGGACGACGAGTTGAGTTAAAAGAAATGCTTATTTTTTCTCGAATCGAGCCTTCTGTTCGAATGACAAATGACTCGAGAACCAACCACCGGAATGGTGTACGAGTGAAATAGACCCTCGAGTAACTCGACTACTCAAAAGACCACTCAAAATTGCAACTGAATATAAATAATGTAGTTTTTTGGTTTAAAAACCTTTAAAATCACATACATCTGTAAGTAGGTGTAGGTACCCATCTAATGACAAAATATACGTACGTCACTGTTATAAAGTGACATCCTTCCGCCATGACGGTAGGCTAGGCTGTTGTAAGCCAAAAACCAGAGCATTTAACATTTAAGAACTGTTTTATAAATTATTGCCTACAGTTTGAATAACTGTACAAATATATGGGAAAGACTCCATACATCTCTTTTGACTCGAGTCGCATCACTAGTCATAGCATATTTAACATACGGACGTCGGCGTTTTCTCTGAGTCAGTTTCTCTTGGTAGCTAAGCTTAGTGGCGAACTAACGCCAAACTTGAACATGTTATTACCAGCAGTTAAGTCCACGAAACTCCGAGGAAAATCCAATCTCGAGTCATTAAGAGCATTTATGTACACGAGCGGGTTGACAACGTCGCATTATTGCGTTGTTTTTTTGGTCACAAGTATTTTCTATTCATGTACTCATAGAAACGTAAATCACGTCGATATCCCGAAATTTTAATATGCATATCATACCCTATTTTTAGAGGAAATAACAATAGGCATAATGACTAATTTTAAAAAACTTCACCACATTGTTTTTACGTATCTACTTTACTTAAAATAAATTACATTTTTGAAAAATATTAAAATTTTCATAGAAAAAACATGTTTTGGACAATGCAAATTAATATTTCCGCCAAAACAGAAATGGCCTCTGTATGACGTCACTATATCGTAAAACATGACAGTTTCTTTAAATAAATATTCAAAAATATAAATACCAATCACAAGTCTAATCTGAGAAGAAGTGATTTTTATCGAATCTCCTGAACCTTATCCTAAATTATTATTATAACTCATTATTTCTTCGTGAGTGGCATATTTTTGCATTTCTTGTGAAATCTATATAGCAGGAGATTGGAATACAACAAGATATTGACGGCCGCCTTGGTCGAATGCTCAGATTGCTGGGTATTGGCCAAGAGGTCCCGGGTTCGAATCCTGGTAGGGGCAAACTTTGTGATGACGACAAATGTTTGTTTCCGAGTCATGGTTGTGTATATGTTTATGTAGTATATTTTCAACGTTTATATACATAATTATATTAAAAATATGTCCGTCATCTAGTATCCATAACACAAGTGCTTAGGCTACTTACTTTGGGCTAGATGATAGGTGTGAGTGTAAAAAATATTTATTATTTATTTATTATATTAAGACGATTTGCTGCGCCCGCCCCACTCAAGGGAAGGGAGATGACAGAATAATATCGTTGTAATATTCAAATAACATGCCTGAACGGAACACGTTACATAGTAAACTAACGAATTATTAGTTCAAAGCCACTATTTACTTGGTTTTAATTTGAAAACGATTACTATTTGTACGTGTAGAGATTTTATAGAAATTTAAAAATAAATACTTAAATCCACACCGGTCCAATACATCGAAGCCGATCTTATTGTTCTCCTTAAAAAAGTGTAACCACCCCATTATTATTTATTGTTTCGACTCTCTGTACCCACCGATAATGATCTCAATGAATGTATGAAACACGATCATTAAAAAGTAATTATCCTAATAAAGAACACTAGCTAACATAAGACAACGGTGAAAGTGTGAATTTGTGTAATTAATTCCGTTTATGCAAGCAAGTTTGTGTGCATCATCATCACCAGCCCTTTACTATCCCCACTATGATACACTTCCATATGAATGGAAGAATTGCTGGACCAATGCGTATTGGGTGTTTTAATACAGCCGGGACCAATGTTTAGCGCGCCTTCCGAAGCACGGAGAAATTCGAGATAAAAATTTTGGTCACCCATCCAATGACCTGCCTTAGCGAACATTGCTTAGTTTACTCAATCGCAGGCGGAGCGCGCTAAGCCACTGCGTTATCGAGCTCCTCTATTATTTATTTAGTTGTGTGCACATTGCGTTCTATTAGACAGTCATGCAAATATACACTAGCACTCAGCTAATACATCTACATTTATAAATAAACAGGCGCACGCTAATCGATTACAGTCACTAAACAGTGCCTCGATAGATTAAACAGACTTGAAAATACCAGACTGGATGCTTCTACTTGATCAAATGGTCAATAAAGTGTATCGATCGTTACGTTTATTAGCTCATTAAGCAAATGGGTTCCGAATGCCATCAAAAGAAGGTCTCAAATGATTCGAAGTTGACGATGTTAACGTTTCAAATGTTTAGGAAGAGATTTGGATCGAAGTGATACTTATGCAAGTTCGGTTTTTGATCTCAAATATCAGAATGTTAAGGGGAAGACACAACAACAATTATTCAAACGAAGACAATTGAGGAACTGTCTTCTCTGTGTCGTCCCTCCGACCTCTCCAGCACAACGAGCTTTAGATATAGACTAGATATTTTATTTTATTTTATTATTATAGGATGACCAACAGCTATATACATTATAGATACTTGCCATTTATAACAGAAAGCCAATTAAAGGTCGTCACAGATAGATACATTCTTAAATATAGGAATACACTATGCAAAAAGAAACAAGACACACACAGAATATAAATACATACTATGATATAACAACCTAGGTGTTGGGCAGACTACCAAAATCCTGAAGACGTGATGTTCTTATTTGATGGTCCAATCAAGGACATCGCGCGTTTAGGATACATAACCAATTTCGAAACTGTGCATAAATATCCAATGTTTTGTTTTGTTTTGTTTTTCATTTTGCATGATGCACTGATGAATCATGAATACCCTATAAGCTATGATATCTCTGTTTGTAGGAATGCTCAAAGGCGGACACGTTAGGTTAGTGTTAGGCTAATTTCGTATGATTAAAACTAATATAGCCATTCTGCTCATATGATCAAAATTATATTTTAAAACGGTCTTCTTCTTCTCGTCTAGTCGTGTGGTGACGGCAGAGTAGAATACAATTGTCACCATCCCAAATCTCTCCCGTAGGTGTCGTACAAGGCGACTAAGGATAAATCAGTGATGAGGAATGGGCAGCAGCGTTCCTCTTATACTACCGTCCTGACAATGTACTGCGACTTTTGTTCCCGATAAATGGCAATAGGCTCGCCACCTATTACATGGGACTTAACATAATTGGCGAAACGCGGGTGAGAATTCACCTCTGCCTACCCCTTCGGGGATATGGGCGTGATTTATGTATGTATGTATTCTTCTTCTCCCGGCCCTGTTCCCAGTCTATCTGGGGTCGGCGCAGTATGTTTCCTCTTCCATTCATATCGGTCAGACGTCATCAAGCCATCAACTCCCTTTTGATTTATATCATCCTTCACACCGTAAAGGTGCTAGTGATGAATAAATGTATAGAAAAGAGACGGAACGGATCATGTCGAGAGACCGATGAACGGAGAGAGTGATTGGAATGACAACATTCCAATCCATACTGCTCAAAGTTTTGGCTTAGGTTTTACAGCCGTCCGCCTGCCTGACACTAACCCTCTTTGGGTATGCTGTTGTTGGTGGTTTGCCCTCCACCATTCGGGTGCCCAAAGGCGCTTATTGGTCTACACCGGGCAATCTCCCTTAGTCGACTTTTACGACACCCATAGGATGAGTCGGACTGGCCTATTCTACGTTATTTGTTCGTTCCCAGGCCAGCATAGAAGACATATATTTTAACAACGGTAAAGATTGATAATTTATCTGAGGAACCGGTACATAGATTACTAATTTAAGCTACTCACCATTCCCACAGATGGACGAGGCAATCGAACATAACGCAGCCATGTTCTGTGCTCATGCAGGACGCGGGAGCCGTCGCCATTTTGAAATATTTTCACTGGAACCTTCTCGAAACTTCGCTTGACGAACTCGCGAAATTACGCCAAGAAAATTATTGTCACTATTTCAAAAGCACTGACTAAATCAGTTTTTAGAGTCCATTCGCTATCCTCGTCGGCTGTTAAAGTGTCACCTAATTTCACTTCCATGACAAAAGTTTTCCAACTCCTTATTATGTCGTAATTTTGCGAAGATATTGTCTGGAAAGAAAAAAATTGCCAATTAGAAAATGTTCTGGTAAGCGCTGGGCTAACAAATGATTTCGGATGAAAGTGAAATTATGGCGCGGGAAAATGTCTTTTTTAGTAATGGCAGCGATCATTCAGAGGAAATATTTGTAAAAAGAATGACACGTAAAAACAAAAGGTTGGTTTTTATTTTATTCGTATATTATGCACATTATGTTATAGAAAAATTATTGCTACAAAAGGGGTCGGAAAAGAGGTATCTTGCGTCTTTTTCCAAGTAAAGATTGATTTGATTTTATAAGTAAGAAATACTAATTAACGAATTACAGTACGTTTACGTTAAGCTGTAAGTTTTGCACCAAAGCTGTTATATCCAGACATAATGTGGACGTTAATTCACCTCTAGATGTCTGAAGTGTACGATTCCTCTTTTACTCTTATGTGGTATATGCCATTTTGTTTTAACGAACTACTGACTATTCATTGACTTTTCATTAGGTACGTTTTCTTAATTGTTGTTTAAAAAATTATTATCTACTAGAACGCGAATACTTGATGATGGATGAACACTTGTAGCATTTCCAGGTAGTGCACGTCTGCGTGGTACAACGGTGTAAAAAGTACAACAATTGCTTCTAAAGAATTCATGTTCCATAACCCCGACTGTCGGCAATTTGAATAAAGCGTTCCTTTCCTCAATTTTCCCAGTAAAGTTCCGCTAAAGTAATGTTATCTTTCGATCGGAATTGAATGGCGGAGTTCGCTAAGACCGCAATGGCACGCAATAAATGAACGATCTTTGTGGTTGTCTCGGACAACGGTAGGTGTAAAGGTCCGTTTCCTTCATATTTTATGGACCTCGTAGACGGTCAATCAGCTTCGCGTCAATCACGTAAATATTAGCTTGCTTCAAACATTTTGATCTTCTACAACGCTTGCTTGATGCTCGAGTCAAATTTACGAGCTCGATACGCGCTTGATGTGATTTTAAATGTATGTATAGTATGGTCAAGCGTCTTGACAGGCGTTACAATCACACTGTTTAGCAAGCACAACAGAAAATCTACGTGTTTGACGCGAAACTGATTGATCGTCTCCGTTGCCCATTAATTTGGGTTTCAATACATAGCCGCGCACGGCCACGCTATACTAGCTTCACTGTCATCATGCATGGAATCCATCATTCAGGATTCGAATACTGGTTGAGGTAAATGTTTTTGTGGTGAACGCAGCCATTTGTTCTCGGCTCATGGTTGTTTATATTTTTATATAAAACTAGTGGTCGCACGCAGCTTCGCTCGCGTTAATGTCGGTCATTGCCTATACATATTAGCCTTCCTCGATGAATGGACTATCCAACACAAAAATAATTTTTCTATTTGAGTCAGTAGTCCCTGAGATTAGCGCGTTTAGCCAACCAAACAAACAAACGAACTCTTCAGCTTTATAATATTAAGTATAGATTAATTTAAAAAATAATACAATATTCTATGTATGTTTCTGCGACTTTTGTGCCCGATAAATGGCAATAGGCTCGCCACCTATATATATTACATGGGACCTAAAATAATTGGCGAAACGTGGGTGCTAGTTCACCTCTGCCTACCCCTTCGGGGATATAGGCGTGATTTATGTATGTATGTATGTTTCTCATGCGTAACGTTTAACTAATCTTTCCTGAAATTGATTTTCTAGTTGCTTATAACTAATCGCTCTCAATTACCCAGGCGCCTTCTTCTTTCATCGCCTTAATTAACAAGTCTGCCTTTCGAATGTTTACTGCTAATAATAACTCACCAGCACCTTAACAATAGACATGAACACCAAATCAGATATGCAAACGGCTTAAAGAGATATAAATCTCTTCAGATACACATCAGTGGTGAACTTAAACAAAGCCAAATAAACAAATTGTAGAATCTTATCTTGCCGCAGTGAACTAAGAATCTCGTTACTACATTTCTCTAATATGTGTTAACAGTAAAAAGGAAAATAAAGATGTCAATAAACATTGTGAGTAGGTATATTTATTTTGTAATTATGGTAATTACTAAAAACTTCATGTAAAAGTAGTATCAAAACTTTCTCCCTCTTATTATAAAACATGGACTAAAGTTAGTATAGTTTAAAACTGATGCTGTCTCTTTTATTTGTTGAATTAAAAGCAGAGTTAGCATCAATTTTAAACGATGACTAACTTTAGTCCATGTTTTATGATAAGTGGTTGAGTTTCTGGCCCATTCTTCTCAGATCAAAGCCTCTTGAAGATTACGATTTTTCTTATACTCTTCCATCCATAGGGAAGGCCTTAACACCAGGAGTGAGGAAATTGACGGGCTGGTTATGTTGATGATGGATAAAATTAAGAGGTATACTAATTACGGTATAAAAACGGTATACCATGGGCCGTGTGGTGAGGACAGAGTAGAATACAATTGTCACTACCCCAAATCTCTCCCGTGGGTGTCGTACAAGGCGACTAAGGATAAATCAGTCATGAGGAATGGGCAGCAGCATTCCTCTTATACCACCTAGCAATGTACCTACTGCGACTTTTGTACCCGATAAATGGCAATAGGCTCGCCACCTATTACATGGGACCTATCATAACTGGCGAAACGTGGGTGCTAGTTCACCTCTGCCTACCCCTTCGGGGATATAGTATGTATATTTTATGTATGTATGTATGTATACGAATTAATATTATTCCTGTTCTCTCCTACCAGGGTTAACTCCCTACAGCAAGTGAACCCGGGGTGAAAAGAAAACTCCAGAAAAACCCCATGTTTTGACAGCTTGAGCTCACAACAAAACTTTGGACCTGTAAACTTATAATATTTGGAAGTACTTGGATCGATTTTCCGTTAGCGTCATCAATCATCAGGCTGCCAATCACACGCAATGTTGAGGGGTATCAATAATTAATATTAAAAGAACAGTCACGGGCTGCTGGTGTAGTCACTACCAGACCAATTTTGACACTTGTTTCCGCCTTAAGGTATTTGAAATAACAGTCATTATTGAACGTTTGCATTATTAAATTGCCGTGTAATATAATCCGTGTGGTGACAGTCACCACCCCCAATCTTTTAAGCATGTGTCTACAAGGCAACTAAGATTTGAACATGAGGAATGGAATAGCAGTGTTCATGCTATACCACCTAGTAGTATACTGCAATTGCTTGCACGATAGGATGGCAATAGACTCGGTCTATATTTCATGGAACCTTATCAATGGCCAAACTCGAGTCTTACATGCCTGTCTATTAGTTCTGGGAGTCCTGTATGTCTTTGAGTGTTGCATGGTGCGATATTCGCTTCTTAAATACTTCCAAAAGAGACAAATGAAAATTACATTCCTGCAACAGTAAGTCTTATTGTCATAGACTTAGAACACACAATGTTTCTTAACATTGTTTGAGTTGCGTCTTTTTTGTATTAAACGAGGGATATGCTACGCTTGATAATGCCCAAGAACTAAGCCCGAAACATACAAGAAATCGACAAATGACTGACTGACCAACAATAATGGAGCTAGCGGTTGACATGGTCTCGCTCCATTTCACACACCGACATCGATGCTTTACCGATTTGCGGATTCAAAATCCGAACATTGAGGAAATTGTGGTCTATTACCCAGCCGCTTAGCCTTTATGGTACAAAACTGTAGCAATCTGCGAGGAATTTCTAGAATATTGCGTTAATATTCTGTTTTCAGCATAGCACTTTGTATTAATCGTTTAATAAGTAGGTAATGTTAAATGTGTATATGAATGAAATAGTCCTTTTTTGAATAATGAATGTTTTTAGTTCATAATTTACACTAAGTAAAATGATAATTATAATAATAGAAGTTAGTTATATGGTAAGGAACTATAACGTTACCTCTGAAATTCATGAAAATTATTTACACAAGGTATACCTAAGTTAAGTTCATACTAAAGATAATTATCACCTAATTACTCATAATAAAATTCCTGTACGACAGTGTGCCAGTTATGCTCAATAGATATTATAATTGAATAAATTAATTCCGAAACAACATTTTTTTTTTCGAGTTACTGCTCTTTAGCTTATATAGAATAGAGTAACGTTATAACATTCGAAAGCTAAGAGCTCCTTTAACGTTAAAATATATAAATACAATCTCAGTTAAAAATTACGCAACCATTTACACCATTAACAGTAAGTCTTAGACAATGACACAATTAGATTATCTACTCAGCAGACAATCGATACCTCTCTCCGCTCCGTGCCGCATTCCAGCAAGAATCCAACACCAGTCATAATAGGTTATTAATTAACTTGGGAGTTTTTTCTACAGAATGTCACAACCGCATCACGTTTCAAAGTGTCTCTCGCGTGTCGAAACGCCAAGTATCAATATCAATAGTCCGTTTAGAGTTCCCATCATTATCCAATCAAAAAAACAACAATTATGACCGTGCAATGTTTCTTGCAGACAACAAGATTGAGGCGTGTGCAACCTCCAGTGAAAGTGTCCCTACCGGGCAGTAAGCGGTACTTTTTAGGGCCCTCGCCCACGGTGACTTTTTGTAGCGATGCTGTCGCGCGTTTCGTTAACCGATTGCATAGGTACTATAGTCCCACAAGTCCATGCGCGACCTTCCTGCGCTATAAGACGGTGGCGGGGACGGGGTGCTCTGGATGTTGGCGGGGGTGGGTGATGCGGGGAGGGGCGAGTTTTCCCTCCTCCCTGCATCGCCCGCCCCCGCTGGCATCTGGAGTGCCCCGTCCCCGCCACCGTCTCTCGGTTATTGTTTCAAGTTGTCGGACTATAACGCGCGTTTGTTGCGCGTTTGCGGGTTGCAACGTGCTACAGCATTGCAACTGTTCGATGCAAACGCGCGACCGTGTCAGACGACATCGGGCTGAGAACGAGGGGAGGGTGCCATGTGAGTGAGAACCGAGCACGACGGAAACGCGACAGTATCGCGACTGAATCATGGTTACGAGGGCACACAGTTAGCGACCGCATCGCGATTGTATCGCGACGGTATCGATGCGAACATCATCATCATCATCACCAGCCCTTTAATGTCGCCACTGCTGGGGCACGGGCCTTCAACGGCTTAACGTGCCTTCCGAAGCACGTGGGAACTCGAGATAATAAATTTTAGATCACCCATCCAATAACTGGCCTAAGCTAACATTGCTTACGCAATCGCAGGCCAAGTGCGCCATGCCACTGCGCTATCGAGCTCCTCCCTCCCTCTTAATAACACCGGTAAGTTCTAATACTAAATATTCATCAAACACAAATCCGATACGTTTCCAATTCGCCCACTGACGTACAGTCACCACGAACTCTTCCCTAGCACTCGTCACACCACTTCATCGACTGGTTGACGAACAGCTTTCCACTTCACAAAGGGCCGCCCTTCATTAGCACCGCCTCTACTGCCATGAACATAAGGCTCAAAATCAGCACGAAAAGTCTCTGTTAATTTACGCCATGCACTTTCGACACCTCTTGTTTATGATATAACCTTTCTCAATCCGGGCAAATCGAGAAGAGTGAAAGCTTTTTATTGATTTCTTTGATAATTTACAGTCGTAGCAAGTTTTTGTTGCTTAAACAATATTTGTTGATGGCTTTCATTTCACGCAGTTTGCTGATAGATCCTGTCTACGGATATAAGTAAGCTTACCTACTGAAGTATTCTGAATTCTGAAGCAGTAACTTGGAATATTTATCTGTCATTGAATGAACCTGAATTTGGTAAATGGTAGTGATTTAAATCTAGTCTCAAACAATTGAACACTGAAGTCTTCTTGAAAATTATGTAACAGCTCTAAAGGTTAAAAGTCGCGCCCTCGGCTTGCCTTATCAATTTCAGTAACGGCCAGATCTGGACAATCCTTAAATAACCAAGTACTTCTTCAAGTCGACGATCGATAGGTCTTGGCTGGTTCGTTCGCGAAGAGAGCCAAATGCTTGTCAGGATTACTCTGTGATTGATAATTACATATCATACTATACCGAAGCAATAAAGGGATAACACAAGAAATAAATTTAAAAAATATATTATTATATCCCGACAGCGTCTATTTTAGGTAGCTATAGAATCCAATAATTATTCCAATAATCGTAACTCATTTGTTATTATAACTGAATTAACATTCATTGATAATTGAGGTTGAATTTTCAATCTCTGCATTCGCGTTATCGTAATATAAAATTATCCCAAGTTAAAATATAAATTAGGAGTGGCAGAGATTTTTTCTATTCAAGCCCAGCTCAAACAAGTAAATGGATTTATAGTGAGATGAGTAATGATCTTAGACTTAGGCGCGAGTTCACCAACACGTAAATCAAGCGACTATCCCTCGAATACAGAAACGCTACTCAAAGTTTGAGTACTGCTTAACATTTTAGTATTGTAAAATTGACGTTTTTCCATACAAATTGTGACAGGTATTGTCCACTTGACTTTATAAGCAGTTCTCAAAATGTGAGTAGCGTTTCTGAATTCGGGGGTATAATTACCAGCGGTTTTTGACAGTTCTTTCATAAAGAAAATGTCAAAATCGGACGGGTAGATAGTAATCGCCTGTTTAACTGCCGCACTCAGAGACGTCAAATATCGTTAATGAGTAGTTAATGTCAAAACGTGACAATTCAAAACTAGTCGCTATTCTGACCGGTTCTATGGTCTAGATTTGAATGGTTGTTTTTGACATTAAGTGCTCATTAAAGTTAATTCACGTCTCTGAGTGCGGCAGTTAGAGGCGTCAAATATCGTAAATGAGTATGTTGCGGACCTCCTTGCGCAACCCATAGTTATAAGTTCTTTTAGGTTTGTGAATACATCAAAATTGATAAGTGCCAACGTCAATGACTTGTTGTCTACGATTCAGGGCTTCACGGGTGTTTTGGTGCTACCAAGTTTGAATTGTATTTTTTATCCATTTTCTATATTATATTATTCTATTTCATAAATACAGTCCGCTTCTCATTTTGCACCTTTCGTTCGCTTCAGAGTAGTTAATGTCAAAAAATCACAATTCAAAACTAGTCGCTATTCTGACCGGTTCTATGGACTAGATTTGAATGAATTTTTTTGACATTGACGTCTCTGAGTGATCAAAAGATAACCGTTTTTTGACATTCTATCGTATAGAAGAACTGTCAAAAACGAACGAATTTCATTTAATCGCTTGATTTACGTGTTGGTGAATTTGGGCCTTAGTAGCAATGAAAATGATTAGGTAAATGTAACGAAACGAATGTTAAGTTTATAGTATAACGGATGGACTTATATTAACGGACATGAAGTCAAGAGTGACTTTTAACAATTTAAGGAAGTACACAAGGCTGTCCATTGAGACCGAAGGCTTACTTGCGCTTGGATGATCGCGAATTTCTTCAAGCCACTAATCCGATTTCGAAGCGTTACAAATCGCTTGAGCCACTTTCATGGAAGGCTTTCAAGTAAAACCAACCTTATGTATCAAAGTACAGTCGGCAGCGTGTTTAAATTGTATATTTTGATATTAATTTTAACATTATATAAATGTTACGATGTAGACGTAGGAGCTAAAACCGCGAAGCTCAAATGGGACTGGGCAGGACATGTATGCCGAATGCATCCAGATCGCTGGGCAAAAGTCACCACAGAGTGGTCACCTCAGGATGGTCAAAGGCATCGAGGTCGACCTAGAAAAAGGTGGAGAGACGATCTGGAGGCGTACTGCAAGACATGGACGGGATTGGCTCGGGATCGCTCGAGATGGAGGGCTGCGGGGGAGGCCTTTGCCCAGCAGTAGGATCTTATAGGTTAATAAAAAATAAAAAATAAAAAAATAAATGTTACAAAAATTAGTACACAGAATATGGTGCTTAGAAAAAGTTTGAACCGATCATAATATTTCGAACTTTTTCTAACCACCATATTCTTTGTGTTTAAATCATCAGCCTCATAAATAACTGAGACCATATCTTTGCCTGTGACAAAAGAGAGAGATTACCCAATTATTTACAAAAACGAAGTGCCGCACGTGGTGACGGCAAAGAAGATTACAACTGTCACCACCCCCCATATCTTTCGCGGGTGTCGTGGGTACAAAGCGACTATAAGAGTAGTGGATGGTTAGTGGGCAGCAACGTTCCTCTTAGATGACCTACCAATATGCTGCGCTATGTGGCCGATAGATAAAGCTCGCTCCCTATTACAGTACATGGGACCTAAGACATATACATACATAAATCACGCCGATATCCCCGAAGGGGTAGGCAGAGGTTAACTAGCACCCACGTTTCGCCAATTATGTTATGTCGCGTGTAATAGGTGACAAGCCTATTGCCATCTATCGGACACGAAAGTAGCAGTACATTGCTAGGTGGTATAAAAGGAACGCTGCTGCCCATTCCTCATCACTGATTTATCCTTAGTTGCCTTGTACGACACCCGCGGGAGAGATGGGGGTGGTGACAATTGTATTCTACTCTGCCGTCACAACACGGCTTTCCTCTTATACGTTCTAGCAATATACTCGACCCAAGTAGGTCGTGCATCAATGAAAATATTATGTAATGAAAACAGAACCTGAATGAGGCCTTCCATTATTTAAAACTATTCTCCAAATCCCTTAATGCCGCGTTACATTACAGCAGATCAAGATAATCCGTGTTCGAGTTCCCGTTACCCCAACCCTAATGTCGGGTCATGCGTGGGAAGGTCAATGACCACCAGATTCCCGATTTCGCATTCCACGCGTGCCACTGGGGGGACGCTATTTAACTTCTGGGGCATGCCAAGTTGAGGCAATACGTTTTCATAATTGTCGCAATTTTTCTCTTGTAGCTTACCATTAATATAACTAATGGTACCTACTTACTAAATGGTACCGCCAAACACTCATCCGACTTACAAATAATCTTCCTGTCCTATTCCCAGTTTTCTCGGGTCGGTGTGGTATGGTATGTCTCTTCTTTAATTCATATCGGTCAGGTATCATCGAGTCATCCACTCCCTTTTGATTATATATTATACTTTTTTATAGCGTACTTAAAGTAATTGTATTAAATAAGCATAGATGAAAGTGTTTTTTAAGCAAGGAGTATCCAGTCCCCAGCGCTCGCTAGCGCAGTGGCACTGCGATTGAGTAAAATAAGCAATTTAAAAAATTCTCGAGTTCCTCCGTGCTTCGGAAGGCACGTCCCAGCTGCGTCAGCAGTCGTTAATACCCACCAATCACAGTAGGCCAAGCGTACGTAGAAAAAAAATACGTAGCGTATATTTTTCCATCCATAGGGAAGGCCAGTGCCCCACAGTGGCCCCAGCAGCACCAAGCAGCGGCAGATTATCAAAAGACTGGTGAGATGAGTATTGTATAAAATTCTCAGCGTCTAAACAACGACAGACGTAAAAGTTTTTACAACAGTCTAAAAATAAATCTAGTTTATCGACGAACGACGGGTAATGTAGGAAGGCAGATTGGCAAAAACATAAAGCCATTTTCAAATATGCAACGCAATCGCTGCAACTGCCTCAATTTGTTTCTTGTGCAGAAGCTAAAATATAATTGACTTCATGTTTTACCACTAAACAATAGTACTTAAAGGCTACTATCAATTAGTCATCATCTTTATCATCACCGGCCATTCAATGTCCCTCTGCTGGAGCAAAATCCTTCCCTATGCATGGCAGAATATAGGAAGAATGGGGCATAATAATCCCTTCCTTAAATATTCTTACTGACCCCAGAGCGGCTTGTAACAGTAGGGTAGTTCACGTGATTCCGTTCTTTTTTTAAACAAAACATAAAGTTAAAATCTTCTAAATGTCGAAAACAAATTAAATCATTGCTGATGTTTCGACAGATTTTTCCAAATATTTTATTTCAAATATATCAATTATTGCAGAACGCAATTTAAATTTACAAGTAACGTTATTCAAATAACTCGCCAAATCGTTGAATATTAGGGGTGGCTGTTGGTTCTAGTTATTAATAAAATTATAATCATCTATATCGGATGCTTGCGACTACGTTTTTGTGCCATTCTGTCTGAATACATACATACATAAATCACGCCTATATCCCCGAAGGCAGAGGTGAACTAGCACCCACCCACTGTCTGAATACTAAATGAAAATAAGGATTTTGTTGGGTAGAAAAAGGATTTCCAAAAATCGAATAGAAAATAATGTCATTTATTACGGGGTTATTACGGGAAAAGCCGTGATTTATGTTTGAGCGAGGGGTATACCAACTATTTGGTTGGTATGGATTACCACATATCTAAAAGACCTTGGCTTGTCTAGAACTTTCAACAGTTCTAAGTTGCTATGTGTGTCTAAGGCGGCTCTCACAGAATCTCACCAAATATGGTTGGGCATAGAGGGTAAACTAAGCCTGGCTCCTGACATACTATGAACTCGCAACCCATACGGTGAAGCCATGGAATGCTAAGAGTTTTTGTCTCGTCTATGGATTAATACGACAATAGACATACCCTGAACCTTAAATAATTTAGAAGCAGAGAAAGAAAAAGATCAAAGTTGATACAACCGCAATTTGTATAATGTTGACTGAGCTGTTTGCACAGTCAGTCAACAGTTCTCCCACAATGTATTTTTTATTATGTCGATCGGCTTTGTGCTTTAATTCAACAGGTTAAGATTGACAATCTACTAGACATATAATTTTTTTTTTGTCTGATGTGTAGTTGCCTGTACAATCGACAGCTTTACACAACTATACGCTTTGAGTTTCAGCTTTAATTTTCTTCAAGTCAAATCAAAACACATGAAGGAAAATTTGATGTTGCCGTACATGAACCATCCGACAAGCATAAATTAAATATTAAATATCTATCAAAATTAAAAAAAAGAAATATATGTACCTAAACAAATTAGGAACGAAACAATTTTTTTTAATAGATATCAAATCTGTTTTTAATAAACGGCGCGATAAAGGGTAAATAGTCTATCTACTATTAGTATTATTTTAAAATCTAATATGGTAGGAGAAGCTCCTTCGTATAAGCATACGACCGAAACAAATTAGGTAACGTAAATTAAAAATACTACGATGCGTGCAAATGGATCGTGTAATTGTAGTACCTATATGTAAGTACTACCATGTCAATGAGTTTTTAAAACGCTATAGCGGACGTGCTAGGGAAATACACAACAGACGTCAAAAAACCAAAATTATTATTCCTATTCCCCTAATAAACGAAAAATCTAATAGGCAATAGAATCAGTAACTAGGTCATCATAAAACGTGCCAATAATTATCACACTCACCTAGCACCCGTGAAACGATTTGCGTCGCACTTGTTTATGGTCGATTGTTTTTTTTTTGCACGTTCCCCGCCAAAGATGGCTGCGGCACATCCAAGGAGGTTGCAAGGTGACCGGATCTTTTTGGTTAAAGGGTTGATAGGTTTTTGTTTTCGGATGCAAGCCTTCCGGGTGACGTATTGATTGAACGGCGCGCGGCCGCGCGGTCTCGCTACGGAATGAGCGCCGCCCTACGCGAGTGGTGCGCGCGTTTTCCCGCCACTCGCGGGGGCTGTTCCGAATTCGAAATTATGTTTTGTGTCACGTCCGCCTCGCGCAGGCTTGCTCCCTGTAGGCCTAGTGCGGGACGTGGACAAAATCTCTCTCCAGCACTTAACAGTGTTTTGTCTCCGGATTCAGTGGGAGCTAGAGAGGGATGAAAATGTTTTCTTTTCTCTGAGGAGATTGTGTCCACGTGCCATGCTGCGGGGGCTGCCTTGTACTAATTTTCCTAGCTGACGTTTTATGAAGGAATCGGTTCTCCTGTTTCCGCTACGATGTCAGTACAAGTACTGCTGTTACAAATTATACACGTAGCCAATATTTGATTTCTATCTATCTGAACATAAATAAATAAAATTATGAGTCGAAAAATTTCATAAAAATATAGCCATGATGCGGGAATCGAACCCGCGTCCTCTGCATTCGGCCAGACAATATTTTTTTTAATTAATATAATTTTTAATTAATAAATATTACAGCAAGCAAATATGCAGATAGGTACATACCGTACATACCTACTGAACCATTAAAACATAAATAGAGCCACCTTCTGTTAACTTCAATCGTAATCAATCTACGCCCCCACAATACTTCATTAATTCATTTATCAGCCAGCTATTCATTGTTTTCATTGTTTAAATTGCTGTTCGAACATTAATAAATACTTACTGAATACTGTTCTACTAATGTCGTCGAGTGTAAACTAGATCAAAATTTTATCATTAGTCCTTTAAAGATTATTTGGTGCCGTGTGGTGACGGCAGAGTAGAATACAATTGTCACCACCCCAAAACTCTCCCGTGGGTGTCGTACAAGGCGACTAAGGATAAATCATTGATGAGGAATGGGCAGCAGCGTTCCTCTTATACCACCCAGCAATGTACTGCGACTTTTGTGCCCGATAAATGGCAATAGGCTCGCCACCTATTACATGGGACCTGACATATTTGGCGAAACGTGGGTGCTAGTTCACCTCTGCCTACCCCTTCGGGGATATAGGCGTGATTTATGTATGTATGTACTTTAAAGATTATCAACCATACGATCAATGTAGCTTCTTAATTCAAGGGACGGTTTACCGATATTTTATTGTTTTTTTCTTGTGTTTATTACATACATAAATCACGCCTAAATCCCCGAAGGGTTAGGCAGAGGTGAACTAGCACCCGCGTTTCGCCAATTATGTTAGGTCCCATGTAATAAATAGGTGGCGAGCCTATTGCCATTTATCGGGCACAAAAATCGCAGTAGGTTCATTGCTAGGTGGTATAAGAGCAACGCTGCTGCCCATTCCTCATCACTGTTTTATCCTTAGTCGTTTACACCCACGGGAGAGATTTGGGGTGTTGACTATCACAATTTGGGGTGTTGACGGCCATTGTGTTTATTAATATTTTTTTATTTCGTTTATTTTATTATTAAACTTTATTCTTTTATTTTGTTTTTCTGTTTATTTTATTCTTTTTATTTCTTTTTTTTAGCCGCAACAGATATTTATCATCTGAGGAAATTTTTACTGTCAACTATCACGGTTCATTATATACAGCATGGTGACAGGCGGACGGACGGATACCGACCCTAAAAAAGAAAAATGAAATTCATCAATAACATGGGTTGACCATAAGAAACAGCAATCATTCTCAGCACATTCATTAGAGACAGTCGTTCATTCAATTCCAAATCCTTCGTTCTTTTCACCACTGTTTCCTAGCGGAGCATCTAGCTACAGATTGTCTAATCTGTAGCTAGATATTTTTTCTGTTATTTAACAATAAAGCATGCCTATAACAATAACCTCGGTAGTTCTCTGCCAAGTTTTGGGCTACGCAGAACAGCATTGCGCATTGACAATCTAGGTTAATGCTACTTTGCTGTAAGTGCTTACGATAAATTACATACAGTCAACGGCACTTTAAACTACCCAAAACTGCCAAATTTCTTCAATCAATTGTCAACCTTAACGTAATAATAGAGCACAAAATCGATTGAGAAATTTTGCCATTTTGTGGTATTCTGACGTGCTGTACATACATTGGTCACGCATATTTCATCCTCCATCCATCATATTTCATCCCCGTATGAACACCGACTTATTTTAGATTCCATTTTATTTATGGCGAGCCTATTGCCATCTATCGGTTACGTAATTGGTAGTATATTGCCAGGTAAAAAAGAAAGCTGCTGTTCATTACTCGTCGCTCATAACTATACGAAAAGATAATTTTTGTTTGTGTAAATTTCTCTTAAAATCCCAGTGGTGCCGGCAGAGTAGAATACAATTGTCATCATCCCCATCTCTCCCGAGGGTGTCGTACTTAACTAAGGGTAAAGACGCGAAGAGTAATGGGGAGCAGCGTTTCTCTTCGACCACCTAGCAGTATATACTACGAAGATTTTAGTGGTTAGAAAAAGAAAAAAAAATACTTGGTACCAGTATCTTGGGTGGCCGAGCGGTCAGGAACCTGCCCGGATAGCAGCGGACGCGGGTTCGATTCCCGCCTCAACATCATAATTTTTCGAAATTCTTTTTCTAACCACTAAAATCTTTGTACTAATTTTTCTAACATTTATATAATGTTAAAATTAAATAGAGTATACTACGATTTACGTTGCCGATAGATGGCAAAAGGCTCGGCCCTTAATACACGGGACCTGACATTGGGTGTTAATTCATTTCTGCCTACCCCTTCGGGAATATACCGGTAAGGAAAAAATACTGTGGTTGGAGGAAAAATATCCTTAATATTGCTGATGGAAAATTTTTAGTCTTTCTTTAATAAGATGCTACTTATGTTGCTTAAAATAAATTGATCATTATCAAAGATTGTAATTTTTTCACATTTCACCGGGTAAAACTGCTAATAAAAAAATCTTTAAATGTAGTTTTAATTATTTTTGCAAATAAAGGAACGTTTCCTTTCAGTAAAATTTGCCGTCATCACTATTAAAGGTACCCATAAAAAATATCCCATAAAAAAGGTCATTTTTTTCCAACCGGTATAGGCGTGATTTATGTATTTATGTAAATATAAAAAATAGGATTATTAGCACAATTTTCTCTTGGGATTATTAGAAAACCAAATACACAGCCCTCGAATGCGTTTCGTAGCGAGACGAGATAGTGCAAAGAATGAGCGAAGGGTCGGCCCCCATTTGTTGGGGTTGGTCAGGACCCCCGTCTACTTTCCAGTAGGCCTTGTACGGTACGTGGACAAAACCTCACTCCACCACTCGACAGTGTTTCGTCCCGGGATTTAGCGGGAGTTAGAACGAGAGGAAAATATTTTTTCCCCGAGGAGACTTTGTCCACATCCCGTGCTACGGGGCGGATGTTTTCATAACAACGATGCACTTTCGTCGCACTTGACTGTAAAGCACGTACTTCGCAAGATAGCGCTCCGTGGGAGCTTCAATTATGTGCTTTTCTACGCTTTATAGCACCTAGAGGTTGTGTTATCAAATAAGTATATAAAAATCTCGTGTCACTGTGTTTTATGTTACAGGGGGAACCCTATACACCCCTAGGGAATCGAACTAAGTATACCTTAACTACATACATACATACATAAATCACGCCTATATCCCCGAAGGGGTAGGCAGAGCTGAACTAGCACCCACGTTTCGCCAATCATGTCAAGTCCCATGTAATAGGTGGCGAGCCTATTGCCATTTATCGGGCACAAAAGTAGCAGTATATTGCTAGGTGGTAGGTATAAGAGGAACGCTGCTGCATATTCCTCATCACTGTTTTATCCTTCGTCGCCTTGTACGACACCCATGGTGACATGGGACACCAATTGACAACATTTCATTTTTTCAACATACCTTTAATATGATGTTATATGAAATTAAACCGAAAATGAAGACACCCATATTTTTTAAAATTACTCAATCGCAGGCCAAGCGCGCTATGATACATTGATTGATCATAATACTCACCTATCCATTCAGACACACCCACAAAACACCCATTCACCCAGACACACCCACAAAACACCCATTCACCTAGAAACACCCACAAAACACCCATTCACCCAGACACACCTCCAACACCCACCCATCCACCCAGCCACATCCGCAAAATTTATCCAGTCACACCTGTAAGTACCTAATAAAAATTACCGTCCCTAATGGAGTTCCGAGACGGTCAATCAGCTTGAGTCAAGCACGTTGATTTTCTGTATGTTTTTGTTCCGTTGCTAGCGTAAACATATCAAACAAACTTATAAAGCTTTTAAATGCTTGACTCAAGCATCAAGCAAGCATTGTAGCCGATCAAAATGTTTAAAGCAAGATTGACGCCAAGCTGATAGCCGTGTGGTGACGGCAGAGTAGAATACAATGGTCACCACCCCAAATCTCTCCCGTGGGTGTCGTACAAGGCGACTAAGAATAAATCAATGATGAGGAACGGGCAGCAGCGTTCGTCTTATACACCCTAGCAATAGCAATGTACTGCGACTTTTGTGCCCGATAAATGGCAATAGGCTCGCCACCTATTACATGGGACATAACATAATTGGCGAAACGTGGGTGCTAGTTTCACCTCTGCCTACCCCTTCGGGGATATAGGCGTGATTTATGTATGTATGTATGATTGACCGTCACGGAACTCCAAGGTTTTAACAAATTTATGACGTGAAAAGAAAATGGCGCGCGCAAAGCAAATTACAAAAAAAGTACACCAAGAAGGTTCCGAGTCTGAGTTTTTAACAAATTAAAATAGGTTGCATGATAATTTCGGCACCATGGAGGTAGAAATAAATAGTTTTAATGGCGTTTTGAATTCACAAACTCATTGCACACGATGTTCTAAATTCAAATTTACTTTACCCTCTAGAGGATAAAAACGGCTTTTGCACTCAGATATCGAAGAGCAAAAACGCTATTTTCGAGATGGTGGGATGAAATAGTAGATTTTCCATCAAGTGCACAAAACGAATCATTTTTGTCCGAGACTTTTAGCAGCCCGAGCCGAAGGCGAGGGCTGATAGAAATGTCGAGGATAAAAATGGTTTTGTGGACGAGGTAGAAACTCTGCTTTTCACTTCGATTGCGAGGAAATAAAACAGTAGTTTATCATAACATTTCTTAAAATTCAAACTTTTGGATACCGAAGGAAAAGTTTTTCCCAGTTATATTAGGTTTGGGCTGCAGACCTATACAGCCAAGTATTAAATTATTTTTGAAATAATAATTTTCGTAAATTAATTTAATAACCTACCGTACCTACTTGAATTAAAATTTTTATATCTTTTACATCTTAAAAAACACATTAGACAAATAAATTTTAGTAAATATTAAAATATAACAAATTCTATCTCTAAATTTCTCATTGTGTTTGGCTGCATGGCTCATTTTCTTTGCCTTAATATAGACACATTTATGAGTAGATACGTTAATGCTCTAGAGCACAAAATTCGATTTTGTGCAGCCTATATCCTGCACAAATGAGCACTTTCAGAGCATGAGAAGTGAAAACGATATTGTATTAGGTGCCGTATTTCTCTCGCCATAAATTCTTAGAGTTATGGCGAGAGAAATATGAAAAAGTTTTTTAGTGGGTCCTGGTTTATATTTCTTGTGAACATTGCATCAAACCCATATGTTTGGGTATAAAAGTAATATCCATAACCTAATGTCCCTAATAATTTTTGAACCCCTTCGATTGTTCTTATATTTTTTTACAGAAACCTTTGTCTCATTTAATTGAATTTTATTATTTCCGTCTTTTAGTTTTCATTTATCTGACCTAATTACTTTCATGGCATATGTCCATAATTTTTATTATTTATGTATATTTTACCATTTACAATATAAAATGTAACAAATACATTTGATTTTTATTTTATGATATGAACCCATGTTGGAAAGCGTTTATTTTAGGACGAATAGAAATAGTTACATGTGTTTTCACTTCTCATGCCCTGAAAGTTCTTATTTGTGCAGGATATAGGCTGCACAAAATCGAATTTTGTGCTCTAGAGCATTAACGTATCTATTCATAAAAGTATCTATATTAAGGCAAAGAAAATGAGCTATGCAGCCAAACTCAATAAGTAATTCAGACATAGAATTTGTTATTTTTTAATATTTACTTAAATTTATTTGCCTAATGTGTTTTTTAAGACATAAAAGATATTAAAATTGTAATTCAAGTAGGTACGGTAAGTATTAAATTAATTTGAGAAAATAATTATTTCAAAATTAATTTAATACTTGGCTGTATACGTCTGCAGCCCAAGCCTAATATCAATGGGAAAAACAATTTTCTTTAGTATTCAAAACTGTACTAATTTTAGTTTGAATTTTAAGAAATGTTAAGATAAATTACTGTTTTATTTCCTCGCAATCGAAGTGAAAAGCAGAGTTTCTAACTCTTCCACAAAACCATTTTTATCCTCGACATTACTATCAGCCCTCGCCTTCGGCTCGGGCTGCTAAAAGTCTCGGACAAAAATGATTCGTTTTGTGCACTTGATGGAAAATCTACTATTATTTAGTTTAATATTGCGTATTTGTAAGCAATGTCGATGTTTATATTTGTGTTGATGTTTAATACTATAGTAACTCTTTATTGTCCGTAACTGTTTAAAATTCTACCAGTTACCGATTTATAAGGATCTTGCAATAAACTAATACGTAATATTAAATTAAATGAACACGTTTATGTTTGGGTAAATACGTATAAGCGTATTTATACGTATTTACCCAAACATAAACGCACACATTGACACCCACTCAAAGGTCGGATGGAATTTGTAGATAGAGCTAGTGTGAACTGAATTGACATTTAGGGTCAATTCTGACATGATTCTCCTGAACTTAAAACTAAATTTAATATCAGTCTGTCCTCTTTATTCTGTATTGAGAATGAAAGAGAAACACTGTTGTCAAATTAATCTTGGATTTAGAGAACCGTTGTCAGAATTTTTTTAATTCTCCCTATATTTTAGGGGAGGCAAAGGTTTTAGCCCATACAGCCAAGTCTTTAGTGTATATTTTATCTGTAGTCTTATGAAATAATGAGTGGGTGAAATGTACGAATGAAATGGATTTTACGTTAAAATATGGGTGTCACACATTTTAACGCATCTAGGGAGTGCTTGGCGCGAATTTAATTGATATTAAAATGATAGTTCAATTACTATGTTATCACTTTCTATCTATAGCTCTTAATATCAACAACAATCAATGTCGGGGCATGGGATATGTTTGGTGCACTTTAAATGGTGTCAGCCAGATTTTATTTTCATTATTACAAATATTTATTTAATTTATTATTAAGGTTTTCACCACCTGATCAATCGCCATCATGAAGTTTTTACCATTAACTTTGCGCCAAGCACTCCCCAATGCATTTCAATGTGTGAGTAGTGTATTATATACTCTTTGTGTGTGACGCCCATAATTAAATATAAGATCAGATTTATTTTCAATAATTCAAAAATTGTTACAGAGTGGATTTTGTGCAGTGAAAGTGGTATTATTTTGATGCACAAGCATCCGTGTTGATGTGCAATTATGCAGAATCATCGAAAATAAGTCTCATGACGTGTTTGATGTTGTGGTGATGATCGCTATAAAAAGTGGATTAATCCATTTCATCAAGCACCATCATTAACTCTGTTGCCATTCAATTCGCGCCAAGCACTCCCTAGATGCGTTAAAATATGTGGCACCCATATTTTAACGTAAAATTCATTTCATTCATACATTTCACCCACTCATTATTTCATACGACTACAGATAAAATATACACTAAAGACTTGGCTGTATGGGCTAGACCCTTTGCTTTCCCTAAAATATAGGGAGAATTTTAAAACTAACTAACAACAATCAATGTCAAAACTGTCATACATTTTGAAAAGTAACGGGTGCTCAATATTTTCTTTCTATTGCTGTTACAAACAAAATTTTAAATACGTTGTGCTGGTTCTGTTCGTGTTTATAATGACTGCTATGATGAAAAATGAGGTGTTAGAACTGGAAACAAAAATAGTCAACCATGAAGCATATGGATCATCGTGCGCACTTTCTATAATACTGTTGTAATTCAAACTGTCTTAGATCAGTCAATAACCTGATAATAATATTTTTCAGGTACAAGTGGTCACCCCGCGACTTTGAACTAGGTTCAGCACTAGGTCAAGGTAAATTTGGTCATGTTCACGTGTCCAGAGAGAAGAAAACAGGATTTCTCGTTGCTATCAAAACTTTGTTCAAGTCTCAAATTGTTAAATCAAGATGTGAACGGCAAGTAATGCGTGAAATAGAAATACAGTCCCACCTAAAGTAAGTAGCTGGACTGAGGCTTACCTTATTCTAATACGAAACTAACGAATGTTATATTTGCATGATTTGTAAGAAAACAACTTTTATGGATAAGACTCGCGTATAATTAGGTGTCTCCCCGTGACCACAGCCGCTGTAAAGTGATCGAAACGTCGGGTTAATTAATAAACATGTCAAACACCAATTTCAAGTGCAAGTTGCAAGTCTCATCAGTAAAAGTTGTTTTAATACAAATTAAATTAACTCTCACTGACATTGAATTTTGCTTTTTTGTAGACATCCAAACATACTTCGGCTTTTGACCTGGTTTCATGATGAGAGGCGCATATACCTTGTGGTTGAGTTTGCTGCTGGTGGGGAATTATACAAACACCTCACAAGTTCTCCCAAAGGCAGATTCCCTGAGGCTAAAGCAGCAAAATATATATATCAGGTAAATTGGTGAGCAACCTATACCTACATATTGTTCACCCATCGAATAACAATATGATATTATCTGAAGTTCATTCATACTGGAAGGTTAGAACTATGGCTCCGATTGAATCTGCCCCTAGTAATACCCACTGCCTATGCCTAAGGAGTGAGTTATGTGTATCCTACTCTTGGTTGGTAAAAGGAAGATATGGCAGTAAATTTTGGACATGAACATACATCCCTAACAGTGGGTCCCAATATTCGTACTACAGCTTAGTTGCTTTGCAACTTCTGTTATTTATCGTAATATAACAAAAAATACCAGGCAAATAAACTTTAGTTATCTTACTTTAAACTGTAGATATAATATAGGAACCCTCCGTAAATAGATAATGAAATGTGAAATAGTTTCAGAAGTACAAGAAGAAATCGAAGCTATGATATGTGATATCTATTTCCAGGTAGCAGATGCTGTAGAATATTGTCACCAGCACCATGTCATTCATAGAGACATAAAACCTGAAAATATTCTTGTAGACTTTAATGGTGACCTCAAACTGGCTGATTTTGGTTGGTCGGTTCATGCTCCTTCAGAAAGGTAAGACACAAATGTTTTTATTTCAACTTAGATTGGTTACTTGCAACACAATTTTTTTTTGTGTTTTTGTTATTTTATACAGATGAAATTTTATATGATTAACATGTATCATTGCATTATGGTTACATATGCAGCAGTAAAAATCTACATGAAGCTGAAACTAGGAGTTATATCTAAGAAAATTTTAATATAATGGCTTTGTGGTGACAACAGAGTAGAATACAATTGTCAACATCCCAAGTCTCTCCCGGGGATGTCATACAAAGTGACTGAGGATATATCAGTGATGAGGAATGGGCAGCAGCATTCCCTCTTATATCACCTAGCAATGTACTGCTACTTTTGTGCCCGATAAATGGCAATAGGCTCGCCACCTATTACATGGGACCTGCCATAGTTGCCTAAACGTGGGTGCTAGTTCACATCTGCCTACCCCTTCGGGGATATAGACGTGATTTATGTATGTATGTACATTTTAATAAATCTTTGAGAATGGGCCAGTTCTCTACAGTTCTCAACACCAACAAGCCTTGTAGACATTCATTATACATGACAGTTAAAAGTATAAAGTTGATATTTAGACATGTATGTGTAAATATCAACTTTATAGTAGTCATTATACTATTATAGCTGATGCTCAGATTACTCATAATTAAACTTGATGTGAAGTACACCCAAGTATTTACTACTAGGTAAAATGCTTATGAGTCCTCTTGCCTTGCATATTAGTTTGTAATCCATGACTCTTTCTTTCCATAATAACGCTCCTCACAATGTTGGAAAGGGTCTGAATTGTTTGTACTTACCAGATCAGTTGGCACATTTAAATATTTTATTTGTAATTTGTTCCAGGCGCAAGACAATGTGTGGAACCCTGGACTACTTACCACCTGAGATGGTGAAAAGAGAAATTTATGATGTTACAGTAGACCACTGGTGTATTGGAGTCTTGTTGTATGAGTTTTTAGTTGGCAAACCACCTTTTGAAAGTGAAGGACAAGACAAAACATATCAAAGAATCATTAACTTGGACATGGTATACCCAGAGTATGTACCAGAGGGTGCTAAAGATCTTATTTCAAAGGTAAGTCAATAAGATTTTGTACAAATAATTTACAGTATTCTAATTTGCAATAATTTCGTAGAACAAGTGCTTACAGCTGTAGACACAAGCTTGAACAATAGTTTAATAATGCCTTTGAAGAACTGGGATATGAGATTTTCACTTAAAAAACACAATTATCCACTACACTTTGTCATACCATTTTATTATGTTGCCTTACCTTTATTTATTGACTGTATTTTACTTTCAGCTTCTCAAGCCTTTAAGCAAAGAAAGATTATCATTGGATGGTGTAAAGAAACATCCATGGGTGCAACAGTTTCAAAATCCACCAGCATGAAGAGGTTAGATTATAAAAGTTAGTATTAATTTAATTGTAATTATCATTTAATCATTAAAAATATATAATGTATTTTTTATTCAAAGTTTTTTTTTTTCTATCTATGGCAGGTTTATGTTGATCAACCTTGTACGAATTTGTACAAAAAGTATCACAGAGAGTATCCAAAGCTCTTGATCCATTGCAAGCCTTGCTTGCTATCTCCTATTGGTTTGTATTCAAGGCCTATCCAATCATTATATCCATTTTCTTCTAAATGCTTGAGGATGTATTTGTAATTAATCTCGCCTGGAGAGTCTGGCTCATTACGATTGGGTACTTGAGCTATCTGTAATCCACAATATTTATGTAAACTGGAGAGAAATATTTTAATTTAAAAGTTTACTAATTAAATTTATCATCATACCTTTCATTGATGAAAGCTCCTAATAAAATAATTACTAAGTAAAGTAAATACCAATCAACTTACTTGTACATGGCCAACATATGGCATTAAATCTTTGATGTTATGAGATATATCTCCACAGATCTGTTGTAAATGAAATATGTCCAACATCAGCTTCAGATTTGGGCTGTTTATTTTTTTTATTATTTCAATTGCTGAAATAATTAAATAGGAGTCAGAATATTTTTTTTACAATATAAAATTCATAAACTTTGAATTATCTAGGCAAAAAGTTCTCTTATTAAATGAACAATATTAACAATAACCCCTGAATACAGAACCGCTAATCAAGTTTGAGTCTCGCTTATCATTTAAATAATGTCAAAATTGACGTAATGCCCCCTTAAGTTTTTAAGCAGTGCCCCAAATTTTATTAGCATTTCTGTATTCGGGGGATAGACTATTTTACCTTTTCCATAGTCACTCAAAAAGTATTTAGGGATGGAATGTTGATTGATTGGTTCTATTATTCCCATAATGTTGGCATCATTCAGTTGCTCTGAAGCATACTTTAGATTATTTTCATAAGTTTCCCAATTTTTTGATGTAACAGAATCTAGTTTTCCAGCCATAATATGGATTTTTGTTGCTTGCACTGCTTTTGCATAGTCAATAGTCGTTCGGAGGTTATCCTTGAAGTCATTTTCTTTCCCCGGGATAGCAGTCACTCCTAACTCCCCTTTGCTGACATCTCCTGTTTTGCAAAATATAGGTTTTAGATTTACAAGCACACTTTTGTACTGAAATTTTCAACAGATGTTATAATATTGGTTGAGTACTTACTATATTAAATAAGCGATTGTGAAATGAATATTCTAAGCATGTTGTCCTGATGCGGGAGTAATTGTATCAACTACAATGTGTTATTTTTACTGTAGTTTGCTTTAATTAATTTGCAATTATTACAAGGAACAAGTAAAATAATGAATAGTTGTAGCTGTCTGTCAATGTTTTTCTAACCACAAAAAACAAGTACCTGTATAAAGGTTTATCAACACTTGCTCGATTCCCGCCTTTTCCTTGGCCAATTTCACTTGCTCCAAAGTATGTCCAAAAGGAAATCCAGTCTCCACCGCCTTAAACCCAGCCTCCTTTGCCAAGGCATATCTCTCTAAAATCGAAGAAGCTTCGCCGAACATAAAGCTCAAATTGGCGCAGAACTTCATTTTGACTAGTCGACGACAGAAACCAAACTGAAATAATTTTTAATGCATGGTCAATTGACAATCGTTATCAGAGGCGGTATATTGTTATCAAAACATTCTCCTTTATCAGCACCAGGGGGTGGACACTTAGAACTAAGAATATTTTACGGATATTTTTTGTAAAATACGACATCTACATAAAATTTCCGAGCTTGATCACAAATTAAGTAACATTTTTTTAACTAGATGGCGCCACGAATCGAGAAGGTCGAGAACCACGAAGGTATATTATGTGTTCTGTCCTGTCCAAAGAGGATACTAGACTACGGGTATACTATGCTCTTTAGACAGAACCTTCATGGTTCTCGAACTTCTCGATTGTTCTGTCTGTGGTGTGTATGAATGACAGCCCAAAATTGTCAGTTGTTTATCCAGTTCAAAACTTTAAAATTAATTGTACTTCGTGAGTTTTCGTATCGTTTCCCAGTTTTAGTTTAATGTTTCGTGAAAGTGTTGAGCTGATTGCGTCGAATTGAGTTTTACTCCTCCCCTGTGAAGTGAACACATTTTTCGAAAATTGCGTACGTTGAGTACTGGGATGTCCAATGGATTTTAGTAAGTATCTTTATCATTAAATCGTCAATTATGAGCCAACACCAACAACAGTTTAGGCAATAGTCCACTAAGATAGTCCAAACAAGACCCTGACATCTAAAATTCTTAATCGCAAATTACAGTCTACCTTTATCCAACTCATCATATAATTTTGATCTTAAACTTCATTACCTTTCACAAAAAATTTTTGATTATGAAATAGCACATTCAAAATACTTTTTTTTAGGAACCTCATACCATCAGTTACCTAATGCAAAGAAGTACCCACAACACAAGGTTTCAAGGCTTGGGTACACGAGGTTGGAGGAAATTGGAGAGTGATGCTGATTATGAATTTTATAGAAAGAAGTTCTTAAGTGATAATAACTTCACTACATCTTGATAGAAGTAAGAGTTTCTAGCAACTTTTGTTAATAAATAAAATTCATTCATTTTAAGACTAAGGGCCTGTTTCACAATCGACAAGTAAGTTCGAAGTAGCTTACTTTGCAGTTCAATTGACATATATTCAATATTACAACTATCAAATGATCTGCGAAGTAAGCTACTTCGAACTAACTTGTCGATTGTGAAACAGGCCCTAAGAACAATAATATAATATTGAATTATTTCAGATTCTAAGGTTAATGTTTCATCAAGAGACATTTCTGAAATACCTGGATCTGTTCAACCTTCTACTGCACTGCATTACATAATAGGTAAAGTAAAACGCTGTATGTCCTATCCTATGTGACCTCTACTTCACACAAATATTGTTGTTACTGTCTGTGATTTGTATTAAAATAGTTTTGTCAAAACCTGCATGACGGACCCAATTCAATTTGCCAAGCACCCATTTATGATTTATACATTAATACATTTATTTCAGATATTATGGAAAAAGTTCCAATAGAAGAAGTATTAAGCTTATGCCTTAACAAAGTCAACCTCTTACTTCTGGGTAATGTAAACAGGTACATATTATTAATCTGGAAATCAAACATATAGTTTATCAATATGGTTATTTTACTTAGTATGGGGGGTGTCTTTTGATTGTTTAAACATTAAGAACGACTTGGCTTTCGCGTAAAATGCTTTACTCCTAATAATAATAATGCTATGCTCCTACTCGTGTGTAATAAACAGTAAATAATTATTAACTAACGTACGGCGTGTCTCAATATTCTATCTACAGTTGAAAATAGACGTACTATGGCTTAGTTGCTTAGCAACTTCTGTTATTTATTGGAATATAACAAAAAAATGCCAGGCAGCTAAACTTTAGTAAGCTTACTTTTAACTATAGATAGAATATAGGGACCCGCCGGTAATGATTCACACCAACACATCAAAATTTGATTAGATATATTACTGCATTTAATAAGCATACTCGTCCAAGAATAAGAATAGCTCCAATGTTTTTTTTTATCATCAAGTGCGTAAATTCATAGGAATATTTTTTTTTTGCAGAGACAACACGTCAACAACAATTGTCGTCGCTTTTGCTGCATACTTTCCGAAGACAGATTAAAACTTTGCAAGCAGAAATCACCAGATCGCGCAAAAAAAACTCACAGCTTTGTGAATCAAGATTATCTGTAGGACTATACGCTAACTTATTTTAAGCATATGAAAGTGATAATCACCGAACTATGTATTTACTGATATACTACTAAATTACTATAACGCTATTGTGACCCTTGTCCTGTACTGCAAAAATGAGTTAAAATATTTTGTTCATTAAATTAACACAAATTAATTGCTTGTCACCAGTTGTAAATCAAAATGTTTATAGTTGTGTTTTCAAAGTAGGTTTTTAATTCATTTTTGTGTTTTATACAATTAAAAGGGAATTAATTTAATACAATAAAGAATATTGTGATTACAAGTTCGAAAAATTATATGTATACCTGTACCACTCGGCACCGGCCCGGATCGCAGAGTACGCGGGTTCGATCTCCGAATCAAGACTATAATTTTATGCACTTTTCCTAACCACAAATTCTTAATTTTTCTAACATTTATAATGTTAGAAAAAATTAGTAATGCTAAAATTATAATCAAAATAGGAATAAATTTAATTTAATTTTTCCACATTTTTAAGACATGATATTTTCCTTTACTCTTTTTCATATATTTTCCTAGGACCCACCAACTGACATAATTTCCCTGACCTGCATTAACTACATCAGAATCTAATTGATTGAAAGACACCACAATTTCCTCTGTGTTTGGACCACGAGGACTTTGAGGTACCTCTTTGTCGGGGTAATACAAAAAGTATATCGTAGTTTGCGTGAAGGGAATGGGGCGAGTTAAAATTATTAAGTAGTAAAGACTTATAGACACCTTTAAACGATATTGTATTAGGTGCCGTATTTCTCTCGCCATAACTTCTTATAGTGTTATGGCGAGAGAAATATGAAAAAGTTTTTTAGTGGGTCCTTGTTTATATTTCTTGTGAACATTGCATCAAACCCATATGTTTGGGTTTAAAAGTAATATCCCTAACCTAATGTCCTTAATAATTTTTGAACCCCTTCGATTGTTCTTATATTTTTTTTACAGAAACCTTTGTCTCATTTAATTGAATTTTGTTATTTCCATCTTTTACTTTTCATATTTATATGCATATGAAATAAAAAATATGGATATATGCATATGTCCATATTTTTTATTATTTATGTATATTTTACCATTTACAATATAAAATGTAACAAATACATTTGATTTTTATTTTATGATATGAACCCATGTTGGAAAGCGTTTATTTTAGGATGAATATAAATAGTTAGGTACATGTGTTTATTTAGTTTAATATTGCGTATTTGTAAGCAATGTCAATGTTTATATTGTATTGATGTTTAATGTAACTCCTTATTGTCCGTAACTGTTTAAAATTCTAACAGTTACCGATTTATAAGGATCTTGCAATAAACTAATACGTAATATTAAATTAAATGAACACGTTTATGAGTGGGTAAATACGTATAAGCACACGCACACATTGACACCCACTCAAAAGTCGGATGGAATTTGTAGATAGAGCCAGTGTGAAATGAATTGACATTAGCGGTTAACAAAAAAAATCGGCGAGCGGGCTCTCTATATCCGTAGTATTATTGTCCTCTATGATCAGCACGTAAACATACGAAACAAACCACAACCAAGTTTGCTAGGTAGGCATTTGACATTTATCTGTCAGTTTATATAACTGTGTCTATGGTTGTACTCCTCAAGGGCCTCGTAAATGGTCAAGCGGCTTCGCAGCAAGCTCGTTCATTTTAGCTGTGTGTTTCATTCTGTTGCTAGGTCAAACAGATCTTTTTTGTCTGTTTGATTTTTTGTCATAAAAAAGATTTGAAAAATTATGGGCCTCGGAAACGATCAAGCTCGTTTATTTTCTATATGTTTCATTCTGTTGAAACAAATCTTTTTTATGTCACAAATCTAACAGGCTTAAAACAGATCTGTTTGACCTAGCAACAGAATGAAAATGAACGAGCCTGACGCGAAGCCGTCGACCGTCTCGGAGGTGATCATTTAAAAGAAAACAGAAATGCGTACAGAATGATTGACGCTCGGCTTCAATATTCTATTCCCAGATACATTTTAATGTAGGTAACTAAAACTTTGTTTACATACAAAAATAATGCCTTTTTACCCTTGAAGACCACTTTGGGGGCAGAAGCAGAGATGAATTGACACCTACATTTCGCTAATTATATTAAAAAGTTCCCGGTGGCGAGCCTATTCCCATATATCGAGCATGTTAATCGTAGTATATAGCTAGGAACGCTGCTACCCATTACTTAGTCGCCTAGTATGATACCCACGAGAGATATTGACAATTGTATTCTGCTCTGTCATGACCACACCACTACGTTTTAAAACAAAGTAATTCTAATTTTTTTATTCTATACTGAAACTACTTAACTTCTGCATCATATCTGTTGTTACCCTTAAGAGATAAACTCGGTTAGCGAAATAAAACAAAAATCATGTATAAAGTCATAATATTTTATGGATTGAGTAAAATAGAAAGTTACAATAAAATAGCTTATAACAATGTGATTCGCTTTTCTAAATAAAGTAACAAAAATATCAGCCGTCATTAAGCCCACAAGAAAGCCTATTTGGCATAATACATACTTTTCTACATAGTGTTCATACATTTTTATAGCTCTTTCAAATTATTATACTCCTTCAACTTAATAATTACAATATTTTTTTATTATAATATATCAGGAAGTATATTCTTTATAAAAAAAATCTTATAAAATAATGAGCATTGAAAGTTATGTGCCTTGGCACATTACACATTAAAACTAGAACCTTAAAAATTTATTAGAGCGATCATGCGCTCAAAATTATACAAAAATTTTCAAAGATAAGTATAGGTACACTGAATGTAAAAAAAAACACATTCGAAAATGGATGTGTTGGTAATTTCATTCGCATCAAACGATAATATCATATAAAACTTACACGAAAACATATTATTTCGTATCAACATTTTCCGTTTTTATTAATATATTTCGAGTTTTTCTTGCTATATTTCAATTTATATACGGACTCGCTACGTGAGCCTTCTCTTGCCCAATTGGAACTAAAATCATGGTTAAACAGGTAATAACCAATAATCAAAATTTTTAATTCTGGGTTTCACGATAGATCACTGAAGACAAGCGACTACTTTATACGCACATATCAAAGACTTTCGTTAAATATCAGTAATAAATATTAATGAGCGCCATTAGGTATATTGTAATAATTACTTGGCAACATTTCATTGCTATTTTTGTTTAGTGATCAACACACAAAACATCAACAATCTTTTCGTAGTTAAATTTAGTGTGGATAGTTTTATTTGAAATATTTACCAATAAACATATTCAAAATGTGCATCTAGAATATAAATCTGACACCGTAGACGAACCACCAGTGCTAATAAATCATAAGCGATCAATTTCACATCTGCTTGATTTCTTTTATTCAGACATGTACCGTCTACTTGCTTCGGATGGATTGTGTACTGGAGGATAATTATGATAGCGAGAGGTGTGAGGAGGGTGGATGAGAAATTGGTGAAGGATAGAGAGGAGTGGAAGAAGAAAACATGTTGTGCCGACCCCGCCTAAATCGGGATAAAGGCAGAAAGAAGAAGAAGAAGACCGTCTACTTGCTTCACTTGAAATGTTGCCAATGGTGCATACTTATCAAACAATTGCAATACAATTATTGTTAGGTATTAAACCCGTTTTTTTGGATGAAAATTGATGGGAGATTTGGGCGCGCTCATTCCTACCGATACTCAGCTTGGTGGTTCCAGAAAGCACCGCGCCCTCTAATTTGGCGCTGATGGTCAAGCAATAACGCGACACACACGCCACCATACGGAACAAAAAGGAAGCACTCACTCTGGACCGTGTCCTGGCGAATGGCGCGAATGCGAGTTCGCTAAGCAGTTTTGTTTTGGAATATCCTACGCCGTGCGTGTGTTTTCTTATCAAAACTTTATTGTGTTACACCGTGTGTCAACCAAAGTCTAAATAGATACTAATCGGACCTGATTTAGCAATAGTGAAAGGAAAGCCGGCTGCTGTGGAGGAAAGGTGAGTCGTACTCAATTTCTTTCGTCGGTTTTCTATCCAACCCTTTCTCATCTCCTCGTCAATTACAGTCCATTCAGTCCACGAGCTAACATACTGGTCCTTAAAGCCGGATTCTTTATTAAAATAACCTTTTCAAACCATTTTAGCACGTTGCTTAAATCTACGTACTTTACGTTACGTTGTTAATTTCGCAAGATGGCGGAAGAATTACAAATTAAAAGAAAAGCTTTAAATATGAAAAAAGAATATTTATTTTCAAAAATGCAAAAGCTATACGACGCTTCGAAAAAGATTAGTAGTGATTTGAACATATTGCCAACTTTTTTATTACAATTGTCAGAAATTGCAAGTGTTCGTACGAAATTTGAGACAGCCATTTTTGATTTGTATGAAATAGAATTGCAATTAAAGTCTACAGCTAAATTGTCAACAAGTGAACTGGAATCCTTTGACGAAATGTATAATGCATGTCGTTTAATTGCTAATAAGCAGTCAAAACGGTCAACGGATTGCGAATCGGAAAAAAAAGATTTGGTAGTACCGTCATTACCGAAGTTATCGCTTATTGAATTCGATGGAAATATCGAGAACTGGGTGACTTTTTATGACACCTTCGTATCTTTAGTACATAGTAGGAATTTCTCCGATATAGATAAATTCCATTATTTACTCTCTTGTTTAAAAGGTTCTGCTTTGAACATAGGAAAAAAGTTACCTATTACCGCTGCTAACTACTTATTAATTTGGCAAAATTTAGTTGATAAATATCAAGATAACAGAACTTTAGCGTGTAGATATTTTGACAAAATGTTAAATTTTGCGCCTTTAAATAAAGATACTTTAACAAATTTAACTTTATTCATTGAAACGTTCGATCATTCACTTAAAGCTATACAATCATTAGATATTAAAAAGTTAGATGATTTCCTATTTTGTCACATAGCATTGCGGCGACTCGACCCTCATACAAGAAAGCTATTTGAAGAAGGTCGAGATCAAAAATTGATACCCACATTTACGGAGTTAATAGATTTTGTTAATAAACAGATTAAAGTCCTAGAACATACCTTAACAAATACGTCTAATAATAATCCGTCTACTTCGTCAAAACCTACCAATAATTATTCCTACAAAAATAGTAATAATAATTATAAATTTACGTCCTCTAAAACGGTTTTAAATGCCACCCGAGCGACTAACAATTACAATAATAATAATTATCGTAACTCGAACATGAACAACCCGGTTTGTGTTCACTGTCAACAAAATCATATGATTTATCGATGCGACCAATTTCGTAAATTGTCGATTGATGATAGAATGAATCGTATTCATTCTTTAAAACTATGCACTAATTGTCTGAAGCCAGGTCATAATTATAACAATTGTAAAAGTACCATGACTTGTGGTGTGTGTACGTTACCACACCATTATTTATTACATAAAGATAGCGAAACGGGATGCGCGGGTCAGGTGACGGCCGTGCCGAATAATAGTACCTTGTCCCCGCAACGCTCTCTTTCGCACGCACAGCAAGCGCTCGTTACCTCTCACTCCGTGAGTGAGCCGATGCTTACGCAACATGCGCTTTGCGTAGGTGATATGGATAGTCGCGGGTACGGGGTAGTATTAGGGACTGCACTTACTCGTATTGTTGATATTGACGGTCAATATCAAGGCTGCCGTGCAGTCATAGATTCGGGAGCTCAGAGCTCTTTTATCACCACGGAATGTGCACAGAAATTAGGGTTGCCACGGAAAAAATGTCCTTTTAATATTAACGGTTTGGGTGGTGGTGCTATTAAGAATCACGGTATTGTGAGCTGTACTATAAAGCCCATGTATACGGACGGTCCTACGTTTAAGGCCGAGTTAGTGGTTGTTTCCAAGGTGGCATCCGACATGCCAAATATAACCTTTACTGAAAATGTAATAAGCCAATACAATTCTTTTTTGTTAGCGGATCCATTGTTTTTTAAGCGGTCACGAATTGACATTTTGTTAGGTAACGACATAGTACCGGAGCTCATAAAAGATAAGCCTTTATTAATTAATAGCAACATCCCAACTGTAATTGATACCGTGTTTGGTTACGTTGTCAGCGGAAAATTATATCCACTGAGCAATAATAATTTATCTCAGACCTTTCATTCATCGATTTCTAATAAAGAACCAAGTTTAGAAAAAACATTAAGTGCCTTTTGGGAGATTGAAGAAGTGCCGTGCACCTCTCCGTTAAGTCCTTTAGACCAATTGGCTGAAGATATATTTGTAAAAGGGCACAAACGGGAATCGAACGGGCAATATGTCGTGCCGTTACCTTTTGCGCCTGAGCACCCGCCGCTTGGAGATACGCGTGCTGTCGCCGAGCGTAGGCTACGATACACGGAGCGTAAACTTACACGAACGCCGAGGCTACAAAAAATGTACGGTGATTTCATGCGCGAATATGAAGCTCTCGATCACATGGAACTGTATCAGGATAATAAACCTAGTTTATATATTATCCCGCACCACAGTATATTACGTCCGAGTAGTTCATCCACTCCAATGCGCGTAGTGTTTGACGCGTCGGCAAAAAGCAGTAACAATATTTCATTAAATGATATTCTTTTGGTCGGTCCGAAACTTTATCCGGACATAGCTGCAATAATATTAAATTTTCGTCTTTTTGAGTATTGCCTAGTTAGTGATGTTTGTAAAATGTATAGAGCTATCAGTTTAAGAAAAGAGGATCGCCGCTATCAACATATTCTGTACAGAGATTCGCCTAATGAGGGTATAAAATTATACGAATTGAAGACCGTAACGTACGGACTTAGTTGCTCGCCTTTTTTAGCGATTCGGACGTTAATACAGTTGGCAACGGACGAAGGGAAACGTTTTCCACTGGCCGCTCAAGTCCTGCGCGAGGGGGTCTATATGGACGATATTTTATATTCGTGTAATACTTTCGAACAGGCTTGCTCGACGCAAGACCAATTAATTAATATATTTAAAAGTGCGAATTTTACTTTAAAGAAGTGGATGAGTAATCGTGAGGAGTTGTTAACGAGAGTTCCAATTGAAAATAGGGAAGGTTCTATAACGTTTATGAAAGACGAGAACTATGGTTCTGTTAAAGTTTTAGGTCTTAAGTGGATTCCGACATCGGATTATTTCGTTTTTTCCGTGAATAAGACAGACTCGGTGTCGACTAAGCGATCTGTTCTAAAATTATTAGCTTCAATTTATGACCCCGTGGGTTTCATTGCGCCTTGCACGTTCGTAGCCAAAGAAATTATGCAAGATCTTTGGAAGTTAGGCATTGACTGGGACCAAAAGTTACCCGACGACTTAAAATTAACGTGGCAAAATTTTTTAAATGAGTTGCCTCTTTTAGAAGAATTACGCGTCGAACGTCACATGTTATTACCGGGACAGACCGAATGCGAGTTAGTAGGTTTTTGTGACGCGTCATCACGTGGTTACGCCGCTTGTGTTTATGTTATTAGTCGAGATCAAGATAAAGTTAAAGTTCGCTTGGTCACCGCTAAGTCTAAAGTTGCGCCAATAAAGCCGGTAACTATACCCCGGCTAGAATTAATGGGTGCTGTTTTATTAAGTAAATTAATTAAATTTGTTTGTAACTCATTTTCGCGTGTTAAAATATCAAAAATTATTGCCTTATCGGATTCGACAATCGTATTGTCTTGGCTTCAAACGGAGCCCTATAAGTTAAAAACCTTTGTTTGTCACCGTGTGACACAAATTCTAGAAGTTTTGCCACCACAACATTGGCGCCACGTTAACAGTGGAAATAATTTGGCGGACGTTTGTTCGCGCGGAGCGTCTCCGTCGCAAATGGTCAGTGGTAGCCGGCAGTGGTTGATGGGTGCAGAGTGGATGTATGATAATTTTATTGAATGGCCTATTTCTCCTTTTATAATTGAACACAGTGATAATTTACCGGAGTTAAAATCGTCAGTTAATTTGTTAGTAGAAAATAATAATGTTATGGTAGAAACCAAACAAGAATTTTGTGAAAGAGTTTTTAAAAGGTTTTCGTCGTTTTTCAAGTTACAGAGATCCTTTGCGTGGTTATTAAGATTAAAAAATTATAAAAATAAAACTTATCTCAGGCCAACCTTTTTGACGACGTCAGAGTTAAATGAAGCATTAAACGTTTTGATTAAGTTAGTACAAAGCACTTATTATGAATCAGAAATGAAATTAATTATCTCTAATAAATATGTACCGTCGTTAAGAAAATTATCACCTTTTATTGATTCAGCTGGGTTTCTCAGGGTGGGGGGTCGTATTGGCCACTCTGAGCTTCCTTATAATGCTAAACATCCACGTCTGTTACCTAAAAATAGCTTATTTACAATATTATTAATAGAATATTTACATAAAAAATATTTACACGTCGGCCCGCGAACTTTACAAAGTATTCTAAATGAAAACTATTGGATAACGTCAGCTCGTAGCGTCATTAGATCCGTGTTATCTAAATGTAAATCATGTTTCAAACACAAACCGTCTTTTTTGCAACCCGAGATGGCACCGTTACCATCAACGCGCTTAATGCCCCATAAGGTTTTTACTCACGTGGGAGTAGATCTTGGTGGGCCATTTTATATTAAAGAAAGCTTAAGGCGTAATGCCAAGGTTTCCAAAGCTTACTTATCGTTATTTGTTTGCTTTTCTACAAAGGCCGTCCATTTGGATGTGTTGTCTTCGCTCTCAGCCGATTGCTTCCTAGCGTGCTTAGACAGATTTGTGGCACGCAGAGGTCTGTGCTCAGTTCTTTACTCGGATTGTGGCACTAACTTTGTTGCTGCTAGCAAACACCTTTCTGAGGTTCAAAAATTTTTGCGTGACAGTCAAGACGACATTTCCAATGGTTGTGCTAAAAGACAATTAGAGTGGAAATTTAATGTACCTAGTGCTCCACATATGGGTGGACTCTGGGAGGCTGGCATCAAGTCAGCCAAATATCATTTAGTACGTAGCGTAGGGGAGAAGTCCTTAACGTTTGAGGAGCTTTCTACGGTCTGTTGTAAGGCTGAAGCTATTTTGAACTCGCGTCCCTTATGCCCGTTACCAGCTAGCGATAATCCCAACGAATTCAATGTGTTAACCGCCGGACATTTTCTTGTCGGTAAAAGTTTAACCTCATTACCCGAGTATGATATTAAAGAAGTAGACGCGAATTACCTGACACGTTGGCAGTATGTTCAAAAGTGCTCTCAGTTATTTTGGAAACGTTGGAATCGTGAATATTTAAATACGTTGCAGCAGCGAGCTAAATGGTTTACGTCTCAAAACAATTTGAAGGTTGGGGATTTAGTTCTCATTCAGACTGATAATGTCCCTTCCTGTAAGTGGCCTTTAGGAAAAATAGAACAAGTACATGCTGGCCCTGACGGCGTAGTGCGCTGTGTAACACTGCGCACTGAAAAAAGTGTCTTACAAAGACCTGTTCATAAACTGAGTCCATTACCTTATACTAATTAAATTCAAAAACTTAAACATTTCATTTTAGATTAACGGTAGATTTAGTTAGTAGTTATATAAATGGCTCTTAATTTTTTTTAATGTTTGTTTTCGTTTTTTATTCCATAAACAATTAACAAAATATTTCTATTGACGTTTGTAGAAACCATCACTCTGGTTTCGGTGGGGGGTGTGTTAGGTATTAAACCCGTTTTTTTGGATGAAAATTGATGGGAGATTTGGGCGCGCTCATTCCTACCGATACTCAGCTTGGTGGTTCCAGAAAGCACCGCGCCCTCTAATTTGGCGCTGATGGTCAAGCAATAACGCGACACACACGCCACCATACGGAACAAAAAGGAAGCACTCACTCTGGACCGTGTCCTGGCGAATGGCGCGAATGCGAGTTCGCTAAGCAGTTTTGTTTTGGAATATCCTACGCCGTGCGTGTGTTTTCTTATCAAAACTTTATTGTGTTACACCGTGTGTCAACCAAAGTCTAAATAGATACTAATCGGACCTGATTTAGCAATAGTGAAAGGAAAGCCGGCTGCTGTGGAGGAAAGGTGAGTCGTACTCAATTTCTTTCGTCGGTTTTCTATCCAACCCTTTCTCATCTCCTCGTCAATTACAGTCCATTCAGTCCACGAGCTAACAATTATAAATGCTGAAAAATGCTGGTGCTGGCAGTACGCAGTCTTAAACAAGAGGTATTTACGGTTTATAATATTTATATATTATACGATTTTTGATATTAACACAGCCATATTTTATAATATTGTAAAGTTACTTACTTATTTAGCGATACTATGTAAATGTTAACATACAAAATACGTGCTAACCTTATAACTTGTGGACAGCACCTATAACTAGAAAGAAGTTTACAATTTGAGCAGACTGCGCCAATACCCTGTAACTCTTACTTGAGCTCTAACATGGCAACGGAGTTTATCCGGCTCGAAGGGCCAAGATCAAAACTTACGCTTTCCTACATTTCTTATATCATAATAATAACTAGTTAGGCGTGTCTGTGACAACCTGCGTCTTTCTTTGGTAAAAATGAAATATTTTATGTGTTTTTATTGAAGTCAGATGTGACAATATTAAAATATTTTAACATACAAAATATTTATTTTCTGTCTAGATTAGGTCTATTCTATAGGGTTGAATCCGATTCCCGCTACATCGACAAATTCAATGACGTATGGATGGTAGTTTGTTAGGTTAGAACGGTCATTGTTCTAACATGGTTTATTCACTGATCGATCATGTCTTATTTTAGCAGATTTGGATACATACATACTAAAAGTTGCTTATAGTGATACAAAATGGTTTGGAGGAAAAATAATCCCCTGTATAACGTAAATTGCCCACTTTGGGCATTACATACATATAAATAATAGACCTTTTCAAGACAGAAGTAACATTATATCGTACAACCGATATTCTTGTTGCTCTGAGGGCTAAAGCATACGTATTTTATTCGAACAGACAATCTACACTAATACAATAATTAAACACAAACGCAAACATCAAACCAAACACGCCGGCATAATAGCAAGGTAGGTGTCCTACCTACTTAGTGTCTAGTACATAAGCATAATTAAGCACTTAAACTACCACTCGACTAGACGCAGAGATACTGGTGACTTGGGAGACAGCAGGAAGTCGAATTGGATGTCCAGTTCCCCATCAAACTCCACCCTCCAGCGCTGCAATATCTGAAAGTAGATAAATAATAAATAATCTGACATAGCTAGACCCAAAGAGGGTTGGTGTCGGGCAGGCGGCCGGCTGTAAAACCTAAGCCAAAACCTTGAGCAGTATGGATTGGAATGTTGCTACTCCCTCCGTTCATGGTCCGTTCCGTCTCTTTTCTATACATTAATTCATCACTAGCACCTTCACAGTGTGATGGATGATATGAATCAAAAGGGAGTGGATGGCTTGATGACGTCTGACCGATATGAATGGAAGAGGAAACATTACTACGCCGACCTCTAATTTGCCTCTATTAGGATTCGAATCTGGCCGAAAACAGCGTTCTGAATTTCTAATAATTTTTTGAGGCTTTTTGACTTGGTATCTAAGGCATTTGAGCATTATATTCAGTTGGAAATGTCTATTCTGTATTGTGTTCTACATTGTTAAATAAATCAATTCAAGTATTCTACATTATGCGCTACAAGGTTATAGCCTTTTTTATCTGTTCTGTGGTCGAATCCTACCCAATTTCAGTTGTTGCTGTGGGCCATAGCATAATGTTGCCGAACGAATACGTCAGGGGCAACATTTTCTACATATGTACATACATAAATCACGCCTATATCCCCGAAGGGGTAGGCAGAGGTGAACTTGCACCCACATTTCGCCAATTATGTCAGGTCCCATGTGATAGGTGGCGAGCCTATTGCCATTTATCGGGCACAAAAGTCGCAGTGCATTGCTGGGTGGAATACCTAAGAGGAACGCTGCTGCTCATTCTTCATCACTAATTTATCCTTAGTCGCCTTGTACGACACCCACGGGAGAGATTTGGGGGCAACATTTTGTGCTTGTACACACAACTGCGAACGTCGCATCGTTAAAAAAGTGTTTGTGTCCCATTATTATGCACAGTGTGAAAGTGACATCATCTGATTCATTTCGCATCGCAGTTTTGTGTACAAGTGTGTTAATTGTATCTCAAACGTGTTTCAATGGTATTGCTCTGTTCCTGTTACTAATCAGAATAACAAATGTATAGACAACATATCTAATTGGCCGCTCCGTGTTTTTTTGTATGCTAGACAGGGGAAGCTCTTGTCCTTCATCTCACCTGATGGTAAGTGACGATAAGGGCCGAAGATGGAATCGAGCTTCACCTGGAACCCTCAACCACAGAGGGGCTGGCTATCTTATCACACATTGTCGGAACACAATAATGCTGTTAACATTATTATTATGGCGACATATTTTGATAAAATGGTGGTAGCTAGCCAGGCGGACTTGAAAGAAGTCCTGCTACCAACCAAACCGAGCACTAATTTGTACCTCCCTGGGGATCGAACCCGGGACCTATGGATCTTAATTCCGGTAGGCGGACCACTAGACCACGGAGACAGTTAAAACGTATGGTAGGCTTTACCTTAGCAAGCAACAAATTGAGCTCCAACTCCACGAATCGCTTCCCCGGACACATGCGGCGGCCGCTGCCGAATGGGGCGAACAGGGACAAGAAGAATACGGGGGCATAAGGGTTCAGTGTGATCGCGCGTGTACTGTAAGGTGATTGCACTTTTGCTCGCTCTCGTTCCCAGTCGGGACATTCGCGCGCAGCTGCCGCTTAGTTACAACCCTAGCGTCAACGCAGAGTAGGCTAATAACTCGCCGACAGGTCGCAGATAAACTACTGTTCCATATACTGTGGCTTTACCTTAGCAAGCAACAAATTGAGCTCCAACTCGACGAACCGCTTCCCCGGACACATGCGGCGCCCGCTGCCGAAGGGGGCGACCAGGGACGGCGAATGGGGCTCCTTCCCAATCAGCCATCGCTCCGGTAGGTACTCGTGGGCGCTCCAAAAGTTCTCTTCCCGTCTACACGCGGCACCGGTGTGCGCTAAGACGAACGTCTGGAACGAGAGACGAAAACTCTAAGCATATGCCACATTGTTTTTACCCATCTTGTCGCTTAAAATACGTACTTAGTAGATTTACTTTCTATGCTGGCCTAAATGCGAACAAATAACGTAGAATAGGCCAGCCCCGACTCATCCCATGGGTGTCGTAAAAGCCGACTAAGGGAGATTGCCCGGTGTAGACCAATAGGCACCTCGGGGCACCCGAATAGTGGACGGCTAAACCACCAACAACAGCATACCCAAAGAGGGTTAGTGTCAGGCAGGCGGCCGGCTGTAAAACCTAAGCCAAAACTTTGAGCAGTATGGATTGGAATGTTGTCATTCCAATCACTCTCTCCGTTCATCGGTCTCTCGACATGGTCCGCTCCGTCTCTTTTCTATACATTCATTCATTCAAAAGGGAGTGGATGTCTTGATGACGTCTGGCCAATTTGAATGGAAGAGGAAACATACTGCGCCGACCCCAGATAGACTGGGAACGGGACAGAGAGAAGAAGAAAAAATACATTGCAACACTCAGAAGACATGGTAACACTCACCCCAGCTGGTAACTTATGGCCGGCTATAGTCATGGGCGTTTCGAGCAGTCTCGCCAAGAACGGGGCAGTTGGCAATAGTCTGAACGCTTCGTTCGTAGCCGCCTTCACCGCGGGCGCTGCTGCTATCTCCTCAGCCCTTATTTCCCCACTACATGGCACCTCGGAGCGGATTCTCTGCTGCCAGTCTGGTCTCCCGCTCAGCAGATACAGGAGGAAGACTAGGCTGTTTGCGAGCTGAAACAAAGTTGGTTTCTGTAAAGTTTGTCTTCAAGAGGTGCTCGCTATAGCCCGACACCCACCTGCGGTATGAGACGGTGACGGGGACGGGGCACTCTAAATGTCAGCGGAGGTGGGTGATGCGGGGAGGAGCGAGTTTTCCTTCCTCCCCGCATCACCCGCCCGCTAACGTGCCCGAGCTAGAGTGTCCCGTCCCCGCCACCGTCTCTTATACCGCAGGAGGTTCGCGCACGAACTTGTCAGACTATAGCGCGTGGCATTGCGCGCTTGGCCTGCGATTGCGTAAACTAAGCAATGTTCGCTAAGGCCGGGCCTTGGATGGGTCAAAAATTTACTATCTCGAGTTCCTTCATGCTTTGGAAAGCACGTGAAGCCATTGGTCCCGGCTGCATCTGCAGTCGTTAATACCCACCAACCCCCACTGGGCCTATATTCTTCCATCTATAGGGAAGGTCTGTGCCCCAGCCGTGAGGATATTAAAGGGCTGGTGATGATGATGAGAAGAATATAAACAGAAGAATTATGTAATTAAAAAAACTAAACAAATAAAGGATTAGATATTGGATATGTAATATAATATTGTTGTAATGTAAATGGTCTCTTGTGTGGGTCTCTTGTTGGGTGATCTTGGGCAGCGGATAAGCATCAGTGCATTTACCAAGGGGCTTACTGCTGCACTCAGAGACGTCAATTAACCTTAATGAGTATTTAATGTCAAAAATTTTCATTCAAATGTAGACCATAGACCCGGCAAGAATAGCGACTTGTTTTGAATTGTCATTTTTTGACGTTAAGTACTCATTAACGTTACTTGACGTCTCTGAGTGCGGCAGCTAATGTCAAGGTGACGCCAACAACAAATGGCCCAATCTCCTTATATTCTTTCATCCATAGGGAAAGCCCGTTCCCCAGCAGTATGGACATTAAAGAGTAATTATGAGGATGATGATCACTGAAGTTTGAATGCATTTGTCCAGTGCACATGAAAAATCACTTAGGTACGTTTGGGGTACCTAAACCAAATACAATTAGTTTGTATTCGATGCCCAATCTATACTTAAACATGCGAAAACTTGGTCTTTAGTAGTAATATGATAGATTATCCAATATCCAGTCAACAAATTAAGTTTTTTGGATTTTCCATATTATTATGAGTACTCACCGTCTCAATACCAGCTGTGATGAAGTCTATGACAGCCGCCTTCTTGTCTCGCATGTCCAGAGCCGGATTATCCAGGATCCTCAGGAATATCTCTTGCATGCCGTCGTCCCTGGCCGACCCCTTAGTCCGTTGGCGCGCCTCCTCCATTAGATCCGATACTATCCTGCCAATATTTTACATTCTGGTGAATTAAGAGCTTGAAGTAGATATCTCCTTGTAGCAAGGTGTATTGACAAAAGTCCCATAACGTGTTGTAAAAGTCGACTAAGAAGGGAGATTGCCCTATTTATATTAAGGAGCACCTTCGGGCACCCGAATGGTGGAGGGCAGACCACCGACAACATATCTTTCGACATAGTATCTAATATTCATTTATTACTGGCACCTTGGCAGTGTGTTGGATGATATGATTCTGATCGAATTAATGGAAGAGTTAGCATACTACGCCTACTCCAGATAAACTGGCAACATAGCAAGAAGATGATAATAATCATTTTATAATAATATGTATAAAACCAGATTGCGAAAGTCACCTGTAAAATTCGTAGAATTTCCATAAATAGGATCATCTAATCTAACTTTTTTTTTGGTTGGTGGTAAGACTTCTTCGAAGTCCGCCTGGCTAGCTACCACCATCTTATCAAAAATCTGTCATCATACAGCATTATTGTGTTCCGACAATAGTAATAAGATAGCCAGTCCCTCTGTGATTGAGGGTTCCAGGTGAAGCTTGATTCCATCTTTGGCCCTTATCTTCACTTATCATCAGGTGAGATGAAGAGCAAGAGCTTCCGTATCTAACATTAAAAAAAAACTTCTTGCTACGAAATTTCAGGTTTTATTCTTAGCTTCAACTCACGTATGAATGGTCTCCTCGCTCGACACGAAGGTTCTGTAGAGGTTGGTGGGCGCAAACTTCCACAACGGCGCGCCATAGTAGGAATCCCTCTGAGCCCTGAAGTGGGCCTTGACGGCGGCGGCCAGGGTCGCCGCCCTGCCTGACATGCAGCGCTCCAGGAAGCCGAGTCGAGCGCCCAGCATCAGGCCGCAGACGGCTGTAACAAGGATTAGAATGTTTATTTATTTATTTACTTAATTATTCTATATTGCACAATTAAAAAAACATGTTACAAATGGCGGACTTAATGCTAAGAGCATTCTTTCCCAGTAAACCATAAAAATATTACATTTGCGCGATGAGAAGAATAGAACTACTTAATAAAACCCGAAGAAAAATTAAACGTTAAAGTAACACATTTTTATGAATATTTAAGTAGATACATAAATAATTACTATTATAAAACTAGGTAAATGTATTTACATGGGTGTATTAACACCCAAATTTCGCCAATTAGTTGGGTCAAATCTCTCCCGTGGGTGTCGTACATACAAGCCTACTAAAGGCTTAAACAGTGATGAGGAATGGGCAGCAGCGTTCCTCTTATACCACCTAGCAATGTACTACGTTTTTCGTGCCCGATAAATGGCAATAGGCTCGCCACCTATTACATGGGACCTAACATAATTGGCGAAACGTGGTGTTAATTATTATTCACTTCTGCCTACCTCTTCGGGGATATAGACGTGATTTATGTATGTAGTTATTATATAATAGGTATTTGTCGTTATTTTGTGCGTGGTCTTTTAGGTATATTTGTCTCCACGGAGCGATGAGCTCAATACGTTTCTTATTTTTCGTCTTCGTCTGGAACAACCACATTCTCGGGGATTGTATAATGTGTTTCTCAAACGTATCGGCAAGGATCATCCAATCTGGACCTTTATGTAGTACGGAATAGAGCTTCTTTTGTTGTGCAGCCAAAGGTTTTTAAATAACAAATTTCAGAGCCTGCTATTTTAATTAGATCATGTTTAAGATAAGATGAGATAATTTTATTTAACAAAACCAGAGGTCTTAAAATGCTTAATATCGTCCTTTCCATGCCCCATGCCGCAAAACCCATACATACACATACATACATAAATCACGCCTATATCCCCGAAGGGGTAGGCAGAGGTGAACTAGCACCCACGTTTCGCCAATTATGTTAGGTCCCATGTAATAGGGGGCGAGCCTGTTGCCATTTATCGGGCACAAAAGTCGCAGTGCATTACTATTGATAGGTGGTATAAGAGGAACGCTGCTGCCCATTCCTCATCATTGATTTATCCTTAGGGGCCTTGTACGACACCCACGGGAGAGATTTGGGGTGGTGACAATTGTATTCTACTCTGCCGTCACCACGCGCAAAACCCAGCAATCAAAAAACATGAATTATAACGAAATATAAATTAAATTTAATGTAAAATAATTGTAATAAAGTACTTTGTTAAAATTGATGTCATCATCATTATCCACTTGCCTTAATTTTGGGATATCGGCGCAGTATGTTTTCTTTTTCCATTCTCACCTGTTAGCTGTCATCTCTTCATTCACTCCATTAACATTCATGTCATTTCTCACGAAATCCATCCATCTCTTCTGCGATCTATTACCTCTTCTTCTGCACCTCTCAACTTTCATAATAAGAAAACTCCAAGCAAGACCGTGTCCTACTCAGCACCGTTCTGCCGCGCTTACGAAAAACGCGTTTAATTCATGTTTTCTTAGTTTACTTGTATCTCCGAAACTAAGTTAGCTATTGATGTGCAAATTGGACTAGGAGTATATCATTTCAATATACATAACTAGTACATACATAAATCACGGCCATATCCCCGAAGGGACAGGCAGATGCGAACTAACACCCATGCCTCGCCAATTATGTTACGTCACGAGCCTATTACCATTTATCGGGCACAAAAGTCGCAGTAGGTTCATTGCTAGATGGTATAAGAGGAACGCTGCTACCCATTTCTCATCACTGTTTTATCCTAAGTCGCCTTGTACGACACCCACGGGAGAGATTTGGGGTGGTGACAATTGTATTCTACTCTGCCGTCACCACACGGCGTTTTTAGTCTTTAGTTTTTTAATAGTCTCTATGGGAAAGTTATAAAGCGCGTTTCCTGAACTGATTTCGCCAAAAATCGTACATAATGCGTTGTTCATAAGCGCTGCAGCGTTGCATACAGATGTTTAGTTAGATTCTGCGGTATTGCGAAATAATATCTATAGGTTGCACTAACCCGGTCCACGGCGGTCCTAGACCTACATCAACATTAAACTGCGCAACCGCCTTATCGGAACCTAGTAACATAACTAGTAAGCCAGTTATCATTTTTACGTTTCAGTCTGGCGGTCTGTTTCGTAAACATTTTGTGTGCTTCATTTATAATTCAGCTGCGTTCCTGAATGACTGCATAAGACCGTCGTAACGGCCGTAAGAAATCATTATTGAAGTAGGTAGCTGCCCACCTACTTTATGATTTGATTTTTTATTTGAACATTATATAAATGTTAGGACAAATAGGGCGGGAAGTAGGTAGTCACACCTTGAGGGGTCAACGAAGTATGACTGTGTGACAATGGGTGGGAAGGGTCCTAAGTTTTCGTGACGTCACATTTCAAAATCTCACAAAACCCGACACCCGCACGGTAAATCCATGAAATGCTGTTTCGTCTCAGTTTCTAAATGTAGAATTGCCAATTTTGTGACGTCACACTATCAAAAATGTGACCAACTGTGACAAGGACGGGGGAGGGGTCAAAAAATCACGAAAATTAGTGTGACGTACTTTATGACCCCATATTCCAAAGAAAATAAAACAGGCTTTTTTTTATATTTGGCAATTCCGGCAATTCCGGCATCAGGACAAACTGACCAAAAGAACTTATTATCGGTCACCTAAATAAACGCTAACTGACAATACAAAAACAAAATGTTATAATTAAATAGATGCCGAAATATGCCGTCGAAATATTAGCAGAGGTGTACCCACATTTCGCCGACTAGTTTCGACTCCCATGTAATAGTAATAGGTGGTACAATAGCGTTGCTGCCCATTCCTCATCCCTATTCCAAACTTTAGTCGCCTTGTACGACACCCACGTGAGATAATTTGGGGTGTGGCGACGGCAGAGCAGAATACAATTGTCACCACCCTTATCTCTCCCGAGATATGTATATTCGATGCCCTATGTATCCCCTATGTATGTATGTACATTCGAGTTTTACTTGGAAAACATAAGCCTATACTCTACTTATTTAATCATAAAAGTGTATTTTTTAATAACTTAATAAACATAAATTGCTGCTCTATACCTAATCTTGATTCATATTCAATATCAGAAGATAGGTACCTAACTTTGAAAATGATTGCCTAGCAACTAACTTATGGTGCACGTACGAAGCCATAACTGAAACTTGACACCTATCGCTTGGTTCGCATTGGTGCCCTCCACTGACCCCTAATAGCTAGTAGGCACGGCGAGTCAAAACTTCCGGCCATAACGATAAGCAACAGACGAAGCTTCCATTTCGTAATGCATTTCTAACGTCCAATTAGGTAGGTACACGTCACGAAGTAATGTTCACAACAAAAGCTTCTGAACGAGAAAATGTAGGTACGAGAGGAGCTCGCTAGCGCAGTGGCGTAGCGCGCTTGGCCTGCGATCGCGTAAACTAAGCAATGTTCGCTAAGACCAGGGGTGACCAAAAATGTATTATCTCGAGTTCCTCCGTGCTTCGGAAGACACGTTAATCCGTTGTTCCCGGCTGTCCGCACTGGGCCAGCATTGTGGGTTATGGCCCAATCTCCATTTACATTCTTCCAACCATAGGGAGTACCCGTGCCCCAGCAGTGGGGACATTAAAGAGCTGGTGAAATTGGTAATGATAAAATTAAGAAAATTTATTCAGGACGTATGTCGTCTCCACTGCCTACCCTGTTCCCAAGTTTCCAATATTGGTGATTGTCATTGACCCAACTTGACCACTTTTTGAGTGGCATCAACCAAATTTGGCTGAAAATGAAACAAGCTAAAACAGATTAAATAATGGTGGTCACTTGTATCTCAGAAAATATAAGGAATATGCAATAGATGTCAATTCTTTGTTGATTTTTCCAAGCTCAAAGTTCTTTCGGCGAATGGGAACTTAATTCATATTACTCTAAGCTCAAAATCCCATTTTATTTTCAAATCAAATCATTTATTACATAAATATGGGTAAGTATACAAATAACTAATTATATGTATAAGGTCTTAGATTAAGTAGGTATTAAATAGACATTTTACCCGTTTGGGTATGCAAAATTATATAAATGTCATAAGTAAGTAATATTGTCAAAAAAAAATCGGGGTAATGGGTCTTGTACTTCCATTCTTTCCCATAATCGTTCCTAGGAGGGAACATAAAATAATAATTTTCTAATAAATTAGATCATATTATTTAATTTTATAACTACTAATTACAATATACGAAGTAAGTAAATTATACCTACTTGAGGTGTTACATGCTCATTGACCAATGTATCTCTCTAAAATGCCCATTTTCCCCCATTCGGGGAAAATCTCGACAGCGCGTTAGCCTACGATTGAGTGTTTACCACTTGCAAAACGATGGATATGTCGTGGCCAAATCGTAGAATTGATCACTTCATGATGTGGCCGACCATTTCATCAAATGGTAGCTTTTCATGAAGTAGCCAGCTAAAACTGACCATATCGTTGAAACGTCAACGTTTGATGATATGTCCATCCACGTTGGGCCATATCAATAATGTAGTTAATGTTTAGTATTTTTACGTTGCGCTCGTTTTTTGAGTGACTTAAAACGTAAAATTTTAATAATTTGGTGTCGTAACGACATTTCACTTCACTTTTATTTTCCATTACAACATAAATAATAGTTTGTTTGTTAAGATAATTGTCCGCCGCCATGATGCATCACAAAAACAAATCGAAATAAGCGCCTCTAACGGTGGTTAATGTATGTATGGTATATGCGTCGGGTTTTAAGACTAGATTTTAGACAGAGGCATACTGCGGACTCCCCTTCCCATTCTCCCTTACACACACCTTTTTTCATTAACAGCGTCTTGACGATTCATAAGGGTATTGTAATCTACCAGATGTGAATGAACAAATTTTTATTTTTATCATGACTGTCAAAATATAAAACAAAGATTTTGACGACCGGTTATCGGCCATGGGTTCGCAACCTGGTAGGTTCATTACAAATTTTCATAAATATATAATTATTGTGTATATTAAAAAATTCCAGCCATCTAATGCATTACACAAGTGATTATGTTACGTACTTTGGGCTATATGACAGGTGTGAGTGTTAGATGTCGTATAGAAACATATATAAATACAGTCATACTATTAGGATAGTTGGTAGGTACGTGTGTGTGTAAGAAATATTTCCATTATTATTACAACTAAATGCTTTTCACACCGACTGTGCCTGCAAGTCCACGAGTGCAACACTCGACGAGAGCTATTTCTATGATATTTGACCCACATTCGGCGTTATCAATGCGCGTCACACGGCCGTCACCGCACGCATCCAATGCCTTGCCCACTATGCAACTGGGAGATATCATACTCACTGAATACAAGAGAGGCGCAACTCGAAAAATACTCCGAAACATTGTCGGCGTTATTGCAAAAAAGTGTTGAAGACGTGTTCGATTTTATTACAAAAAAATGTTAAAGACGTGTTTTGTTTGAGATGTGTTTTTTGTTTGTGACAGACAGAGCAACGGTTTTGAACACTATTTAAACAAAACACTTCCTAAACAAACACTTTATTGTTATATTATGGTGGCAGTAACACCGACAAACTTGTTCAAGTGTTTAAAACAGATGTTGTCACTGTCACATACTATTGCCAAAAAAGGGACATCATTCAAACGCTTCTTCAACAACAGTGTTATTACAAACAAGTGTTTAAGGTGTATTTAAATCTGATGTTATTATTTTTTGGTTGTTGCTTTCTGACAGAGTCAGCATGGGATTAAACACTTTATAAACAAAACACGTCTCTTAACACTTTTTTGTAATAACGCCGAAAAAGTTTAAACCCTTTTTGCAATAACACCGCGTTGTGTGTTCTAAAATTACAATACGGCTTCCTATTGCAAGAATGAAACTTTGAGTTTTGTCTCTTTTGTATTTAAGAAGCGATATTTATGGCTCGTGCTTGTGCATAAACAAATGCAATTCACATCAATCATTATAGGTATTTGCGTACGATACAAGGCTTCGCTTCCAAGATAACGTACAGCGAAATGAGACGCATGGGATGAGACTTGAAATTGGTTTCAATTACAACAAACTTTGAGGTTGTGTTTTTAATAATATCAACCAAGAAAAGAAAATAAGTAAATCCTCGTCCAGGAAATGCGAATTCAATAGCCGTATTTCCTGAAAATTTTTTGACCCGTTTTTCTTTTGTAGCGAGCCTTTTGTAGGTATGTTTATTTGAATACTATTTTATGTTTATTTATTAACTAAGCTAGTAATAAGGTTCTTTTATAATTTAGATAAATCCTAGATTTCGATCTTTTTGAATAAATACCATTAAAACGTATTTTTCGCGATTTAAAAGTTCCTGTCATTCAAAGCTGTGTGGTGACGGCAGAGTAGAATACAATTGTCACCACCCCAAATCTCTCCCGTGGGTGTCGTACAAGGCGACTAAAGATATATCAATAATGAGGAACGGGCAGCAGCGTTCCTCTTACACCACCTAGCAATAGCAATGTACTGCGACTTTTGTGCCCGATAGATGGCAATAGGCTCGCCCCCTATTACATGGGACCTAACATAATTGGCGAAACGTGGGTGCTAGTTCACCTCTGCCTACCCCTTGAGGATATAGGCGTGATTTATGTATGTATGTATGTAAAAGTTCCTTGGTAAATGATTTTGAGGTATCGTTTGGAAATATGATCCTTTCCGTCTCTTTTCAATACATTTATTCATCACTAGCACCTTTCCGGTGATATGAATCAAAAGGGGCCTGCACAAATGGAAGAGGAAACATACTGCGCCGACCTCAAACTGGGAACGGAGCCTTACCACCAACTCTAAACGCGACTCAATTACCATTGTTAAAGTGAGACAACGCTATAAGCCGAGTAGCACTAATACTTCATGGTACAATGAAAAATAATACGTACATTCCAGTCCCATCCTGTTCGGGACTGATCAGAACAGGGCAGGAATAGAAAGGCGGGTAGAATGAAAAATGTTACTTACATTCCAGCCCCATCCTGTTTGTGAGCTGATCAAACGCGTGCACTGCGCCGTCAGCCGCCATGCAAGACTCCAGCAGGCTAAGGAAGTCATCGCTGATGTTGTTCAGCTCGGAGAGGAAACCTTGCATCGTGAGCGGACTGGTCAGCTCCGAGGTCAGGTGCCGCCTGAGGTGGAGCCACTTCTCCCCTTGCCTGCGAAGAAATCGAACTTTAGATGAAACTGTGTTCGATTCGATCATCATATTTCGACGACGCGTCGCCGCTATAAGTCCCACAATTTCGTACGCGACCCCCAGCCCCGTAGCGCCGGACGTGGACACATCTCATTAACGTATCTACTCATAAATGTGTCTATATTAAGGCAAAGAAAATGAGCCATGCAGCCAAACACAATGAGAAATTCAGAGATAGAATTTGTTATAATTTAATAGTTACTTAAATTTATTTGCCTAATGTGTTTTTTTAAAATATAAAAGATATTAAAATTTTAATTCAAGTAGGTACGGTAGGTTATTAAATTAATTTAAGAAAATTATTATTTCAAAATTAATTTAATACTTGGCTGTATAGGTCTGCAGCCCAAACCTAATATCACTGGGAAAAACTTTTCCTTCGGTATCCAAAACTGTACTAATTTTAGTTTGAATTTTAAGAAAGGTTATAATAAACTATTGTTTTATTTCCTCGCAATCGAAGTGAAAAGCAGAGTTTCTAACTCGTCCACAAAACCATTTTTATCCTCGACATTACTATCAGCCCTCGGCTCTCCCTCTAAAAGTCTCGGACAAAAATGATTCGTTTTATGCACTTGATGGAAAATCTACTATTTTTATCATAGACAGCTATTAAAACTGACGCTAATTGAGTAAATACCTACTTAATAACTAATTAGATAACCTTCCAATGCGTTTAGTTATTAAAAACTACCAAGACAAATAAATCATATCCGTTGTAGCATGATACACGCATGGCAATAAAGTCAACATTCAATTGCATTATCATCATATTTGGTCTCGTTGTCGCTATTTAAAAGTGGAGTTATTAATAATGGTGGTGTCATAGTCTGGGACTTAAATCAAAACACAACTTTTTAATTAATTCCTTCAAAGAATTATTATGTTATGGGTGCGGCCTTGCGTTTGTATTACGGCTGTATCTTGCCTTCGATTAATTTTTTGTTGACTTCTTAGCTAATATTAATTTAGCATTAACCATCAAAATCAAATTGAAACCAATAACAGGTCCAGCCCTCGTTTGTAGTGTGTGTTATTTTTATTCATCTAGAATAATTTAAATGGAGTTTTTCGCGGTAAAAAATAGAACTTAACTTATTAATTGTTTGTTAATTAAACATAAGGTAGCGATTTGTAAAAATATAGCCTATATACAAAAAAAAACTTGCTTATTTTTTTATACTGGTTTTCATTTCATAATTAGAGACAAGGAAAATTTAGTTTAATAGTAAATCGCAGGTGGAGACAGATTATTTATGTTACGTGCCAGCAACTAAATATCGATTGACGTTCAACAATTCTTGTAATGTAATAATAGTTGCAATCACCTACGCAAGTTACGTTTAGGTTTTCCAAATTTCCCACACTTGTAAACAAAAAAAATTCTTCACAGTGCCCCTAGAAGCAAAAGCTGACTGAGTTAATTGAACTTTGAACTTGATACCATAAAAAGACAGCACGACAAGTTACCACAATACTTATGTAAAATTTTTTTACACCCGTATTCACATACAATACTTGTGTAAGTAAAGAAGCAACACTGTGCGAAGTAAGACATTTTTCAATGCGTTTTGTCACTCAAGTATTGTCTATGAATAGGTTTTTGGGACCCTGTGCGTTAACGCACCTAATAGTAATGTTTATGGATATGGGTGTAAATCAACATGATTTTAAATTCAAGGGTTCCTTAGCGTGCTTTTCGTCAATTCCAAAATGGTCGCTATGCTTACCAGGACTATGGTCTAGAATCTAGACTCTAGATTTAAATGAAATGAACATGATGTTAAGAATGAAAATTATCATTGAGAGTCTAGATATAATGAAATGAACATTCTTTTAAATTAAGTACTCATTAACGTTATTTGACGTCTCTGGGTACGGGCGTTAGTGCTATAATTTAAATATTAACATTCGATAGGATATATTTGACAGTTTTGTAAAGTTTGACGTGCTGTTGACTGTACGTAAACAACCGTTCGTGTGAGGTCCCGATGAGGTTGAGGCCCTCTTTTTTTCAATTTTACCGGCCCTATTTGACCTTCAGCCGCCGAGGCCTTCAGGGTAGAATTCGACAAAGAATATAACAGTGTCACAGATTACGCTAAAACTAGCGTACCTACTTAAATATACCCGAAACCGGGACTAATTCAAATGTAGGTAAAATATTCGATTTTAATAAAACATTTTTTCAACATTAACTATTATTTATTTTAAAGAATCAGTTGCTCTATTTTAAATTCTTCTAAGGTTCACGAAGTAACAAGACGGCTTAAAAAAAATTAAGTTAAAAGATCACGAAATCGGCGGCAAATGGCTTTGCACAGATAAAAAAATTTGCTCAAAATATACGTGACCGGCATCATAGAACCTTGTCTATTATCGCACGATGTATTCCGTCATTGGTGGGTTCAATGTTCGAATTTGTATATACACCTATTAAATATGTAATAAACACGCACACTGAGTGATTGTTATACCACTCTGATTCCATCTGTTATCCTTAAGATTTTAAGATAGGAATACCACAGTGATCTCATCGGTTGCTTTACTTTAATATTGATAGATGTGAATGCTCGAATGCTTTGAACGTTTGATAATAGTTACCTAGTAATTTACACAACACAGGCTAACTTGAGTGTGTAGGTAACCAGATAGTACTGATGAAATTAAGAACTCTGTGTCCCTGTGGAATAACGCACAAAATATAGGTCATGATTTCAAGCATACTGCAAATATTGTAGTTAGAGCCTTATGATTATTGTCAGAATAAAAACTTGTAACATGTTACTTATAAAATAAGACAAGAATACAATTCAGAATCATTTAAAATTAGATAATCTTGCATGAGCCGAGAACTACATAAACCTACGTTTCTAACGAGACTAAAGTTTAATTAAATATTTATTTTCTTACTTTAAGATTGTTAATCATAACTATCTTAAGCTGCATTCTCTGGTCGGGACTCGATTGTACTAGAAGCATCCCCTTTTAATTTACCAAGATATTACAGAAAAAAGAAAACTTACATAAATCACATAAATTTAGACCAATGTCGGCCAAAAAGCTTTTAACGAGCTGAGCTATCAATTAATATGAAAATCCAATAATACAATGTTGCTTGTATAAATTATACATAAATCCTTTTGTATAAACGCTCCAGTAGTTCTAGACTCCACTTGCTACTATGTTGAACAGTAGTTGCTATGCTACGATAGTTTCATTGTTGGTATTATAGGCATTCATTGAAGTATGATTAAGTCCACCTACAGATAGTTTTCTGACTTAATTTAACATAGAGATATCATTTGCGAGCTACTGTGACCTAACTTTGTCATTTAGGTATTCTATTAATGCCGTGTGGTGACGGTATATATATAGAATACAATTGTCACCACCCCAAATCTCTCCTGTGGGTGTCGTACAAGGCGACTAAGGATAAATCAGCGATGAGGAATGGGCGTCGCTCTTATACCACCTAGCAATGTACTGCGACTTTTGTGCCCGGTAAAAGGCAATAGGCTCGCCACCTATTACATGGGACCTAACATAATTGGCGAAACCCATAGGCGTGATTTATGTATGTATTAATGGTTTATAATACGATCAGAATCAAGCTAGACTAAATTTTGGTTTAAATTTAACTATCTGCATATTCGTCTTTGTATTAGGAATTCAAGGCCTATAGTTTTATGTGGACACGTTAAATAATGTTTGAAAGACAAAACTGTCAAGGAATAATCGGTAAAACATATAGCTACGCTATCTATTGTGTAACCCCGAAAAGTTCAGAATGCTTGTTTTTTAAGAAATAGCAAAAAAAAGCTTCATTGGATTACTATTTCACCAATTCAAAATACTATTATCAATATTGCTGCATGTGATTTTGCTTTCATTGTGAGGAAATATAATATAGACCTTTATAAAATTAACAGATTTTTTTTCTATTAATAGTTTTTTAACTATGTGAAAGTCGTACTCCAAAACTAATGTTTTTTATCAATTGTTTATTTTTCGTAAATCTATTTTAACATTATATTAATTAAGAACAATTATATTAATTACAAATAATATTATATTACAACAATATTATATAAACAATAATAACTATTATTTTGATCTGATTTCGGCTTCTTTTTTACTTATTGATTTCTATCACTAAAAGTTTTAAGCAAAAACGTTCACAAAAATATTTGATCATCCCAAAAAATTTCCGTTAATATGCTCTCCTTCTAGAAATTATTAATATTATGTTCCTCAAATAAGTAAAAGAAGGCCAGACAGAAACCCACCCACTAGACGGCATTCGTTTTATATATGTACCTACCTACTACACTTTTTTCTTTGCGAGGTGAATACACTGCTAATTTTTATTTAAGTTAAAAAAATACGCTCCATTTAGTCACGCTGTCTGCAGTAGACACAACATTGTAGATCCGACTGTATTACATTGGCAAATTTGAGTTCTTTTGTAACTATTTCAGAGATTATATAACGTTGACTTTTTTCTGGATGAAAATTTTAATGAATTCAATCCGCTTATTGTGTTAAAAGGTTTAATAACTCTACTTTTGAACATTCTCTTTTAGACATCCTTTAAGTATAGAATAGGAAACTCAATATGTACGTTTAAAACACACATCGGAACCTAGTGCGATAATGTAATTATTTAAATACTAGATGGTTGGTGCCAGGCAGACGGTTGGCTTTAAGCTAATGGATCTAATATCGTTATCCTCCACTCAGTAAGATAATGGACGCCTTCTTTTAATGATATATCTACATATAGAATCGACCGAAACGCAGTAAATACCTGCTCCGTTTCACTCTTGACTTGTGAACTTGCAATTTAGGAAGCACTACCTGAATATATTTTATCCCACAAAACACCATCGAATGACGTAGGTGGGGCCTTGACGCCGCCCGTCCCCAACACGCATTTGTTGTACGTGAGTGTTTTTTAACCGCGTGCTCAATTTTGATTACCGAGCTAGCGAAGGATTCAAAAATTAGAATCCTGACCGATACCGAGGGAACAAAAGAGCGCACAAGGTAAAAAATCTTTGCAACACGTAACTTTTCATCTTCCCCAACGAGGAAATTGCAAAATACAAAAAAATACAATCACAACAGTTTCTGTTTTCACCCAGAAACTTCCACAACACCCTCCCATTAACCCAAACACACTCTCAACACCCACCCAGAAACACCTACAACATTCACACCCGCAATACACACCCATCCACTCAGACACACCCAAAAAACACCCATTCACCCAGAAACACCCACAAAACACCCATTCACCCAGAAACACGCACAAAACACCCATTCACCCAGAAACACCCCCAAAACACCCATTCACTCAGAAACACCCACAAAATATCTAATCACCTAGACACACCCACAACATCCATTCAGACACCCACAACGTCGACCCAGCCACACCCGCAAAATTTATCCAGACACACCTGTAAGTACCTAATAAAAATGACCGTCCATAATGGAGTTCCGAGACGGTCAATCAGCTTGAGTCAAGCACGTTGATTTTCTGTATGTTTTTGTTCCGTTGCTAGCGTAAACAAATCAAACAAACCTAAAAAGCTTTTAAATGCTTGACTCAAGCTTCAAGCAAGCATTGTAGACGATCAAAATGTTTAAAGCAAGATTGACGCCAAGCTGATTGACCGTTACGGAACTCCTAGGTTTTAACAAATTTATGACGTGAAAAGAAAATGGCGCGCGCAAAGAAAATTACAAAAAAAAATACACCAAGAAGGTTCCGAGTCTGAGTTTTTAACAAATTAAAATAGGTTGCATGATAATTTCGGCACCATGGAGGTAGAAATAAATAGGTATAATGATGTTTTGAATTCACAAACTCATTGCACACGATGTTCTAAATTCAAATTTACTTTATCCTCTAGAGGATAAAAACGGCTTTTGCACTCAGATATCGAAGAGCAAAAACGCTTTTTCCGAGATAATGGGATGAAAAAATATAAGAATTCCTATAAACGGAAAGGTATTGGTTTTGTGTTTTTTATTTATTATTTTATTATTTCAAGTACATACATACATAAATCACGCCTATATCCCCGAAGGGGTAGGCAGAGGTGAACTAGCACCCACGTTTCGCCAAATATGTCAGGTCCCATGTAATAGGTGGCGAGCCTATTGCCATTTATCGGGCACAAAAGTCGCAGTACATACGCGTACGCAGTTTCAAGTGAGATCCCGAAAATGAAATACTTATATTATAGACAAAAATAGCAGGTAATTTGACTGAGTGACGTAATGTCGGAATGCATTTCATATTATTATGGAGCGTTCTATCCTCATTGCAATAGGAGGATTAAAATTCCGTGAAAAAGTATAGTTATAAATGTGATATCTACAACTCTACATGCGTGAATTAAATCCGTGTGGTGGCGGCAGAGCAGACTACAATTAATTGTCACCAGTCACCACGCCCAATATCTCCCACAGGTGTCATACAAGGGTTAAAACCAAAAACATTGATCAGGAACGGCTCTGAAGTGACGGCTCCTCCCGTGGGGACTCATAGAATACAAAATCTATAAAACTGACGTATTATAGAGAAAGGAATACGTCAGTTTCATACTTTTGTTTTCTATGCCTTCGAATAGATAAGCCACTTGGCTAGTCCCTCTGATAAATTTGGCAAACGTGAATGTTATTTCCTCTGCCAACCCCCTGACGGATAAATATGCGTGATTTAATGTATCTTTGTAGGTGCAGTGAAACTTACTCATTGACAAGTCCGGTGGAAGCGTAGCGGTCGGGCCTGCTCTTCCTGTAGACCTGGACGATCTCGGTGGGCGGTCTGTAGGGCCTCTTGGAGGGGGTCCGGAGGACCGCCTCGAGCGCGGACCGCTCGGCTATGGACACAACCGCGGCGCCGCCCGGCGTCGTCTCCGCGAACACGGGCCCGTACCGCCTGAACATGTCTGCGTGCAAATATCTCATTGTGACAGCGGGTGCAAATGGGCGCAATTCGCATTGGCAACTGTAAGTACTAGCTATTACGGATCTGCCCGTCAAGACAAGTAGCCAATCTATCATCAAAATGTATGAAACTGACCTATTATAGAGAAAACTAGATAAGCCACTAGGCTAGGCCCTCAGCCCTCAGCCTTTCTGGACAAGTGGCCAATGGTTCGAATGCATAGAATACAAAAGTATTAAACTGACGTATTACAGAGGAAACAATACGTCAGTTTCATGCTTTAGTTTTCTATACGTTCAAATAGATAAGCCACCTGGCTAGGTGCTCTGCCCCTCTAGCCAAGCGGTCAATCTGTTCGAACGAATAGACTACAAATGTCAGCTTCTCTCAAATTTGACACGACGTTCGACAAGTTGTTTTCTCTGTGATACATCAGTTTCATACATTAACTGCCGCACTCAGAGACGTCAAATAACGTTAATGAGTACTTAACGTCAAAAAATGACAATTCAAAACTAGTCGCTATTCTTGCCGGTCTATGGTCTTGATTTGAATGAAATTTTTTGACATTAAATACTCATTAAAGTTAATTGACGTCTCTGAGTGCGGCAGTTAGTATTCTAAGCGTTCGAATAGATAAGCCACTCGGCTAGGCCCTCTGCCACTCTAGATAAGTAGCCAACCTATTCGAACGAATAGAACACAAATGTATTAAATCTGACACATTACTGGGAAAATGTTAAGTAGTTGTCTAAAATTGACATTTGTATTCTATTCGAACCAGCAATCAATACAATTTTTATATCGAAAAGTGTAAAATAATTTTTGACAATTACTCTTCAATCATTTGACACGTCTGTCGTCATGGTATTCTCTCAGTAATATATCAGGTTTCATAAATTTTTATTCTATTCGTTAAGTAAGTATTTAATGTTTCAATTAAATGTTAATGCCAGTCATCATATTCATTGCTATGAATATGCAGATCGCTTTGTCATAAATCACCAATTATTGTAAAAGTTTGTCGCACACAAACATAGGTTATCAGAAAATATCACCTAGACTGTAAATTGAATTCTCATATTACAATTACGAATTTATTGGCTTATCAGCAATTTATTATTTAATAATTACCTTTATAGGTTAAGCAATAGTGAACTGTGTACTAAGAGACGTGTATAATTAAAAGATTAACCAGCAATCGTGCTGATGTAATGATAGAGTTTGTTACCTAGTTAGTCTACAACTATTCCGGCCTTATTAAAACTTGGACTAAAGTTAGTCATAGATTAAAAATGATGCTGTCACTTTTATTTGCTGAATGAAAGACAAAGGTTAGGATCAATTATAAACCATGACTAACTTTACTCCATGTTCTTATAATAAAGGTTTAAACAAGTTTACCACAAACTGTAAATAAAATATTCTTAATAAACCAACGACAGCGGAATGTTTTTCTTTAAGCACAGAAGAACTGGAAGTAATAGGTACATCTTCTGTCACTCACCCAATGACATGACCCTAACGAACATTCGGGAAAACAATGGCTTGCAAGAACGACCTGAGATTGCGTTAATTAAACAATGTTCGCTCTGGCTGTATTACACGGGTAACCGAAAATGTATTATCTCCAGCTCCTCCGTACTCAGGTGGCACGTTAAGCCATTGGTCCTAGCTGCATCTGCCTGCAGTTGGTAATACACACCAATACCCCCTGGTACAGCGTGGTGGGATTACGCCTATTCTCATGAATTCCCTATTTAAAGCCTTTTCCTCTGCAGAAGAGACATTAAAGGTTATGATGATAACCAAAAATTGGTTGGGTTATGCAATAGAAATTTGACGATGCTTACCGCTGACTTATACCGTTCCTAATTTATTTGGTCAAAAAGCTAACCCGTTCACCTATCTATTTAAAAAACCTCATTACGAATAGGGAAAGTAAGCCCAAAGCGGGCATACTGCCACAAGTGGGCTCTTTCGTGTATAAGGATAATATACATATTTAAAACCGATGTATACCTGTTAACCCTTTTGGCTGCTGCCTTGAAGAGACATATGGCAATTGAGATTCCCACATGTCCCCTTGGCAGTGTACAAACAACTTTGTCCGTTTTTGCGGGCGCTTTGGGCTCCATTCCCTTACGTAGAGCTCTCGAGTCATGTACATTACTCACCTTCATATGCTTCGTGAAGCTTGTTCATCTTGTAGCGGCTCCAGAAAAGCCATCGGGTGCCAAGGAATGGCAAGGCTGGGGGGCCTGGCAGCTTGGCCACCTGTCTGGCGTCTGAAGTCCTGGTGACAAGGGCGGTGACCGCCACCAGGACAGCCGTTACCATCAGCAACAGCGTAGGCACCCCTGACCAATCCACCAGCGGAGGGTGTGGGATCTGAGGACAAAAGAAAAGACTGTTAAAGAAAAGCGTATCACTTCTTAAATACAAAAGAGAAATAACTTAAAATTGAATTCCTTCAAAAACAGGTCTTTATTGTCACAAATTTTACACACATAATTATTGGTGCTTAGTATTTTTTGGGTTGCGTTTCTCTTGTATTAAATGTGCGGTATTGACATACATAAGTCACGCCTATTTGTTTATTGCGGTTCTAGTTATTATTTAAACAAACCCTTAACGGTGCAAGATTTTGTCATTCTCCTTAAAAACTAATTCCACCGATCAGATATCTGGGTCATACAAGGCGACTCGTGGTAAAGACAGCGATGAGCAATGGGCAGCAGCGTTCCTCTTATACCATCGACCGAACATAAATGGAGAAACCCCACGTTTCTCCTCATCTTCGGGGATAAATGGGTATTAATTTATGTATGTAAGTAGTTATCTGAGGTTGATCAATTTCGAAGTGACTCTAAGAGTCTTCTTTTGATTCAACATATCAAAAGTAATCACGCGTCTAAGCGTCTAAGCACGCTAGTGTATCCATCATGTAAATCAAAGGTCAGATAAAAATATAACATTTCAAAATCGCTTAAACTAAATCTGTTCTATATAATAATACAATAGGTAAAAAAATTCGAAGTAAACAACTTAAGGTTGATCCACATCTGCGGAACTACATCCATGTCCATGCAACATGTTACATTAATTGTGAAAATTTTCACAATTTAATGTGAAAATGCAACGATTTCGAAGACTATTTTAATATTACATGTAGTATAAGAAATGAAATAAAAATTATATATAAATAAATGTTGGAATTTTTTTTTGAAGATTTTCTAATAATTATAATTTTTTTTTGAAGGTTAGAAAATCTTCAAAAAAAAATTTTATGACATTAGATAAGTGTCCTCACCTTTTAAATTAATTTCTAACATCCAAAGCAGGTATTTTTACAAAAACGCGAAATCTTTTAGGTAAGCTTGGGTTTGCTTTTTAATTCATTAAAATTTGATTTTTATTTCAACATTATATAAATGTTAGAAAAAATTATTACAAAAGATAGCTATTCCTTTGACAATGAATATTGTGGTTAGAAAAAGATCGAAAAATTAAAGTCTTGATTCAGGAATTTTGACTTCAATTTCAAAATATGTCCAAATTCTATGTTCCCAAGGTGACGCATTATTTGCATCCGCAGATGTGGAGTCGCCTTTAGAAATGCCAGAACAGCACTAATATAAATGAGGTTTTGAAGAAAGCATTGCAATATTATCATTTATCGATTATACTATTCATCGATTCGCATTCAATGGGCGACCGTGAAAACTAAGCAGCAAATTGTCATGCCTCACGCAGCCTCGTATGAATTCCCAAAAAGTCGATTCGCGGAACCTCCACATTTTTGGGAGTACAAAACAATGGAATGTTGCTATTTCGGCCATTGACCTCGCACCGCCTGAATGTGCTGATGGCCTAATAGTTGACGTAGCGATCTTGACATTGGCTTTACGGAGCTGTCACTTGTTTACGTAACGAAGCGCCGCGGGCGCCGGCACGCGTCAAATCGGCGGAGAGGCACGTACGATCGTGTCGCATCACTAGCCAACTTAGTCCATTGCAATAAGGATCTTAATACCTGCGACATGTAACTCGATATTGAGTGATACTGAGTGCAGACTATACCAAAATTGGTTCTAGAAAATTCGCAATTTTTTTTCAAATAACGGCACCAATCACCTGCCGCCATGGAATTTAACGGCACTCGCCAACCCGTTGCGGAATTCCAACCTTTCGCTCAATCAAAATAGTAATTATAATTGCGAATCTCGAAGTTTTTTACGAGCAACCAGGTTGAATGACTTCTGTAGAGCAAAATATTTTTTCTACATTTGTCATCCTGTTTACGTCTAGCTAATAAGCCAGGCAGGGCCATTGACCCATCATGCCTCTCACGTATATAACGTTATCTAATATATATAAAAACCGCGCTGGAGTATTAAATAAGATAAAAATGGTTATTTCTCATGTTTATTTATTCTAACTTGCGTATCTACACCCACTTCAGAATACATTTAAATTCAAATATGATAGATGTACGTTTCGAGATTTGCAAGATAAGGCACCAATTGAAATTATAGGTATTAAAATCGCAGTATTTTTCTAAGGGCCTGTTTCACAATCGAGAAGTAAGTTTGCAGTAGCTTACTTAGCAGTTCAATTGACATATATTTCATATTAAAACTGTCAAATGATCTGCGAAGTAAGCTACTTAAAACTTACTTGTCGATTGTGAAACAGGCCCTTAGTGTTATAACAAGAAGGAATGGGCTACAGACCCATTCATTCCTCATCACTGTTTCAAACCTGAGTAACAGTTAACGACAACCACGGGAAAGATTGAGGGTGGTGACAATTTGTATTCTGCTCTTCCGTCATCACAAGATTAAAAAGCTGTATAAAGCTGACTGAGTGGCATTGCAGGTAGATTGGAAATTTTGCGCCAGGTACAATCCACAACTCGCCAAATCAGCGGGGAATTAATTGGACGGGTATGCCCTCCAGACATACCCGCCGGACACCTCTTCTATAGACCAGACTGACAGTGACGGTCCTACACTAGGCAAACATCGCAAAGATTTATAGAAGTGAGGTCCGACTGGCATGTCTGGCAGGCATGCCCTTCTAGTGTATTCCCCGCTTTATAATTAGATAAACCGAAATCACAGATATCTGTGACCGAAACATACCGCGCACAAGCACAATATTTAAGCCCCAAAAATTGGCGGTAGAAATAATAAACGTGACGGGTGGTGACGGCAGAGCAGAATACAGTTGCCATCACTCTTGGTTTTCCTACATGTGTCGTTCATACATAGACATACTAAAAGGTAAGGTATAAATACGCACCTGGTAAATAGCATTAGGTACGCACTTTCTACATTTCAGGATACCTAAAATAGTTGGCGAATTTAGGGTGTTAATATACATACACCCTTTCGGAGTGAAATAGTTATTTATGTTTTTTTTTTTACACTCACACCTATCATCTAGCCCAAAGTAAGTAGCCTGAGCACTTGTGATATAGATACTAGATGACGGACATATTTTAAATATAATTATGTATATATAGACAGAAGTGAATTAGCACACACGTTTAGCCAACTATGTCAGGTCCCACGTAATAGGTGGCGAGCCCATTGCCATTTATCGGGCACAAAAGTCACAGAACATTGCTAGGTGGTATAAGAGGAACTCTGCTGCCCATTACTCATCACTGTTTTATACGTAGTCGCCTTGTACGACACCCACGGGAGAGATTTGGGGTGGTGACAATTGTATTCTACTCTTCCGCCACCACACGACCAATTGTGAAGTATTATAACATATCTAATGCCCCCGTACCAACTGGGCAAGTGAGTTATTGAAATTATTATTATTAATCGTCTTTTGAGTGGGTTACTTCCGTTATTGCTGACAGAACAAGCCGTCTTCGGATAGAAGAATTTAGATTTAATTAAATAATAAAATACAAAACCTTTTATTAGTTCATTGACGATTTGTTTATGTCTGAATTTTATTTTTACTATGTTATATTATGTTAGACGATATTATACAATAGCAAATAGTATTTCAAATGTTAGTTTATGAAATGTATAATAAATAACATATTAGTAAAAATCTTTCATTAGGATAACATAGGTATAATAAAAAATAAAACGAAACCTTGATGTTTAAATTCAGAAATATTAATGTAAAAATTTTTAATTGGACAAATCGAGTTTATTTTATCAATTTTAAACGAATCAGCGTTGTTATGCGCGTCACCTTAATAAATCACTCATTTAAATATTACAAGAGAGACACAACTCAAAAAATACTCTGTAACATTGTGTGTTCTAAATTTATGAAATCAAGACTTACAGTTACATGAATGCAATTTTGAGTTGCGTCTTACTTGTACCTATTTACAAAGCGAAATGACCGTTTCGAAAGTTAGTTCCATAAAGTAGCAAAATATTTTTAAATTTCTCCACCGCTTTATTTAAATTGAACTATTATTTCGAATACCTATTAGAGATATAATTTCACTGTGTCATCAATATTGTATCGACGTAGTCTCGCGTCAATACACCTACTTTAAAATTTAAAACATCAGTAAAAGTGAATTGTGACAGTTTTACAAATATAAATAATACTGCATAATTACCTATAATAGACACATGAGATATCAACTTAAAGAGCTTATTGCTTATTAACATAATTATAATGATGACTCTAAATTATAGCATTAAACAGACCAATTAAGTAGTTTATAGTACGTTGAAAAACTTTATTGTACATTAAAAAAGTTGTTTTGTTTCACCAATGTCAATGATTTTTACTACGTATAGTGGTTTACATGCAGCCATCAATATTAACTCATTTCCCGAAGGTCAAAAGGAACGCTTTATTTGCACAATGTTGCTTAATATCGACTCACACGCAGTAATTATTATTAAAAAAAATCTTATAATCATCCTCCCCCCGTAGCACGCGATGTGGAGAAAATCTCCTCGGAAAAAAGAAAATAAATAATAATAATAATAAATATTTTTTACACTCACACCTATCATCTAGCCCAAAGTAAGTAGCCTAAGCACTTGTGTTATGGATACTAGATGACGGACATATTTTTAATATAATTATGTATATAAATGTTGAAAATATACTACATAAACATATACACAACCATGACTCGGAAACAAACATTTGTGGTCATCACAAAGTTTGCCCCTACCAGGATTCGAACCCGGGACCTCTTGGCCAATACCCAGCAATCTGAGCATTCGACCAAGGCGGCCGGCAAATATTTTCCTCTCGCTCTAACTCCCACTAAATCTCGAGACAAGACAAAACACTGTCATGTGGTGGAGAGAGATTTCCTTCTGCCCTGTTCCCAGTTTAGCGCACCTGTACCTGCACCCTGGGATTAGCGCATTCAACGAAACAAACAAACAAGCTTTATAATATTAGTATCAGTAAGTATATAATATATGTGACACCTGACTAACCCATCGAACGGTCGTATGGTTAGCCGCGACAGCAGTTTACTTTTTATAGTTGTATGTCAGATTATAAGGGGTAAAAAGAGTCCATTTAGAATTATAACGTCTTTTCCCGCTTATCTTCAATTAATAAGTAGAAAGTAAACAACTTTAGCCTTTGAGGTTAAAAATTATATTAAAGACGATTACGGACTCGATACCGCTTTATTTACATCTCGAGTGAAATAAAAATGGCGGATAAATAAAAATACCTATTGCTGCAATTCATTTTATCCAGTGAATGAAGCTATTTGTGACTTTAAAGAATCGATTTCGTTGTTGCTTTTTAAGGAAAGGAAACGATAGATTAGAGCTTTAACAACGCTATCGAAATATTTATATCAATTAGTCTGAGGGTTAAAGTCGAGACTGACAGTGAGTTTCGTCATTATTCAAGTTACATATCCTAATGAGTAGGAGTGATTTATTTATTCATATAGATGTATGTATATTATCATGATTATAAAATAAACGAAGGAACCATACCACTGTACCACTGCTGAGTGGGAAATTAATGGTTTATGACGATGATGGAAATCACTGTGAAAAGTTTGATAGTTTTCATTATAATCAGTCCTAAAAAGTTGCACTATTTGTGACGCAAGTCAACCTTTTACGACGAATAATAAGAGACGAAAACTCTTAGCATTCCACCGTCCGGGTGCCGGGCTTATAGTGTGGCAGAGAATGGCATATTACATAAACTAACACCCATGTGCCGTGTGGTGACGGCAGAGCAGAATACAATTGTCACCACCCCAAATCTCTCCCGTGGGTGTCGTACAAGGCGACTAAGGATAAATCAGTGATGAGGAATGGGCAGCAGCGTTCCTCTTACCACCTACCATTGTACTGACTTTTGTGCCCGATAATTGGCAATTGGCTCGCCACCTATAACATGGGACCTAACATAATTGGCGAAACGTGGGTGCTGGTTCACCTCTGCCTACCCCTTCGGGGATATAGGCGTGTTTTATGTATGTATGTACGTACAAACCCATGTTTCGCCTATGAGGTCAGCGACCTAACTCTGCAAGTCGATTGCAATCGTCTTAGTCTACCAGTCACTCTCACTCATTAGGTATGATAGCAACGTTTGAGAGAGATGGCAACACTAAACCGATTCAAATTAATTTAAAAAGTAGCCCCTTAGGTCCCATGTAATAGGTAGCGAGCCCATTACTATAATATATCGGGCACGAAAATCGCAGTACATTGCTAGGTGGTGTATGAGGAAAGCTGCTGCCCGTTGCTCATTGCTGTTCAAACCCTTAGGCGCCTTGTACAACACCCACGGGAGGGATAAGGGTGGTGGGTGACCATTTGTATTCTGCTCTGCCGTCACCACGCGACTTTTTTAATACACACCCTGTAATATAATCCTTCAATTTATACGCCGCCTGACAATGTCATTGTTAATTACTGAAAAGGTCTTTTGACACATTAAAATTAAGTTCAAATTGAAAAAGAAACAGGAATGTTACAATGTTGCGCGGCGAATTATCCTCGGAATACTTTACGCGCCTTCTCCACAATCGGCTACTGCGAAGTCCAGCAAAAAATCATTGACGTGATAGGTCATATTCACTTTCAGTAGGGTAGTTTAATTTATTGTTAAATTCATTAGATGTTTTGCGGAACAAAAACGAGAATGGCGTACAACAACCGGCAGCCGAGTTTTCTGTTGAAGATAGAGATGACTCTATTCTATGCGCATATTACGAGCTACATGTTTCAGTTTATCTGGCTGGTAAATTTTGGGATTGTACCTACATGGTAAAAAACATATTCTAAGGGTAAACAGAGGTGCCTTATCACCAGACTTTCGCCAGCTTATTTCAGGTAAAATAGGGCTATTCTATTGCCATCCACCGAGAGATTTATCGTACAAATAATGAACTTTCTTTCTTGACATACTTAAATCACTCTTATTTATTCTCGAAGAGGTAGAGGTGAATTTTATTTACGTCCACGTTTCACTAAAGGTTCAAGTCAGTTGGGACGAGCCTATTGCCATCTATCGGGCACGTAAATTGCAGTATATTGCTAGATGACGTAAAAGAAACGCTGCTACCAATTCACTCATCGTTGTAGAGATGGTCTCTACCATTAGTCGCCTTGTACGACACTCACGGAAGAGATGGGGTGTGGGGTGTGGAGCATTTCTTTTTTAATATTATATGTCAATTAATTTGGCATGGTATTCCTTGGGTGCATTTTAATTTTTCCAATTTTATATATGCTTTTTCAGTACATGCCATTATGTAAACAATGTAGTACCGCAAAAACGCTAACCCTAATCGATTGAATCGATTTCATTGACTTTTAGTTTTCGTTATTTATCTTTGTGCAAATATTCAAAAGATAAATTTTATCACAGTCACCCTTCCCAAGTGCAGTCCAAACAGTAGCGGGTGTACCATGGTTAACTATCTATAAAGCTAGAAGTCAGATTGAATTTATGTTCATAGATTAACCTTAATCAACTACAAAAAAATCATGTATTTGATTCAATTGTCAAAGTACTGCTTGAATTTTATTTTACAGATTTAAAGGAGATTTAAAAAAGCTGTTTTTTAAAGATTTAACTTACTTTTTTTTAAATAAAGATTTTGAAAAGTAATATTCTGATGGAGATCGTGGGTGTGATATTGTTTTAACAATTATATACTTAGGTACGGATAGTGTTCAAATAACAAAACAAATTCAAACTACATATTCTAACTGCCGCACTCCGAGACGTCAATTAACTTTGATGAATACGTTATATAAAAAAATCCCTTATTCTATACCATAGACACGGCAAGAATAGCGACTAGATTTGACTTTATAAACGTAACCTTTTTTGACATTTAGTACTCATTAACGTTATTAGACGTCTCTGAGTGCGGCTATTCTGACAATGTATATATATATATATACCTAGAAAAGACGAGAGTATTTCTTTGGATTGTCATTTGTTTGTCTAACCGACCTCTTTTCACAGTCTTGTGTCCTAATAAGCTTATCATTTATAGATCATATTTTGCCTCAAAGTAAATAATATAAGTCATATTCACATCTACACAAGCAACCACTGATTTCCCCCCAATTAGGGGTAATCAATGCTTTTATTTCATTATTCCATTTGAACCGTGATTGAATCATATTAGCTATTGAGAAAAAGAAATCATTATCAGAAAATTCCGAATAAATAAAGTTCTGATGAGGGCTTTTTCTCCGTTATATTTTTCCTCATTTTGATGATACCATTTGTATTACGAAGCCTTTAGAAATCATAATGAAAGCTATAAGTCTATGAGTATAGCCAGAGTCCTGGCGATCAGATTATGTTATTTCCTTATTGGATTTTAATCTCACTATAGATAGGCACAACGAATCTTGTAATCTAGACATTATTGTGATACATGACATACCCAGCTGTATTGAAGTTTGAACAAAAGAACCAAGTAAAATACCAATTTTCACCATTGAAGAGTACATTAGCTCTATCGATATCGGCATGCAATCCGGCGATCGGCGACGTATAAATTTAAACGAAATGAACTTAATGCAAGTTGAAGGCCGACGGGAGCTAGCTGAGACTTCAATCTGGATAGAAGCGTGCTACAGTGCACACAGATAACAGTCAGTAACAGACTAACAGCCCTTGGTCTTGTATCAGACGTATGTTGCTCTATATTCCTAATAATCAAGGCCGGCGCACATTAATCATACTTTGATACTATGCGCCTCCAAATGCAGATAAAATAGCCCAGATTCTGATGTTATAGTGCCGTAGGGCAAAGTTCAAAATTTAAATGAGGAACACAATGGTCTGATTTAAATAAGAAAAACTGAGAATGCAGCCTCGAACGTGACTCTTATCTCGATTTATTCTTTTTTTTTGTTCGCCCTATTACGGAAAAGCAAAAGGATAATTATGCATATACGGTCCTTAGGACAAATTTATACCAACCTGCACGGTTGGTATAAATTTGTCAGCGTCGTAACCCCTTTTTAGGAAATGCCAAATTCGAGGATTTGCATTTGACATTATCAACAAACACCTCCCTTTGCAACATCAAGTTCAGATTACCAAAAAAAACGTATCGATTTCCATCATTCATGGTAGAAGCATAATAAGAATATTGTGGTTAGGAAAAGTTCTAAAAATTATAGTATTGATGCGGGAATCGAACCCGCGTCCTATTTTTGTTTCCAACCGGACTGTTATCAAATAAAATATTTTTTATTCTGTGACACTGTCTATAATAATGTAACCGAAAATTTAGAAAGAAAAGGTTATCTCCATGTAACCTTGCACGAGTATTCTTATCATAATGTCAAGCCCATTCCTAGGTCAGAAACCTCATTAAATTTGGGATTCGACAAAATCATGTTTCCGTTTTCTACTATCGAAGAACTTTCGAGAACCGATGCGTTAAATAAAATTACACTGTTCTTATTTACAAGTTCTGTTAAGTTCGGCGAACTTAACAGAACTTGGGGAAGTGACAGGGTCGAACTTCTTAACGAGAACTTTTGAGAACCTATGTCTTAAGTAAAACACCTTTGTGGAAATGCTTGTATTCTATCTTCTTTCTCCTTCGAACAATCGAATCTCTAAAAACCCGATAGAGGATCCTCGACGAAAAGATTAAACTCATCCATAACAACACTCATTGATAGGAGAGAAGGATAAATTGAGCCATTGAAAAAAATGAGCTAAATATAATATTCTGAACAAATGATTTTCGTGATTTTCATTTGAACATTGTATTTTGAAAAATTATTACTAAGAAAAAAAATTCAGAAAAAATTGGAAAAATGTGTGTGTACAAATGTATGTGACAAAAAGAGTGGTGAAAATGAATGTTGAGGGATGGAGAGGACTGCAGAAAAGATGCACGGATTGAGTGAGAAAAGGCATGAATGTGAATGAGGAGATAACAGGAGTGGGGCACAACAAAAACATACTGCGTCGCCCCCAAACGAAATGGGATATGGCACAGAGGATGATGCTGATGATGTATATATGCAACGCATACGTGCGTCTACGCACGCCGGTGAGTCATTATGTCAATGGACCTTTAATTTGTTCTAGTCGAATAAATACAATCATAACTAAAAACTAATAATATCGACGGATGGCTTACTCTTACAGAATTGTTAATTTGACTAGGACTGCTAAACGAGGGATTAACGTGCCGGTCTACCCCTTTCATGTTTACCCTGTTATCTTATGCAAATCAATTAGTGAATTAAATGGTTTTACTTTATTCTATACGTATACATTTCTAAAAAACTTTACAAACAAGCTGACTCGGCGTACAACGGATACGTTGTTATGCCATAGAAATTATTCCGTAGCCATGGTTATGATTTGGTTGCCATGGTAACGTCAAATGTTTGACAGGAAACTATTTTCCTCGCATTTTTCCATATTTTCTCACCTTTCTTGCATTGCCTGGCCCAAGACAATCATATCAAAACCAAAATCAGCTAAGTCGGCCCAGCCGTTCTCGAGTTGTAGCGAGACAAACGCACAGCAATTCATTTTTATATAAGAAGAAGATATTACATTTACGACTTGGATTAAATCAAAATTGTAAAACACGGATGCGCTCGCTATTTATAAAAGCTCAGATGTTTTTAAAGGAACCTGAAATACGATGCGGGGCTAGTATTTTAAAGATGAACAGCTTTTAGGGTCAGAACTTTTTTGTTGAAGAACAAGAGATAGGGTTACCGTTTTTACGTGTGGGCGATTTCAGACCCTTTTTAAATTAACGTAGAGTTGAGACTTTTTATTGTTACGAAGTCACGTGTTATGGTCGGATATGTCGGGGTATTGGTCATTTTGAAATGGTTTAAAAATACAAAGTTGAGCACTGAAGTATCTGTTATCTCGCGTTAAACGGTCTCTAATGATGATGACACTGATCTAAGGTGATCCAAAAACAAATTCTGGTGGTACTTTGATCCGGGGGGTACTATTCAAATCAGGTTTGATAAAAAAAGTACCAGTCTGTAAAATAGTATTCATTATAAAATGATTCCTCCGATTACTATTCATATAATTTTAATAAAAGGGAAATAAATATTTGACTAACTTTACAACCGTTGTTGTCTTCTCTTCCTAGACAGTTTTGGGGCAGATTTATAACAGAAATGAAAAGGAATTAAATATCGTATCAATAATGAAAAAAAAATTAAATTAAAAATGTATTAAATAATAATGACGAAGTCGAATATGATGATAATGAAGGATTACAGGTACACACTAAAGATGTCATATTGGAAGCTCATATATTATTTGCCTTAAGAAATCGGCATTAAAAGCATGGTTTAATTATTTGTTGATAAAGAGTTCATATAATTTATTGCCTCTTTTTCCCCTTCCAAAAGCACCACAAGGTTGCAAAATGCTTTCGAAGGTCAGTGTGTTAACAAAAGCAAAAGATAAGTTTTTAACTTTGGTACAATCAACAACATACACATAGTGACCATGCAATATGAACTCCCCACAGAACAGTAAAAGAGTAAAAGAGACTACTTTCTCTGTTCTGTGGAACTCCCAATCAATTTTCCAATTAACATAGGCCACTGTGATAATTTTAAAATAATCGTTTGAAATAAAACAACTTTTACGGATTCAACTCGCGTGTATTCTGATGTTTGGCATTGTTATTATTAAAACCGACAACGTTTCGATCATTTTACAGCGGCCGTAACGACCACGTGAAGCGTTGGAGTTGCATATAAATTCTATATTGCTATCAAAAGTCGAAATTGTTAAATATTTTTTAAATTATAAATAAAACTATAATTTAAAAAATATTAAAAATACTGTAAAATAAAGTAAATACGTAATCGCAACAGCAACAATTTAATTAATTCTGAATGAAAACTGATAACTGTATCAGTTTTCATTAGTTATGAATAAAGCATACATAGAAAAGTATTTTCGACGAACTGTGCCTTCGGCGAACCGTAATCGTGCTTCCGGCGAACCAAACTTTCGGCGTACAATGGACCATTATTATTTGTTTTACATTATATTATATAAAAATGTAAAAAAATAGGGTTGATGTCAGACAGGCAGCCAGCTACACCTAAGTCAAAACCTTGAGCAGTATGGATTATATAGAATCTTGTCATGCCTCTCACTCTCTCCGTTCATCTGTCTCGTGGTATGATCGTTTCCATCACTTTTCAATAGAATGAATCTATTACTATTCTATACATCACTAGCAGCACCTTTCCGATGATCGGATGTTTTTTTTTTCTTAGGGACCTAAGCTGTTGGCCGAATGGCCTTTTCAGGATCTTCTGGATTTTTTGGGGAATCCGAAGACCTTGTTCCCAAAGCCTTGCGATCGAGCACTCCCTGCCCCCGTAGCACGGGACGTGGACACATCTCCTTCGGGGAGAAGAAAATATTTTCCTCCCGCTCTAACTCCCACTAAATCCCGAGACAAAACACTGTCGAGTGGTGGAGAGAGACTTGTCCACGTCCCCGTGCTAGGCCCGCTGAGAGTCTAACTGCCGCGGAGAGCCTCACAGAGCGCTACGAATCGGAGCTTGGAGCGGCAGGGTGCCTCTAAGGGCGCGAACCTTGGCTCAGGCGGGCCGTGTAGTCGTGTGATGGATGATATATGAATCAAAAGAAGAGGATGACTTGATGTCGTTTGACCAATATTAATATGACGTTTGATCGATATTTATGGAAGACAAATCACTGCGCCGACCCCAGATAAGCTGGGAACAGAGCAGGAAGATGAGATGACAAGATTTCACGCCCATATCCCCGAAGGGGTATAGACAGAGGTGAATGAACATCCATGTTTCGCCATCTAGGTTTGGTCCCGTGTAGTGGCGAGCCTATTGCCATTTATCGGGCATGGAAATTGCAGTACATTACTAGGTGGAAGAGGTATGGTGCTGCCCACTACTCATTGCAGTCTTAACCGTTAGTGGCCTTGTACGACACCCACGGGAAAGATGGGGGTGGTGACAATTGTATTCTGCTCTGCCGTCACCACACGGTGGCAATGACGGCCTGCTTGGTCGAATGCTCAGATTGCTGGGTATTGGCCAAAACGTCCCGGGTTCGAATCCTGGTAAGGGCAAATTTTGTGATAAACACAAATATTTCTTCCCGAGTCATGGTTGTGTTTATGTAGTATATTTTCAATATTTATATATATAATTATATTAAAAAATATGTCCGTCATCTAGTATCCATAATACAAGTGCTTAGGCTACTTACTTTGGGCTAAATGATAGGTGTGAGTGTAAAAATATTTATTTATTATTATTTAATGACAAGATATTGCTACACATGAAATAACATCATTATGGCTAGACTGATTGTAGACAGACAGAGAAGGGTTCTCGTCCAAGTTATCATTTTATTTCTGCATACTTTATTTCCTTATAAATTATATGTTTGTGTTTCACAACATTTAATTGTTTACACTATTTCAAAGATATCGGGCTTAGACCTTGAATAAATATTTTTCTACGCTATTTATTTGCTTTAGTCCGATAAAATCATTTGTATTTGCTGCAAAAAAATAACAAATATTTTGCTTTTAAATTTTATCTTTGTGCAAAGAAAACTGTAAATAAAGGCATATAGTTCATTAAACCGTAATTATACTAACAGAAAGTTATTTTTAATACATTGTTTATGTAAGTTTATACATTATACATACTATACATTGTCTAGAGATTAACAGATTTTATTAAAACGTAGTTGGCTCTCTCAGCCTGATAGAGCCAACTACGTTTTAATACCTTTTCACTTCTCATGCTCTGAAAGTGTTTATTTGTGCAGGATATAGGCTGCACAAAATCGAATTTTGTGCTCTAGAGCATTAACGTATCTACTCATAAATGTGTCTATATTCAGGCAAAGAAAATGAGCCATGCAGCCAAACACAATAAGAAATTCAGAGATAGAATTTGTTATTTTATTATTTACTTAAATTTATTTGCCTAATGTGTTTTTTTAGACCTATAAGATATTAAAATTTTTATTCAAGTAAATTTTCTTTTCTTAAATTTATTTAATAACCTACCGTACCAGGTTATTAAATAAATTTAAGAAAATTATTATTTCAAAATTAATTTAATACTTGGCTGTATAGGTCTGCAGCCCAAGCCTAATATCAATGGGAAAAACAATTTCCTTTAGTATTCAAATTTTCATTCGAATTTTAAGAAATGTTATGATAAACTATTGTTTTATTTCCTCGCAATCGAAGTGAAAAGCAGAGTTTCTAACTCGTCCACAAAACCATTTTAATCCTCGACATAACTATCAGCCCTCGCCTTCGGCTCGGGCTGCTAAAAGTCTCGGACAAAAATGATTCGTTTTGTGCACTTGATGGAAAATCTACTATTAATACCTCTCCTTCGTTATTGTTTAACATGTGATTGATGACAATGACAACATTCTAGCTCATACTGCTCCAGGTTTTGGCTTAGGCATTACAGCCGACCACCTGTATGACACCAAACATTATGTCCTCCTTTAAATAAAAGACCGTTAAACCCAAAAAGTTACTTTTGAGAAAATGTCAAAAAAGTAGAAATCTGAACCAAATAAAATAACGTTAAGTAGATGGTCGAGAAATATTTGGTAAAATGGGCAGCTAAGGTCTTTTTACGAACATTAAGCCAAGAGATATGGTTTTACAAGCTTATTTGGCGAATCTTTAAATAATTAACGTCCACTATGAATAGTTTTTAGATAGAAAAATATATATTTTTTAACAATTTCACTTTAAAATACTTCAAAATACCAAATAATGAAGGTGTACTATGAATATTTAAAATGTTCTACCATATAAAATTAAATATTCTTACAGTATTATGATCTAATTTTTATTTTAACATTATATAATTAGTTCCAAAATATGTTACAAAACAAATTTTTCAAAAATGTTCTAACTTCATTTTCTTTGTATTGTTACATTATATTCCGAGTTTTATTGGGATGCGACAACGCACTGAAAAAGAAGTAGGGTGAGCGAAACCAATCTTACAAAAAGTGCAAACCCAAGGTCGGCCGGGCAGCGATTGGCGGCCGTCTGCGCGAGCGCACTCGCCGCGTCCTTGATCATGACAATGATTGCTCACTCGACGGCGATGCCGAAATTCGCTTTTTTTAAATTGCAATTAATGTAACGGTCACGGCTTCCGTGATTTTTGGGAAACATAATTTTGAAACCGTTAAAATAAATAATTTAATTTTCTTTTATTTTATTTTATTTTCTAATTTTAAAATTAAAAGTTATATTTTTGTACAGTTACTTTTTAAATTTGGCAATTTTTTTTGCTTAAAATATCTTTTTTTTTAAATGTGATCACATTTGTAATCAATTCAATTTTGTATCTAATTCATTACACGTCACAACATTGTTGTTCAAAAGATATTGTATCATTCATTCATGTAGGTACCTATTCACTGTCGTTAAGTATCAAGTAGATACAATATTGTCAAAACAATCGTGTGCTAACTTAAGATTATTATATTATTAATGAAAACACACACAACAAATTGATTTATCAACAAATCATCTTTTTAAATACATACATAATTTACGCCAATTAATCCCCAAAGGTATAGCTGAATTAGCATCCACTTTTCGACAGTGTACCCATTAAATATAATCCCATTAAATAGGGGGCGAGCCTATTTCCATCTAATGGGCACGCAAATAGTAGTACAGGTATAGCTAGGTGGTAGGTATAAGATGAAGGGTGCTGCCTCGTACGGCACCCGCGGGAGTGATTGGAGGTGGTGACAATTGTATTCTGCTCTGCGGTTACCACTCGGCAAAAATTTTATCCAACATTGGTACGGTCTACGGCACGTCGGGCTGTTCACAGCCCACAAATTCCCTAAATGGATTTTGAGCCTTATTGCAATGCAAGTTACGATAAACACTTATTGGCAATGGTGTTAACTTGAATAACTATAGAGCACAGTTGTCTCTGTCGTTGTCCGTGAACAATATTGCATCTGTTGATTATTCCGAGAAATGATAACGTTATAACCGAAAGGCTAGTTGATTCAATCATAATTAAGGGTTTTTAACTCTCTGTGTGGCCGTGTGGTGACGGCAGACCAGCGACCTAACTCTGCAAGCCGATTGCAATCGTCTTAATCTACCAGTCACTCTCACTCATTAGGTATGATAGCAACGTTTGAGAGAGATGGCAACACAAAACCGATTCCAATTAATTTAAAGAGTAGCCCCTTAGATTATTGTCAACTCCAATCTCTCTTGCAGGTGTGTCCATGGCGACTAAGGATTAAGACAGCGATGAGTAATGGGCATCAGCGTTAGGTACTCTTGAACCACCTAGCAAAATTTTGCGATTTACGTGCCTGATAGATGGCGATAGGCTTGCCCACTGTTACATACATAGGACTTAACATAATTGGCAAAAAGTGGGTGTTGATACACCTCTGCCTACGTAGCAGTGATTTATGTATGTATGTTAACGTATCCAGCGCATGATACGTAACTAGAGGTATGTTATTATGGATGTGCAAATGCATGGACCTAAAATGAGAGGAAGACCGAAGAATGAGAGGAAGCGATGGATGAATTGTATGAAAGATGATTATGAGAAAGAGGGAAGTCCATGCTGAGCTCACATATAGGAGAGTGGAAAAAGAAGACATACTTACTGAGAGTAGGATAAGGGCAACGAGAATAACCCTCGAATACAAAATGAAACGTTGCTCAAATTTTGAGAGTTAAGTGTTAAATTTTGAGAGTTAAGTGAACAATAGTTATAACTGTAAATAAATGGTGACAATTGTATTCTACTATGGCCGTGTGGTGACGGCAGAGTAGAATACAATTGTCACCACCCCAAACCTCTCCCGTGGGTGTCGTAGAAGGCGACTAAGGATAAATCAGTGATGAGGAATGGGCAGCAGCATTCCTCTTATACCTACCAACTAGCAAAGTACTGCGACTTTTGTGCCCGATAAGGCTCGCCACCTATTACATGGGACCTAGCCTAATTGGCGAAGCGTGGGTGCTAGTTCACCTCTGCCTACCCCTTCGGGGATATTGGCGTGAATTATGTATGTATATAGTTATAACTGTCAGATTTATGGAAAAACGTCAATTTTGACAATACTTAAAAGTTAAGCAAGACGCGTTTCTGTAGTCGGGGGTAAGAAGAGTTAACGTCTCCTGTGCATTGAGCAGTCGCTTCCGCGTGCATCGAGGTCAGGGCAGGTCCCTACAGTGGTCACTTAAATCATCGCTGTCCTTAATGGGCCGATGGGCTGCCGTTCCACGCACTTAGCTCTCATCATTGCTAATAAACGATAGTCATTTTGCTTTGTCGCAGGCACAATTGATGTTAGAACATACGGTACTTTAAACCAATCTAAATTATTGGTGTTCTCGCGTGTACTTAGACCAATAAATGCATTGTGTCTTTTTCGAAGACTTCTTAGTTTTGAATGCGTCTATGGGATAGGTACAATATTTTGACGGCCGGTTTGCTTGAATGGCCAGATAGCTGGTTATCAGGGAAGCGGTTCCGAGTTCGAAACCTGGTAGGGGCAAATTTTTGTGATGAACATAAAATACATTTTGTTATAGAGCCACGATTATTTCTGTTTATGTAGTAGAAGTCATATTATATATTATAAAATTAGTCCTTCATCTAGTATCACAAGTGCTAATGCTCCTTACTTTGGGATAAATTGAAGGTGTGAGTGTAAGAATATAATAATATTTATTTATATATGTCTAGTAATGTTCTCTTTTATTAGCACGAGCACTACCAATACAGTTGAAATAAAACAACTTAAAGGATTTAACTGTGTGTATTTTTGATGTTGACAACTGAAATACAGTCGAGTGAAATACCTTACGTTCTTTTATTTTAGTTGTTTGCCGTGCGTAGCGTGAGATTGCTCTGTATATAGCATATTTTACCCCTTTGTAGTATTATTAATTATGACATTAAATCGCATTATGCAATCCGCAACCGCATTCGATCGCGTCAACTTGTTATTATACCCGCTGACAACTTTAATCCACCGCTGACAATTACAAGTTTGAGTAAAAGCACGTCAATTTATCACGATATGCACATTTTGTCATTTAACTTTGTGCTTTACAGCCAACATGTAGGAATGACATTCGATTGGAGATATTTGACAGTAAAGACAACAGAGTCCCTGTCGCAAATTAATTCTTTCTGGAATGTCAACTGAAATAATTACGATTTTCATACATAAAATCACGCCTACATCCCCGAAGGGGTAAGCAGAGGTGAATTAAACACCCCAATTATCGCCAATAAAATTAGGTGGCGAGCCTATTGCCATCTATCGGGCACATAAATCGCAGTATATTGCTGGGTGGTATAAGAGGAATGCTGCTGCCCATTGGTCATCGCTATCTTTGCCCTTAGTCGCCTTGTAGTGTCGTACACGGGTTGATGACGATGATAGATGGGGGTGACAATTGTATTCTGCCCTGCCGTCACCCCACGGCACAATTGCGATTTCACTTTCACCTAATTCATTAAACCTCTTGGACTCTATATGGGTCGTAGTAAAAAAAACGCGATAAGCCGCACAGCTGTAGTATTCTTGGATAGTTCACCGGGTTATCTTGGACATTCCAAATAATCGGCGAGAGCCGTGCACTGCACACACACGGCTAATTAAATCTTTCGGTTTGGAAACGGAATTGAGACGGCTGGGCTATATGGGGTATAGGCGTGTTCGGAGGCGCGTGATTCGTTTTGCTCAGCGAAGGTCGCCCGGTCTGCGCACCCGGCTGATCGGATATGTGTCACTATAACACTAGGCATGCATCTGCTTTAATACGCCACCGAAACGACCGCCACTTTTATGGGCCCGCTTCTGCTGGGTGCGTAGCGATATTTTATGTTGCACGGTACGGGGGGTGCGGGACAATATATGTGAGGACATTCAAAAAACCCTCGATTCACTGGGCCTATAAATATAATGTAACAATTTAAAATGAAAAAAATGTATAAGGGAACAATTTACAATGTAACAATTTATAAATTTACAATGTATAATGTAACGTTTAAGGTATAATGTTACTTTTTATAATTAAACTTCTTTTATGGTAACTATTTGTAATGTACTTCCTATTTATCTTGGCATGTCGAAATAATTGGTACTACAATTAACCCATAGATTTTGACATTTCTATGATGCTCTTCTTAGACCATCAGCGCCACCACCAACTGACTAGATAAGTTGGTGGCACTGTACTTTTTATCACGAGCAAATAGCTTTTATCTCAAAAAAAAAAACCAACCCGTATATTGTAAAAATGATTGTGATTTGCGTTTAATCTGCGCTATGAACTTGATACTTATTCTGCAGAAACATGATTATAAGACACCCGGATATCTATAACGCCTGGTTATCGTCAAGAGACAGGCAGAGATGCCAGAGTTCTCTAACTAGCCTTAGGTCCCAGTCCCTCCCACATAACAGGCGTAGCCCTATTGCCATCTACCGGGCTTATTAATTGCGGTATCCAGACCGCTGCTATACTTTATTAATTTCTAGTTCGAATTTAATACAACACTTACCCTTGTCACAAGTAAGACATCGGTGTTAATTAAAAAAAAAAGTGAAAACGTGTTTTGGTTATGAAGTGATTAAATCTGATGTCGCTTTTTGTCAATAGTCTGTCACAGTGACAGCATCTAATTTAAGCAAATCTTAACCTAAACACGACTCCGATTTTTTTCCGCAGGTTTTTTCGCAGAACTTAAACAAACTAATTGAAAATGTAGGTATGTTGGTATATGTTTTACGTAGATCAAATTAAATCTGTTAGCCTTCACATCCGGAAAAATCCTAGTATATTAACTATTTTACCAAATGTATTGCCCTAACACCTCTGAAAAAAATCTTGTAAATTAACTACTTGGCCACCAGCTTTCATTCGCGTTCTGATCTGTTTTTGTACATATTTCTTTGGTGATCGCAAATGTAGGGAAATGGGACTTGAATCTAATGCAGTTAATAACAACGCAACTCCTGTAACTGATGGTGTTGGTATCCATAAAACACATGAATACGTAACAATGAATAAGCGTGCGCGATCTTGAGAGTAAGAATAGTATACTATATTCAGTTGGCTCGGTACCACATAATTTCTCACGCATGAATGATGCTTAACATGAAAGCGAACACGCAAATGAATTATTTATCCACTTGAATTACCTTTGGAATAAGTGCAACGGAGGCAGATCTTAGTGGTATAGTAACACAAATCTATCTAATTACTAATATCCTTAGTACAAGTAAGCGACTGAAGTAAGAGACAAGATAATGAATGAGTTTATTATGAGAGGAAGTTTGAAAGTAGCGCCAGTGACTGAAATACTTCGGAGTGATAGACTTGGATGGTTTGGTCATGTTTTTGCGAAGAGATGGAAGCTATGTTGGCAGAAGAATGTTAGGTATGAATGTGAAAGGACGTAGAAGGAGAGGAAGAGCAAAGAAATCCTTTCAGTCATTCTTTCAACGAGACCGAACCATGCGAGCATCCCTATCTCGATTCTTGTCATGACGTCTTCTTTTAAATCATATCTTCCGGTATATTAGTATTTTGGACATAATGGAACAACAGATTCTGTTTTGACAGTAATTTGTTTTATTGTTCAAATTCTTCTAATCACGTAATATGTCTTTCCTCTCCAAATGTGGGTATCTCTAACCCACTGAGATCTCCATGACTTTCATTGCCTCTTGCAAAATAGAAAGAAACTACGCCATTATCTACTCCTGGTACTAGATAGCTTTTGTTCGCAGGGTCAGTGCCCACTGTATTACCGACCGTGAAAACTAAGTGTAGGAATAATAACAAATAATACGTCAATAAGTATGAAAATCAGGCCAAATGCTAGGAAAGGTATTTAATCCCATTACGGTTTGGTACTTATTTTACAATTGGTTGATAATTCATAAGTAGCTCTGTTTAATTTTAGCTCTCGATGATTTTATTCTTATTGACATTCTGTTATAAATATCACTCACACTAATTCATTAATTGCCCTAGAAAAGGTGTGTCATATTCCTTCTTCACAAGAAGTTATAAAGTGTTGTCCAAAAAAATGTCTATTACATTAATTTAAAGTGGACGTTGCTTAGAAAAAACAATTCCTGCACACCATGCGTATAAAATACTGAATAAAAAAAGTTTACACAATGATGGACTTATTTGTGAATATAAATGTTAGGCGTGGGATTATAGGTAACCTATAGATATTGAAAATATCATCAATTATTTGTCTTTACATGGAGTGTTGCTTAAGTGACCACTTACTCTTCACTTATTTACGATCATCTTTAATCGTATCGAATGGGAACAGGTTTTCTAATCACTGATTCTGTTTTTAAAAATTACCAGCACTACTTTTTATTTATGACTAGCTGACCTACGTTGTTATGTCATATAAATTATCCCGTAGCCATAGTTACGTCAAATGTTTGACAGGAAAGCAGTTTATATGGGCAAAATGAAATTGTTGTTTTTACTAAATTCCTCTCAATTTTTCCATATTTTCTCACCTGTCCTACCTGGCCTGGCCAAAGACAATCATTTCAAAACCAAAATCAGCTAAATCGACCCAGCGGTTCTCGAGGTTTAGCGAGACAAACTCACAACAATTCATTTTTAAATATTTAGAAGATTGATAGATTATGGACACCTTTTAACCCAAATTCTACGTTACCATAACACGAACGTATGAATCTCTACGTTTTAGCGAAGCCCCAGACATAAAATGTAAGCGTGCGTCAACATTGCCAAAGGATTGATTAATCCGAATAGCCCATTTGATACAGTCCAAAGACGCGCCAAGTCTCAATAAGTAAAAAACATCTCAACTTTTTATCAAAGCACGCACGCAAAAGTTGGCCTGTTGTAAATATAACATAATAGCCTAAGAGCCCGCGATGGCCAGACCTTCGTTATTTTATAAAGGCTGTAAGTTTCTGTATGCATGGTCCGGCCCATACGTATAATAATAATAAAACCACTCACTAAATATAAAATAGGTACGTAAAAACTGAGCAGAAAAATCGAATTCCATAGCCTCCGTCTGGACGTAGACATCATGTATTCGGCAAGATAATGGAACAATCATAAATATAATAATATTGTACATACACACATACATAAATCACGCCTATATCCCCGAAGGGGTAGGCAGAGGTGAACTAGCACCCACGTTTCGCCAATTATGTTAGGTCCCATGTAAGGTGGCGAGCCTATTGCCATTTATCGGGCACAAATGTCGCAGTACTATTGGTAGGTGGTACAAGAGGAACGCTGCTGCCCATTCCTCATCACAGCTTTATCCTTAGTCTCTTTGTACGACAGCCACGGGAGAGATTTGGGGTGGTGACAATTGTATTCTACTCTGCCGTCACCACACGGCTTTAATAATATTGTGTTGAATTTAAATTATTATTATTAAAAAATAAGTAAAAATAGTATTTGTAGCTCATTTGTTCAACAAATAAGTAATAATAATAATCTTTGATCAACCGAACGCGTTGTTTCATTCCCGCCAAAGGTAATACTTTTAATGTGTCTGACAAGGTGTTGGAACTATCGGAACTGTCTGGCTACCGAGGAAACATCATTTGATAGTTCCCCGAATAACATACATAAAATTCAGCTTTTATACTTTAACGAAAATATACCTAATCATAATCTGCTAATTACTTTAAGGGTGTCTGGCAAGGTTGTAACCATGTCTGGCAATGGACACAGCGATTTGTGGTGTTCTTACAAATAAAATATGTAAAAACTGAGCTTTACACTATAACGAAAGTAATACCTAATTTTAAACACCATTATTATCTGTTACCTGCCAAAGTAACCGTGACCCAAGTTTCACAAGCGGGGATCGTTACCTGTATATGAATTATGAACCATACATACAGAAACTTACAGCCTTTATAAAATAACGGACGTCTGGCCGTCGCGGGCTCTTGCTCTATAAGAAAACTATCAGAGTAAGCACCTAGAGTTATACGAACGCCTTGTCCTTCGTACAAGTTCAAGGCAAGCGTGTATTACGAGCGATGTCTGTATTAGATGTAGGTACGCAACCTTGGAAATTCGCCTAACAGTCTCGCGGACTAAAACGTTTGTTGGCGATTAACGAGGGTCCACGACCTATCGTGGCAATCCATTATCATACTAATGGGGTTGTTAAAACCGGACTCTCGAAGAGGAAGCCACAAAGTTTTCTTGCACAAACATTTTGGTGACGTTAGCAAAAGCTGCCTGTTTAATGGTCTATTGCGATCTATGTTGTATAATTAACAAAAGATTTGACAATGTATAGTGTTTGAAACAAAACAACTTTCACGGCTATGACTCGCGTGTATTGAAGTGGATGGTATTGTTATTATTTGACCTGACGTTTCGATCACTTTACGGAAGCCATGGTCACGGGGAGAGACAGTTGTTTACATATACCTAAAGCAATAGATAACTGCCGTCATATTATTTAATACTTGTGGTCGCCCGCGGCTTCGCTCGCGTTAATGTCGTTTATTATATAGCCTTCCTCGATCAATGGTTATAGTCTTTGATCAATGGACTATCCAATAGAAAAAGAATTTTTCAATTTGAATCAGAAGTAGTAGTGAGGCTATTCGTTTATCGAAACAAACAAACAAACCCTTCAGCTTTATAATATTAGATTAGATTTTATGTAGCCCCATTTAGACAAACTGATCTCGTAGTGGTTCTCAATGGTTTTGTAAAGTAATGTCATAGTTATTTTTAAACGTATCGTGTTTAATATATGGGTAGTATAAAATAAAAAAACCTGGCCAATGTATTTTTAAACATAGTCAGAGACTAAAACTCCATTTGCATATTGTGTTTGGTTAAATTATCGCTCCCAATAACTGTTTGTATGTGTAATAACTGTTTGTAAAGCTAACAACTTTATGATTACCGTCTTTTCTCCAAGACGTATTAACACAGAAACTTCCCCTGATAATAAGACAATGGCAGATCTTCAAGTCAGAAGAGGGATAGGGAATAGACGACATTTGAGAGTACGCTAGACTAGAGAAGACAAGAGAAAGAAAAAGAATTAGAGCTACAATTAACCCGAAGGGTGAAGCAGAGGTGAATTAACACCCATGCTTCGCCAATATGTTAGGTCCCATGTAATAGGGGGCAAGCCTATTACCATTTAACGGGCACACAAACATATATCGAAGTATGTTGAAAGGTGGTAGTTTAGTCGCCTTGTACATACTATGTCTGTGGGATTATATGGGTGGTGGTGACAATTGTATTCTGCTCTGCGGTCACCATACATACAAAAATATATCCCCGAAGGGGTAGCTCATATCGCCAAAGGGGTAGAACGTGATTTATGCTAGTGTGATTTATGCCGAAGAGGTAGGGCGTGAGCTATTAGGTGAACTGCAGTCTGTGGTGACTACACGGCAAACATTTGTTACAACGGAAAAATGCAATTCTTGTTCAGTTACCTACTGCATATTTCGTTAGGACGCGCGGTCTATCTAGGTCGATGAAAGTGTACTTACATGAGTGAACATTCACCCAGTGCCTTCTGCGATCGCGGAACTGAAGCATTTCATGAAATATCTGGTTGGGTAATCGGAGCCTATCGCCAAAATTGCTGACTATTGACTATTACACGATCGGTTACACGTGAGAGGTATTTGTGACATCGCCAATAATTCGGTCATCCTATTTTGTAGGTACAGTCAACGGCACTTCAGACTACTCAAAACTGTAAAATTTCTTCAATCGATTGTCAACCTTAACTTGGTATAGAGCACAAAATCGATTGAGAAATTTTGCCATTTTGTTGTAGTCTGACGTGCTGTACAATCAGCGTGATATAAAAATAAAAAATATAATTTCACAAAGAAAATTGCAGTTAGAAAAAGTGTGAATAATTATACTACTTGTAGCCATGATGCGGGAAATGAACTCGGGCCTTTTGCATTCCGGGAACTGTCTGTATACTCGGCACAAGTCATCTGCCCAGATTGCAGAGGACGCGGGTTCGAGTCCGCGTCAAGACTTGCCGTAAGTTAATAACTAATGAATGGCCGTGTGGTGACGGCAATTGGCACCACCCCCAATCTCTCCTACGGGTGTCGTACAAGGCGACTAAGGGTTAAGACAGTAACAAGAAATGGGCAGCAGCGTCCGTGTTATAACACCAATAATCAAAATGTAATATGAAAATAGTGACACCTAATGCCGGCCCAAATCAAAAGGCAGTATCTCAAAAATAATTATATTTACTTATTTTTTGTTGCATCGGATATCTATAATAAACTCTTTTAAAAAGTAGAGAAAGTACAAAGTACCACTAAAGTAAAGCGTAAGTGTCTAATTTCAATCAAAAATTCCTAAGCAACTTAAGTAGTATTAAAAGAATTTACTAAAATGACGATTAATAATTATGTGGATTGAATTTCGCGGAAGTAACTTTTGTTGAGATAGCGCTTTTAGCTTATTAGGGCAGTATAATAGGGCAGTATATATTATTTGATAGCAAATTCGATTACGATTGAACCCAAAAGTATCTAAAGAAAGATCTGGAGATCCCTTTAATACTTTACATTCTAATATGTATAATTGAGTTATTAAATTTTTGTTGTTCACTAATGTAGTAAAGAATATAATGTTGACAGTTATTGAAAGACATCAACGCGAGTGAACCCGCGTGTAAAAGCTATTATTTAAATAAATATAAAAATAATAAGCAAGAGGTAATTTTTTTAACTTACGACTAAAATTACAATCAAAATTTATTATAATTTATTACACTTTATTCTTGACTCGTGCTGTAACGCAACGTAAACGATCTTCAATGCGTAATGGCCGCTCCGACATGCGAATCAGTTACCTACTGTTGGTTAAGTGTTACAACTAACACAGCGCTCTTTTTGCAGCGGTCCTACACATCGTTTGGACGTCGATCGCAATTATTCTTAATTATTGCAAAGCAAAAAATTAACCTTGAATCAGAGGCAGAAGTTAGCGACCGTTTGAATATTAATATTAGCGCGATGAGTGAACAAATACTGAATATTCAACGATGCGGTCAAGTGCTTGTAGCTCGCACGCATGCTGTGTGGTCGAGGCACCACCACGCCTACATTTGCCTGGTGTAATTTCATAGGTTCTGGTCGAAATTCCACATTCCTCGCAGCCTAAGGTAGGTATATCCATTCATACAGAAGATTAGACGCTACCATCCGTGCCGTGTGGTGACAGCAGAGCAGAATACAACTGTCACCACCCCCATCTCTCCCGTGGGTGTCGAACAAGGCGACTAAGGGTAACAGCGATGAGTAATGGGCAGCAGCATTCCTCCCATACCACCTAGCAATATGCCTATTGCGATTTATGTGCCTGATATATGGCAATATGCTCGCCACCTATTACATGGGACCTAACTTAATTGGCGAAAAGTGGGTGTTAAATTACCCCTTCGGGGATATAGGCGTGGTTTGTGTATGTATATATCAACGCTACCCCTGTCCGCTCCCGGCTTTGCTCTACAGTGCAATTTCGTAGTTGCTGGTCTGATTTCCACATTTCTCGTAGCCTAAGATAGGCATATCCATTCATGAAGAGGGAAAGATCGACGCTACATCGGATTGCTTTTAGGATTATGACGGGTAAATATACAAAATTATATTAACAGACATTGAAGAATTAAATTAAAATAAATTATTTTCTTTACTATTATTATACTCTTTATTGCACTTGAAAAAACATTATAAATACAAGTTACAGTACATAGTTTGCAACGGCGGACTTATCTCTACAAGAGAACTCTCCAGCAATCCCATGAATGTACTGACCCGTGACTCGAAATGCACATGTTAAATCAAAAAATTAAAAATTAAATTACTATTCATGTCTTGTAAGCGGCTACATTAATGAATCGAATTTAAGGCCTTTGGGCCGGTGGCCGCGTCAAACAGACCTATATCAGCCTAACCTCGAAAGTGACGTCAAAGTTGGATCCTGCATTTTATAACCCAATTCAAACTAAGAGATTTTATCTGCAACAATGTTTACTTTCAAATATTTCAAGAAGCGAGTTTTACATCGTATCCGCTAATTATATTGATTTATATTAGGATGAACTGACTTCAAAAATAGAAAAACCACACCTCATTAATGGAATCCTAATCTATATTCATTATTACCTACTGTTTACGATACAAAAATATCTCTTCAACAGGAAAATAATATATGAATATCTTACTTATTATCTCGAAAAAGAATAAAAAATTCCGTGCCGCGTGGTGACGGCAGAGCAGAATACAATTATTGTCACCACCATCTCTCCCGCGGGTGTTGTAGGGTTATGTACTACCTAGCAATATTTGTACTGAGATTTAGGCGGCCGGTAATAGCTCACCCCCTATTACATCGGACTGGAAATAGTTGGCGAAACGTGAGTGTTAATACATTTGTACCTATATACCCCTTCGCGGATATATCTATAGGCGTGACTTATGTCTGTAGGTATGTAGCATAATACTTTTTTTTTTGTTTACATTTAAGTGAATATTTTTATTTCGAGCACGTAAGTAGAATAAAAAATAAACAAATATTTCTTACACCTATCATCTAGCCCAAAGTAAGTAGCATAAGCACTTGTGTAATGGATACGAGGTAAATGACGGACACATTTTAAACATATTATGAGTAGAAACTATATGCGTAAGAAATATTTATTTACACACACATACATCACATTCCCCAACTTTAACTTAAATATAGCGAGTGCGCTCGCTACCACACCACCGCGCTCCTCAATTCCGAATAATGAATACTGCAATGAAATTGAAGAGCTTTAATTACCCACATCCGAAGTCAATTTCTACAATACAACCCGCGGTGTCGGTTGCCTTGACTCAATAATATCGAACAGTGATTCCACGATTAGCAACCATTATTAACCAAACATAGTTTGAAGAGGAAAGGTATGCTATTTAAATTTAAAAGAGCTTTCTTAAACTGTTATTTTTCCGCTGTAAAATGGAAAAATAACAGTTTCTCTAATCCGTAACATTGGAGAGACAACATATAATATTTAACTAATGTCTGATTTTATTTTAACAACAACACTTCCTCCGCCAAAAGTCCCTTACAGACAACATTTTATGCCCTATATAAATTTTATGTGTGGTGGCGGCAGAGCAGAATACAATTGTCACCACCCCCATCTCTCCCGTGGGTGTCGTACAAGGCGACTAAAGGTAAAAACAGAGTGTAATGGGCAGCAGCATTCCTCTCATACCACCTAGCATATACTGCAATTTATGTGCCCGATATATGGCAATAGGCTCGCCACCTATTACGTGGGACCTAACTTAATTGGCGAAAACAATTTGAATTATTTTATTCACCTTTCGTTAACTTGTTTCAAGTAAAGCACAAAGTCGAAAGATCAAAAGAAGCAAAATTAATTTGATCTGTTATTTTGGTTTCCTAGGACCACACCCAAAGATATCATTTTAAAGTTAAGGGTCGCTTAACGTGATTTCCGTTAATTCAAAACTAGTAGCTATTTCTGCCAGGTTAATGGTACAGAATCAAGATTTATTTACATTACATTTTTTGTATTCAGTTATCATCAAGGTTTTTTCACCTGTCTGACTATCCGTGGGATTAAAAACGGACTTTTATTACTCTTTGTACCTAATGGATTATAAAGAAGGCAGCCTGTCCTCTGACTTATGGCAATACTTAAATAAGAAAAATATAAAAAGCAAAAAATACAATAAATAAAAAATACAATATGTATAATAAACATGTAACAATAGATAATAAAATTAATTTGAAAACTCTTTATTGCACAATGACACAAAAAAAATCATGCCCCAAAGGTGGCCTTATCGCTATGGTAGCAACTTCGGAAGGAAGTAGGAACTTCTTCATCAAAATATTTTAAAAGAGTATCAAAATAGTGATCGGTTTGTAATCGGCAATGACGACCGTGACGGTACCCATAAAATCAGTTTAACAAGCAACAACGAAAGGTAAATGCATTGCAATTAAGGTAAATTCATTATTCTGAAAACTAGGAAACGAAGTGACGAGAATGCTAGACACACAGCGACAAAAACCGTCAACTATCGATCGGAAAAAATATCGGAAGTCAACATTTTGTTCGTGAACGAAGTATTGCACAATTTTGCCTCATTTCATAATACACAATAGCACACTTGCGTTTTGTGTTAATTTGGCCTTTTTTTCATGCCCGTAGCACGGTCCGTAGACAAGACCTTCTTTAACCCTTAGTTTTATGTGGGAAACAGGCATATATTGGACACATTCTAAAACACGGTTAGATTTTTTTTATTTTGAAAAATGTTTGTTTATTTTTAGGTATTGCAATAATACCTCAAAATAAACAAACATTTTCTAACATTAGGTAACCCTGCTATGAGGAGAAGAGAGGATTGTTTACATTCAAAATTTTTGAAAAGACTATTGATATTGATCAAAATGAAGCAATATTTTATATCAATTTTGATATCACTTACAAATTCGAATATTCCATTTCCTAACTCATTGATTCAAATTATGCACTTGTAATTAAACTTAAGTAAGTAGCTTTTACTGTTTCAAAATGGAATTTATTAGATTAATATCAATGCCAATAGCGAGAAACCTCATTACCACCATGGGGCATTTAAAAAATTACCGTTTTTACATTACCAATATACATGATATCTGGGCCAGTTCCCATTTCTTTTCAATTATTCCGTTTCATTCAATAAAGGTCAGGAACTGCGAACCAATTAATTTGCAAGGAAGTAGGGTAAAGGCGGGTAATATGAACGTAGTAGGTAAAATATTACTAATACCCTAATGATGTTTTGTTTACCCCTTCTAGGGACTTCATGTCCACATTTCAATTATGGTAAAGAGAGCCCATGGTTATCAATCAACCACTGTGATGATTATTAGATGTGAGGTTAGAAAGGTTTACAGTATAAAAAATTTTGCTCATAAAAAAAGTTAACTGTGGCTAATATTTTTCTTCGAAGTACCGCAATGCTGCAATTATTTGCATTTTTTTTCACATAAATATATAAATATTACACAAATTTCCGAAAAGATAGACTAGACAGGGGTGTATTACTGGTTCTTAATTATTTTTCGTTCGTCCTAACATTTAGTCCCACATTTTGCCAAATATATTAAGTCCCACGTTGTAAATGGCGAGCCTATTGCCATTTGCCGAGCACGCAATCACTGTAATATATCACGGGTCTACACCACGGAGCCAACCATGATGTCTTCGTTGGCCATGTGGTATGTGGCCGCTGGTATTGCGGAGGACGCGGGTTCGATTCCCACAACAATACTATAATTTTAGGAAGTTATTCTAACCTATTTTTCTTTGTAAAGGTACTATATAGTATCAACCATATACTTTGTTGTGACATTGTAAACCAATTATTACCGTGTGTGTGATATTTGGTCGATTTCCTATCCAATTTGACCGCATTTCCCCTAGTGAACTTTTAGGATCACATCATGCGTAGCCGCAGCCACGGATGATTTGTTACCTAGTTATTTATTTTTCTGATTACAACGGATATTTCTAATTATAGCCATTACTTCTTATTGCACTAAGAATGTACAAACTAATTCATTAAAAAGAGGAATAATCCACATTCATCTATAATGGATAACCAACCAAGGAGTATTTTCTATATTATTGCTTTAACCGTGTGGTGACGGCAGAGCAGAATACAATTGTCACCACCCCCATCTTTTACCCCACCCGTCAGGAAGTAAAACAAGAACTTCGAGCACGTAAAGAAGAACTGACATTAAGTATGACTGATTCATTCACAAATAACGATTCTAAACAAAACATATTTTAAATATTTTCTTGAAAAACTTCTAACTGTAAACTATTTATTAAAAACCTAGAAAAAAAATTATGCTGGAACAGGAACAGTGAGACAGGATCGTGACTAAAAAATCGGCCAAAAATATGCATTTTATGTATCCAAATTCTAGGACTTGAACTGTCTATGTCTATAAGCTTTTTTCAAGTACTATTATTTGATTGTCTTTCTAATTTAAAATAATTCAAAACACATCTAGAAATAATTAAAAGTTCACTATAATTTGAAAATAATGTATTTAATAATGCCATTAAAACATTGTTTTAATTACATAAGTGAATGCTAATAATTATTGCTATTATTTCGTTAATTTCTTCAACAAAGATCAACAATCAAAATTAAACAAAGAAAAGCAAAAATCAATCAAAAAATTTACAAAATAATACTATAATACTATTGCTTATTCATGCTACTTATCTCATTTTTTTTATTTAAATGAAATTAACAGTTTAAAAAATATAACTTCTTAAACATTTCTCGGAAAATATCATAAGATTTCAAATTTCCTAAACTAGAAATAATACCGGTTTAACATCTAAATTATGTTAAATGAAAGTGTAAAAAAGAAAATGGATAAGTAATTAAATTCATCACGACCACTTAGAGGTGTCTGTTCCCCATATATCACAATTAAAAAAAAGCACATAAGTAAAAAGCACTCTGAACAACTCTTCCAAAACACGCAATACAAAAGCAGCGTTTTAAGATTCACAAGAAAAATGTCTGAATAATGTATATTATCCACCAGTAGGCGTATCTTTAAAATGCTTTACCTGCACTATTTTAAAAAGATTTTGGTGGTTAGAAAAAGAATTTCGAAAAATTATGGTCTTGAACTCGGAATCGAACCCGCGTCCGCTGCTAGACACCAAAATCTTTCTACTAATTTTTCTAACATTTATATAATGTTAAAATTAAAATCGAATAGTGCACTATTTTATTTTATTTATATTATCAATGCACTAAATCAAACAAAACATTCATTTTTCCGCACCTAAAAACTTCTCAGTAAATAATAAAAAATACTAATTGAATTTTTTAAAGCATAGGTACAGATTAATAAGACTCATGTGCCAAATATCGTTCAAAAGTTATTACCTACTACAAAAAAAACTTAATGAAAAAAAAAACTCACCCAAAAGCTCTCCATGTAATTCACGAAGAGGAAAACTCCAGGAAGGGACATGGTCGCCAGCTTAAGCTCACAAGTACTATGACGGAGGGTACACGCCGTGCTTTTTATTTATACACTTTTTGTTTACTAACATCACATAGGAGTTTCTTTATCTGTCTCGATAGGTGGGCTAACCGGCCGGACGCCCTGCCACGCGCGAGCCTTGTCTTGTACCGACTGACGAGTGGCTAGCAGAACGCGCCCCTATATACCTACCTACTTCTTACTTTACCAGAGCGCTTCACGCTCTACATCCAAGTCTTAATAGCTATGGATCTTGGGTATTAAACAGTTCGATCCCGTGCCCACATGTCACTTAGTACCACTGTGTCCGACTTTCTTCCACGCAACGCCGTTGCTATGATTGACCTAATAACCGCTCCGATAAAGGGCGCGATTGTGAAAATGTTCACGAATGTTCATATAATTAGTTCAAGGTTGACAGTATTTGGTACAGGGCCCTAATTGGCTTGCATCGAGATGGACAGCTGTAGGCGACGTGTCGATCTCCGCGATGTTGGTGTCAACGTTGGTAGGTACTCCATTTCTTTTGCTAATGTTATCTGTCCAAAAATCATCTTACATCACACGTTTTCCTATAAGTTCTATAACCGGAATATTGGAAAAATTACTTTACATATCATCTTTATTTCTAAAAATTTTCTGTCATGATATCGGGTTCTGTAAAAATTGCTACTCATATTTTTCCCATTAAATAAAGTCATAATATGTGTAAAATTGGTTAGGTTTAAGCAGTGTATCCTGTTACTTCAAACAAAACCTCACAACCTCAAAAAAATTAGGACATATACCTAGGTACAAATATATAAGTAAACAATAACAATGTAATCATGATAATATTCTATGTTTAATAGTAATAAGGATTCCAATTTTAGAGCGCCTGATATTATTATTATGTTACATTAAATTGGGGCTAGCTATCTTTGAAACAATATAGAGAACTATCAATGTTACTTTCAGATGGTCGTTTTTAAAGTGCTGCCTAATCCTGCGGTAGCAATACTGTTTTTTAACTCAGCTTCTTCTAAGCTTCCTCAAATGAACATCTAATATTCAACAGGACATTGAATTTCATTGCCAAAACGTCATGCTTAATCTGCCATGACTACCAAATACTCTAACTACATGACTAGAATATCGTGCAAATTTTGCTCTCTGTATGATATCCATTGCCACAGTGTAATTTCAGTCATATTGTCCTGATGCTATTAAGTAATTGTTTGAGATTTTTATTTTCTACATTAAATACCTAAGAACCCAATCAATACTTGACGACAATCCTTAAGAACACATCTATGTAATTGCCACATTAACCTTATCACCATGTCGCAGACATTCCTACTAACCAAAATGACTTTTAAAATAAAAAAATAAACATTCAAGCAGACAACATTCTTTAGATACTAATTCTCGCTGATAAAATCGCCATCACAACCACGCGGACTATGTGTGAGTGAAAATTACTAAAACCCTGTTGAAGTTTGACTTTTCATCTTTCATTCTATCACCAATACTTACCAATAGCATCAACTCTACATTACTTATTTTTGGTTTGAACACTTCATAAAATCTTCCTGCCTTAGAAAGTTATGAAGGCAGCGAGAGGATAAAGACATTGAGATCCATACTCAAGTTCTTGGCTTAGTAAAATCTCCTGTCCTCTCCGGTCGCCTTCTAGCACCAACCCTCTTTGGGATACGCTCTGTCGGTGGTTTGCCCTCCACCAATCGGGTGCCCTAAGGTGTATGGTGACTGGGCTGGTGCATACTACATAATTTTTCGCTCGCAGACAAAAATCTGAGGGAGTTCAAACAATAACTGTTATCTGAAAATTTATATTAATACGTATTACAGTTAACCTTGTTTTCAATCTTAATCATATCTTCCATTATTACATATTTGCGGCACAAAAGTACAAAAAAAACGTCTGCCTTTTGAGAGTTATTACGGTCCGCTGCCAAAAATTACATAGGTCTCGCGAAGTTCCCCCTGTCTCGTCGGTACAGTACGCAGCACACGACATGTACTTACACTTTTGTTGTATTATACACCCTAGCGCCTTGTCATAAGAAGCAGTGTCAAAATATAAGTGTTAGCTCCACCTAGCACATAATTCAAGCGGGCCCTTTGCATTTGCACGACGTCCAACCTCCCTTAAACATTAGGTTGTGTATAGGTCGTCTGGAATCGACCGGTTGCTTGAATAGCGAGATAGGAAGGGATTTGAGTCATTCATTCGATCAAAAACACTAGTATTATTATTTTTTCACTTTATTTTTTAACTGCCGCACTCAGAGACGTCAAAAAACTTTAATGAGTACTTAACGTCCTGGCAAGAATAGCGACTATTTTTGAATCGTCATTTTTTGACATTAATTACTCATTAACGTTAATTGACGTCTCTGAGTGCGGCAGTAAAACTATTGTATAAGAGGAACGCTTTTGTCCATTATACATTGGTATCTTTACCTACCCTTAGTCGCCTAGTACGATACCCTTTGAGAGAGACTGGGGGGTGGTGACAGTTATAAAAATTATACAAAAAAATATGATTTTTCGATATAGTCTCGATCTGGGAATTAGGCAATCCTTCCATTGCGATATTATCCGTTTGCTTTCGGCAAGTTATCTAACGTCTTGGTTGGCCGAGAGGTATGGGCATCTGCCCGGATTTCGGAGGACACGGGTTTGATTTCCGCTCCAGGACTAAGTAGGTTAATTTTTCGAACTTTTCTAACTACAATTTTACATACATACTCGTACATAAATCACGCCTATATCCCCGAAGGGGCAGGCAGAGGTGAACTACCACCCACGTTTCGCTGATTGTTTTAGGTCCCATTTAATAGGTGGCGAGCTTATTGCCATCTATCGGGCACATAAAATCGCAATATATTGCTAGGTGGTATAAGAGGAATGATGCTGCTCATTACACATTGCTATTTTTACCCTTAGTCGGCTTGTACGACTCCCACGGGAGAAATGGGGGTGGTGACAATTGTATTCTGCTCTGCCGTCACCACACGGCTATAACTACAATTTTATATGTAATAATTTTACTACCATTTTATATTATGTTGACCAGGCACAGATTCTGCTTGTTTTCCCTGTCCATTTCCATTGAGCCTAATTGCATGAATTGCATCTGTCTTTCCCCTCCTGTTCTAAAGCCGAACTGATTATCTGTCAAGGAGATTAAGTTTTCCAGGCGTCTGCTAAGGACTCGCTCCCATATCTTAAGGGTATGTGATGTTAGTTTTATGCCCCTAAACTTTCCACATTCACGGACAGCTCCTTTATTTTTATAAAAAGGTACTAGTACGCTCTTTCTCCAAGAGTCTGGCATTTTACCGTATTTTAGGATGGCATTAAATAATTCCGTGTGGTGACGGCAGAGTAGAATACAATTGTCACCACCCCAAATCTCTCCCGTGGGCGACAAGGGGACTAAGGATAAAACAGTGATGAGGAATGGGCAGCAGCGTTCCTCTTATACCACCTAGCAATCTAGTGCGACTTTTATGCCCGATAAATGACAATAGTGTTGCCACCTATTACATGGGACCTGACATAGTTAGCGAAACGTGGGTGCTAGTTCACCTCTGTCTACCCCTTCGGGGATATAGGCGTGGTTTATGTATGTATGTATTAAATAATTCTGCTAGACATACTTCCCCGTCAGCTTCCAGTGACTTCCAGATTTCTGAAATACCAGCAGAAATTTGGAAGTCACTGGAAGCTGACGGGAAAGTATGGCGTCAAGCGGGTAGGGAATTTAAAATCTGGAGTAATTAATTACCCAAACGAGACAATGACGACGGTACAAACAGACTAATACAATTAGTAATTTATTAAATTAAGCTTGATTTAAATTCATACTTCTGTCGTGATAACTTTATTAGACAGACAACAAACATTGTAGATAAAATTATTAAACAATCATTTTGACAATGTATTTGATTCATAATGAAATAAAGTTAATTAGGTAATCAGTGTTTACGTAACACTTTTACTTTTATTTATTTAATTATCTATTTAAATAGGGTAGGTATATCTAATTGTGTAAACAAAACAAAATTAACACGGTATTGCGCATAACCCGTTATTACACCTAATAAAGGACAACATTTCCCCCATACATGATTTTTGCGTAACTTTAACCGTTTCAAAAGCTCTGAAAATTAATATTTAATACCCGTTTTTGCAACGTTTTTCATTGATGCTAAGCTCCTATTGGTCGTAGCATGATGTTATATAACATAAAGACTTCGTCGATACATACATACATACATAAATCACGCCTATATCCCCGAAGAGGTAGGCAAAGGTGAACTACCGCCCACGTTATATATATTGCTAGGTGGTATAAGAGGAACGCTGCTGCCCATTCCTCATGACTGATTTAATGCCGTGTGGTGACGGCAGAGTAGAATACAATTGTCACCACCCCAAATCTCTCCCGTGGGTGTCCTAAGGATAAATCAATGATGAGAAATGGGCATCAGCGTTCCTTTTGTACCACCTAGCAATAGCAATATACTGCGACTTTTGTGCCCGATACATGGCAATAGGCTCGCCACCTATTACATGGGACCTAACACAATTGGCGAAATGTGGGTGCTAGTTCACCTCTGCCTACCCCTTCGGGGATATAGGCGTGATTTATGTATGTATGTATGTAACTTCTTAATTTTAAAAGTAAATGACAATATCAGTAATAGGTAGATAATTCTAAAACATGGGAACATGGGTTCTGAGGTTGGATGAGGTTGAGGTTCTTCTTAGGATAATTTGTATTACTCTTCCATACAAAAATCACAGAAGTATGAAGCGGTAACATCGATTAATCTTTCTTGCCCGGGAGAGGCAGGAAGTACCTACATTTTTATATATTTAAAATAACTATCAATAAGAGTGCACGAAAAACTGCCTATCATATCACACACACTAAAACAATGAATTGAAAATCACTTTATTACTAAAGCTATCATCATCATCATCACCAGCCCTTTAATGTCCCCACTGCTGGGGCACGGGCCTTCCCTATGGATGGAAGAATATAGGGAGACTGGGCCACAACCCACCACGCTGGCCCAGTGCGGGTTGGTGGGTACTAACGACTGCAGATGCAGCCGGGACCAACGTGCCTTCCGAAGCACGGAAGAACTCGAGATAATAAATTTTTGGTCACCCATCCAATGACCGGCTTTAGCGAAATGGTTAGTTTACGCAATCGCAAGCCAAGCTCGCTGCGCTAGCGAGCTCCTCAACTACCTAAAGCTATGCTACAGATAAACGAAATATTGCAATTTGCTTCTACCTAGCTGACGGCTTACAGGGTGTGCAGGGGCATGGCGGTCCGTGTACGAAAATATAATGCCACATTTGATTTTTGAGTTATTACTATTATCCATCTTACCCACCCAATCCATCTTGCCCACCCTTAGTCCTAAGTCTCCACAACCCACCCACGCCCCGATCCGCAACGAAGCGCTGACCGATAGATTTTGATAAGATGACCACCATTTTATCAAGATGTTGCCACCTGCCTGATAACCATCGGCTGTTTTGTGCCTGTGGGCGAACCGCTAGACCACGGGACTGTGATTTAAACACCCTCCTCCATTATTTTATCATACCCCCATCTTTATCATTTTTCCGCAAAAGTAGCACATAGGTACCTATGTATTGTAGAGACCAGCCAGCGTCGATTTTTTATTTTGATTTTATATAGATACATACATAAATCACGTCTATATCCCGGAAGGGGTAGGCAGAGGTGAATTGAAAACCCACGCTTACATTTTTTTTCCTAAAAAGTCAATTGAGGCGGAATCTCTTTGCCGCAATTCCATTAGACTGTGGTGGCCCTGAGTGGACTGTGCCCCCTGGCGCGACTAGACTCTACAGGGTTATTTTTAAAACACGGAAAACCTCCCATGACTAGATAGCTAACATCATAAACAACAACGTTTGTTTTAATAGTTTTAATATAACGCAATACATTGCGCAAAATTAAGTTTTTATTGTACTGTCGTGACATTTATACGTCTATGTTTTCATTCATAAACGAAAGGACGCTACGCTAGGTCGCTAGGGACGCTACGCTAGGTCCGCGCGCAAGTAGGTGTAAGTAGAGTTATTGACTTTTACTGCCGCACTCAGAGACGTCAACACCTATATCCCCTAAGGGGTAGGCAGAGGTGAATTAACACCCACTTATCGCTAATTTAGCTAGGTCCCATGTAATAGCTGGCGAGCCTATTGCCATCTATCGTGCACATCAATCGCAGTTTATTGCTAGATGGTACAAGAGGAATGCTGCTGCCCATTACTCATTGCTGTCTCTACCCTTAGTCGCCTTGTACGACACCCACGGGAGAGATGGGGGTGGTGACAATTGTATTCTACTCTGCCGTCACCACACGGCCTTCATAAACAACAACAACATCATAATGCTAGCTATCTACTATCTAGCTATCTACTGCAGCGAGGTTTTTCGTATTTTAAAAATAACCCTATATATTGGAGCCTCCCCCTATATACAGATCGGAAAGAGTGTTAAGTAAGTTATTTTTCTAACTGCCGTACTCAGAGTACTATGTACTTAGGGCAATACGGCTGTTACCCCCGAATACAGAAACGCTACTCAACTTTGAGTCCTGCTTAACATTTAAGTAAGCTTTTTCAAAATTGACGTTTTTCCATACAAATTCTGACAGCTAAACGTTTTCAGCAGTGCTCAAAATTTGATTAGCTTTTCTGTATTCAGGGGTTAGTGTCGTACTAAGAGACGTCAATTAACTTTAACGAGTGCTTAATACAAAGAAATGACAAAATGAAAAAAAAAAAGGAATGAAAAAAATATATATACCATAGAGCCAGCAAGAATAGCAGCCAGTTTTGATTTGACATTTGTTTTGTGTATACTCATTAACGTTAATTGACATCTCTGAGTACGGCTGTTAGTTGCTTGTGTTTTATAAAAGCCTAGGTTTTTTATTCATTAAGGACGACAAATAATTCTCCTTTGTTTCGAATCGTAGGACCCGGAAGAAGCATAGGAGCTACCTAATAGAGAAAGGAACTTTGATTTAAATATATATCTTATATAAACTTAGTTAGGTAAATGACGTTCTGTAACATGTATAATTATATTATAGATTACGTAGATTATGTAGGTTTTAGGGGGCGTGCCTATTGCCATCTATTGGGCACGTAAATCTCAGTACCTATATTGCTAGGAATGGCCATTGCTCATCACTGTCTAACTGCCGCACTCAGAGACGTCAATTAACTTTAATGAGTATTTAATGTCAAAAAATGACAATTCTAAACTAGAAGTGCGTTTCATCATAAAGTTCCTATGCCGTCATGGTGGTAGTATTTCAAGAAAATGATACCATGTCAACTTTATTTTATTTTGTAAAATTACTAGCTGATAATTGCATTCTGATCTGCTCTGCAGTCACCACACGGCGGTAAGTGTAAATAATTCAGAACTAAATTAAATCAATATGTTTAATTAAATACCTACATAAAGTTTAATGGTAACCCGTTCTGTGATCGTATCGTAGGATATTATTCATGTGAAGTGACAAAGCCGGCAACATAACCTTATCACAAAGACTTTATCAAGATATTCCGACCATACATTTTAATATTTATTTTAATTAAAAGTTAAATGAAATCCACATGTTAAGCCAACAGACTCAGGGTCAATTAAGACATTACCTACGTAGGTATGTAAAATTTCACGTTTCCAACAATGATTGTAATAACAAGATAAGCGAAATTATCATAAAATTTTTGAATGACGGTTTGGCGCGCTTTCAATGTTGACTCTGTTTTTTTTCTTCTTAAATTCTCTCTATATTTTAGGGAAAGCAAAGGGTCTAGCCCATACAGCCATGTCTTTAGTGTATATTAAATCTTTAGTCATATCAAGTTGGTGAAATGTATGAATGAAATGAATTTTACGTTAAAATATGGGTATCGCATATTTTAACCCATCTAGGGAGTGCTTGGCGCGAATTGAATGGTAACAGAGTTCATGATGGAGACTGATGAAGTGAGCAAAACCACTTTTTAAGTGATTTTTACCACAACATCAAACACCATCATAAAACTTATTTTAAATGATTCTGCATAATTGCACATCAACAAGGATGCTTGAGCATCAAAATAACGCCACTTTCACTGCACAAAATCCACTCTGAACCAATTTTAGAATTATCGAAAAAATATCTGACTGACACCACGAAACGCGCCAAACCCTTTTTTGTTAATTTTTTTTCTTAAATTCTCCCTATATTTTAGGGAAAGCAAAGGGTCTAGCTATAAAGCCATTTCTTTAGTGTATATGTTATCTGTAGTCTTATGAAATAATGAATGGGTGTAAAGTATCAATAAAATGAATTTTACGTTAAAATATGGGTATCACACATTTTAACGCATCTAGGGAGTGCTTGGAGCGATTTAAATGGTAACAGAGATCATGATGATATCTGATGAAGTGGACAAAACCACTTTTGGTCTTCACTACAACATCAAACACGTCACAAAACTTATTTTCAATGATGCTGCATAATTGTGCATCAACACGGATGCTTGTGCATCAAAATAACACCACTTCACTGCACAAAATCCACTCGGAAACAATTTTTGAATTATCGAAAATAAAACCGACGGGCACTACGAAGCGCGTGCCAAAAACTTCTCATCGGTTTTTTTATTGTTAATTCAAAATAATTTCAGAGTGAATTGTGTGCAGTGAAAGTGGTGCTATTTTTATGCTTAAGCATCCGTGTTGAAGTGCAATTATACGGAACCTTAAGTGTTATGATGTGTTTGACGTTGAGAATTTTATAGTGGTCATCACCACCTCATCAGCCATCATGAACTCTGTTAGACTAACTAACACTAATTCAAAAATTGTTACAGAGTGGATTTTGTGCAGTGAAAGTGGTGTTATTTTGATGCACAAGCATCGGTGTTGATGTCCAATTAAGCAGAATCATCGAAAATAAGTCTCATGATGTGTTTGATGTTGTGGTGAAGATCACTATAAAAAGTGGTTTTATCCATTTCATCAGTCACCATCATGAACTCTGTTACCATTCAATTCGCGCCAAGCACTCCCTAGATGCGTTAAAATATGTGGCACCCATATTTTAACGTACATTTCATTTCATTCATCCATTTCACCCACTCATTAATTCATAAGACTACAGATAAAATATACACTAAAGACTTGGCTGTATGGGCTAAACCCTTTGCCTTCCCTAAAATATAGGGTGAATTTAAAACTAACTAAAAAAAAAAAACAATAACATTTGACATTGACAATGACAATCCGTAAGTGAATCAGTCACAGTGTGTAATAAATAGTAATACAGTTATTTATTGTCCTCTATGAATACAGCAAGTATTGTATTCTCTTTGGAATACAGTCCTCCGTCCGTCATTTAGTTGCCCGTTTTCTTTAATCGTTTTGTTATAAACTTAAATTATCCGAGTAGAAAGCGGCTACAAGTCTAGAACAACTACAGAGCAAGAAAACCATTTCAATAAAACTCGTCCTATCTTATTAGTAAAAAATAAAGCTTTGTCATAAACTTCGGTTAAAATAATACCTTAGACCAGTTGGTAACTCCTTGTATTTATTAGCCATATTTCATGGAGTTCAAGAAAGTTAGCCACGTTTTATTTGATTTGGACGGACTTCTTTTGGGTATGTGATTAATTTTCCTTCAGAAATTGTGATATTTTAAAATAAATAAGTTTCTTTCCAAAATGCGAAGTGCTTGGAAGTTTTTACCAACACACACAACAGAACTTTAGCAATTTGAGATTTAATTGGATAATTAAAAAGTAATGCACCTGATACCATGCTAAGTTAGCATAAAATATGGAGATTGGCCTAAAACCCACCACCCTGGCCTAGTCCATATTGGTGGGTATTTGCAGTGGAGGTATTTGCATGTTTAAATGCTGCATCTCAAGTAACTCAAGATGATATATTTTTAGTCACCTATCATATCCAATGACCCACCTTAAAACCATAATTTTATAACCATTTATTGCTGACATGACATCTGTTTATTTGGTATTTTAACATTATACTACTTAAAACTACAATATAAGCTAAAAACTATGAAGGTCTTCTGATCTCATGATGATCATAGAGATCAGAGATTTTTGTATTGTTTGCTATTCTGTTGACTAACCTTACAACATTTCAGATTCCGAAAGTGTTTACACAGAGGCATTCACTGCAGTCTGTGCCAAGTATGGAAAAGAATTCACATGGGAGTACAAAGCCACTTTGTTGGGATGTCAGGGGCAAGAGTGTGCTGAAAGAATAATCAAGTCTTTTGAATTGCCAATTACCACTGAGGAATTCTTTAATGAATGTTGGAAGATTTACTATATAGCTTTTCCTAAAGTTAAACTAATGCCAGGTAAATGTAACAACACACCATGAGTTGTCACTTATCTAACAATATAATCAGGTAAAAATTTAATCTAACTCACATTATATTTTTATAAAAGGGGCATAGATCCTTTTTTGTTTTATTATAATTTTATTTCAATAATATAATAGTGTAGACAGTGGTGTGAGGTATAATAGAATCTCACAGCAATGTTAATCGTCTACACCTTAATAACCTATATATTCATACTTGATGGCCCTTTAAATTGAAGATAATTATGTATAATTTTTTATAGTACCATACTTATTAAAAAATTACAAATTTTATTTCAGGAGCTCAGAAGCTTGTGGAACATCTTCATAAAAATGGTGTGCCTTTAGCTTTAGCTACTAGCTCAAGTAAAGAGAGTGTGGATCTAAAGATGCAGAACCACAAAGAGCTTTTAAAGTTGTTCCACCATCTAACAATGGGATCCTCAGACCCTGAAGTCACTAAAGGGAAACCTGATCCAGTTATATTCTTAGTGTGTGCTTCAAGGTTTCCTGATATACCTAAATATGAAGATGTAAGTGGTATTATATTTGTTGTATCATCTGCCTTAACACCATTTGTGCATAAATACTGTATTATAATAATAGTAGATTATCTACTAAGGGCAATAAAACAAAGAATGCCTTTGATCGCACATATTTGACTGTGACATGGTACTAAAAATATTTGATAGGTACATTTTACCTCGAATTTAAGTTATTGAAAAAGTATTCATTTGGCATTCAATATTAGTTACTTTTCCAAAATTCGAGTGGTAAAATTTTGTCAGCTAAAACAAACTGCAAAAATGGATACATGTCCAATTCACTTCAGTCAATCACAAGCCCTTTAATGTCCCCACTGCTAGGGCACTGGCCTTCCCTTTGGATGGAAGAATAAAGGGAGAATGGGTCATAAACCACCATGCTGAGACCAATCAAATTATTAAGCTTAATGTGTCAGAAGTTGAGATACTATATTCATAACTGCTTTATAATTACTTAATGTCTTATTTCAGTGTCTGGTGTTTGAAGATGCTGTAAATGGTGTAAAGGCTGCAAAAGCCGCTGGTATGCAAGTGGTTGTGGTACCAGACCCCAGAATAAACCCTTCGGAGCTGGGTGATGCCACATTAATACTTGAATCATTAGAAGATTTTAAGCCAGAAGTATTTGGCCTACCACCATATCCTTCATAGACTATTGTCAGCTAACTATTTTCATCAATCAATGTCACAAGGACAAATACTGAAAACAACAAGATGTTTTGTTTTCAGTTTTGGCAAACCACCAACAACAGTAACCCAAAGAGGGTTAGTGTTAGGCAAGCTGTAAAACCTAAGGCAAAACCTTGAGCGGTATGGATTGGAATGTTGTCATTCCAATCACTCGCTCCATTCATTGGTCTCTCGACATGGTCCGTTCCGTCTCTTTTGCTATATATTCATTCGTCACTAGCACCTTTACGGTGTGATGGATGCTATGAATCAATGGGGGAGTGGATGGCTTGATGACGTCTGACCGATATGAATGGAAGAGGAAACATACTGCGCCAACTCCAGATAGACTGGGAACAAAGCAGGAAGAAGAAGTATATACATCTCGAAATAAACACTTCTTCGACCTAGGGTTTTTTCACTTTGCCCTTTCCTCGGAATCCCCTGCTTCAGTCATAGTCCGCCTTAGGTACTACTTTCAGTCATCCATCACACGTCCCTATACTAAATAAGTAATACGAAATCAATAGAAGTCATTTGACGGCCGCCTTGGTCGAATGCTCAGATTGCTGGGTATTGGCCAAGAGATCCCGGGTTCGAATCCTGGTAGGGGCAAACTTTGTGATGACCACAAATGTTTGTTCCCGAGTCATGGTTGTGTAAATGTTTATGTAGTATATTTTCAACATTTATATACATAATTATATAAAAAATATGTCCGTCATCTAGTATCCATAACACAAGTGCTTAGGCTACTTACTTTGGGCTAAATAATAGGTGTGAGTGTAAAAATATTTATTTATTTATTATTATTATTATTTAAAATTGTTGGTTTCCGATTCTCCGACTGCCTATATAGTTAGTTCGAAAAAGGCGGCAATCCAAACAGTTCCGGCCGGAAGTCCTCTGCCGATTTGAGCACTAAACTTGCTTCGGCGGTAAGAGCGGGGTCCAGTTGCGGATCGGGGACCATTACGACCTGCATGCCGGCCGCGAGCGCCGCCCTCACCCCATTTACGGAGTCTTCGAACACGAGACACTGGAATAGGTAGGTAATTAAAAACAGATTATCTTCCATGCGTGTTTTTCTTTGGCCGTGTGGTGACGGCAGAGTAGAATACAATTGTCACCACCCCAAATCTCTCCTGTGGGTGTCGTACAAAGGGACTAAGGATAAATCAGTGATGAGGAATCGGCAGCAGCGTTCCTCTTATACCACCTAGCAATGTACTGTGACTTTTTGTGCCCGATAAATGGCAATAGGCTCGCCACCTATTACATGGGACCTAACATAATTGGCGAAACGCGGGTGCTAGTTCACCTCTGCCTACCCCTTCGGGGGTATACGCGTGATTTATGTATGTATGTGTTTTTCTTACCTACTCTCCACAGGAATTTTTGCCTAGCATCATAATAGGCATCTGGCTCACACATACATTATAATATTTAGGGCCTGTTTCACAATCGACAAGTAAATTCGAAGTAGCTTACTTTGCAGTTCAATTGACATTTATATTTCATATTACAACTGTCAAATGTTTCCGTACCTGTAGCGGGCGGAAAAGAACCATTTATGGTCCTGTGTAGCAAAAGATATTACATCCTACATACATTACACCTACATCCCCGAAGAGTTAGACAGAGCTGAACTAACACCCGTTTCGGCAATCTTGTAACATTTGGCGACCCTGTCGCCATCTATCGGGCACGTAAATCGTGCTATGTGATAAGTTTAAGAGGATAGGAACGCTTCTGCCCATTACTCATCGCTGTTTCATCCCACAATCGCCTTGTTAGTAATTTCCCAATTGGGAGGTGACCATTGTATTTATTAGATATAGGTACCCACCTTATCTAAGTCCGGTTTATCAGGAAACTTCGCAGCAGCAACTAGGAAGATGTCCGGATATGGTTTCCCCCTCTTTACCTCCGGATCAGACGAGCCCCACGTCTTAAAAGGAAACAAGTCGAATAACCGTGAATGTTTCTCAACTTTAAGACTGTAGCTCTCTATACTGCTGCTAGTAGCTAAACCAATACTGACACCACAGTCCTTGAGATGGTGAATTAGTCTTTCGATGCCTGTAAAACATATCTAATAAGTAAATTAAATTTCAAATACTAATTTCTGAGAATTTCTGAAGTGTTACCCTATTGGTTGCATATCTCTTTTACTAGCGTTGGAGTGGACAAGAGTTGATCTGGCGAAGCCGAACCGAGCCGAATCCAATCAATCGGCTGCCGGCTGTTAGTAAGATATCTTACTAACGGCTCGGTTCGGCTTCATATGTGCAATAATAAGTCTAATGATTGGCGCGTAGAAACTAAAACAGCTTGGCCACATTCTAAACCCTTTACTTTAGAGTACCTAATCCTATCAAAGGGTTTTCAGTGAAGTAACTGCTTACCTAAGGGTAAATCAGTGATGAGGAATGGGCAGCAGCGTTCCTCTTATACCACCTAGCAATGTACCTACTGCGACTTTTGTACCCGATAAATGGCAATAGGCTCGCCACCTATTACATGGGACCTAACATAATTGGCGAAACGCGGGTGCTAATTCACCTCTGCCTACCCCTTCGGGGATATAGGCGTGATTTATGTATGTATGTAACTGCTTACCGCAATGAACTGGTTAGCTTATGGATTAGGTAAGCAGATAAAAGGGTTACCTACCTATATGGGATTATCAAAAACAAATCTATCAAAAACCTGAACAAAAATATTTCTAAGTGTAAGTGGTTCCAGTTCTTGGTAGGCACCTACATGCCGTGGATACTGACCGGTTTTAATTTTAGTAGATGTAGATAAGCTTACAATAGTTTGGTTTTCTAGTATTTATAGTTAAAATATACTAACTGCCGCACTCAGAGACGTCAAATAACGTTAATGAGTACATAACGTCAAAAAATGACAATCCAAAACTAGTCACTATTTTTGCCGGGTCTATGGTCTAGATTTGAATGAAAATTTTTGACATTAAATACTCATTAAAGTTAATTAACATCTCTGAGTGCGGCAATAAGTGCTGGGTAATTAAATGGCCTTAATTAATCAAACGGCCGTAGATAAATTTGTGTGTTACTTATTAGCTTTTGTACAATCTTATTATAAGTACATAATTATAGTTTGTAATGAAACTGAAACGTGAAAGGTCAAATTTTAACCTTCGGCTGTTTCATCTTATCAGCAATAATTATTAACTTACCAGGCATTATCTTACATTGTGGAAATGTCTTTTCAAATATAATTCGCGTTTCTTTTAAAAAGTCTTCTACTGTCATAGGAAGATTTAGCTCACTGATAATTGACTGGGCTAATTCTTTACTTTGCTGTCCCATTATTTTAGCCTTCAAACCGTATGTAAATTCCTTACCATACCTTGAAGTTATTTCCTGAAACCCTTGGGTATATAATTCTTCAGTGTCTAAAAGAAATGTCGTTAACCTTAAGTAAAACACTATATTTGAAACAAATGCTATATTTAAAATACTAAACTATTTCATTCTTACTCAATAATAGACCATCCATATCAAATAACACATGTGTTACAGGCTTATAGACCATTTTTAAACACGATAAACTTCACTTAGATCACAGTTTTGTACTTTGTACTGTCAATTACCCATTATGAATGTCAATAACAGTTAGTATAGTTCTACTAATATACTACTTATAAAAAGATACTTTAGTTGGCTCGAGCCCAGAATGGCACTATCTTATTGACTAAGATGTGATAGTGTCAATTTTTACTGAACAGAATTGCTATCTAATCTAATGTCATGGAATATACCAATTAAATAATCATAATAATGAATACCAAGATAACAAAAAAGTTAATGTTCACAATCATATTATTTGTACAATTAAACATCTAATATAGATTTCAAATCCATCTATCAATCTCCTATGTCAAATTATTATATCTAGTAGTAATAATTATAGGGATTTCTTAAATAAATATTGGACCTATTGCAGGATCTGATACATTATATTTTAATTATTACTACACAATGAGGAACTATTTCAAACTTATGTGATAAATGCATTGAACTACTATTACTAGTGTATAAAATAAATGTAACTGGGTATGAATGAACAATAATCCCCTTACTTAATTAAATACTTGACTGACAACAATTATATCAGAACTATTGATTTGACAACAATTATATTTAATGTAATTATTGTGATATTGTCTTCAAAATAATACTTTTATTCATAGTAGAAGATTAAAGTGTAAAAAAAAACATAAAAAAAACTGCATTAACAACACATTAACTTTGCTTCACGGTCACATATTGATATACACACACACGTCATTTTGCACCTTTATAGGGTTTAGTATATAATAATTTTATATAATAACAGTTGTCAAGTGTCAATTATGATTAGAATTCTCACTCTGTGAATTATTAAAACCTATGTGTTGATTTAAATAATATTTACATAATATTCAAATAAAAATCAAATAATACATAATTATTGATATCAAATTTTAAAAATATAATGTTACTTACATGTGTTACTTACATGTATAAATATGTTTAGCCAAAAAGTATCATTAAATATTACTCGTCATAAGGAGGTAAGCCAAACAGCTCTGGCTTGAAGTCTTCAAGTGACTTGAGTACCAGAGTTGCTTCGGAAGTAAGGCTCTTGTCAACTCTAGGGTCTGGTACCATGACCACTTGCATGCCAGCAGCTTTAGCTGCTTTTACACCATTCACAGCATCTTCAAATACTAAACACTGTAATATGAAATAACAATTCAGCATTAATTATTGTTCTGCTTCTTATATTATTCTATAAAAATGATCCAAACTTATTGCAAAGAAGAAAAGAAAAATGTTTACATTTCAGAAAAATTTTACACCAAATTTTAGAGTAGGTTCGTCTACAAAATACGAGTGTGGGTACCTAACTGTAGTTATTAAGATATATGAAGTTGTATAATTAAAAAAAAGTCAAGTCTATGAGCCCATTCAATCATAATTTAATACAAACACATACCTGTTCAGGGTTTGGTTTATCAGGAAATCTTGAGGCAGCAACTAAAAATATATCAGGATATGGTTTACCCCTTTTGACTTCAGGATCAGAGGACCCCATAGTTTTGTAGGGAAACAAAGAAAAAAGTTTTTGATGATGTTTGCTAGTTTTCAAATCATAACTATCTTTGCTGGAACTAGTGGCTAGTCCTATAGGTATGTCTTTGTTGTGCAAATGTTCTATCAATTTTTTTGCTCCTGTAAGTAATAATGAAATTAAAAATTAATTAGCATAAGCACTTGTGATATGAAAACTAGATGATGCACAAATTTCCAAATACACATTAATTATGTATGCAAATATATACAGTCGAAACCGGATATAACAACATTGAAGGGACCATATAATTTGGTTGTTATATCCAATAGTTGTTATAAGCAATAGACACAAGTATGTAGGGATTCGGCCATGACCTTGCCATTTGGTGGTAAATAACGATGTTGTTATATCCGGTTTTGACTGTATTTGTAATATACTACATAAAATAATAATATAAACAACCATGACTAGAGAACAAATGCCCGAGTTCATCACAAAGATTTAGTCCAAAACCAGCTATAAAAGAAAAGATTATTTTATTTGTTGTTACCTGGCATGACTTTGGTGTCAGGAAATAATTTTTGAAATTGTTCTTTAGTTTCTTCCATGAATTGTTCTGGTGTAATCGGTAATTGCAAAGTAGATACAACAATTTTAGCAGTTTCATGAGCTTGACTTCCCATTAATTTCAGTTTTAAGTCGAATGTGTAGTCTTTGCCATACCGTGATGTAATATTTTGAAAAGCTATTGTGTATAAGTCTTCTGTATCTGTTAGACAAATTCAAATAACCATTTCAAATATTTTCTATACCTTACTCGTACAAGATCAACCAATACTTACTTAGAATCAAACCATCCATATCAAATAGGACATGGGTGACTGAATTAAATGTTTCCATTGTTTTTAACATTAAGTAATGAGTATTAACTTGCTTTATCTAAAAACGAAAATAACCTAAATAAAAACAAGTCCATCCAACTGATCCAACTCAGAGACTGATACTGTCAATGTCAGACACTGAATGTCAATGCCATTTTTTTTAAATACGTATCACGTTCCTGGAAACAAGACTTTTAGGAACTTTCTGCGATACGTTTTCTTAATTTTAAATGAATGATAAATCGAATGAATAAAATAGATGCATGAAATTAATGAATTAAGATAATGCATGAAAATTGAATTTTACATTAAAATATGAGTGAAACACATTTTAACGCATCTAGGGAGAGCTTGGCACGAATCGAATGGTAACAGAGTTCATGACGGTGACTTACTAGGTGGTGAAAACAACTATAAAATTCTCAACGCCAACACGACATGACACTTTTATTTCAATGCTTCCTCATAATTGATCATCAACACATCCGTGTTCCTTATGCATCAAAATAACACCACTTTCACTCTCAGAGTAAATAGGACTGGAGTAGCCTTTGCCGAACATTCCCCTCTGCCAAACGCACAAGCATCGGATGCCTTATATAAAACTAGTTGAGCCGCCATTTTAACATAAACGTTGTGTAGTACTCTTTGTTTTAAAACCACAATAATCAGAACGTCTTACTACCGTGCAGAGCTCCCACTAAAATGCCTGCCTGTGCTGTTTTTTACTGTACAAAAAAGTTGAAAACATCTAGTATTCAAAAAGATGGCGTCACATTTAATTTTTAAGTATAATTTATAAGATTTGATATTTATTTACTTCTTAATTTCATGTTTTAGCAGACTACAATTTCAAATTTCGCGCTATAGTCTCGTGGGGAGTCGGCCGTGACGTCATCAAACGAAATTCCAGCGCACTCCCTAAACGTAGTGTATTATATACTCTTTGGCACTCCCCACGAGACTACCTAGGGTTAAACACTCAGAGTAAATAGGACTGGAGTAGCCTTTGCCTAACATTCCCCTCTGCCAAACGCACAAGCATCGGATGCCTGTGCGTTATATAAAACTAGTTGAGCCGCCATTTTAAAACCACAATAATCAGAACGTCTTGCCGTGCAGAGCTCCCACTAAAATGCCTGCCTGTGCTGTTTTTTAGCGTTAAAAAAATTCGAAAACATCTAGTATTCAAAAAGATGGCGTCACATTTCATTTTTAAGTATTATTTTTAAGATTTGATATTTATTTACTTCATAATTTCATGTTTTAGCATACTACAATTTCAAATTTCGAGCCATAGTCTCGTGGGGAGTCGGCCGTGACGTCATCAAACGATCTTCCAGCGCACTCCCCACGAGACTACCTAGGGTTGAACATTATCGCATTTCAATTAATTAGACAATAATTTAAAAAAGTTTGTGGTTAATAAATAATTGTAATTTTGTCATTTCGTATGAATTAATTACCAATTATAATTTCGTTTTAACAATATACGTTGCGTGTTTATATTTAGTTTAGTATTAAGTACATACCTACCTACACTTTTGCGACCGCTTGAAGCTTATTTTTTGCCACACTACATGGAAATATAAAATCATTAGTGAATTAATAAAATAAAATAAGAATAAGACTATTTTGCCCTTTATTCATGCTGGGCGGCGCTCATAAACATTAAGAGTACCTATGCTGTAGCATATACAGCGTCCCTGACTTTATAAAATAAGCAAGGGTAAAAAGGTACCAGCACAGCCGATTATTTCTGAGAAACCTAAATTTTTTTTCGAGCCACAGCACAAATTGTTTTTTTTGTTGTAATCAGCAACCCTAATTGAATTGCACTTCATTAATAGTGATGTCACGTCATCGATATTGCGATTTTACGAGGGAGTAATGAATGAATGAATGAATGAAAGTAACATTAAATTTAAAATATGTATTATGATTTAAATCTATACATTGTGTTCCTGAGGTTATACATTAACTTCGGCATTTTATTCAGACTATTAAATTGATCATTTTTTAATATGGATTAAATTTATGATACTTTTATGAATTGAAGTTCCTTTAATTTTAAATTCCTAGAATAAAACTATAGAGATATAAAATAAAACAGGTCAAGTCGACCTTATACCACCTAGCAATGTACTGCGACTTTTGTGCCCGATAAATGGCAATAGGCTCGCCACATTTTACATGGGACCTAACATAATTGGCAAAACGTGAGTGTTAGTTCACCTCTGCCTACTCCTGCGGGGATATAGGCGTGATTTATTTATGTATGTATGAGAGAAGAGGAAGTAAAATCTCCAATTTTTTTAACATTTTGTCTGTATGTATGTTTGTGCACGCATCATGCATAAACTACGAGACGGATTTTGATCCCATTTGGTATGATGATAGCTAAATGTCATTGTCAACATTTAAGTTAAATTTATTTTTTATTAATATTTAAAAGCTCCTTTAAAAAACCCGGTGGTCCAAGTGCAATACTTCGATTTACTAGGAGTTAGGTATGTGGCACCAAAGTCTTCCGTACATAAATGAAGCTTTTGGAAAATATTATTGTAGTATTAAAATCAGAAATGATCGGTATGTGTAGTTCAAGCAAAAATACCTCTGCCCCTAGCCGGTATCCTAATTGCTAGTATTTATACTGTAAGCTTTCACATTCCCGAAACAGCTAATTTTTAATTATAATTTTCAGTTTTCCTAAAGAACACGAAAAAAATGGGTTGATGCTTGTAATAGGCACGTCTCTTGGACAAGAACAAGTACTATTTGTTCCGTAAATTTTGAGCCGTCTCAGTTTCAGAAATTATCTAACAATAGAAGAAGATTTTATAGAATACAAGTTTGTTTTTTCCTCGCAATTATGTTGAAAAACGTCGCATGCAACTCATATGCATTGGTCATTACACACTCAGTTTCCTTACCGCGTTCGCTTGCGGCTCGCGCTTGCAATAATGCCTCGTATATAATGACCAACAAAGCATACTCGTAACATAATGTACTATTTTAACTTTTAAGATCCACACATTTTGATTTTTGATTCCCCTTAAAATTTAACAATTCCCAGTATCATACGAGAAATCTAACTATATTCACTATCGCTTTGTTAAAAATAATGTTTAAGGGTTTCTCCTTTCCATTATGATTATACGCGAAAGGGTCCACACAGTGATTTCTGAAAGTGAAAATATATAATAACACCTATTGTAAATACTTTTTAAATGCAATAAGCTATAAGTATAAATTTGTATTTGATTGATATAGCTTTCGAAATCTGTCAAAGTTTTAGATAGATTTCATATATGAGTGTCTTTGCAAAATCGAAAGAAGGCTGATTGTAAAGTAAGCGTGTAAATCATCATTTAATTTTTAATAATGTAAGAATACTAACGCAAAATTAATGCATTCATTCATTGAACGAAACTGATTTATCGATATTGATATTCTCGTGCTATGTCATGTCACTACTTACACAATGACATTCGTGTGTTTGAATAGAACGTTAACACACTATTTTAAGTATGTTTGCGTGAATTTTAAATATGTGTGTCGTTTTATGCATGTGTGTGTTTGTAAATACGCAAAAAGTTTTTGTATCTGTGTGCAGCCTTTCAGTGTAGTAGTAACCTCACCCCCCGCAAAAAATGGCAGAAAAATATGTACGAGAAATTGACTAATGGCTACTCCAGTTCTATTTACTCCGAGGTTAAACATTATCGCATTTCAATTAAATAGACAATAATTAAAAAAGTTTGTTGTTAATAAATAAGTGTAATTTTGTATTAATTAATTACCAATAATAATTTCGTTTTAACAATGTACGTTGCGTGTTTATATTTAGTTTAGTATTAAGTACGTACATACCTACCTATATTCTATTAAACATTCTATTAAACATTCTTTTTGGTTCATATATACTCTTTGGTTCATTCGTTCAATTTCATTCATTCATCTTTTCTTCATCATCTTCTGTTTGTAAAAAAATTGTTGTTGTCCTCAAAGAAAGGTTGAATTTTATTAATTTTAACACTATTTTAAAAGAGGCACCTAACTTTCCAATTTACCTATTACCTATTTAAAATAATTTGATTTTAGGTGTGGAACGCAAGAATTATATGTTGACATTTACAAGTTCTGTTATGAAAAATACGTTGCAATGTTTACAAGTTGAAATTGAAATTTTCAGTCAATAAAACATAGTTTTATTCGTACTTTATATCTCTAAGCATGGAAGAGCCTGGTATGAGTTTGTTCCAAGGAGTCGCGAGTCTTCATTTTAATACTAGTGTACAAGACAGACTTGACGAGCAAGAAGAACTCGAAGATCAAAAACGTCGAAACGAAGAGGTATGGTGAATGTAGCTTTTATTTATATATTAATACTAAAACATCATATATAAATATTATAATAATAAGGAGCAATATCTAGAATTAAAGACTTATAGGTTAATTTTGGTTAATTATGAATAAAATATAAAGTAAGATAATATAATCAAATACACTTATTAGTTAGTAATTAGATAATGCGCAATTACCTGTTGCAACTATAATTTATTGATTAAATAATTGATAATAGTTAAAACTTCATAGTCAAAACACATAAACATGCAGTACATTTCTTGCGAGATCCACACTAGGTAAGCCTGTATTGTGGGTCTCAATAAAAGTTTCAGAATATAAAAACGGCTCTAATTATCTATCTACAAACATATTCCAGCTGAAAATTGTGGAGAGTAACTATAATTCTCTGCCATGTCAGAAAAAATATAACTAAATAGCAATATGAAACTACTTTTTTTCAGTTACAACATAAGCTTGCCAATGCCTTTGATGATCTCTGTGACAGTGATAACAGTAATGGCAATTTCACCCTAGACACGACGCAGACAAATGGAGGTAATAAAAAGCTACGGAAAATAAGTTTTTGCACATAACCTTGTCTGTTGCCTCATCTGCAAAATGTAATGTGCAGATAGAGCCTGAAACTGTTTTAATGTGTATATTGTGAATATAACTCTTTAAATGTTTTTATTGACTACTCTGAATTCAAACAGTTATATTATCCTTGAAGGGGTAGGCAGAAGTGTATAAACACCCACAGTTGTAAGTCCATGTAATAATGATGATAACACACAGTAACAATTACAGTGGACCCCTGGTAATCTGGCACCCCTTGTTATCCGACACTCATTTTATGATTTTTATTAAAAAATTTTGATTCTTCTAGTTTTACAAATTTCCTGATGTGAAGTTATTATTTTTGATAGTAAGTAAGCATAAATGACGTTAATTTTGTATTAAAATGTGAGAGCTTACATATTATGTTGTTTAATTTACTTTTGACATATAAAAATCCGACATCACTCTGCAAAATGTTTGCTGGATTACCCACCGCTGGTCCACTGTACTAACAATTACTTTCTTCTCAATTAGCTTATATAAAACAAAACCTTATGGTCTCAGTGTTCTCTAGTTACGAATATCAATGACAATGACACATAAATTATTGTATATTTTGTTATATGTTGGGTTATCTTGTAGTTTATCCATCAAAAACAGAAAAGTAAAAAGTTCATTTATTTTCAGGTCATGAGCAAAATATGAGAACAGGTAGACCTCCAACCTATGTGGAGTCACTAAACCATCTAAAAGAGCAAGATGTTCCAAAATGTTATTCTGAAACTCCTAAGAGCCATACACATCTAAGACATCATGAAGAGTCACCATTGAAATTACCATTTAGTCCTTATGGTGCAGGAGATGGTCAAAATCATTATGTGCAACAGGACTTAAAAGGTTATTAATGAACCATCTGATAATTAATCTTTGAATAAAATTTAACATACATACATACATAAATCACGCCTATATCCTCGAAAGGGTAGGCAGAGGTGAACTAGCACCCACGTTTCGCCAATTATTTAGGTCCCATGTTATGGGGGCGAGCATATTGCGTTTCATGTGAGGTGTCCATTAGAGGACGGCCTTAAATCTAAATCAATTTATTTATTTATAATACAATACCATATAATATAACATGAGTTACATTTAATAACATATATTTATCAATTTTATACATATATGTGCCTTGTGAGGCATCTTTCGCAAACCGGGTGGGTGGCTGCCTACTTCTGTCGTTTGTCAGGTCATAATTTTCCAAACTTTTTTGACCTTGTAATAATTTACCTGTAATATTTAAACAAAATGTCTGTTTGTTCTTGCATATTCATTTTTATAACTTTGAGATTTAATATATATTCTATTATTGAGAAATTAATGATCTAAGAGAATTGCAATAATATTTCATAGTTTGTGTGAGTTACTTAATATACAGAAAACAACTTAATTATCTATACTCATATATTCTCAATTTTATGTAATAATTTATGAACTGTAATTAAATTTGTAGGTCACCACAATGGACTTGGACTAAATAATTTTGATTTAAGACAAGAAATAATGAATAATGAAAAGCTAAAAGTCATGTATGAGGTAAGATTAATAAAATGAATATACATGATGTAAAATTTTATTAGTTGTATGTTTAAAGTGATTATTATTAATATAGGACCAATAAAATATACACAGTCAATTCATACTACTGGTGTGCAGACCATTATCATTATCATTGAATAAAGAATGTAGCGAAGATTAGCCATACCCCATATTGCGGGTCAATGGTCAATGCTGATTGGTCAACATCAAAAACAGCTGAAGCAGCTGTGACTTATAGCTGAACATGCTTTGTGCATCTAGCCAAAACTTTTTGATTTTATAAACCAAGGTAGGTTTATTAAATTAAAAAGTTTTGGCAGTTTGGCTAAGTTAAAATGGTCATAAAATCATCCAGTATTGCTCTTGGCTTGCAGAAAAAGAAAGTCCAGGCCCAAGATTTTGTCTCACAGTGTAATTCTAAGAGAAGTCTCCTCAAATCTGTGGGAAACAGATCAGTCTTTGCAAATATTGCGTCCCTTTCAATCAGTTTAAATTACATAGTCCTTTCTTTGATTTTATTTTAGATGAGTGTCGGTGAGTGTCAGACCTTGGCAGGTCAGGTACAAAAGCTGGAAGGCGAGATTGACAGTCTCAGAGCTCGACTTCTGGCTGCAGTCAGTGACCGAGACAAGTCTGATTTATCGCTGAAGGAAGCTCAACATTTGCTTGGTAAATACTTATAATTTATGTAAAACTTAAAAGCATACCATATGTAACATGTTAGGATAATATGTACGTACGTTACGCTCTTAAATATTATAATATTTAACATATTATAACATAGTTACATAGTGTTATTTGTACACACCAGCAACCTCCAAGGACTAGATAGTTGACAGTTTGTTTTACGAGTTTTAACATAACCCAATACGTTGAACAAAGATGATTTTTCAAGTTTTTATTGTACTGTCGCTACATTGGTAACTCTCTGTTTGATTCATAAACGAAAGGACTACGCTGCGCTCGCGCGCTGTAGACTAATAGAGTTATTAACATTCCAGTAGTGAATTAAATAAAAATTAATTTTGTATGAAACTTATTTCTAACGAATTATCAAAAGTCGAAGAAACGTTCTTGTATATGATGTTGGCTATCAGTTCCTTCTAGGTTGCGGGTACTTTATAATCAAAGTTGCTGATGTTGGTATTTGACATTTTTCATATCAGCTTCAAACAAGCACAAACTGATAGAGCTCGAGCAAGAATTGACCACTTTGACGGAGAAGTTGGTGGGGAATAATCAAGAAAAGGAACAGCTCAAGTTAGAATTACGCTCGGCCAACATCAGTCTGCAGGAAGTCCAGCAAAGGCTACACTCTCTACAGGTACAGAATTGAGTATTTAACTGAGTATTTAACATATTGAGTATTTAACACTGACCTCTTTTATACAAGTACACTGGACTGAATATGCGTACTAAAGTGACAATTAATGTTTCTTGTGCCGATTTGAAGCGCCCCCTCGAGCGGCAAGGGTATTAAACTTGACGTTTGTTGCTTGTATTTGACATTACAAATGCATCTCTAATATTAGTTCCGTGGACGTTCACCTTCGTACACCAGTGCCATCAGCGCCAAGATGGCGATAATCAAATTGGCTTCATTTTTTGGATGACAACCTTCAGTCCAGTGTACATGGTATATTAGAGGTCAGTGGTATTTACCAAATGATTACAGTGTGTGTAACATAGTGAACGCACACACTGAAAGTAGTTAGTTGACAATTAGAAAGGCTACCTACACGAATCAATTTTAAATATGTTATTTTTGAAAGGAGACGCAATGACAATAGATGATCGCATGGCATGTAGAAAGAGTGAGTGAAATGAAAGTGACAAAAAGGATCTATATGTCGGAACTGAATGGAGAAAGCCGCAGGGGAAGGCCTAGGGGATCTTAAATAATCAAATTGAAAGCGTAATATTAAATAAGGGCTACGACAAGAACAATTATGACGAACAGACAGAAACCGACGGGTATGTATGAGGACAGTAATGAAATGAGATGAAGTGAAAGATGTATGTATGGATTGTAGCAAGTGGGAAAAGAACAGCTCTCAGCCTTCCTCTATAGGAGAAAGGTGAGACCTAATAAAATGTATAACCTAATATTATGTTTCTGTGGAACTATACAATGAAATATTGATATGATATGATTGTTAAACTGATAACCAACTTTAACTGGGATTGATTCAGTAGTGTTTCACAGAGTACGTTTCTGGCCTATTTTTGTTTAACAAATACTCTGCATTTTGTTATGTTTGGTTTCGCTTCTTAAAAATATTTTGATTGGTATCTGCTGAATGAACAGAAGATGTAAAAATTGCTTTACTATGTATTAAAATATCCAATAAATTTTACCATTAGATATTATGCAATAGATATAGTATATACCCATTGACAGCCAGTACAGTATTTTCTATACCAAATCTAATTTTTAGTCGCATCCTCTAGTAGTAAAAGTAGCCGTGGGCGATCTTCTTTAGGCACAGATAGCATAACACGCGCAGTAAAGTATGTAGAAGCCTAAAGTCTGTACAATCTAACTTGTCTTATTTGGTAAACAATCTTGGCACACCTTTTTATTGAAAATTCAGAATTAAAAATCAATTGATAACTAGATTCAATAGGTTCTAGTCTATAATAACGATTTATTGTAATAGATTATTGACTTTATATTTTTTTTTTAAATAACTGATTTGTTAAGAAAGTTCGGCCAAGATGGTTTGCTAAATAAGACAAGTTAGATGGTACAGACTATAGCACACGACGTGGACGAATTTTATATTTCCTTTTCCCCCGAGAAGATTTTGTCCACGTCCCGTGCTACGGGCTGGAGACAAATAGTAAAGTATGTATTTATTTTTAGGTTGCTCACACACACGACACTGACGCACTATTCAGGGAGCAACAAGACAGGTAATTTGTACCATTATATTTTTCAAATAAATCTAGTCGTTACTGTACTGTGCAAACCCTCACGCTGTTTTATTTAGTATCCAATCGTAACCTTTTTTTTTTCTCTTCAAACTTTGTTGACTCAAATTTATGTATTTTATGTTAATGTAATAATCTTGACGTATAATGAAAGATAGGAATATTCGGTTTCGGATTCGGGTAAGAAATAAAGGAAATAGTCGGTTTGAGGTACAGTGCGGCTAACTTATCTAGTCAGGTGGCGAAAATTGAAACTACAATTTACCCATATATTTTGACATTTCTATGAAACTCTTTGTTCACCACTAGCTACACCACCAAATGCCAAGATAAATTAGTGGCACTTTAACTAGCTCTTTTCTACTAGACATGCCATTAGATCCTAGATCTATATATTGATGAAAAAGCTTTCTGGGTATAAAGTGTGCCAACTGGCTTCGCTAAGCTTATTTACTATACTATTTATTTATTTATAAATAAATTTTGTTATAGGCACAGAGAAGAAGTGGAAAGATTGCAAAACGATTTAGTAAAAGCGAAATCCAGATTGGAGGACAGAGTAAGTATAGTAAAGTAATCGAGATTTTTATTGATCTAGTCCCTATCAGTTAGAAGAGCTTATGGCGCAGTGGCTAGTAATCTTGATGTACAGACAGCAGCACGTCAGACTACCACAAAATGTTATATTTTCTCAGTCGACTTTTGGCTCTACTGCCAACAAGATAAGGTTGACAATCGATTGAAGAAATTTGACAGTTTTGGGTAGTCTGAAGAGCTGTACATTATATGAGGATACTTTTTGGTCACTGCAATAATTTTTGGAATTCGTTCAGACCATCAAACTAAACAAATTTCAGTTCAGTTTGATTGTCTGAACGAATTCCAAAAATTTTTGCAGTGACCAAAAGGTTTCCTGGTATACATCCATAAATCAACACACAACAAACACCTGATTTTTCCTCAATTATGTTAGGCCAATTATTACCCTCTTTCGGGCACGTAAATTACAGTAGGTATATTGTTAGGTGGTATAAGAAGAACGCTGCTGCCCATACTAGTCGCTGTCTTAACCCTTAATTGTTTAGTGGAGGCAATTGTATTCTGATCTGCTGATAAAAAAAAATCCGAAGAAATTAGTGGGTTAGAAAAATTTGGAAAAATTATTGTCTTAATGCGGGAATGGAGCCTATACCATTCGGCCACCAAAGATGTCTTGGTTGGCGGTTGGCGGATTGGTATAGGCATCTGCCCGGAATGCGGGTTCGATTCCAGCATCAAGACTATAATTTTTCGAACTCGTTCTAACTACAAATTACTTTGTGATAATTTTTCTAACATTAATTTACCGTTTCTTCTTTTCAGGAGAAGGATATCAAACTTCTCGAGAGGCGATGCTTGGATAGGGAGAAGGAAAAAGAAGAGATTTTAGTAGAAAAAGGCAGTATTGTTAACCGTTTGGCTGGCGAACTCGAGGCTGCGCAGAAACGGCTAGTGAGCGGCGAGACGAACAAACTGAAAGAGAAATTGTGTCAGATTACTAGAGAAAGGGACACGTCTAGAGAACAGGTCAAAGAGATGGGGGTAAGGTCTATTCTTAATAATGTACGAAAATAAGAAGAATGTGTGTACAAAAATGACTCTTCTTCTTCTTCTCCATGCCCTGTTCCCAGTCTATCTGGGGTCGGCGCATTATGTTTCCTCTTCCATTCATATCGGTCAGACGTCATCAAGCCATCCACTCCTTTTTGGTTCATACCATCCATCACACCGTGAAAGTGCTAGTGATGAATGAATGTATAGAAAAGAGACTGAACGGACCATGTCGAGAGACCGATAACCGGAGAGAGTGATTGGAATGACAACATTCCAATCAATACTGCTCAGGGTTTTGGCTTAGGTTTTACAGCCGCCTGCTTGACACCAATCCTTTATGGGTAAGCTGTTATGGTGGTTTGTCCTCTACCATTTGGGTGCCCCAAGGTACTTATTATAATGAATAAGTCTGGGCTGGCACATTCTACTTTATTTGTTCGCTCCCAGGCCAGCATGGGAAATGTCCAAGGAAAATGACTAACTATTATATTTCAGTCGAAACTCGAGGTGACTGCTGAAGAACTGGTGTTGTTTCGGAACAAATTCGCCGCCGTACAAAAGGAGTTCGAGAACTGGCAAATGGCGCTGCACCAAATATTGGCCGAATCGCTTCCCGACCACGCGTACCTAGGTGAGCATCATTTTCCCTCATTTATTTGTGTTTTTTGACGTCTCATAAATAATAGATTATATGCAATGAAACCATAAAACGATGGGCAATAAAACGAATAATGTCTCAGATCGCAAGTGCTTAAAATGCGATCTGAGGCTTCTTTTTTTATCGCCCGAGGTAGACATCACAGTTTTATGTCACCCCCTGACCAAGAAGTGGGTAAACATAGCGGGCGAAAAAGACCACTTTATGGTCAGGTGTGACATAAATACTATTTCATTTTGCTGAAAACGGTTTCAGCGGAAGACCAGCGCTAGTCGCGAGGCTGGCAATATGCTGAGTTGGGACCGATTGAGACATGCTACTTTTATGCTTAATATGTTTGTTTCTCTGTTGTGTCTCCATAAATGTTTCTTGCTTTCTTTCTTTCTTTCCTTATCATTCCGCGAGTCCCAAGTCAAAACCAACAAAAATTTGTTTATTCACATCTGCTTCTCTAGCTAGACAAATGGCTAATCTATTCGAACGAACAGAATACAATAATCAATTTTTGACAACCTCTCTTAAATTTGACACGATGGTCGCCATGTTGTTTTCTCTGTAATACGTCAGTTTCATACATTTGTATTCCATTCGTTCGATTGATTAACTACTTGTCTAGAGGTCTGTTATGGCTACAATACACTTATGAATTTTCAAGGCCTCATAGAATTTTTTTTTTCATTGCAGGTGAACCACCGTCCCCTGGCAAACTGCGGACCCTCAAAGAAATATTGAGTCGATATAAAATACAACTGCAAAAGGCGGCTACAATGCAAGATGAAATATCGAAGCGGTAATCTATAGCTTTTTCTTAATCTAAATAGGACTATAAAATAAAATGGTGGTTTCGATGGTTTGAATAGTTTTCTGATTTAGCTTGTTTACATAGAATACATTTTATTGTTAACCAAAATACCCGATATAAAAGAAGTAGGTTGTAGGTACTCTTGACCTGGCCATTTTTTAATAGACTTTCAATTTGATTATGGGAGATCCGCAACCCGTAACGACGGGCATGCATAAAGAGATTGATGAGATTGGATAAAGCAAACGAAGTATGTAAGGATCGTAGCTTGTGGAAAGAAGTGATCTCTGCCTATCTATATACGGTCACGGTCAGATAATGTTTACCAGTTTTGAAATTAGATTCTATGTCACACTTTTTCACTAAAGTCAAAAATGCCATATCACGTTACTTATTACCTTTTAAATGTTATTATGCAAAACGACATATCGAGAATAACAAAGAGAATTACCAGAGGTTTTTCGTGATGAAACTCAATTCTTAACTTGTTGAAATGACAATCAGCCGCGTGGTGACGGCAGAGTAGAATACAATTGTCACCACCCCAAATCTTTCCCGTGGGTGTCATACAAGGCGACTAAGGATAAATCTGAATATGATTAGGAATGGGCAGCAGCGTTCCTCTTATACCACCTAGGCTAGCAATGTACTGCGTCTTTTTGCCCGATAAATGGCAATAGGCTCGCCACCTATTTATTACATGGGACTTCACATATTTGGCGAAACGTGAGTGCTAGTTCACCTCTGCCTACCCCTTCGGGGATATAGGCGTGATTTATATATGTATGTATGAAATGACATTTTATGTAAAATTTTTTTTTGAACGTCATTTGGATAAGAGCAAAATTTTACCAAGGAAGGTTTTCAACATCAAACCTTGATAGTAGTCAGGCCATCTCCAAGAGCGATTGATTGTCAGATAATTAGAAAAAAGATAATCTGTTGTCAATAAAATTATTATGAAATAGACGTTTAGAACTTGTGACCTAAGTGTGTGCATGCAATTGTGGTCCTTAAGGTAGTAAACGTTTTCTACTTCGACATCCATCAACATTCATGTCCATAACTTTCTCCATATAAATGTATATTTGCAGCGACAAAAAACTGGAACAGCACAGGAAGCAAGAGTCGGAGTTACGCACGAGGATAGAGGAGCACAAAGGCGTGGAGATGCAGCTAAACTCAAGGCTGGCCGTGCTGCAGAACAAACTGGAACTGCTGGGCAGCAACTCGGACAGCGAACTGCTGGAGAACTACAAGCAAGTCAACGAGAGACTGCAAGCGGATTTGGAGGGAGTGCGGGCTGAGAACAAAAATGTAGGTCCATTGTTTTTTTTTTATTATACTAGTTTTACCGCTACGCGTAAGGAAAATCCCACACCGTGACCACCCCAAATCTCTCCCGTGGGTGTCACTTGCGTTATGGATACTAGATGACGGACATATTTTTAATGTCATTAGAATTATGTACCTAATAGCTACTGCCTATGTAAATATTGAAAATATACTATATAAACTTGTACACAACCATGATTGGGGACAAATATTTGTGTTCATCACAAAATTTGCCCCTACCAGACTTCGAATTCGGGATCTTTTGGCCGATAGCCAGCGATCTGAACTTTCAAACCGTCAAAACCTAATGAATAAAATACTTATACTTAAATGTACTTCGTTTTGACTTTATATGCACTTACCTAATTTATGCATTTGTTCATGTAATTTATATTAGTTTGAAGTCCAGCGTCACTGTATGTATGTCTTGTGAAATGTAATGTAAGTCTTGGTGACATAAATTGTAACAGTGCATAATATGTTATCCCTCCTTATCGTCGTAGTCTAATAAACTTTTATTTATTTATTCATGTAGTGTATATTACACCCACACAGCTAGACTTGAAGTACACGGAACTCGAAATGGAGCACGACAAGTTGAAACGCGAGAAAGGCGGCCGCGCCTCGCTAGTGCAGGAGGCCAACGCCCAGTTGATGGGCGAACTGGAAAAGTATAGCGCCCAATTGAAGCAGACTCTCAAAGAGAACAGCGAGCTCAAGACTCTGTACCTTCAGGTGCGTAAAGAAATGGTTTATTCGTATAAGGTTTGGCCAGACCCGACTCATCCCATGGGTGTCGTGAAAAATGACTAAAGGAGATAGCCCGGTGTAAAACAATAAGCACCTTGGGGCACCCGAATGGTGCAGGGCAAACCACCAACAACAGCATACCCAAAGAGGGTTGGTGTCAGGCAGGCGGCCGGCTGTAAAACCTAAGCCAAAACCTTGAGCAGTATGGATTGGAATGTTGTCATTCCAATCACTCTCTCCGTGTATCCGTCTCTCGACATGGTCCGTTCCGTCTCTTTTCTATACATTCATTCATCACTAGCACCTTTACGGTGGGATGGATGATATGAATCAAAAGGGAGTGGATGGCTTGATGACGTCTGACCGATCTGAATGGAAGAGGAAATGCGCCGACCCCAGATGGCCTGAGAATAGGGCAGGGGGAGGAAAGAATTTATCGCTTTGAACTATATTACTACTATATTTTATGCAAATAAATATTGAATATTGAATATTGAATAAATATATATAATCCAATTATTATTCTTGACAATTCAAAGCGATAAATACCTATATCATATCGTGTTTCGGTGGTCATGCTAGCCGGGCTGTTATCTCAACGCTAACATTAGCCGCCATGCTGTTTCGGCTCGTGACGTCACTCTGTTAGTAAGCAAAACGACTGCGAAAGGACAAGACCTACTTTGTGTACTATCAGAGTGACGTCAGGTCGGTATCCAATATGGCGAACGGCCTTTTAGATATTTGAAGAACAGCCCCTCTAGGCAAGTGGTCAGTCTATCAAAACGAATAGGATACAAATGTATGAAACTGTCGTATTACAGAGAAAACAAATTGGCGACGTCAAATGTAAGAAAAGCTGTCAAAAATGACATTTGCATTCTATTCGCTTAAAGGCCGGCATAGAAAGAGCACAGAGGTACTTTATAAATTTTCCGAATTCCTTTGCTCATTTACAGGCCTGCAGTTCACGGGACACGGTGACAAGAGAACTGAAAGACCTGCAAAGTAAAATACAGAAAGAGAGGGACACATTCAAAAGCCAGGAGAGAGACCACACAGGACGACTGGAGAAGGAGAAGCAGCAGGTGGAGAAGTTGACGGGAGAGCTGGCGAACACGAAAGTCGACCTAGAAGCGGCCAACAGGAGAATATCCGAACTTCAAAAGGACTTCACCGACAACCAAAAGGAGTTCAATGATAAACTGAACAAGTATCTGGAAGGTAATTCTGATCGATATTTATGTGAGGATTGGCTTACGTACCCGATAGATGGCAGTAGGCTCGCCCTTTGTTACATGTGTACATGAGACTAAACTCAATAGGGGGAATATGCATGTAATCCAAATGAGGCTCAATTTTTTTTATAAAAACTATTACTGTAGTATGTTTCCTCCATCAATTGGCTTTTGAACAAGAAATTATTTTTTCAAAAGTGCGAAAACACTGGAAAGTTCATATTATTTGTAAATGTACAACATACAAGTGCAATTTTCACAAGATTTATTCCTTTTGGCTAAATGTTCGTGTTAGTTTACCTCTGCTTAGCCCTTGGAATAAATACGCTTGATTTATGTACGTATGTGACTTTTCAGATGATAAACATGCCATGCGTAAAGATATGGAGTCGTGTGCTCAGTGCGATAAATACGTGAAGCGAATTCGACAATTGGAGGAACAAATCAGCAAATGCAGTGTTAAATTGGGTGAGTATAGTCATCAGTGGAATTGGAATTGGTTTGTCTTAAAAGTCGTCAATAGTTTTTTTTATTGATGAGGTCACAGCGATAGTTATTCAAGTTGCCTTTTTCATTTTTGTCACAACATTGTACTTGTCCTCCTCTTTGCATGCTCGTTTCAACACTATAACCATAAATCTATACTATAGTCCGACAACTTCGTGCGCGACCTTCCTGCGGGGTGAGAGACGTTGGGGGGGCTGAGGTATTGTATGCTGTATAGGGATGATGACACTTACAAATAATCACTGATATAATGATTTATAATAATAATTTAGGATAAGGAGATTCGTTTGTGTTAGTCACTTGTTGTCAGATTATACTTGTGATTGATATTTATTTTGTAAAAATAAAAGTACAAAATTTAGCAATCCGCCATATTTGCTAAAACGCCGCGTGACGTCATTATTTAGTTACCTCCATTTTGACATTTTATTTGCCAATCACGTTCACTAGTTTAATATAGAAACTGGCCTTTTTACGGAACAGTGACGTCACACAGACACCATTGCTATTTTGGCGTTTTGGCGGAAATTTTAAATTGCATTAAATTCAAAACATGTTTTTTCTATCAAAATCTAAAGTTTTTACAAAAATATAATTTATTTTGGGTAAAGTAGACACGTACGAAAAACATGGTGTAGTTTTTCAAAATTAGTCATCATGCTTATTGCACGAGTTTTTCCTCCTCCCCGCATCACCCGCCCCCGCCATCCCCATCATCCATCCCACCACCGTCTCTCCCGCAGGAAGGTCGCGCGCGAACTTGTCATACTATAATATTAGAAAGCTATAATTTGTTTGATTGAACGCGCTAATTTCAGGAACTACTGACTCATACATACATATGTCACGCCTTTCTCCCACAGGGGTAGGCAGAGATCACTTCTTTCCACTTGCTACGATCCTTACATACTTCTTTCGCTTCATCCAATCTCATTAATCTCTTCATGCATGCCCGTCGGTTTCGGGTACTATTGACCTGGCCCTTTTTTAATAGACTTTCAATTTGCTTATGATAGATCCGCCTAGGCCTTCCCCTTCCCATTTCTCCATTCACTTTCGCCATGTAAATCCATTTTGTTATTCTCCTTTCATCCATTCCTTCGACGTGACCAAACCATGCGAGCATCCCTCTCTCAATCCTTGTCATTACATCTTCTTTCAAATCACACCAAATTGAAAAAATATTTTTATGTTGGATAGTCCATTTACCGAGGAATAATATCGCGCGAAAAGCCGCAGGCGACCACTGGTTAGTAAATAATAAAATAGTTTAATAGAGTTCAGTTTTCGTTTGACTACTATCTCGCTTCATGGGATCCCATTATGAGGCCTAATAGGTACACTCTCGCCTAGAGGATGTTACTTATTACAAAGGAAAGAAGTCAACACTTTTTGATTCTGGAGTGAAAAACAGTGATGATGAATGGGCGGCAGCGTTTCTTTTATACCACCTAGCAATATATGGCGATTTACGCACCTGATAGATGGCAATAGTCTCGCCCCTATTATATGGGACCGAACAGAATTGGCAAAACGTAGGTGTTAATTCACCTATGCCTATTGTGGGATAAATAGGAGTGGTTTATTTATGTATGTAAAATGAGGAAATTTCTCAAAACTTTCTGCATCAGGACTACTTATAATAATAATATTTTTTTTACCTCTTTTTCTTTGTAACAATTTTTCTGACATTTATAAATGACGTTCAAATAATCCGTGTGGTGACGGCAGGGTAGAATACAATTGTCACCATCCCAAATCTCTCCCGTGCGCGGGTGTCGTACAAGGCGACTAAGGATAAACAGTGATGAGGAATGGATATAAGCGTTCCTCCTAAACAACCTAGCAATGTACTGCGACTTTTGTGCCCGATAAATGACAGGCTCGCCACCTATTACATGGGACCTAATATAATTGGCGAAACGTGGGTGCCTCTGCCCACCCCTTCGGGGATAAAGGCGTGATTTATGTATGTATGTATGTTCCAATAATAATGTTACCTATTCCCATTGACTCGTTCCCTAACAGCCACACAAGAGAGCAACGAAGAACTGATGCAAGAGCTGAAAGGCAAAGCGGAGTTCTTCCAACAGTACATATTGGACCGGTACCGGAAGCTTCACGAACAACGCACGGTCGCCACGAACACCGACCACGAGACGCAGTCGGAGCAACTGGCTACGAGCATCGAGCAGCTGGTACAGAACTGCGACGACGAACTCGCCGCTAAGGTATACGTATAAGGTCACGTATACGTATACGTGAGATCTACTATCATTCTCCGAACGAAACTTGCCAATCGAAAGAAACTTTGGAACTGACCCTACTCTAATACATGTTCGGATGCTCAAACGAACAATTTTAAGAGTACAGGATTACACGCGTTACCTTAATCAATGTAAAATAACCGTATTGTGCCAATATTTATTGTTGGCGGTTGTCAACCAACTGAAACGTTTCTATAGATCCTTACATACTACTTTCGCTTCATCCAATCACATTTATGTCCTCATGCATGTCCGTCGGTTTCGGGTACACTTGACCTGGTCCTTTTTTTCAATATTCAATAACTTATTCCATTCCGTAATGTACCAGTTGGATGGTCATAACCAGCCCTTTAATATCCCCACTGTTGGGGCGGGCACAGGCGCATGGATGGATGGAAGAATATAGGGTGTAACATGTATTGTTGTCCCGGCTGCATCTGCACCAATCCGCACTGATTCAGGATTTTCCTTATAATTTTCCATTTGTAGTAAAGCTCCATGCCCCAGCAGTGGGGACATTTAATGGCCGCTGTTGATGATTTATATTTGAAAAGATCACTAATTATAATTTGAAACTAATGGTAAAATCCCTGTGGCAGAACTAACAAGAATTTAAAATTGTTTATCCAACAGACCGATTTAATGATGAAGGAGAAAGCGATAAGGGACCAGATAGCGGAGAAGTTCACTCTAGAAATGAAAACCATGGAGATGAACTGCGCGCGGCGGATCAAAGAGATGGAGAACGAACACTTGACCGCCGTCACTACACTGAAGGAACTCCTCGAGAGGAAAGCGAAGGAAGTGGACACTTTGAAAGAGTTCATTCTCTCCGAGAGAGCAAAAGTGACACAGATATTGGAAGCGAAGGAGAAGGAAATATCGGTCCTCATCAAAGAGCACAACGAACTTCAGACAGAATGCCAGAAGGCCAATGACAATGTTGTTGAGTGGAGGATGAAATCGGAGAGGTACAAAGAGAGGATGTCACGGATGGGCTCGCTTGAAGACATCATCAAACACGAGAGGGAGAGGTCCTCTTCCTGTGCCAAGGAATGTCAGGCGGTCAAAACGAAGTTAATGGAACTACAGGCCAAAAACTCCCAACTCGAGAGGAAGTATGAAAAGGTGCAGTCGGACCATGCTTTGTTGCAAGAGAAATACAAGAGTGTTAAGAAAACTGTATACACGTATAAGGTAAGACGGGTATTTTATATAGTATACGTCATTTTAAATAAAACTGTAGTTAATTACAAACGAAAAAAGGTTAGAAATTTTTCGAAAAATTATTGTTTTGTTATAATATCTGCTTTGTATGTTAAAAATTTTATTTTATATTGCGAGGGTACCCCGTTCGCCTACAACGGGAACTTGAACGGCCTTATAACACGGTTTAAGTATAGACTGGTTACTCAGTGTTTTGTCTCTTTTCCTCGCATTCAAAATCACGTGTGTGATGAGATGAAGACAAAACGCGGAATAGCTAAGGTTAAAGATAAGGTTAAAGGAAATTTTGGAATTTTTTTAAAACGTCTCTTGGATTTTAAGTGGTTTTTAAAATTTCGAAAATAAAAAACCACTCTGTCAACCTGGACATTCTAGTTGGCCAGTGGTATAGGTAACCGTTCGAATTACGGAGGACGCGGGTTAGATTCTCGCATCAGGACAACAATTTTTGAAAATATATCTTGCCTCTTTTTCTTTGTAATAATTTTTCTAACATACAATGTTCAAATAAAAAACAAAATACACTTATGAAAATATATATTTATTAATAATTTTCAAAAAAATTTCTGACCTCTATCTTTGTAACAAACTGAATTTTATATGATTTCAGGATTATATGGCTAAGAAAGATACACACATCAGTAATGAAATGAACCGTATACAAGATGAGTACAGAAAAATATTCATAAAATTGCAGAACCAGATCAATTACCATGTAAACTGTAGAATACAGGATGAGAGGAGCAACGGACAAACGAGCAGCAAACAATCGAACGGTCACCAGTCCCAACAGAACGATGTAAGAATTTTATATGAGACTTACAAAGTTAGATTTCATAATTTTTTTATAAATTGGAAAAAAAAAATATTTTAAATCTCAAATACTTTAATCAACTAATAATACAATTTCGTTATTTTCTGTCCTTGCTTGGAATTTGAAATTGGAAAAATTTACAGTGCAACAAATAATATGTATAAAATGTAAGATGACGTCACAACTACGGCAGCTTAAGTTTTAACCGCCTTTGCTTCCCTACATAGAACAAATAAGTTACTTGAAAGTTTTTTTGAAATTTATGTTTTTCTTTTTCCTTTTACGAGTGACACCGTGCTTTTTACAGTAGAATAAATATTTGCCTGTTAGTATATATTAATCTGTTTATATTTTTACAACGGGAATGCCAGATTGTGAGTTTTGACAAGTAATCTTTTTTGTATCGAAACGAAGCAGAAGAGTCATTTCGCTATTCAACCATTATGTTATGATGACGTAAAATTTAGCCAGAAAATTCATATTCATTTTTCTATATGAAAACGACATCATTAAAAACAATATATTAATTAATGGTGTCTTTCAGTCTTATTTAATTCCATTATAAAAGTATGTTGAAAATATGAAATGTTGTCAATCATTATTCAAAATAATGTTTCTTTTGTTTTCAGTACAGTGAAAAGTTAAAAAAGCTCAACGATGACTTCGCTCAGTTAGCCCAATCCAGTTTCAAAGAGAATCCTGATACCCAGTGAAGAGTGAAGTATTTATTGTATTGTAATACAAATATGTCACATTGTTATTCAATATAGGATCTCCGTCCACTCTATACGAGGACAATAAAATTACAATATTAAGAAATCATTGCTCTATATACAAATGGAAACACTAATATATGTACTTAATATTTTTGTCAACACTATATATATTTAAGGCCTCAAATAGTAAAATATAAGACTGTAGAGTAACTGTGAAATCGCAAATGTCCCATATCTTGTTAATGTTGTATGGTCCGCCTCAAAATAAGTGACTAACAATTTAATTATCCGTCAAAGCAATGGCAGCACTTGTTACTAAAGTGTTAATTTATTTCTGACGTCGGCCGTACAATATCTGAAACTGTTTTGACTGATATAAGTATTCCTAGTGATCATTCCATAGATCGAACCTTAAATATATCTGTGATAATTTTTAGTACATGATGTAAATATAATTTTATAATAGTTTAATTACAGTATTATTAGAAAGTTCAAGAGACGACATGCTACACGTAACATTCCTTATGATTCCATGAAAAATGTTTGAAAATGTACTTGCAAGTTAGGACAGCTCCACACTTGACGGAACGCCAATACCTACATATAATTACATTTAAGTTACAAATAGCGGGCACACTATGCGGAAGATCGATCGTTCCGTCTATTTGTAATTTATATGCAACTATACGTTGTTGTCGTATAAATTATCCCATAGCCACGGTTACGATTTGGTTGCCATGGTTACGTCAAATGTTTGATAGGAAAGCAGTTTTTAAGGGAAAATTAATTTGTTGTTTTTACTATTTTCCTCGCGATTTTTCCATATTTTCTCACCTTTACGGCCCAGCCGTTCTCGAGTTTTAGCGAGACAAACGCACAGCAATTCATTTTTATATATTTTTTAAAGAAGATTTGTATTGGCGTTCCGTCTCGAAAAATCCGCTACGTAATTTCCGTCAAGTGTGGAGCTGGCATATGTGAATCAGCATTTTGACAATATTTATATAACTAGTTGACAAAATTGCTCAAATTGGATTGTTGTTATGAGGTAACATTTTAATTTGAATTAGTAAGTAATAATGTAATTTTTATTTCAATTATTTGTTGGTAATATTTGGATCTTATAATTATTATTGTGTCGGTTATTATGTTTGTGAAACAAATATAAATAAAACTATTAATTTAAGTATATTTAAAATTGCTTTTATTTCTTAATATAGTATTTGCTTGGCACAAAAGGCATTTTGGCGACAACACACGGGACGTCTTTGCCTCTAACATTGACAAGGAGTTCAGTGCCGACTTTCTTCATTGTCTCTGGCACGTAGCCCATGGCAATGTTACCCCCTAAGGAGGGGCTGGGGCAACCACTGGTCACTTTACCAACGATCTGGGAGTTGGAACTTTTGATGATCGCATCGTGCCGTGCGGGAGCGCCCGTATTTATTCGAATGCCAACTCTTCTCTTGTCGACGCCATCTTTGATCTGTTTCAATATTACGTTAGCTCCGGGGAAATTGGCTTCGTTTCTCCTACGTTTGGAAATCAGCCATGTTAGATTGGCTTCGACAGGGGTGACGGTCTCGTCGATGTCGTTGCCGTATAAGCATAGGCCTGCCTCCAATCGAAGCGAGTCTCGAGCCCCCAGCCCAGCCAGCTTTACGTCACTAATCTCCAGCAATGATTCAGTGACGACTTCAGCTTTGTCAGCGGGTATCGATATTTCGACACCGTCTTCACCTGTGTAGCCGCACCGCGTGACGCGACATTCTACGCCAGCCACTGAGCCAACGGTAGAGGACATAAAGGTCAAATTGTCTAAGGGCATCTTGGTCACGGACTGAACCGCAGCTGCCGCCTTTGGCCCTTGGACTGCGATCAGAGCCCTCTGCCTTACGTCCCAAAACTCAACGTTGACATCTTTGCCTTGCTTGCGAAATAGCTCGCTAGTTTCCTGCATGTGTAGCTTATCTACGTCGAGGCGGCCCGCATTGGAGACTATATACAGCGTGTCTTCATTTACTTTCGTCACAATCAAATCGTCGATGATTCCTCCCTTGTTATTTAAAAACACCGTAAGAGAACTGGAGCCTATTCCCATACCGGCCAGATCGACTGGGGTAATGGACTCGAACCAAGCAATACTGTCCTTTCCACGGACATTTGTCTGTAGCATATGCGAGACATCAAAAATGGATGCGCTATTTCTTGTAAATAAATGTGACGCCGATACACTCTGATCTGCATATTGCACTGGCAGTAAAAACCCAGCAAAGTCCACCAGTTTCCCACCAGATCTCTTGTGTAAATCGTAAAGAGGTGTTTTTTCTGCTTTATTAATTTCACTGTATTGACGTGTCACAAAGCTGGTCCGTTTACTCATAAATTTATTGCAAGTAAAAATTTTATTAATACACTTTGCGGACATTTTCGATACGGTTGTCTTACGATAGCACTAACTGGACAACTCTTAGTTTAATTAACAGATACAAGAGCAAAGGTCGCGGGTCGGATAAAAACATTAAGCGATAAAGATAAATATGTACCTACCCACTAAATAATAATAGTTATATTTGTCAGTCTCATATTGAGGGATGGTATAATTTCAATATCAAGATAAATCGAAGTTTTGAAAGGACTAATTGATTGTACACATCCATAGTAAGTTAAGAAAATTACTATGGGATGTGAATTACAGTTTCATTTTAAATGTTCCTTGGTTTTCATATTTAATCCTTGTCGTGTTTGGATAAGGTGTAAACAGTACTTTTATCTTTTTTTGATAACTTAACATTAATGTAAACAAAATATTAAATCACAAGCAACCTAAAATGTACCTTTGATAAGAAATAAATGAAATTTAAATAAATCTCATCACTTGTTCCAACTGTTACCAGTGTATAAGAGTGCAGTGCAGTCTAGTTTTGGACCAGCAATTTTTTTAAAGATAAGCTGCCATTGGAAATAATATGTACAAAAGGCGACAGTTACTTAGACAGAATTCTTTAGGAAAGAAAAAAAGGTCAGAAAAAGTTCATAAAAGCCTGATGCAGGATTCGAAGCCATGTCTGGGAAGTTGGAAAAAAAGACCCTCTCAACCTTCTAAAAGTTTGGATCAGTGGTCAGAAAAGAATCTTTATTTCTTATGTTAACTTCTATTTTTTGTATACAATAAATTAGAGAATAAAATAAAATAATATCACTATTTAACTAAAAGTACTTTTAATTATTTTTATTTCACAGTTCCTCAAATATCCATATTTAATATATCCATGTAATCTTCATGTGTTAACAATTCATTTTTCTTGGCTTCGGTATTTGCAATACTGGACAATATAATTGCTAAAAACCCATCAGCGTCTGGCATCTTTCTCAATAACTCAGGGTGTTTTACTAATTCTTCGTTTACTTCTATTAATGTTCCTTTTATTCCACAGGGCACATCAAAACTAGAGCCATTACTATATTCTACCTTGCATATTACTGAACTAGGATTCAATAATTGGCCTCCTTTCTTGCCTTTACCCTTAACTGAATTCTTGAGTCTGTTCACTTTACCTACTGAGAAGTTGAGTTTGTACTCCCCTTCATTTTTTAAAAAGAAGTGACTTGGAGCCAACCCTAATAACATAACTCTATTGGAATGGAACATTAACATTATGTCATTGTTCTTTATACCACCTACGTTTAGCAAATATCGTTTAGTAAAATACCTGTCCGTAAATGAAACCAACTTTGTTAAATCTGGTATAGAGTCGAGTATTTGAAATGTCATCGTTGAACAAATGTGTATTTGTTATAGTGGTAAACCTTCCTGTAATCGTATTCGCTCTTGGATTTCCCTGTGTTTCCTTTGTGACTCTTCGAAATTGTTTTTTTGTCTGAGAAGTCTTTCTCCCTTGAGACACTTTCTCATATCCCTATCAAAATCGTTACAGTAACCAAGAAACTTTAAAAATGAATGCTGAAAAAAACACCAACCATTAAGTTAATTATTAGGAACATTTAGTAAAAATTTAATAAATAAAAAACATGAATTATAATCAAATATTATGCAACTATTATAACCTCCGTGTGGCAATCCTGCAGTTTTTTTATTAGTACATTACACTCTGCAGTGTGTAAATGCGAAGATAAATCCGTGTGCATAACTTACTATTATAAAAGAAATGTATACTTGCAGAAAAATTAATTAAACACTAATGTTATTCTTTCTTTGCTGATTAATAATCCAAATGTCAATGGACGGCTCGATTCACTCGATTGGCTCGAGCGAGAAGAAAGCAGAAAAAAGTGACAACAGCAACATGACATTGACAATGAATGACAATATTGATTATCTAGCCCATGTTATCTAGCCCATACAGCCTTGTATTTTATTTATTTTACTTGAATTCATTAATAAATATTGGTGTTACGGCATCTAAGAAGTACTTAGAGCGAATCGAATGGTAAAGGGATTGTAGAGGTGGTGTAAACCACTATTAAATTAACATGGCACTGTTATTCCAAAGCTTCCGTTGCTCAACGGTTGCTTGTGCAGGCATCCAAATAATAACACCACTAACTTTAACTGAGAGGAGCTTGCTAGTGCAGTGGCATAGCGCGCTTGGCCTGCGATTGTGGAAATTAAGCACTGTTCGCTAAGGCCACCATAAGGGGACTCAAAATTTACAAAATTTTGCTTGGGAAGGAACGTTAAGTCGGTAATACCCACCACCACACACTGGGAAATCATTGCAAACATAATTCGTCCAAGAGGCAAACACTCCCTTTTTCTTCTTCTCATTTGGGAAGGCTTTGGGATGATGGGATCTAACCGACACAGTCGTTTCTGCAGACTTTTCGCCAGTGATATTGAAATGTGGAGTTATTTAACATTTTATAACAACATCTATGATAGTAATGTCCCAATTAAAAACTTTAACGATAATATAATATTTGAATGTTTATTTGAATGAATCTTTAATTTAACTCCATAATGTTCGTCAACTACTTAAAACAGCTATGCCGTGCTAAAAGATTTGCATTACGAAAAATATTAACAGGAACTGCGTATCGCTGGGACTGTGGAATGTTATGTGATATGGTTTAGATGTTTGATTTGTATAATGTAAATGACAAAGGTATAAGGTAACTAAATACAGACGAACACTTAGTTTAGGATTGAAAAACACCGTCCGATACGTCCGATACGTAAGGCTCCGTACTCGCCCCGCTCTTATTTTCACTGTACGTCAACGACATACCGCGCACTCCGGGCGTCGAACTCGCGCTTTTCGCGGACGACACCGCCCTTTTCACGTCCTTCCGCAACCGCAACTTTGTCGTACGTAAACTCCAGATAGCCGCGAACGCCCTGGGCGAATGGTTCCGCAAGTGGAGGATAGAGGTCAACCCCGATAAAAGTGCAGCCATGTACTTTAATCGGGGTGGGCGTCTGCCCCCCACTCTGCCCCCAGTCACCCTGTTTGGCCAACTGATTCCTTGGAAAAGGAGGGTCAAATATCTGGGCGTCACGCTAGACCCCTCGTTATCGTTAGTATCGCACATAGACACGGTCAGAAACCGGGTATACTTTGTGCTCGGACGGCTCTACCATCTTCTAGGCAGGCGGAGTAAAATGTCACTTAGAAATAAGTTGACACTTTACAAAGTCTGCGTCCGTCCAATCATGACGTATGGTAGTGTAGTATTCGCGCATGCAGCCCGGTCGCGTATCAAAAGGCTGCAAGTCATTCAAAATCGCTTTCTACGTATGGCCACCGGGTGCCCATGGTACATGCGAAACGTAGATCTACATCGCGATTTCGATCTCCCAACCATAGCGCAGTACATGAAGAACGCTTCGAGGCGTTTCTTTAACAATGCTCCCCACCACCCAAACCCGCTGGTAGTCCAAGCGGCGGATTATTCTCCGTTGCCCAATGTAGGGCGGGCCTTCCGTAGGCCCAAAAACGTTCTCATTGATCCGGATGACTCAATCACACAGGCCAATCAAAGAGCCGAACACACCACACACACCCTGCCTACACACCGCACCCGTCGTATAAGAGTACGAAGACCCGGTCTACACACAAGGCGCTTTACCAGGTACACTCGTGTCCCTGGGCGCTTCTCGCCCCCTCCCCCCACTACACGGCACGCCTGAGCCGAGGTCCGCGCCTTTAGAGGCACCCTCAGGCCTGCCGATCCAAGCTCCGACTCAGGCGCCCTGCGAGGCTCTCCGCGGCAGTATATCTCCCTCGGGAGATGCCGTCCCCGCACGGGGGACGCCTGCTGTGAAGGCACCCTCACAGGGAGTGCTCGACTGCAAGGCTTGAGGACACGTTTGGCTTTAGGTCAAGGTGTTCGCCTTCCCCAAAAAACCCGGTAGATGCTGTAAAGGCCTCTCGGCCAACAGCCTAGGTCATTAAAAAAAAAAAAAAGAAGGATTGCAAAAAGAAATTATTTTTTTTGGCAATTGTAGTGTAGAATGAGTACCTACCTATTACAAAACCAGCAACTTTAGGCCCGAGTAATAGTAATTGCCAATTATCGGGCACGATAATAGCAGTATTGGTATACCTACCAAGAACGCCCTCCTCTTCGTTATTTTAGACATACGCCAAGGTATATCTAGGTACAATAATATAATATTGATTACCACAAAGGTGTTGTCTATATTTAATTGTAGCTTTATTAACCTATTAGGTCGTTGCTATTTTCCACTGGGTACCGTATTTAAACGCTTACGAAACATTTTGGTCTGTAGCCAAATGGGTGGTTATAAGAATAACAGAGTTTGATGAAAGTGCTCATCTTACCCAAACGTCACAAGCAGACATGAAATAAAAACACAACACAATTTTTATTATATTTTATTTAAGTACTTAAATAATTGCGTCTCATTAGATAACTAACAAAGAAGATAAGGTAGAGACCGCTCAATATATATAAGATTAGCCCTAAAGTTATAGGAACTGCTCAATTTCAATAAATAAATAAATAAAAGTAACAAAATTTCACTAACAAACATTAACATAGTGACTAGAATAAATTAATGATACTCCTGAGAATTGTACAAAAAATGTGTTAATATTAGGGAACTGGAAGATGTCTTGCTTTTACCGTCTATCACAACTAATAAACGCACGAAGAAACAAAATCACTTATCAGTACTCATACAGGTTGCGAGCCGCTCACCGGAAAGAAGGAACAAGCAAAATAAAGCAAAACAATTAATTACAATAGAAATGCTTTGAACAAAAGTATACTTATTTTGTTTGATGCCCGATTCGTTGTATAAGAAATGCATAATGTGCCCAAAACGATTAGGTATTTCCAATCAGAATACAATTAATTAAATTAATATTAAAAAGCGGGTGTTAAGTGTGGCGCGGGTTTCGTTCGTTCGCGTGGGCATCAACTCTTGGGCATGCCCTGGGGCGTGGCGGTCTCCACCATCTTCTTGTACTTGCCCACCAGCTCGGGCAGGTCGTACGCAATGGCTACGTCTAGCCTCGTTATGGGGCAACCCCGGAAGTACGTGCAGGTGGCTGACAATTGTTGGAACTCGAACAGCGGATTCAAACGGAAGAAGTCGCGGTAGGTCTCCGGGTCGGGCAAGTCGTATCTGCAATGCATAAAGTAGCTACTAATTAAAAAGTCATAGAACAAAGCAACCCAAGCTCAACCGAATGTTGTAATTTGTAAAAATACCTGCTTTGAATGATTTAGACATTTATTTCTACACAGCGAGTGTGGCCGTTGGTTGACCTTAGGGCGGTTTTTTGATGCGTATTTAACTCAACCAATTGGTTGAGTTAACATCAAAAACCGGCAAAAAAATTTGCAAGTTAACTAACGTCCTAGTTGGGTGGTATACGCAGCGGCCCGGATTGCGGAAGACACGGGTTAAGTCCCCGCGGACAGTAATTTTTCAAAAATTGTCTGATTTCTTTTTCTTTACGTTAAGTAGATTACAGAAGTCTATAGAAGTATAAAGTAGATACTACACTTACCTTGAAATGTTTGTTAGCGTACTAAGACCTTCATAAATGTGATAGTTCTGAGGGTTTTCAATGATGGCGTCGGCAATTAGTTTTCTGTTGCCGAAAATTGTCTTGTGGTTGTAGTAAGTGGTTAAATAGCAATCAACCATCTTTGCGTGGTTCCGGACGCGCACCTGTAAATAATTTGTTTATTTAGGTTTAAATAGGTCACAAGCGTATTTATGTTTGTGACCTATTTAAACCTAAGTCTAGTTTCAACCTAGTCATCGTTTAAACCTAGGTCACAAACACATCGGGTTGCAGAGTAAGATAGACTGAAATGCAATCATATATACAGATTTAATATCATGATTGAAAAAAATTGCCTTATAATAGTATTTGTAAAAGAACCATGATCTGCCGAAAGTGCCGAAACCGTGAAAAACCTACATCGAAAACCCTCATCAATTTTAAAAATTGTAAGCAACTTGGCAATTAATTATTTCGGCTTACGGTACGTGCATACTCACAAAAAGGCACAACAGCGTAATTTTTTTAAGTAAATCCTAAAGTTTAAAATACGCTTCTCGACCGAAATCGGCGACGTTTTTAATTATTGGTTGAATTTAAATAAAATAATGTGTATTCAAAATGTATATAAATTTTTTAGAAGAAAAGAGCTTCTGATTTGGTCCTCTTTTAAATTCAAGAAGCCAAGTTTCCTTCACTCATTTTTTTACATACATACACAAAATCACGCCGATATCCCCGAAGGGGTAGACAGAGAAGTGAATTTACACCCACGTTTCGCCAATTAATAGGTGGCGAACCTATTGACGGGACCTATTATCGGGCACGAAAAACTCAGCACCTACATTGCTAGGTATAAAAGGAACGCTGCTGCCCATTCCTCATCACTATTTTAACCCTTTCGCCTTGTACGACACCCGCGGGAGAGATTTGTGGTGGTGACAATTGTATTCTGCACTGCCGTCACCACACGGCCAATTTTTCATAATTTTTAATTATTGTGTGGGCTAAGAAATTTACTTACCGCAAACCGACGAGCGCTCGCAATCTTGTTCTCGATGCGCTTGTCGATGGCATGCCGCAGGTCCCTCAGGAGCTCCCGCTCCTGCGCCTGGAACAGCCGCTGCGGCGCGCCCGCCTCGTACGGCATCGACCACAGCGACACCGTGTACATCACCGGCGGCTGGGCCGAGCTCATCAGCGGGGAGATGTTCCAGATCAGCGCGCTCTGCACCCGCATCAGCTCTTCCGGCTTCACCGTGTCCGCTTTGTTGAGCACGATGCGTGTCTGGGTAAGATGATTGCCATCAATTACATATACTACATATTATCCAATGAGGTATATTTAATCATATAGTACACTGGGTTGCAAACAAAATGCGTCAGCAGATACATGTTTGGCAAAAAGAGTTAGCCGCGGCGACAATTGGAATTCATTGTAATTTTTATAGAAGCTACCTACCGATTTTTTAAGGATTCTTTTTAATAATTGACGTAACATTGAATAAAACTAGAAAGTAGTGAAAGAAAAGAAAACAAGAAGCATCAAGATCGATGTTGCCATAGTGTTTGTGGTAGCAGCGCTCTCTGTGTTTGTTATTCTTTCACGCAAAATGAATGGATTCTAATTTATAAAACTTTACAATACATACGGCTCATACATCAAAATAACATTAGCAAGCTAGCTATCAAAAACAAAAATGCTGGTAGAAATACGAAGTTTGCCGAATCAGCAGTTTTAGATACCTATTTACACAAGTTGGAAGCCTCACCTGCGATTCTCTGCCCTTGAGTTGGTCGAGAATAGCTTCAGTTTCAGGCCCCACGTCCAGCTTCGAGGGATCGTACACGAGGAAAATGATGTCGGCGCGGTCAATGAACCATTGGCACGCGTCGTTGAAGGGGAATACCCGAGACACTTGCTTCCTTACTTCGAGGATACCGGGTATTTCAACAATATTCACCTGAAATTGTTTCAAATAAACTATTAATGTTTATCCCGATATTCTTCCCTCCATAGAGAATGCCTCCGTCCCAGCACAAACTTAGAAAATACAAAAAATGATTTTTATAATTTTCTAGTTTATTAGACGTCTCATAAAGCCCCGAACGCCATACTCCAACTTGCCCCGATTACAACTCTCTAAACCACTGATTAAAGAGCTGGTGATGATGACGATGAAACCATTAATGATTTCTATAGGGAAGATTACATTGTTTGTGTTACATAAAATGAAGTAACGTCGAGGGTACTAGAGAGCCACCATTACAAAATTTTCAACAAAAGGGTCAAATAAACTACTTCTAACTTTATTGCATCACAAAAAACTACATTTAAAATTATATAATAATAATGGTTCATTTGTTTGTTTAATTAAAATAAGACAAATTGGCGCCCATAGTGTGAGTCTCGGTAGTAAAGTTAAATAAAGGAGCAATTATTTTTTTTATTAAAAAGTAAGTATTTGTTTTATACGACAACCTTTTCTAATATTTTGCTGGGATATTTCAGACCTCGGAGTCGCTCCTCAAGGCCTTGTCCGAACTTTTGCAGACCAGAAAACGTCCAGTCAGCTGCTAACTGCGTGCCGTCCAACACTTCGGGGTCTTTGCCGTGCATTAGAATATTGAAATACGCTGGAGATGGTTCGGCACCTGACGAGAAAACGAGTCTAATTAAAAAAAGGAAAATACATACATACATATCTATTAAATACGACGAAAAGGACTTAATACGACATTTAAAGTAATTTAAACTGAATTATAGAGCTACGGATTTAAGTAATGTATTTTAAATACTTTTATAAATTAAAAATTCATTCTTATCTCTCCTCATCATTTGCCTGTCCTGTTCTCAGGATATCGAGGGGATCTTTCAATTATGTCTCAAATATAATATTTTTCACAATTTTAATTGTGTTTTATGGTATGAATTAACGGTTGTATTTTATTGGTGACTCTATTGTAATGGAGCGTGTTGACGTTTTGAATGCTTTGAGATTGTGCACTGCTTAAAATAAATAAATACTCACCAGTTCTTAAAGACCATTCCGTAAATTCGAGACCAGTCAGATAATTTAAAATGCTCGACTTTCCTCCACTCCATGGACCCATAAATAATACTAGTGGCTTTGAGAATATTTCCGGATCACCGAAGTGCCTGTTGCTCAAATCTCTGTACTTGTACAAAGCCTCGAGTGGCTTGATCGAATTTTCGTACAGCCTCTTTAGGTCTCTTAGAACTATATCTGCTGACCTTTCTACGGTTATTTCCGCTTCACTTGCTTCCTCATCCAGCCTCAGGATTTGTATAATATGGTCACGGGATCTTAAGTTTTCAGGAATGTCGACAGTCTGTAAAAAAGGGTAAGAAATAGTTCTTTAGTCAAAGTTTATTAATTAAAAACCTTATTACGATGATTTAAGAAATAGTTAATGAACCGAAGTAAATATTACATTCAGTAAGTCATCCTCGGGAGTTCCTTCTTCCTTCGATTCGTCATCGTCAGCGTCTACTTCTTCAGTGGTTTCATTTTCATCGCTACCATCAGATGTGACTCCTGCAGATTCAGTTTCTGATTCTTGTTCTTTCTCTGTAGATTTTTCATCTTCCTTACTGTCATTTTGCCCATCATCTTCTTTACTGTCATCTTTACCTTCTTCTGCGGTTTCCTCTCCCGACTTGTCATCTGCATCCCCTTCAGTATCTACTTCTTTAGATTCGTCAGCTGTCTCATCAGATTCCTTAGTATCTGCAGATTCCTTATCTTCTCCAGACTTATCTTTGTCTTCATCTGCTCCTTCTTCTGATTCATCTTTAGTTTCATCGGAATCACCTTTGACTTCGTCAGTATCATTTTTGTCTTCTTCAGATCCGTCTTTCGCTTCATCGGATTCTGCAGTATCTTTTTGTTGACTAGATTCAGCCTTTTCTTGAGATCCATCGTCTTCTTCTGTCTTATCATCATCCGCGTTTTTGTCTTCTACGGAAGCGTCGTTGCCCTCATCAGATTTAGCATCATCTGAGTCTTGTTCAGCATCTTTACTTGATTCGTCATCTTTTTCACTAGATTGCTGTTCTTTACTATCGTCATCATCATCTTTGGCTTCTACACTTTCATTTACATCGTCTTCTTTGGTGTCATTTTTGTCCTCACTGCTATCTGCAATAAAACAGAAATTAACACTTAAAATTACTTCCTATCTTTACTTTGGTCAATTAAAAGTTATCTATATTATGTTGTGATTTGCGATCTAAAATAGTACCTACTAAGTATTTATGGGCAATATGTAATGATACCTTTAGTTCAACTTAAAAAGGATGAATTATATGTAATGTAATTTATGAGTTCAATCAATAACATTGCACATAATTAAGTTACTGTGAAGGAGCTTGTTAGGGTGACATAGCGTGCTTGCATGCGATTGTGTAAACTACGTAATGTCGCAAGGCCGGTCATTGGATGGGTGACCAAAAATGTAATATCACAAGTTCCTCCGTGTTTCGGGAGGCATTAATCCGTTGGTCCCAGATGAATCTACAGTCGTTAATACCCACCAAACACCTAACCCATACTGGGCCAGCGTGGTATTTATGGCCCAATATCTCTATATTCTTCCATCCATAGGGAAGGCCCGTGCCTCATCAGTAGAGACATCAAAAGGGCAGGTGATGATGATGATGATGATTAGGTTCCTGCTACAGTCATAGGGTATCAATATTATTACATAGTATTTTTTTAAATTGTTAATAGTGTCACTGATCTTCACACTAGCATTCCCTGTGTCATAAAGACCACCCTTCCCATTAAAACTATTAGAACTATAGATTACATTCTAATTATTAGAACAAACACCGTGCGAACTAAGCCCAGTATCTGCCACAAGTTACGTACGTGATACAACGTACGTAACGGTATTTCAGAAGACGGTCTTAGTTGCGCAAAAACATGTTAGTACCTTCTCCTTCGGCTGGTTGATCATCAGCGGATGCATTTTCTTTGCTGTCTCCGTCGTCTTCTTTGCTATCGTCCTGCTTGCTATCATTTTGCTCTGCACTATCATCGGCTTTGTCTTCTGCTGTTTCATCTTCTTTGGAGTCTTTGTCTGGTGAAGCGGCTTGCAGATCTTCTACTGACGCTTGGGATATATATGGTGCATCAGCTACTTCTATGGATGGCGTATCATCTTCTCGGCTATCATTTGCATCTTCTGCTGATTTTACTTCTGTCGTGTCGTCGTCTACGCTTACTTCACTACTGTCGTTTTTCTCCGCAGAATCTGTAAATAATGAAATAATAAAATATAATTGTATAATAAGGTTGATAACCTTTGTTGTTTGCAACAACAGATTATAAAAAAAAATATTATTAAACAGACGAGAGAAGAACTAGTCAAGAAACACGTTAAAGCATGCATTAAGATCTGTCATTTGAAATAGTTAACAAAGTTGCGAATTTTGGGTGTTCGGTAATATGCGTGATTTATATGAGTGTGTGTGTGTGTATAAATAAGCATATGAGTCTTAATTAATACGGTAAAAGCGATTTTAATGGCGTGCAGGACAATGTCTTTCATACTATTAATGAATGCTTACTACAACATAAATTAGATATCTAACATTCCCAGTTGATTCGACTGGTGTCTGTATCTGCGTTATTTCTGTTTGAACCGTCAATAATCTATCAAAATATCGCCTCGCTTGATTGCAGCAATATTTTATGTTAAAGGCTAACGTTTAGGCATATGTCACAGCAACGATCATAGATTTTCGGAGCTATTAGTGATTCATTCTTGGTAACATGTCGTAGTAAATCTATTATTAAGCATAACGTATGTACGCTAGGAGCTAGGTGCTCGTCCCATAATGTTAAAATAGACTGACGGCACGCAGGAAATCTAAATCGAATGGGAAACTCGTGTCAATCTCGCAGTATTCTGGTTCCAGAGAGATCGGATGCGTAATTTTAAGTCTCTTCAGAAGTTTAGAACATTCTACGTTACTCCACAAAATCTCCTGCAACAATAGCCAAGGCTAGTACAAAGTCGCAATAAACGTCCACCTTAATAACACGACACCAAAATTTTAATCTAACCAGTGGTTAAAATTATATATCAAAATACGTTTTTTAGAACATAAATTTTAGACATGTTTCTTAGTAATTATTCATATTTTTTTGGTAACATCTAATTTATAGGAGTAACCTAATTCGGAGTGACCTGTCGGGATTTTACTATTTAACGTCATGTCATAATGATTACATACATTGTCATGACGTTAAAAAGTAAAATCTTGCAATATTTAGTGACGGTAGAGCAAACCTTGCCCCGGGTGACTTTCTTAAAGCTATAATGTTCGGTGAGTAGGTAACGGAGAGGCTGTGGCGGCTGATGTAAAGTGTTCGAAACGTCGTCGGGTTAAATAATTAAAATACCAAACACCTAAATATACGCGAGTCTTATCCGTAAACGTTGTTATAATTCAAATTTACTTTAAAGTAACAAGAATACCGTGTAATGGGTACTCCCTATTTAATTAGGTAGGATTTCATTGATGTCATTTTATTGACTTATCGGGTAGTAATAGCATTTACATAATTTTATATTTTCAGACATCTCGTTCAGCTGTTTTGTAATCCACCACTCCACTCCATTATCGTTTATATCCATCCATACAAACCATTTTTCTAGAGTCATTCATTCGCATTATTCTCTTGCTCACATAATCGTCACAGCCTCAATCCATCCTTAAAAGGCTAATATCTTTGCTTACATGGAACTAAAAAGCATAAGCTGGCAAAAGTGGTTATTAATACACGCTGCTTACTCCTTAGGGCTTACAGGATTTAAAGTGTCTTATAAATGTAGGTATGTATGTATTATTTAACTTTAGGTAGCCGCTATGAATATTATATAGTTACATAGCATATTTGCCACATGAATAAAGTGGGTTTAAAGGGACACATTTCAAGTTCTAGCAAGACTAATGTATAAAACTAGGCCTGAGTTCACCAAGACGTAAAACAAACGATTATTACTTAACCGTCAGTTTTTGACATAATATCGTATGAAAGAACTGTCAAAAACTGTCGGTTATCTTTTAATCGCTTGTTTTACGTGTTGGTGAACTCGGGCCTTAGAAGCCAACTAATGACATGGAAATTAAATATAAATTTTAAGAAAAATAGCTCTTGAAAATTTTATTTTGTTGACAGAGTGGTTTAGACAGCCTCCCGAATTTTGGATATCGAGGATTCGTGCCTGCATCAGGACATAATTTTTCCAAAATAGATTCTGAATTATTTTCTTTGCAATGAGTTTTCGTAACATTTATATAGTTAATATCACCGCAAAAGTTGTTTTGTCCTTATCACAATAGCTAGAGGTATACAAAATAGCTACGACCTATTTTCAGACCAAAAAATACACATACAGTCATACACACAAAATTTCATAAAAATCGGTCAAGCCGTTCCGGAGGAGTTCTGTAACAAACACAGTGACACGTGATTTTTATAATTAGAAGAGAAAATGACGAAGAACAGACTAAATTATATCCAAAGAACAAGGAATGATAATAATAATCAGTTTCAGTTGGAAAGCTGCTCATAATAAAGATAAATTAAAATCTCTTCCCAGTCACACTCCGTTACGTCAAACAATTACATCATGCACGGTCCTTCAGATATAAAAACCACACATGATTCATGCTGCAACATTTCATCGTTATTTTTATCTAATAACGGAAACAGGAAGCTATAGTGCCGCTTTCATTGTTGAAACAAGGAAATATTAAGTACCTAATACACACTACGTCTTTGAAGAGAGTCAGGCTTTGAAGTTAGTCATTATCATTCTGATGCGGCTGCGGTTAGGAAGGAGCTTACTCAAATACTCAATAATTGCGTAAACTAAAGTAACGCTCCCAAAGACTGATAGTTGGATTAGTGTCCATAATATATTATCGGGAGTTTTTATATGACTTAGCATAGGTAGCTATTTATGTTACATGTCGTGCGATACTTAATCGAAACATCATTATTATTATGACATGTATGTATAGTATACATTCTATACCATATTAGTAGATATAAGAGTCGACACTTTAGCCGTGTGGTGACGGCAGAGTAGAATACAATTGTCACCACCCCAAATCTCTCCCGTCGGTGTCGTACAAGGCGACTAAGGATAAATCAGTGATGAGGAATAGCCAGCAGCTTATACCACCACTTATCCACCTAGCAATATACTGCGACTTTTGAGCCCGTTAAATGGCAATAGGCTCGCCACCTGTTACATGGGATCTGACATAATTGGCAAAGCGTGGGTGCTAGTTCACCTACCCCTTCGGGGATATAGGCGTGATTTATGTATGTATGTATGTAAGAGTCGACACTGTATAGACAACGTAACAAAAGATTTAAGTGGTTAGAAAAAGAATTTCGAAAAATTATGATCTTGAGGCGGGAATCGAACCCGCGTCAGCCACCCAAGATACTAATTAACTTGCCGAAATTCTTCTAACCTTTACACTTCACGTTGTAAGCCAACGGGTACCCTCGCAATGTAGAAATAAATTTCAAACATTCCAAAGCAGATATTTTTACAAATACCGTGCGTTCGGTTAAGCTTGGGTTTGCTTTATAAACTATTTGATTTTAATTTTAACATTATATAAATGTTAGAAAAATTAGTAGTATATATATATACCTGGTATATATACAGGTATATATACCCGGATAGCAGCGGACGCGGGTTCGATTCCCGCCTCAAGATCATAATTTTTCGAAATTCTTTTTCTAACTACTAAAATCTTTGTACTAATTTTTCTAACATTTATATAATGTTAAAATTAAAATCAAATAACGTAACAAAATTAACAACGCGTTTCAATATTCTGCAGATCAAGAAAAACCTGATTAAGTAACATAACTAGCAGCCTTTCACATTTGCAGTAATTTAACAAATAAATACTTATTTATAGAAAATTAATAATAGGACCATGTCGAGAGATCGATGAACGGAGACAGTAATTGAGATGCCAACATTCAAATCCAAACTGCTCAAGGTTTTGGCTTAGGTTTTGTAGCCGGCTGCCTGCCCAACACCAACCCTCTTTTTGTATTTATAAAATTAAATTACATTAATAAATGTAATTTACTGATCATACTTGTCTTCCAAATTATCCCTGCTTGTCTGTTTTGAGTATTTATTTCAGACGATTTTAAAATAAGTGATGTTTAAACAGTGACTAAAATAGTTAAATAGTAGTATTTGGATAGATCCCATCGTAATTGAAAGAGTTTTTGCCAACTAATATCGAGGACAATATCATCTAGACGTGATGTATGAGGTTACCAGTTACAGTTAGGAACAATTTCACAAACTTTGCCACTTTGAACTGTTAACATCACTCCATAAATTGTAAATTGCTCTTAAATTGTATCTAATATTCAGAGTGAACAAAATATCTACTATTACAAAAAGTAGCTTAGCATTCTTTATGAAATAACTTTATAAAATGAATGCCTGCGCTGTTGCTAGTGTACATAATGAACTAATGCATATAAAAGTTATGAAAAGGACCATGTCGAGAGACCGATGAATGTAGATAGTGGCTGTGGTTGAGATGACAACATTCCAATTCATACTACTCAAGGTTTTGGCTTAGGTTTTAGAGTCGACCGCATGCCTGACTGACCAACTCTCTTTGGGTAAATGATAAAAAGCCAATGACACATATTTACCTGGTTCTACGTCTCCTGATTCGAGCTCTTTAAGAGCTTTTTCGATGTATGGACGGCATTGTGACTCTGAAGGCTGTGCGTCGTCAGCTGAAACAAAATATTATAGAGCATTCAGCACAATAAGCCCAGAAACTACTTAATTTCTTGCAAATTAAGTTTTCATCGTTATCCTTTAGCCCCATCATCTCATCTCTTATACCATTTCATTTGGGATCGGCCCAGTTTGCCTATTTTTCCATTTACTTATGTTGTTGCCATGTCGTCATTTACCCCATTCATATCCATGTAATTTCTCATGCAATCCTTCCATCTCTTCTGTGGTCTTTCTATTCGTCTCCATCCTTCAACATTCATGTTCATCACTCTGTGATTGCATTGGCTGTCGTTATTTCCATCATCAGCCCTTTAATGTTGGGGATTTTGCCCCCTTGCTGGAGCACAGGCCTTCCCTATGTGTGGAAGATAATGAAGATAATAATCCGTAAGAGAGAAAGATAATGCCTACATTTCCTTTTATGGAATACTTGTCTCGAGCGATCCTCCTACTCTTTCTCTGCTCTGTGGCTTTCACTCCCCTAAAACATTACAAAATGAGAAAAATTTGGACTTTTTAGATTCAGTATAATCTAATCTATTTTTCTTTTTAAGTTATCCAGTTTAGATAAATTAAAAAATATATAATGCTCGAGGAACTTTTTATGTTGAAAACAAAGATATTTCGATGGTAACAACTTTAATCGTAAGCGATATTTCGTAAAAATAAAAACGTATGTACACGCACCTAGTTTCATTTTATATTTACAACATATAACCATAACCAAAAATTATTAAAATTGGACAATGTCTACGCGGTAAAAATATTATCGCTTTTTTACTAAAATTTACAGCTTCACAATCCTCTTAACCCACGACGAGGGCCCAGTTATTAACTAAATGCACCCGGGACCAACGGGAGATCCAGATCCATCCAGTGCTTAGGCCAACTACTTATTATTGATTGATTTTTATTTTAATATTAAACCTAAATGTAAAAAAATATATAACATAATGGGGTCAGATAATTTTCCACAGCACTTATATTATAATTCTAACGGCATTTTGGTCTAATTACTGAAGATTGCTCAATAATTTTACCACAGTTATCTGTTTGCATTCTATAGCACTTCTAATTGTAACATCATTTTATTTAGTTATGCTAATGAGATATTATAATATGGCATTTTAGTTTTTAACTTCAATTTAAGATCATAAAAGAATGCGGTCCCAATTATTATCACGTATTTTACAGTTTACAGCACAGTTACACTCTTTCCAGTATTTTTACGATTTTCAAATCTAATCTTAACCCGTAGCACAAAACAATGCATTATGTGGGTTTCTTTTATTTGGGTTTAATTTATACATAAACGATAGCATAATAATAATTATATTAGTAATAGTTGCAATTAGGTCAAGTAGAAATATTTTAATTTTTCTTTGAAAGCCTTGATTGCTACATCTCGTACGTAGTCACTCGTAGCACTCGTAGCACGCATAGCGTTTCCTCGATTCCAAGATTATAACAATGTAACAGAATGTAGTATGTAATTATTATCTAATCTGCGGTAAGGGTTTGCTACTGCTACTTTATTTTATAAGTATTAAAAATAAATATGAAAAAGTTATATAAAGTAATACGGTAAAGTTACATAGTTTTTAAGTATGCATTTAATTATTTTGTTGTTATTCTTGCAAATAACAACAAATAATTTATATATAATGCGAGGTTGTTTAATTTTGTTCACTCTTGTTATATGTTCAATGTCTCCTCAATAAAACATCAATAATATTTATGCTGATTCCACAGATTTCAACTTAGACATGAATGAAGTGATGCAAAAGCTAAGTGGTTCCGAGACGGTCGCTTGGCAGCTTGGCAGGTAGATTTTCTGTGTATTTTTGTTGCTTGTTCAAACAAATCAAACAAAAAGTTATTAAATGCTTGACTCAAGCATCAAGCAAATATTGTAGAAGACAAAATGCATAAAGCAAGTTAAAATCTACGTGTTTGACCGTCTCAGAATCCCATAACACTGAGGAATACGACGCAAGGAGGAGGGAGGTCCCTAATATATTCTCCCATTCGATGACTACGACTGACAGAAGAGAGAGGAGAAAGAGACATGCTGGCTGAATAGGATATTGGGATAAAGAAAGGGTGATGATGATGATTTTCCCTTTCATAAGGGAAGGACTGTGCCACAGTAGTGTTAACATTGTTTTCACGAATGACATTAAAATTGTGCATAGGTACTCTCAGTTCACTCTCTCTCAATCACTCTACATGTCCTGTACATTTACACTTTTCTATCCTACATTGATTAATCGCTAGCACCTTTCTGGAGTGTTATTATGCACTGTTAAAGAGTGATTGGCTCGATGACGTCTGACTGATATGAAAGGAAGAGGAAACATGGTACACCAACCCCAGATAACCCGGTACTAGGGCTAGAAGACGAGTTATAACCCGCTTATACCTATCACGCCAACAATCCTATCATTACAGACTGAGGCATGCTGCGCACTCCACTATTTTTTTTTTCTTGGACACGGGTTTTCGGTATCTAGCGTATTGACGATTCATAAGTGTATTGTAATCATACCAGATATGAATAAATGAATTTTGACTTTGACTTTGACTTTGAATCCCAAAAGACCTGTAATAATGTCCTTTAGTAAAATGTGAGAAAAGTCGTTTTTGGCGCTTCGCCGGCCGCTGCCACGGCACGCACGCTCCGTGTTAGAAACTTTTTGGTGTTTTGCTTTTCTATATAATTTTAATTTATTAAGTTGTCAAAATAAGATTGATATGTGGAAAATTCTCACACTTTCTGACAATACATTATAGTGAAGTCGTTTTTATTTTTTTAAATTTTACGTTCCTTCCCAACACTCCGCTCCATAGAGGACAATAATACTACGGATACTCCGCTCGCTCGACTCGCGCGTATAGGTCGCAAGTTTAACCTAACCTGCGCCCATTTTGCGACACCCTAACCCGTATCCCGATTGGATAATATAAAATTGAAGGTTTAAAGACAGAATTAATGCTATGCTTCACCTTGTGCAGTCAATATCACATTATGCTACAACACTATGAAATTTTTCCAATGGATTTTCGAGGTGGATATAAAATACAAAGACGATTGAATAACTTAAATTATACAGCCGTACTTAGTACAAATAGTACGCGACTTAGTACAAATAATATCAATCCAATACTAGTCGCTGTTCTTGCCGGGTCTATGGTCTAGTTTTGATTGACTTTTTTTTTGTATTAAGTACTCAATTAAAGTTAATTGAGTGCGGCAGTTAGCCACTTTCCGCAAATGTGTTGACTACACATACTGATGGCCTGAAGGTTAATATAAAAGTGTTAAAAATAAACGGGAGACAAATATTTTAACATTATTTCACTTCCTTCAGGCACACATTTAAATGACACGAGAAAAAATAATCTTCATAGAGTCTCCTCAGGGTGATGCGACCTAAAATCTTGGCCTTGGTGCATACCGCTCCACGTCAAGGTGATTATTTACGTAGATTTAACTGTCACAAGGTGAAACAAGCATTGCCTACGAATTATTTTAGGGAAGAGACTTTAGTTAGTACGTAATTAATGACGTAGCCGAATCGAAATTAAACTGTGTCCATACCTAATCACTTTTTTCTTTAAAATAGGCTACATCTACCTACATATCATTACCTAATTCTCAGAAGACCTAATAAATCGTGCGAAAGATTAATAGGACATAGAGTTAATACAAATTGGAAATAGTTCACTATTTATTAGAGTCAACTATTCACATACATTGGATTACACAAATTTCTGACAACCTACCCTCATTAAGTATTATTATAAAGCAAATTTCAACTTTGTCTCGCTACGAACAGAGGCTATATCCCTATACCACGTAACCTACATTCAAGCCACATTTTTATAATGTCGTCACGATCCTATCGTTTTTCACAAGATGGCGACCACACAACGACAAATCCCTGTATTTCTATTTGCGTATCTTAGCTTTGAGAGCGACCGCTTAGACGATGCTGAACATTCGTCAAAGCATCTGATTAAAGTACTCAGAGGCAATCCCTAGATAGTGATAGGTATATATCGTAGCAACATGTAGGTTACTAGATCACTGTATCGCATGAAAAACATTGCGGGAGGTTATTGTCAAAAATAGAGCGCATACGTGAGCTTTTTACATAATTTCTGCGCAAGTTACGCCGAAAATAGCGACTCGGTGACGCAAAGCGCGGTCGTGTCTCGCCCGGCGCGGGCGCAACTCACCTCCCGCCGCGAGCGCAAGCGTCGACACGGCGAGTAGCATGCACAACATAAACCTCCATAAAAGTGTTCTCTTGGTCCACATTTTGTTTGAAGTCCGACCCTTCAAGCCGGGCTATCTGTCATTTGCACACACACTCGCGCACCCGGTGGACCGATACGGATTCGCTACACATCTACACTGAACCGAAAAGTCCCTCGTCGCATCAACACGGCTCGCATTCCCGTGGGATTGCGGGTCGTTTTGAGAGCCACTAAATTGCGGTCCTACCTGATGGTCATTGATTACTGAGCGTAAAAATCAAATAAGCATTTCAGTGTATGCCAGTGATTAATTTATGTATGAAAGATGGACCGCAATGTAATGGCGTTGCGATTGGGACTGTGCGACGAGCAGCGGCGGGACTGCTGCGTACTCTATTCCGGGAGACAGCGCAGCATCGCTGGTCGGAGGGGCACTGGCGCGCGCGCACCGCTGCCGGACCTTCCAGCCACTTTCAGGGCGGCGCGCGTGCCAACAGCAGCGGGCGCTGCGCCCGCGCACCCGGCGTCACTCTCTTTAATATCTTGCATGATTGAAAAGTACCTGGCTATAAAACAGTAATAATATCTACTAGTAACTAGTACCTACGTTTTATTTGTGATCCCTACAAAACATACTTAATTAAAATATCACTTAGTTCTATTAAGAATAATATTAAGATTAGGAAAAGGTCGAAAAATTATAGTCTTGACGCGGGAATCGAATCCGCATCAAGACTTTAATTTGTCGAACTTTTTGTAACCACATGAAATATTTTTTTTTACATTTAGATAATTTTCAAATTATAATCAAAATTAACTATTTTGATTATACTCACTTCTACTGTCAATTGTTGCGTGTTAGTTCACCTCCGCCTAGGTAAGAAATACCTACGCGTCATCATGCCTATAAGCCACGCGCTCTATGTGCAGCATTATGCCTAATGAGGACAGCTCTATGCAAATGCAGCAGACTTGATTAGGGACTTCTGCCCCTACTACTATTGCCTACAGGAGACCCTATAGGACCACGTAGTACCTAGCTATACTACTGCTACACATAACCTGCGGATTGAGGTGCTGTTCGACTGTCCGTAGTTTTTGTTTTTAAAGGTAGATATAAAGTTAATTTGAGTCCATATTGGAGAAAATATGGGAGCGAGAACCATTGAGTTATAGTAATAGTAGTTCAATGGCGAGAACCAATAAAACCTTACAATGTCGTTGGTTTTTGGTGAAGTGACCTATTAATATGAGATACCTAATAGATTTTTCTCTCTTGTGGAAAAAGTCGCCTTACTATTGTTTAGGATTTGATAAAAAAATCTGGAAAAATTATTACCATAAGGAAAAATAGGACTGAAAATCGTCGAAATATTTCTGGTCTTTTTCTTTTTGAACAATAATCTTTTGGAGCGACGTCCGGGGACAAAATGGCTCTCCACCACTTGACAAAATTTTGTCTCGGTATTTAGTGGAAGTTAGAGCGAGAGGAATATATTTCTTTTCCCCGAGGTGGTTATGTCCATGTCCCGTGCTACGGGAGCTATTAAATAGGTAGTAGTGTGGTGATGCCCCCAGTGCGGGACACTTTACGATTATTTATTTATTTAAATTTTATTGCATTAAAAAAAACTCCATGAAGGATTCTCTACCACTTTATCCCCGAAAGGACATGCAGAGGTAATTAATACCCACGTTTCGTCAACCATGTTAGGTCCCGTTGTAATAGGAGGCTAGCCTATTACCATCTGTCCGCCACGTAATTCACAGTAGGTCTAGGTAAGTATTGCTTTATAGGTGAGGTGGATTACTCATCTCTGTTTTTATCCTTAGCAGGCTTGTACGACACCCGCGGCAGATATAGGGCTGGTGACAACTGTAGTCAGCTGCCGTCACCACACTGTGGCATATCTAAAAATGGGAGTGGTGACAGACACCTGTGCTCTGCGCCGTCACCACACTATCTATAAAAAGAATAATATAAAGTGAAATGGGCCCTAACCCATTACGCTGGCCCAGTGCGGAATAACGACTGCAGATGCGAAGGGGCCAACGGCTCAAACTGCTTTCCGAACCGAAGCACAGAGGAAATCAAGATAATATACAGGGCGTCCCACGGCCATGCCACACGGAGGGAAAGTATATTAAATATTGAACGTAGGATATTTTACTAAAAGAAGACATCATTTTATTTTTAATAATAAATAGAACTGCATTCACAGATTTTTTAAAAATGGCCTACCTCAACCGGGAATCGAACCCGCCAAATGTGATAGAAAAATAACATGTATTTTATAATAGGGTTGGAAAGGGCTACTCATAAGCATTATTTTTTCCTAAATAACCTAGCATATTAAATGAAACTAGATCATAAAAATCATAAAAATTTTCATTTTATTTAAAAAAAAAAATTTATCAAATGCTCAAAATGTGATCCGTTCTGTTGTATACAAATTCTCACTCTTTTTTACGTACGTTACTTTACGTGTTCCATTTTCGAATTATTTATTTTTACTAATATCAGCCAGTTGCATGGTAATTGTGAGCTTATGAAGAAATGCATACAAGTACCTACTACACTTCATGTATCGCTTTATTATTATCATGTACTTACACCACGGAAATCTCGTATCTCAAGTGGGTAGGTCTTTGAAATGATAATTTTAATTGTTGGAAGCATGGCCAAGTCAGAGGAAATTTCCCTGAACAAAATTTTAAATAAAATGAAAAATTTTATGATCTTAGTTTCATTTAATATGCTAGGTTATTTAGGAAATAATAATGCTTATGAGTAGCCCTTTCAAACGCTATTATAAAATACATGTCTATCACATTTGGCGGGTTCGATTCCCGGTTGAGGTAGGCGATTTTTAAAAAATCTGTGAATGCAGTTCTACTTATTATTAAAAATAAAACGATTTCTTCTTTTAGTAAAATATCCTACGTTTAATATTTAATATTTAATATACTTTCGCTCCGTGTGGCATGGCCGTGGGACGCCCTGTATACATAGGTATATTCTAGGCGCCCCATGTCTACAATAACCCGCCTTAGCGAATATTATTACTTAGTTTACCCAATCGCAGACAAAGAGCATATTTGTGATAATAGCTTTAGCTAGAAAGCTAGTCTGACAAAACCAGGAATTTCATATACATGGACCAAAAATGTAGAGATATCTACCTAATGTACCGAACGCACTGGCTAATGCCTAAAGCGACATTCCAATATTCAATTCAACCTATAGTATGGCTGGCTATAGTTTAAAAATAAGTCTATCCTAACCGTTCGATATAGGATTCACTGATTTACTGACTGATGTAGTGGAAAAATCAACTATACGAAAAAGTAACGTAGAGTGCCAGCCTCAATTCACCATAGTGGTGTCGCAAAAGTTGATTAAGACAGATTGCCCAGTATAGACCAATAAACACCTTGGGGCACCCGAATGGTAGAGGGAAAACCACTAACAGCAGCAAAGATGGTATGCTGTTGTTGGTGGTTTTGAGCAGTATGGATTAGACTGTTGTCATTCCAATCACACTCTCTGTTCATCGGTCTCTCGACATGGTCCTATCCGTCTCTTTAACACCTTTCGTAATGGGTGATAGATATGAATAAAAAGGGAGTGGATCACTGACCTGCGTACTAGTATAATAGTGGTCAGTGGATTGGATGCAATGGCTTTGTGATATAAATGGTGTGTCTGAGCTATACGGCTGACGATATAAATGGAAGAGGAAACATACTGCGCCGACCGCCGACCCGATCTCTGATAAAATGGAGGAACAGGACAGTTAGAAGAAGAAAACACCGGGCCTTCGTGGACAAAACAATGCCTCTACCTATGTCAAAAGTTAAGTTTCAATGTGCAATGACATTTTACATTAAGCCGACTACATTCGCATCACACACCAAACGATTTATAATTAATGCTCTACCTATAATTGGGGATTCTCATCTGCAAATAGCCTTCATACTATTACTCAGTAACAGATAAATAGGGATTTAAAACCAGTATTACCGCCTAATACATTACAACACAGTAATTACGCAACATCTACTAAGTAGTTAAAATAAATTACCGTTTTTACGACACAGACGAAAGCCCAAACTAAACCCAGCAGTTGGCAAAATAGATTAGATTATTAGAATTATCTGAGACGCGCTACACTAACAATTTTTTTCTTACTAGGTCTAAAGATATTTAAATAAAATACAGCTTTAAATTAGTCTTAAGCGACATTTCCGTATTGCATCCTACATGCAATGTAAACTATTTACGTATTGGCGAGGATTGCCGGATCACTTCAATGCATTCAGCTCCGAATAAACTGTGTGCAGTAATTTTCTATACAACTGACAGGTTGAAATATAGTGGGGAATGGTCCGCGGCGGGCGCCTGCGCATTCTGCGCCAACAAGGCACGCATCAGAGCCAATGCTATTAGTTAATGTTAGCAATTTTACACCTTCTTTGTTAAGATCTCAGCATACGTTACGGGTAAATATACGGGGCCTCTCTCCTTCAAAACGCCCCGTGACACATGTCCTTCATGGTGCATTTTGTATGAAACGATACTTCTGCAGTCCCGTCCCCATCCCGTCCGGGAGATTTTCCCGTTACGTATGCACCTTTCACCTTTAGCTTATTCGCGATATGGTAATGGCAAACATTCTGTTTTCCCAAAGCAGAAATTAATGTAATAGTTCAATTATCTCTCCATTTTCTCCATGCCTTTGTCCCACTCATAGCTGTCTCTAACACAAAATGTCTGTCTTCCTCATCCATTCTATTATACGTGTCGTGAGCTCAGCATGGAAACTCCTTTCTTAGTTAAAGGCTTAAATATCATCTTCTCACACAATAAAGCTCTCCCGCAGGGTTTTGGATGGCAATAGGTTCGCCCGCTATAACATTGGACCTAACATAATTGGGCAAACGTTAGTGTCGATCCACCTGTGCCTACTCCTTCGAGGATAATGTGGCGCGATTTATGTAATTATATAAATCATAATCATAGTATATAATACATTATTAATAGCAATTTTCGACCTGCCAGTTCAGTGTTGGCAAATGTACTAGTTCAGCCGTGTGGTGACGGCAGAGTAGAATACAATTGTCACCACCCCAAATCTCTCCTGTGGGTGTCGTATGCGACTAAGGATAAATCAGTGATGAGGAATGGGCAGCAGCGTTCCTCTTATACCACCTTGCAATGTACTGCGACTTTTGTGCCCGATAAATGGCAATAGGCTCGCCACCTATTACATGGGACCTAGCATAATTGGCGAGACGTGGGTGCTAGTTCACCTTTGCCTACCCCTTCGGGGATATAGGCGTGATTTATGTATGTATATATGTAAATGTACTAGTTGAAATAATTGCAATACTCCAATCATATTTTTTTAATTAATAAGAAATGGATATGGGAAAAGTTAAAAAAAAACCGGTAAATCAGACTCAAAATTTACGCTAGATGTTCAACTGCTTAAAAATGTTGGAATATGGGGGGATGGAATATAACTGCTTTAACAAAAATTGCAATGAAAGGCAAACATTTAGGAAACCATACAGAAAGAATTTGATAAGGAGTAATTCCAAAGGTTAAAATTTAAATTATTATAGAAAAGTTACTTAATAATAAATAGAATATACAACTGCAACAGCTAAAAGAAGAAAATTGGAACATTATTGGTTAATTAAATATTACTAAATACTTAGTTCAAACTTATGATTTTTTAATTGCTGCAATAATTAAATATTCTACACATCAATTGCACTTGAATAAGAAATCTGCCTAAAGTTTATTCTGACAAAAGCAGACTCTGACCCTACAACCACATTTGAACCTCAATTACTTCCAAGGTTTTTGAAGACACTTATCTTACTACATTTATTGATTGACAGCCAGTTTGGTTAAAAGGAATGTTACTGACCTGATAGCGGAAAAAGTATGTGACCAACACAGACATTTGGTCTCCAGTCATGTATGTATTTTCTTTATATTTTTATTTATTTATTTTTATTGAGTCCTATACTAAACCTACCACATTCAGTGCATCCACCTTTATAAAGGATTTCATAGTGTCATAATATTTTATACATACATAAATCATGCCTATATCCCCGAAGGAGTAGGCAGAGGCGAATGAAACACCCACTTTTTGGCACATAAATCACAGTATATAGCTTGGTGAAATAAGAGGAATGCTCCTGACCATTACTCATTGCTGTTTTTACCCTTATAATATTTTATGCAAAAATAAAACTCATATTTGTATGAAAAATTAAAGATTTACTTACTTTAGCTTAATACATAATAAAAATGTAACTATTACAATAAAAAGTTAATGATCAATTATAATTAGTTCATCAATACTCCAATCTTCATAGGAATGATCCGGTAGGTATCTTCTAATTATTATAGGGATTTTACGTTGTTTAAGTTCCTTCATAGCTATTTGTAATGGGTCTGTTTCACCTTCTAATTCTACCATCACAGGTGCACACATAGCTATTTGCAGAGCTCTTGTTCCTGAAATATAAGTGTCAATTAAATAATGAGCTTTAATTCGTTTTTCATATTTGTGAATTACAAATTCACATCCATATTTGTGTACTAAAAAATCAGAATCTAATTATTCATAATAAACAGATATTGATTTGAAAACCTATGTCCAAGGGAGGATAGGGGTTCAAAGGTGATTTGTGATTTTATTGAAATGGACATGCAAAGACTTTAAATCCAGATTTGTTTTCAATGTATATGTAATGTATCTAATAAGGAGCTAAATTAAAATAATGTCATTCATAAAATACCAACTTTCACCTTTTAAGTGGAATATAATGGTTTTTTAATTGATTAACTAACAAATCAATTGTGTGTACCTAAAATTGAAATATATAAAAGATTATATCACCAAAAGAACTACATACATAAATCACATCTATTAAAAAAGGAAGATTTTACATTTATAACCTCACCTAAAACTCTAGCTCGCTCATATTTTGTCATATACCGGGTGGTGATCCGTTTGGATTTCTCGACTCCTCCTCCAGCCTGACCGGGTGCTAAACACTGTGTATTAAATCCATCTTCTTCTTGTTCCTCAGTTTCTTCAATATTATCATCCTCTTCGGCAATATCGTCGTAGTCTGCCCCTGCGTCTTCGGCTTCATACTCTTCGTCAGCCATTTAGTACAAAATAAGTGAAGAACGTACGTAATGGCAATTTATATCTGACCAATGTTTTTTATTTATAATTCAAGACTCAAATCAAACTACCAAGTTATTGTTTTTAAAAATTAAAACCAACCAACCAAACACTCATGTCTCTTGTCATGACAGACAAGACAAGAGACATGACATGAATGAATGAATGAATCAAAGAGTATATAATACACTACTAGTTAGTTTTAAATTCTCCCTATATTTAAGGGAAGGCAAAGGGTCTAGCCCATACAGCCAAGTCTTTAGTGTATATTTTATCTGTAGTCTTATGAAATAATGAGTAGGTGAAAAGTATGAATGAAATGAATTTTACGTTAAAATATGGGTGCCACATATTTTAACGCATCTAGGGAGTGCTTGGCGCGAATTGAATGGTAACAGAGCTAATGATGGTGCTTGATGAAATGGATAAAACCACTTTTTATAGCGATCTTCACCACAACATCAAACACATCATGAGACTTATTTTCGATGATTCTGCATAATTGCACATCAACACGGATGCTTGTGCATCAAAATAACACCACTTTCACTGCACAAAATCCACTCTGTAACAATTTTTGAATTAGTGAAAATAAATCTGACTGACACCACGAAAGGCGCCAAACACTCCCTTTCTATAATACACTACGTTTAACTAAATCTATCTACTTTTTTTTAAAAATCGGTTTAACGTTCCTGGAAACAAGTTCTTTAGGAACTTTCATCAATATTTTGAATAAATGATAAAACGAATGAATGAAATTAATGCATGAAATGAATTTTACATTAAAATATAGGTGTTACACATTTTAACGCATCTAGGGACTGCTTGGCGCGAGTTATTAAATGCTGATGGTGAAATAAAAACTTTTTAAGTAGGTAGGAGATTCTTTATCTTCATTAAAGATTTTTAGCCTTTATTAAAAATAATGAGCATTCTCTTTATTCCAACGGCGAGAGTAAGAGCGCTTGCGCACTACATCTGATCCGAATCTGAGATTTTGAGTCCGTTGTAGCCGTAGAATTATTTATATGGTAACTTACGCACTGTATCCTATCTCTGTCAGAGTTTTCCAGACCAATAATTTTTTGACGGATTCGGATCGGATGTAATGCGCAAGGGCTCTTAAGTTGGCTAGATACTTATTTATTAATTATTTTGGAGTTCTTTCTACATTATTTTAATCCACACTCATGAAAGCGAGTTACAAGCACGAGGTGTAAGCGGCTTAGCGATATGAACGCAGCCATAGTTAGTATGATGTTTGTTTTATCTGTAGTTTTCCATGGAGTAAAAAGATCTTGAGTGAGGTATTCAAAGAGTATATAATACACTAGAGGTATTGTCTGCCATTTTCCTTTTCCGGTTCTGCATCAAAGCTGTAACCATGCCGGTGAGTAATTTTATTTATTTTTTGTCTAATTTCGCGGTGGGATTTTTTTTGTGTGAAAGTAGTGTGATCAATGAATTTTAGTGTTAATATTTGTGGTATTATTTGGTGACGCAAATTTAATTGTGCCACGATAAAAACACATTGTACAAGACGAGGATACACACATGGCACCAGTAACATGTCAAATAATTTAGTTCAATTGTGATACTGGTTAGGACATTTGATGATGAGCACAATGATCTCGTATTTCTAAATGTATTTTTTGTGTCCCATTTACAAGGCTCCTCCAAACTATTTCAAGTTGAAAGTGAAATCTAACCTATGCGTCGTTAATTTTCAGCTCGCAATTGACTTGTTACACCCTTCGCCCGTGTCGGAGAAGAGGAAACACAAATTAAAGAGGCTGGTGCCACATCCCAATTCTTATTTTATGGATGTTAAATGCCCCGGCTGCTACAAAATCACAACGGTATTCAGTCACGCACAGAGGGTGGTCGTATGTGCAGGATGTTCGACAATTCTCTGCCAGCCCACTGGAGGTCGTGCTAGATTAACGGAAGGTGAGTTGATTCAATTTATTTATTTTATCGTAATTGTTGCTTTTGTCGTCTTTGTTGCAAAATTATTTATATTTGTTATGGCACTGTTATTGTTGACGTATCATTGAATTATCAACAACAGCATTGGTTTTTAGTGGAGTTGAATAATCTAGTAGACAAAAAGTATAATATTTTATAATATAATATATATATAAGTATTTTATTGAGGTAATTTACATGTAATGATTACATGATTTATGAAATTTTTTAATTATTGTATTGCATTACAAAAATATTGTGCAATTAGAACAAATTCATTTTTTACAACAAATTTGTTGTTTTCATTTTATAGTGCAACCTAAATCAATTTATTTTATTGATTTTGTTATTGTTTTATTGTGTATTGGTGATAGTTCCCTTCCTGATTACTCCAAGTCTCAAAGTCAATGTTGTGCAATACTACAAAAGTACATCAATTTTGTTGTATTCAAACAATCAGTTCTGAGAACAATGGGTAACCAAAAGAATTTTGTACTTCCCTTCCCAATAGGTATATTATGATATTATAATTATTTGTGTAATTTGGTTCTTAAATTTAAGATCAATAAGATCCATCAAAGATTGTTGTATACATGTTACCAGTATAAATGAACAACAAGTACGAAGATTTTGGTGGTTAGAAAAAGAATTTCGAAAAATTATACTTAATTATACTAGTGACACTTAGTGTCTTGGGTGGCCGAGCGGTCAGGCACCTGCCCGGATAGCAGCGGACGCGGGTACGATTCCCGCCTCAAGATCATAATTTTTCGAAATTCTTTTTCTAACAACCAAAATCTTTGTACTAATTTTTCTAACATTTATATAATGTTAAAATTAAAATCAAATAACAAGTATGAAAACATGAAAGGTTTCTCTATTTTTATGTATGATAATGATACTACAATTATAAGTATGACCTTTACAAATTGATGAAAATTATTATGTACATACAAATTGTTGTCATAAATATACTGATCAATTACAGTTAAAATATTTATTTCCTTAAATCGCAAAACAAATAGAATTTCTTTGCTTAAGTGTGCTTAAGCATAACACACATAATCTCATTTTTGTATTACAAATGTATTCATTCTATCATATGCATAGCCACCATATCACATTACATTATGGAAGTCAATCTTGTATTGAAGAAATGGGTTTATTAATTTCATTAAATTCATAGATCTCTCAATGAAAGACATTTCCTCAGCAAATAAACTGTGGTTCGAAGATTATAGTATAGTGGGACTGGAAAAAAGCCGAGCCACTGGGGTACCCATTCCACTCTGCTACTGATTCTCTGATTTACAATTTCGATGTTTGTTAGTCAAAGAGAATACCAGTAAGATGTATGCAAGTTTGAAAGCATGCAATAGCAAGTTTATTATTATGACAATAATATTTTGAATATTATTTTGTGTGTCCACTTGTCATCAGAACTGGGGTTTATTTTTTAAAGAAAAAGTATTTATAATTTTTATGTACATACATAAATCATGCCTATATCCCTGAAGGGCTAGGCAGTGGTGTACTAGCACCTACATTTCGCCAATTAGGTAAGGTCCCAAGGTGGCGAGCCTATTGCCATTTATTGGGCACAAAAGTCGCAGTACATTGCTAGGTGGTATAAGAGGAATGCTTGCTGCCCATTCCTCATCACCGATTTATCCTTAGTTGCCTTGTACGACACCCACGGGAGAGATTTGGGGTGGTGACAATTTATTGTATTCTACTCTGTCATCACCACACAGTTATTTTTATACTCAAGTATATTACTTGAGCTTTGTGCTTAAAACTTCCAAAAACCTTTGACATAAATTAGGCTGACAAATTCAACCTAAAGATATCACTGAAAGTATAATATAATTATTATCATTGAACACTATAAAGTATAAATATTATGTTTCTTTAATTTCAGGATGTTCGTTTAGGAGAAAACAACATTAAATTCCTGTAGAGAGAGCCCACTATCTGTAATTTTAAGAATTGCATTTTGTTTCCAAGAATTAAGCAGCAGTGACAATTTTTAAAGTCTTCAATGAATCTATTGAAATACAACTAATAAAGGCTTTTTCAAAGGGATTGCTGTTTTTTTTATTTACCAACTATTCTGTAATACACAACAGTTCCAAGGGGGCCTCTGGAAATCTTTTTGCATTCACACGCCAAGGTGGCATAGGAATAAAGTTGCGCCAATCATTCTCTATTCGGTCTAGACATGGTCCTTTCCATCACTTGTACCTACTTTACATTCATTCATCACTAGAGTGCGCGATAGATACATGCGCGCGATGGGTGGCGCGCTGTTCGCTCACTTTGACACTTACCGAGTTTGTTCTAATTTTGACCACGCGAACACTGTGACCCCCGAATACAGAAACGCTACTCAAATTTAGGGGACTGCTTAAAAAGTTAAGTGGACACTACCTGTCAGAATTTGTATGAAAAAACGTCAATTTTGACAATACTTAAATGTTTAGCGGGACTCAAACTTTGAATAGCGTTTCTGTATTCGGGGGTAAGCAAATCGTACATACATAAATCACGCCTATATCCCCGAAGGGGTAGGCAGAGGTGAATTAACACCCACGATTCCCCAATTATGTTAGGTCGCATGAAATAGGTGGCGAGCTTATTGCTATTTAGCAGCACCAAAGTCGCAGTACATTGCTAAGTGGTATAAGAGGAACGCTGCTGCCCATTCCTCATTGCAATAATCGCACCAATGTATTTAGTAATGTTATATTTGGGATGGTGCTAATTGCTATGGCTTTTTGTTGAAGAAGAGACGTTGTGCGTTAGCGCACGCTTGCCGTACGGATACGGAAGTATTTGAGGGATATCGAAAAAAGAGAAAAGTGGAAATATGACGAGTACTTTGAAGTGTAATATTGTAATAAATGAACTGTTGGCATACTTACAACATAAAATATCTGTTGCTGATGAAGATAGTTTAGTGAGAATATGTGCATCTACATTTTCAAGGGAACAAATAAATGTTTCTAAGGAATTATTATTGGAATCACTACCACCTGGATGCCGAAAAACTGTGCGGAAAGGAAAAGGGAAGGAAAATCGAGAGTTGTTTACCGAACCTGATTTAATGCCGGTGTTTGTGGCGAGAGATTTAGAAAAACTGCCACCGATAACTTTTGACCACTTGGACGTGTCGAAATTGCTTAAGGATGTAATTATAGTACAGGAAGAAATTATGAAGATTAAATCGTCTTATGCGACATTAGCTGAATTGGAGCAAGTTAAAAGGGACTGCTTAGCAGCAAAGCCCATGTCACCACCGTTCTCTGCTGCAAAGATAAATTTGAAAAGGGGCGCCTTTCGGAATAGTGGTCCATCGGTTCCATAACAGCGTTAGACTGTGATACGTTATTAGAAAAAGATAACGCGATTCAATATCGAAGCATACTTACAAATCCAGTGCAGTTGTGAATATCTTACTGACTGATATCTTAAAGACTGCGATGGCAACGGTGAATCATCGCGAATAAATGTAAACAACACCAGTCTAAGTGGCGACGTGTATGAGTCAACGCTTAAACGACCTTATTCGCACGTGGTTAAGGTTAATATTGAAAATGAAGTGTGGACTAGAGTCAATAGAAAGAAACAAATGTCGAGAAACAGATTTAATTCGAAGATGGAAACTGTTGCAGTGGAATCCGATGAAAAGTTTAAAGCAGCAAAGAAAATGATTCCTATATTTATCACAAATATACATAAAGACTCTTCAAAAAATGATATTACGAACTATATCGAAAAGAAAACTCAACAAATGGTTGCTTTAGAGGAAATAGAAATAAAACGAGATTGCGAACACAAAGCATATAAGTTTTTTGTACCACACCATAAATTACCAACTTTTTTAAATGAACACCTTTGGCCAAGGGGTATTGTTTTCATACGTTTTGTTAATTTTCAACCAAAACGAATAAATGACCGTTTGGCAAACGGTAACGGCCCTACAAACAGTAAAAAATGAACAATACATCGTCGAAATTTATTTCTTTCAATTGTAAAAATGTTAAGCGTTGGATAAATGACATAAGACGGATATGCCGGTCAGCTGATTTATTAGCCCTACAGGAAACATGGCTACCTACTACCTGAAGAAAAATCATTATTAAGCACAATAAGTGAAGAATTCTGCTACACAGGCGTGTCAGCAGTAGACACGACGGCAGGTATCCTGAGAGGAAGACCTTTCGGGGGAGTGGCGTTGCTGTTGAGACGTAGTGTTTTTAGTAACGTTTCAGTAGTGCAGTGTAATAGTCAACGAATATGTGGTTTATAGGTAGTGACCAAAAATAGAGATTTTTGGTATTTAGTGTTTATATGCCCACTGATGAAAGTGTAAATTTAACGGATTTCACAGACGTCTTGAGCTCGGTGAGTGCAATAGTTTATCAACTACTGTAATACAACGTTTACTGTAATATAGACTATGTATATGTTTTGGGTGACTCTAATGCACATCCCACGGGACAATTTTACTCTGAGTTAACGGTTTTTTTTAAAGATCAAGAGTGGACTTGTAGTGATGTAGATTTTTTGGGGATTTCATCGAATACCTACACGTTTGTTAGTGATGCGAATGGATCAAAACGATGGCTTGACCATTGTGTAGTTACAAAAGCCGCGGCTTCATCTGTGAATAATGCTTATGTTCTGTATGATGTGTTTTGGTCCGATCATTTACCATTGTTTTTAGAAGTAAATTTAGGTTTGATAACATTAAAGACTTTCAATAAATCAGTTATACACAGTTATACATAATAATGTTGTGTGGGGGGAGAGAAATCAATCTCAGATTAATTTATACCAAAAAGAGTGTAACGAATGATTTTCCTGTAGAGTTTAATAAGTGTCGTGGTTTTTCCTGTAATAATATAAGTCATAGGTGCGCACTAAACAAATTGTATACGCAAATAGTATAAGCTCTTAGTGAAGCAGCCACTTTAGGACAAAGGGACAATAACAACAGGATTCGTACAACAATTGTCGGCTGGAATAGGCACGTAGCTGAGACTCGCGGGGTGGCGAAACAAAAATTGTTCACTTGGGCTTGCCACGGTAAACCTAGTTTCGGTCCGGTATATGAAGAGATGCGTGAAACCAGAAGGATTTTTAAGTCGAAACTAAGGTGGTGTCAACAAAATGAGGCCCAAATAAAGTTCGATATAATGGCATCCCGCCACGCATGGAAGGATTTTAGATCGTTCTGGAAACAAGCAAACAAAGGACATCATTCAGGCTTCATACAAATTTGGGCTAATTTTTTTTTAGCCGGCCAACAAAAAATAATTAAATTTTATCATAGGCATAATTATAATAAACATTTCGTATTATGACAGTAAAGCTCGAAACCTATTGGTTGAGATGATAATCGGTCTCAAAGTATTTATTTTATTACCTACGGCTTGCACCCGGCTTGCGGGGTGAGCTCGTGATTTCCAGGTAATCAGTTATTGTTAATGGTGTGCGAGCGAAAATACGTTACAAGTACATTTACCTGCAGAGAAGTGTGAGCAAGAGGCAAAATACACCTACTTAGTCCTTTTCGTACTTTCGTTCGTTATCGTTAGTTTTCCATGCAACTCTCGTTACATCGGACGGCTACTTTCACTGTTTTCGTGATTTTTAACATTGATTTTGTTTTGTTTGTTGTTTTAATTATCGTTGAGTTTTTGTTTTTGTTATACTGTTTTTGTTAATCATGGCACATATGTTGTGTATTAACTGTCGTGAACCATGTGAAGGTCGAAGGACTTACACGTGGATTTCTCGGGAAGAACAGCACATAGACATAGCTCAGATTATTATGGAGGAGCTAATCGCGAGACAGGTATGTAATGCAACCTTTTTTACATTTAAGTCATAACTAGGTACCTACTCTGTGATAATAACAGATCGTCGATATGACATCATGATCAGGACTAGGTGTCGCGTTGAATTATTTTGCTGAAGTACCTACCTTCCTTCAATAAAGTAAAATGTATACTTAAGTTCTTTAGTTAGTACTATGAAAGGGTTTTTTTATAAATAAAGTACATAGGCTTACATCAGTGATAGAAATGTAGACAAGAACCTTTGAAGGTATAGGGAAAGATTTTTATTATTATTATTATTTTTAAGTAAGATTTCTACTTACGAGTGTTTATTAGTATTTCATCGACTCTCTGTTACTGCCACGAATTAACTATTTGTTGTTCTTATTTATTTGTTAGTATTTTTATCGGCGCTCTGTACAGATCTTAAGTACCACTTCAATATGGTATAGTGCCCGTCTAAGTTATAGCCGGTTTAAATGTAGGCATTGGCTCTTGCCTACACTCAAAACTATTTCAAAAGTTTTGAAATAGTTAGTTTTGTGTGAGTACGGGCACGAACATGTTATTATTTTTGTTAAGAAGTCCTTTAGGAAAGATTCGTTTGTATTTAACTTGTAGAAGGTGGGTTTACAAAAATTGTTTTTTTTTTTTCAGAACGAACCTACCGACGTCATTTGCCGACCTTGCTGGCAAAGAGCTGAGAGGACGTTTCAATAATAAGGCGGCTACCCCCGTGAGTGTTAGTGGCGTGACTGATCCAGAGGGTATAGCCAACATGTTTAAAAATCACTTTGCATTGACTTCTCCGCTGGGCCAGACTCAGGCGGGGTTGGATATAGGATCGCATCGGGGACTGACATTTAATATCGAGGCAAAAGAGATAAACACAGTGACAATGAATATATCCAAAGGGAAATCTCCAGGCCATGATTCGCTTAGTGTTGAGCACCTTCGATATGCTGGTCCACATTTAACGTAGCATACTCAAATATTGGTATGGGAACCAGATGAACAGCGTTCGATGGGCGGGAGCTTTGTCAGAACCATATAGGCTTGAATGTGGAGTGAGATAGGGAGGACTAACGTCTCCGCTTCTGTTTAATGTTTATATAAATGCTCTGCTACACGAACTCAGCAGCACTAGAGTCGGGTGCTATGTTGATGGTATTTGTGTAAATAACATCAGCTATGCCGACGACATGGTGCTGCTGAGTGCTTCTGTGTGCGGAATGAGATGACTTGTAAATATATGCGAATCATATGCTCTAGCTCATGGTCTGACATTAATGTTAAAAAATCAGAAGTAATGGTCTTCGGGGCGAGGAGTCAAATTCCAAGCGACATACCACCTATAAAGCTTTGTGGGCAGGCACTGAGACAAGTTACAAAATTTAAATACTTGGGACACGTCCTGACTCCTGGCCTCAAGGATGATGAAGATATTGATAGAGAATGGAGAGCGTTGTCAGTGAGAGCGAATATGTTGATCCGCAGGTTTGCCCGTTGCTCACTTAAGTAAAAATTTCACTATTTCAAGCATATTGTACATCGTTCTATACGTCGGGCCTGTGGCTCAACTGCACTCAAAAATCTTATAACGCTCTCCGGATTCAATATAATAATGCATTTAGGATGTTGGTGGGGCTACCTCGATTTTGTAGTGCGTCGGCGATGTTTGCGGAGGCAAAAGTAAATTGCTTTTAAGCCACAATACGCGCGAGGTGCGCGTCGATGGCACGCAGAGTCCGGGCCAGCCCCAACAACATCCTATCAATGATAAGGATTAGACTAGATTGTCCATATTTAGCGCATTGCTGCGCCATTTCGCATGGTATTAAATAGTTAAATCATTTAATAAATAATAACATTAACATGTCAATGAAATTGTACTAACATAGATATAAGACATTATGTATACTAACAACATTTGAGCCAATGGTCGATTCAATAAATAAAATTTATTATTATTTATTATAGTTGGCATCTTGATATGTCGCTCACGCTGCCTAGGTGTGCTAGAGACAGAACATTACGAGGGCGGGTCAATAAGTCCGTGACTTTTGGAATAATAGGTTGGGGAAAGTTTCTTCGCATTTTTTAAGAAAATTCAAAACATTTTTTAGTATAGTTTATTTACATTTAACTAAAGTATGTAGGTACCATTTTGTTCGATAACTTTTTGCCATCTTGTAGGTAGGGACATGATCCCATTGCTATAGAAATTTTGGGACTTCTAGTCAAAATACCGCGACAAGTGGTTTTGGCAGTCCTCTCGTGATGTTAACCTGACACTGCCTAAAGAATTCTGAAGAGACCGAAACAGGTGGAAATCTGAAGGTGCAAGGTCAGGACTATACGGCGGATGCATTAACACCTCCCAGCCAAACTCTCTTAATTTTTGCTGAGTGGCTAAAGATGTGTGAGGTCTAGCGTTATCATGATGAAAAACCACACCCCTTCTGTTGATTAATTCCGGCCGCTTTCTCTCAACTTCTTGCTTTAATCTCATCAGTTGTTCGCAGTACAGTTCAGAATCGATGGTCCTGCCTGGTAGTAACAGCTCATAATGAATAATGCCCTTCCAATCCCACCACACACACAGCATCACCTTGTTGCGAGTTAACCCGGGTTTCGCCACAGTCTGTGAAGCCTGACCGGCCTTTGACCACGACCTTTTCGCACGTTCTTGTCGTACGTGATCCACTTTTCATCACCAGTTATCAGCTTCTTCAAAAATGGTTCGGGTTCATTGCGTCGTAATAAAGAATCACAAATGAGTACACGGTTCATTAGGTTTCTTTCAGTGAGCTCGTGAGGTACCCAAATGTCGAGCTTTTTTGTGTACCCAGTTTTTTTCAAATGCGCCAAAACTGTTTTGTGGTCAATTCCCAGTTCTTCAGCTACGTCGTAACTACTGACATGCCGATCTTGCTCCACTTTTTCAAAAATGGCATCCATTTTATCTGTAATAGGGCGACCAGAGCGACGTGCATCTTTGACATCAAAATTTCCGGATTGAAAACGCTTAAACCAAATTTGTGCTACTCTCACAGACACTGCACTAGGTCCCTATGTCCATAAACATCGCAAAATTTTTTCGCGGCTTGCGTTGCATTTTTACCTTTTTTGTAGTAAAATTTTAAAATGTATCGAATTTCTTCATTAGATTCACTCATCTTGGCGGTACGAAAAACAAACGAAAATCACACATTTTCCTAATTTGAATTTGGAACTATGTTCTTTAAAATTTAAACTTTCAATGATACCAAAACCAGCCAGATACAAATAGTATAGCCAAAGAGATTTTATTACAAGTTTATAAATACTATAATGCGAAAAGACTTTTTCCCCAACCTAATAAAACACAGATTTTTTGGTAAATAAATCATTTTATTTTTCAACGTAGTCTTGACCCTTGAGCTCTATACACTTTGTCCAACGCTTCTCCAATTTTTTTATCCCTTCCAAAAAATATGATTTGTCGAGGTTCAAATAATTCAAAAAGTCACGGACTTATTGACCCGCCCTCGTATATATTCGAAATGATGGATATATCCCCAAAGAGGTAGGTAGAGGTGAATCCACACCAACATCACATTACCAGCCCTTTTATTGTCCTTACTGCTGGGACAGACTACAGAACAGAGAAAGTAGTAAACTAGTAACCTCTTTTACTGTTCTGTGGGCTTTCCTTATAGATGGAAGAATATAAGAAAATATTGGTGGGTATATTATCGACTGTAGATGCAGCCGGGGCCAACGGCTTAACGTGCCTTCCGAAGCACGGATGAACTCGAGACAATTAATTTTTGGTCCGACCTTAGCGAAAATTGCAGGCCGAGCGCGCTTTGCAACTGCGCTAGCGAGCTCCTCAAAATCCACACCCACGTTTCACCAATTGGGATAGGACCCGTGGCGAGCCTATTGCCATCATGTATCGGGCACGTATTATATTTGCCAGCTGGTATAAGAGTTATGCTGTCGTACAAGGCGACTAAGGGACTCTTCGCTGTCCCTTAGTCGCCTCCTCCAACTTGACACCCGCGGGAGAGAATGGGGGTGGTTAGTATCTACCCACTGGTTACAGTTGTATTCTGCTCTGCCGTCAGCACGGCAATATTGTGTTAGTCATGTTGAAAATGAGATTCTTCTTCTCCCTGCCCTGTTTCCAGTCTATCTTAGGGTCGGCGCAGTATGTTCCTTTTCCGTTCATATCGGTCAGACGTCATGAAGCCATCCCTTTTGATTCATATCATCCATCACACCGTAAAGGTGCTAGTGATGAATGAATTTATAGAAAAGAGACGGGACGGATCATGTCGGGAGACCGATGAACGGAGAGTGATTGGAATGACAATAATGCTCTAATCCATACTGCTCAAGGTTTAGGCTTAGGTTTTACAGCCGGCCGCCTGCCTGACACCTACCCTCTTTGGGTATGCTGTTGTTGGTGGTTTGCCCTCTACCATTTGGGTGCCTCAAGGTGCTTATTGGTCTACACCGGGCAATCTCCCTTAGTTGCCTTTTACGACGCCAGTCGGTGCTGGCCCATTCTACGTTATTTGTTCGCTCCCAGGCCAGCATAGAAGACTGAAAGATGTTGAGAATGAGATTGATGGACTGAAATCGAAATTAATAAAAAAAAATGCATTCTAGTAAATTCTCTTTCAAAAACTCCGAATTTAGAGAAAAAGACGAATTTTAACCCAATGTTTTATTTCATAATAACATACAAAAATACATCTTTTAACATTTCAATTCATACAAGTATTGCACATTGTCATAGAATAGGATAAGTACCTACTTAAATATTTTTAAAATTAACTAACAATGCTTATTGATTAGGTATTTGTTTTTGTGAAAAACTTGTGGCGGGCCATTTCTTTCGCATCATCGCATTCTAATGCTTTGTCAGCATTTGAAATGTCTGTTTTAATTGCGTCTATTAAATCGTCTAAGGAACTAAAATTCTTTTCCCCTCTTAAATAACCTGTGACTGCTATTTTTAAATAAGAATTGTAGAAATCAGCATCAAATTTGTGCATAATGTGAGTTTCCTGAAAAAGCAAAATTTATAAGTTACCCATTTTACTCACCACAGTGGTATTGAATTGAGACTAATGTTTACAACTATAGTTTAGTAGATGAACAACCATGCGGTACAAATGTCTGCGATTTTCGCAAAGATTTAAACTCTGGAATAGCTATCAATCTGAAGAAGCTAGTTGTCACAATAAAATATTAAATATAACTGGTTTTGAGAAGCACAAAGAAATATGGTTTGACTGTCTCAGTTTTTATCAGATATGTAAAATTAATCGATTTTGTAGTTAGGTGTCAGAACATAAATAACCCTCTAGGGTGGTAGGAATGAAAAAAGTGGAAAATCAATTAGGGAGATTTGACGAGTCTGTTCAGCATCTATGGTGTGCTGGTGACTATACATGAAAACCAACTAGCATATCTCAAGGGGGAATAAAAAAATTAATTTGCACATTTTAATGTAATTTTCCTTTTTGTTGCTACTGGTAAAGAGACCTTTAGCTAAAATATACCAGAGGACCTACCGCCTAACTTGATTGCTGATGATTATTTAGGCGGTATGGATTTTTTTCCAAATTCATACTCATCATCAAATTCAAAATCATTTGGTGATCATTCGTTCAAAGGTATCGCTGATAGGTTTTAGGTAAGTTTGGTGCGAAATGATAGCATGACGTCATAACTATAGCTTTTGCTTCTGCAATCGAGTTAGGCGGTAGGCCCCCTGGTTTAATTAATTGTAGAAGTCATCAGCTTAGGGGTTATAATTTAGGAATCCATGGAATTAAAGAGATGTGAAAGGAAAGCTGAACAGTGCCCAGAAGTAGTGTGCTGGATATACAGAACCACTTAAAACTGACTCAACAGTCTCCTTTACACCCAAATTTTACACCTTAGTACACTTGGTTTTGATATGGAGCTTATGTCAATTCTTCTTTCTTATATGAATCGCAATGTGTTTATATGATAATCCAGTCTTAATATTACATACATACATAAATCACTCCTATATCCCCGAAGGGGTAGGCAGAGGTGAACTAGCACCCACGATTCGCCAAATATGTCAGGTTCCATGTAATAGGTGGCGAGCCTATTGCCATTTATCGGGCACAAAAGTCGCAGTACATTGCTGGGTGGTATAAGAGGAACGCTGCTGCCCATTCCTCGTCAATGATTTTATCCTTAGTCGCCTTGTACGACACCTTGTACGTCTTAATATTAAATTATGTAAAATCAATAAATTGCTGCCCGCAAGCACCATACAATATTACATGATTAAATATAATTTATTAAAGTGCTATAGATTCTAAACTTGACGCAAATATTGATAAAAATTACTCACTACTGACATTTCCTTGTTTTGGTAGAAAGGGCACCAACCAATGTTTGCTACCATTTTGTAAACAGGCCCCGAGTCAACCTGTGCCCACCCATAATAGACACCTGGTTCTAGTCCTTGAGGGAGAGACTGAACAACATTTAGAGGGTAATTTGCTGAAAATGAAACAGCAAGCTTTTTATTTTATATTCTGATTGGATTTGCATACAGCATTGATTCATTAAATTTTTTGTACCTACAAGAATGTTTGAATAGAAAAAAAAGTCTTTATACCTTAACTGACAACTGTTTTGTTATTTTTTGTCTTTCCAGACAATATTCAATCAATAGAAAGTTATTAAATTTTAATGTTGACCTTTGATTTCTTTCATTGAGTTGCACTACTGTCTATTTTTAAATTTTATGCAAATTTTCAACTAGACCATCTAACATTATAAGTTTGAAAATTGATACAGCTATTTGAAAATATTGGGGAAGTCTTTTTGGAGGCATAGTACATTATCATTCGAGTAATAATTGTAAAATCAACTGATTTCACAACTCAAGGCGGATTTCTCTTTGTAAAGGGATTTAGTCAATTTAACTTGTAAACAATGAAAGTAGGTCATAATCGTAACAATGAAGGTATTGTGACATACATTAAAAATCATTATTGGGATCATTATTATTAATGAAAATATTCCACTTCTTTCAGTGATTTCACAAACTTTAACATATTTGTGAAATCACTAAAAGAAGTAGAAAGATCGAATTCATGAACACTTTATTATTTTTAATATAAATTTAATTTGAACACATTTGAACAACATTGAACAGATAAGAACACTTATATGTTGTAATTACCCGTGGGACATCCTAATTCTTTGGAACCTCTTCCAAATCCTTTTACCACTTCTCCCTCCAGAAACAGCGGTAAAGTAGATATTGCAGACATGGAATGTTTAAATACTTTTTGCATGGATTATGGAATCAATTATTTTTACTTCTCTGTCTCTAAGCACGCAGCAAGTACTACGGTAAAGGCAAAGAATAAATAATAGTGTAAAGGTTTAAAAATTCTTAGTTTATTTCAAAGAGGACGTTTATCATGATCACTGACAGAGTTTATAATACACTACCAAAGAGTATATAATACACTACGTATAATCTAAGGTTTAATCACTGATGAATGCTTTTTTTATATTTTTTATTTTACGGCTTTGGACGTTGTCCATCAAGCCTAACTGATAAATTCTCAACTATTGACGACATTCTTTTTTTTTTTTAAATTCTCCCTATATTTTAGGGAAGACAAAGGGTCTAGCCCATACAGCCATGTCTTTAGTGTATATTTTATCTGTAGTTTTGTGAAATAATGAGTGGATAAAATTATGAATGAAATGAATATTACGTTAGAATATGGGTGTCACACATTTTAACGCATCTAGGGAGTGCTTGGCGCGAATTGAATGGTAACAGAGTTCATGATGGTGACTGATGAAGTGAGCAAAACCACTTTTTACGTGGTTTTCACCACAACATCAAACACCATCACAACACTTATTTTCAATGATTCTGCATAATTGCACATCAACACGGATGCTTGTGCATCAAAATAACACCACTTTCACTGCACAAAATTTTGTAAAACTTTGTAACAATTTTTGAATTAGTGAAAATAAATCTGACTGACACCACGAAACGCGCCAAACACTCCCCCTTTTTTTTTGGTAAATTCTCCCTATATTTTAGGGAAGGCAAAGAGTCTAGCCCATACAGCCATGTGTTTAGTGTATATTTTATCTGTAGTTTTATGGAATAATGAGTGTGTTGGTGAAATGTATGAATGAAATGAATTTTACGTTAAAATATAGGTGTCACACATTTTAGCGTATCAAGGGAGTGCTGGGTGCGAATTTGATGGTAACAGAGTCCATGACGGTGCCTGTAGGCCTATTCCCTAACTTTTTTTGACAGTTGAAAGTGATGATCACCGAACTATTTACTAATACATTGCTGTTATCACAGGACAAGTGCCACAATAGCATTATAGTAAAGTAGTAATGGATAAGTAAATAGTTCGGTGATCATCACTTTCAACTGTCAAAAAAAGTTAGGGAATAGGCCTACAGTAGGAATAGGCCTACTGATGAGGTGGACAAAACCACTTTTAACAGTGGTCTTCACCACAACACCAAACACGGCATAAGATTAATTTTCAATAATTCTGCATCAACACGGATGCCTGTGCATCAAAATAACACCACTTTCAACTGTCAAAAAAAGTTAGGGAATAGGCCTACAGGAAAGGCGCCAAACTCTCCGCTCCATTTATTTATAAAAAAATATTTATTTCTGACTTGGCATCTAGGTATTTCAGCCATTTTTGACTTCAACAAAAATCTATCACATAGATTATGAGATATTTGTTCTATCTCTGGCTTAATAGATATTGTAAATTTGATTATCTGTGCGCTCAAATAGTGTATTATATACTCTTTGCTCAAATCTGCCATCGTAAATTTTCGTCAGACGTCGTTTATTTGTGATCAAAAATATTTTGTAGAAATTTTGTGTTTTCTACGTAATATGCGTCCACAATACAATAATAAATGCTTTAAATCTTAATCGTATTACTAAAAATGTAGTGCTCGGAGTGTAAAATTAACTCTATAATTGTTTACAACAAACTGGATAAATAGATGGTACTGTTTTGGACAATATGACGAAAATTATCTGAAAATAAAAAAATGACCGAAAAGGGATACGAAGGTGACCAATCATCATCTTCATGGGATATACCTGGACCATCGTCTCTGGCTGCTATTCTTGATTCTGTATACACTTCTTCAGCTTCTGATAATCCTTCAAGGAACGGTACATGAATTTATTATATTTATGAAATGATTATTTGAAGTATTTATAGCACAGATGTTTAATAATAAGATTATGTATTTTTTCAGAGGAAATGGAATGTGATGCTCTTTTTGCGGAGAGTGATGATGAAATAGAAGTACTGCCATCCACATCAGAAGTAAATTTAAGTTCATCACGGCCAAAACCAGTGTCATCGAATTACGTAAATTCTACAACACCCATGCAGTCATTTGACCTAAACATTACATCTATTGCTCCACCTGCGTCACCCCACACTCCTGTACCAGAAGAATATCAGCCATTACCAGACAGCTCAAGTTCTTTAGGCTTTTTAGGAAGTAATAATCTTGAAGGTGCCAGCTTAAATGGAAGACAATTTCCAGATATCAACATTAGGTACCAACCTAAACCAGTTCCAATGAATCATAGAGGGTTGTATTATCCAAATTTTAATCAGTATGCTGCTGGTACAAGACCTCCTCACGAATATGTTTATAGGCCATATCATCCAAACAATGTTATTGTCTTAAGTGATGATAGAAACTATGGTCAACAGCCTTTATATACAATGGCCCCTCTTCGTCCTCCAGCAGACAGTAATGCTGCTCATCGGAACTATGCTACCTCTCACCATTATCATGACAGTCAACCTTCTGGCCACTCTTCAACTGCAGATAATACAGGTGGGACTTCCGCACATGTTGACTTGGAAAGACCTAGTAGGAAGTTGAATATATCTCCTCGAAGGAGACAGTCAAATGAAAATGAGCAGATCAATAATTTAATAGAAGTTAGTTCTGAGGAGGAAGATAATGCATCCATTCCTAGGAAGAAGACATGCGACAATGGAGCTGGTCGTCAAGCAAGTATTTCAAATGCGGCAGCTCCAATGGTGAGAGCCAATAATAATGTATCTTCTCCTAGAGTTAGCATTAAGAGGGAACCGAAAATACAGAATGACATTACTATTCAGGCAAACAATCAAAATAATGCTAGTCATAGTGGGTCATCACTTGAAAGTGGCCATAATAGACCATCTTTAAATAAAGCAAGTTGCCATCATCACCATGGACATAATACTCACCACTTAGGCAGTGTGCAAGTCAAACAGGAATCACACAGCTGTGGTGGTTCAAGTAGGTCGAATTATAATCTACGGAGTACACAACAACGTGGCAATGAGCCTCATCGCTATAATAGTGGACCTGCACACCATCATCACAACAGCCAGAACTCAACAAATATACCCTGCCCACCAGAATATGGTGTTGGTACATCAAATCGTGCTCTTTTCCAAGTCAAGGAGGAGCCCAGGGTTCAATTAGTATCAGGAATAAAACAGGAGGCTAACTCTAATGAAGCACAAAATACACATACAACTTCCGCATCAACAACACAATGCCCTGTCAAGGAAGAAGCAACTAGACAAGCTCAGGTGAAAGTGGAGCCAGGCAGAAATAACAACATATCCAATACTCAGAGTGTTAGTGTAAAATCTGAAGTCAACACTCAAACTCAAAAGTGTTGTGATGCTAATGCTGGTGGAGACAGAAGAGTGAAGGTGGGTTCTCCACAACCTGGAACCAGCTCAGGAGGATTGGCACAAAGTAATTCCAGATCTTCATATAGATCTGACCAGGTAACAGCTGTTTTCCTTTAATTTATTGTTCTTTAAAAATGAGATCTAATTGGATTTATAGTGCAATGTTTTTGTTTTATTTACAAATGCACAAAATATTTATGGGTGTTCTTGACCTTTGCCTACACATAGGCAGAACATAGGCATGGTGTTATTTGATGTTTCAAAATTGGTAAAAATATAAGAGGTCAGAAAGAGATCACCAGTATTACACAGGACCTAACACCTAACGTAATTTTCAACAGGAGGTGCAAGCAGGTGATAATTCATCTGGAACTGGTGTTTTGTCAGCCCCTGACTTACAATTAGACTGGGTCTCTGATTCAAGTTCAGATGATGATGTGCAAGTTTTAGGAGAGGAGAGTAATGTATGCATAAGTTTTATAAAATATCTTAAATCACATACACACTTACCACATTCTTAAAATTTTTAGATCAACTAAAAGTTTGTGTATCTGAAACTAAAACTATAGAATAGTATTGTTAATGTTGTCAAATGAAAAAAAAAATTAACAAGTCATTTCCCTTCAAATAAAAATAATTAAATGATCTCTTAAACTTGTAGGAATTTATTTTGCATGTACTTTTGGGAGTTACTGTGTAAAGAATTGTAATATTTTAATGGTAACCAAAATTTTGTCAAATTTGTTGTTTAGCGCACAGTGCGAGCAGTAATAGATCTCACAAGTTCACCAGAGCGTGATCAGGAAGTAGAGGATCCACCGGCACAAGAGGCGCCGCCTCGCTCCCCTTCACGCAGACAGGATACCCATGACCACCCACACGAACATAATACTTCTCAGCATTGTCAGCACCCATATATAATCAGAGCCAGGTAAGAAATAGTCTTTGATTGAATAATATAATATATTAATTATATTATTTATTCAATAGTTAATAAAGCAAACCCAAGCTTAACCGAACGCACGGTATTTGTAAAAATATCTGCTTTGGAATGTTTGAAATTTATTTCTACATTGCGAGGGTACCCGTTGGCTTACAACGTGAAGTGTAAAGGTTAGAAGAATTTCGGCAAGTTAATTGGTGTCTTGGGTGGCCGAGCGGTCAGGCACCTGCCCGGATAGCAGCGGACGCGGGTTCGATTCCCGCCTCAAGACCATAATTTTTCGAAATTCTTTTTCTAACCACCAAAATCTTAAACTAAACCTACTTAATAATTACGAAAATTTTAACCATTGCAAAAAAAATACTACCATCGACATGGTCAATCAGGGTTTATTGTCATCATCAGGATCAGAAATGAAGATATCATATCTGATAGCCAGTGCATCTGAACGGCTTCTCAGAACTTCTAATAATCATTCCATCAAATGGTATATTCAATATGTTAACCTCTATTTCCAGCAGCAGACACTGTCCATCAATAGGTGCTGAATATCTTCTATGACACCATAGTTTTGCACAATTTTAGGATTCAATGAGAGATAAGATTTAAATGTATGTATTGTTTTTGATGAAGAGTGCGAGTGGGTGGTGGATGCTCCGGACGTTGTTGCTGTGGAAACAATCCGCCTTCGTTACACGTCTATCCGCCGCATGCGCACCGTGAGTAACTACCTTTACTTTCTGCCATTAACTGAATTATTTTTAAAAAACAGTCGTGATCAGCACATTTCGTATTGTGGCTGCATGTGCCACCTCAATCCTCATGGGTGGATGAATACTTGTTGTATACCTATACCGCCGCACTTATGAAAAACGCATTATCTACCTTTTTACTTCTGAGAAAAAAGCGTTTAAAGTTGTATATAACTCAATTTCGCTGAAAATCGTATATAATGCGTTTTTCGTAAGCGCGGCAGTGTATTTGACCATCATTAATGTTTCAAAATTAGAAATTAAATGTATACATATTGTAGAATTATTTATTCAAGTAAAAATAGCTATTTTAAAAATGTTTCAACACACAAATCGTGCGGATTAGTAGGTTCATCCATAGGGTTGTTGAACTGATCAAATGATACTGTTGTTGAATATTTAATTAAGACTGATATTAATGCCGTACTATTATTAGTGCCGTGTGGTGACGGCAGAGTAGAATACAATTGTCACCACCCCAAATCTCTTTCGTGGGTGTCGTACAAGGCGACTAAGGATAAATCAGTGATGTGGAATGGCCAGCAGCGTTCCTCCTATACTACCTAGCAATGTACTGCGACTATTGTGCCCGATAAATGGCAATAGGCTCGCCACCCATTAGACCTAACATAACTGGCGAAACGTGGGTGCTAGTTCGCCGTTGCCTACCCCTTCGGGGTCGGAGATATATGAGTGATTTTGGTATGTATGTAAAAATGATATTTAAAGAGGTACATGTTATAATATACATACATACATACATACATAATTCACGCCTATATCCCCGAAGGGGTAGACAGAGGTGAACTAGCACCCACGCTTCGCCAATTATGCTAGGTCCCATGTAATAGGTGGCGAGCCTATTGCCATTTATCGGGCACAAAAGTCTCAGTACTTTGCTAGGTGGTAGGTATAAGAGGAACGCTGCTGCCCATTCCTCATCACTGTTTTATCCTTAGTCGCCTTGTACGACACCCACGGGAGAGATTTGGGGTGGTGACAATTGTATCCTACTCTGCCGTCACCACACGGCAAATATAATATAGCTGGTTATTTTAACAAATAAATTGATACAGCAGGCGATCGACGGCGAGAAGTAATGCCGGTGCCACCGTACCTTGTCCACGAGCGATTGTGGCAAAGACAACAGCAGATGATGGTAATTTGTATTCTGTATATTGTATTACTAAAGCAGAGTTAAGAGAGTATCCGAAATCGTCGGACGTGCATGAGGAAATACGTAAAATACGAAAAAACTATTAAATCTTTTGAGGGTAGATAAAAAGTAAACCAGCTTCAAAAGTAAAAAAAAAATATAATAGGTCACTAAAAATATGCCGTCTTGACATTATTTAAAATAAATTACTTCTTTATATTATAGAAAAGGTTTTCTAACATCAATGAGATTTGATGAAGCGAAAAAGTATGTAGGTAAGTAAGGCTCATAGTAAGTGGAAAGAAGTGATACCTTCCCTACCACTATGGGAGAAAGGCGTGATTTTTAAATGTATTATTTGTTACGTGTCATTAAGGGAAAGTAGGGAAATTTGGACCATATTGTCTTCTCTAGCCAATATAATAATTATTCTTAAATTTCTAGATAAAGACAGCGCCGTACGATCAGCAACTAACATATCCGTGACTTTATTACTTACATCAATTTATATATTTACGATGACAAACAAGTACTTGTCAGAAGAATATATCTACAACTTAGTGAGTGAATCAAGTTACCCTACTTTCCCCTAATAATATAATAATCAACTAGATTCAATAATACGTTTCAAAACGTATTTTTTTCTAACTCAAAGTAAGCCGCTTTAGCGTTTGTTTTAATTAAAATATTGCGATGAATGTGAATAATTAAACAAAAGTCGACTAACGGCGGGTCGGCTATAAAACCTAAGCCAAAATCTTGAGCAGTACCTATCTATGGATTGGTAAGTTGTCATCCCAATCAATCTCTCCATTCATTGGCCGCTCTACATAGTCCTTTCGGTCTCTTTTTTTATACATTCATTCTTCACTAGCACTCTTCCGGTGTGACGCATGATATAAACCTAAAGGGAGTTGATAGCTTGATGGCTTATTTATGCTATTATGTACTTACAAGTTTTTATTTTAGGAGATGCAACGTCGGAGGATGGCGGGCGAAGTGGGACCTAGTTTCAATCACTACCAGAGTTCGTACCACGCGCCATCGCTTCCTACCACGGCCGTGATAGCGGTAATTGTTTGATCGCCATGTCAGATGAATCCTTCGTATTTCCGTCATCATCATTACCAGCCCTTTAATGTCCTCTCTATTGGGGCACGGGCCTTCCCTATGGATAGAAGAATATAGGGAGATTGCGCCATAAATTCAGCTGTGATGTAAAAGTAAATAGTTTAATTGTTTTAATATTATCTATGTACTACTATTTGAAATAAAACAACTTTTACGGATTACTCGCGTATATTTAGATGTTTGGCATTATTATTTATCCCGAGGTTTTGATCACTTTACAGCGGCCGTGGTCACGGTGACGTCACCCGAGTCTAATCCGTAAAAGTTGTTTTATTTCAAATGTGTAGTGCTCGTGCAAATATAAGAGAACATTATATGTACTACTACTAACATAGGTTAAGTAAAATGGTTAGTAACACAGTAGTCATTGTTATTTGAAATAAATGAATATAAAATAAAAAAATATAACCCACTACGCTGACCCAGTGCGGGTTGGTGGGTATTAAACGATTGCAGACGCAGCCGGGACCAACGGCTTAACGTGCCCTCCGAAGCACAAAGGAACTCGAGTTACTAAATTTTTGGTCACACATCCAATGACCGGCCTTAGCGAACATTACATAGTTTACGCAATCGCAGGCCAAGCGCGCTATGCATCATCATCAAACATCAAGAAGTTCACTGGAACTGACCCCGATTATGTTAGCCGATTTCAGTTGCTTTGGTCTATCCGTCTCTCTGACTCATCAAGAATAAAAGCAAAGTATGAGTGTGACGCGTAGACCAAATCAACTGAAATCGGCTTAATTAAAACGGGGTCTGTTCTTAAACCAAACTACACAAAAAATATGTACTCAATTTCATCAGCTACTCAAGTTAGCTCTTTTTTGAAGAATTTAATACATATTGTTACTTTGTTAGCGATGTGTTTATAATGTTAATATAATTTACTAACGACTTTAATAAAACCCCGTTGAGAATTGAAACAGAGACATAGTTATTGGGGGTGAATACGGGTAGATTCTTTGATATTTATGTTTTTGCTTGCTTTTTTAACAAGAAAATTGTGGTAAGTAAAAGAAATTTTTAACTCTGGAATCGAGCTTCACCTGGAAACCTCTGTGGTTGAGGGTTCCAGGTGAAGCTCGATTCCGTCTTCGGCCCTTATCGTCACTTACCATCAGGTGAGATGAAGGGCAAGAGCTTCCATGTCTAGCAAAAAACTTATTACTGATGTTTATTGACCAGTTCCCCGACGAGTACGAGCCGCGTGATCTTCGCTCTAACCGCGTTAATCAAGGCTTGTCGAATGGCATACCGCCTGCCCCCTCAGTGCTGTAAGTATAATCTTCTATATATATATACATAAATATTTTATTTTTATTTTTTTATTTATTTAAACTTTAATGTCCATAAATAAATGTACATTTGGCGGACTTAACAACTAACGTCGTTCTCTACCAGTCAACCATTGGGCTAAGCAGAGACAATTCAAGAGGCGGCACCACGTTCAATTAAATAAACAAATTATTGATAAGATACACCTATTATACAATAATACTTATAATAATATATGCTATACTTATATACCAAATATATACATAATATATAAACCTATAAATATATACCAAATATATACATGATATATAAACATATACCTACTTACAATTATTATACATACCTACATAAATACTTTAAAATATGCTAAATGATGATGATGCGATAGAAATCAAAGATTACTAATTTGCTCAATGTTACCCAAAAAAAATATCACGAACCTGCGCTTTAAAACTACTTTTGGTAGTGGCGGATCTAACACCTACCGGTAGCGAGTTCCAGAGCTTAATTGCTTGGATGGTGTAGGAGTCAGACATAAAGCCTGTGCGATGGGTGGGAATGCAGATTGTGTGGAACCTACTCGAACGAAGATTACGGTTGCTAATATCCTCATTAAATTTAAATTTTGATTTTAAGTAGTCCGGAGAGTGGGGATTAAAGAGGATGGAGAAGAGTGTGCATAGCGCTCTAAGATTCCTTCGATGCCTAATTGGAAGCCACTTGAGACGCGCACGATAAGGTGTTATGTGCTCGTATTTTCGAATCCCAAAAATAAAGCGTATTCCGTTATTCAAGAGACGTTCCAATTTGTTCAGTAGGTCTTCGCGTATCCCAGAGCAACACACATCACCGTAGTCAAGGAGAGGTAGGATAAGAGTCTGGACTAAAAGTATTTTGGTGGGAATGGGAAGGAAATTTTTATGTCGATACAGAACTCTTAAGGTGTTTGTAACTTTGCGGCCGATATCGGAAACATATGCATCCCAACTCAAAGAACTGTCAATGGTAAGGCCCAGATCTTTAACATAAACGCACAGAAATATGATTTTCTGTGCGTTTGTCTCGCTTAAATTCGAGAACGGCTGGGCCGATTTAGCTGATTTTGGTTTTGAAATGATTGTCTTGGGGCAGGCAAGGCATAAAAGGTAAAAATTAATTAATACATTTAAATATGTAAAAATTTAATTAATTTTTCCATTTTTAAATTTCCCTTTATATATGGAAAAAATGCGAGGATAATAGTAAAAACAACAATTTCATATTCCCATATAAATTGCTTTCCTGTCAAACATTTTGTCAGTTCGGTGTTTGGGCATGACAGCACCAAATCGTAACTATGGCTACGGGATAATTTGAATGGCATAACAACGTATGCCCGGTCAGCCAGTAATACAACAATAATAACAACACTAATTATTCACTAATTTGCTTACATTCTTACTTGTTGATTCGCCTCTGCATACCCCTTCTCGGATATAGACGTGATTTATGTATACGGGTTATTTTTAAAACACCAAAAACCTCGCAGGAGTAGATAGCTAACATCATAAGATTTTACTTTCAGCAAAAAATACTAATTTAATTTACCGCTCTAAAAGTTAATAACTCTACGTACTCCTACTTGTATCAACATTAACCAGCGCGCGGGCCTAGCGTAGCGTCGTTCTTTCGTTTATGAATAAAAACATAGACGTATAAATGTCACGACAGTAGAATAAAAACTTAAGAATATTAATTTTGCGTAATGTATTGCGTTATATTAAAACTCATAAAACAAACGTTGTTGTTTATGATGTTAGCTATTTAGTCATGGGGGGTTTTTGGTGTTTTAAAAATAACCATGCATATTATGTATATTTCTTTCATTCACACCTATCATGTAACCTATACTTAGCTAAATGACTGAGAGACTGCGGAGTAATAGTCTTGGATGGTTTGATCATGTTATGAGAACAAATGAAAGTTATGTTGGCAGAAGAATGTTAGGTATGAACGTTGAAGGACTTAAAAGTGGAGGAAGACTAAAGAAGAGATGAATGGAATGTGTAAAGGAGGATATGATAGCGAGAGGAGTGAAGGTGGTGAAGGATAGAGAGGAGTGGAAGAAGAAAACATGTTGTGCTATTGCAAATACCTAGAGGCTTGGTTACCTAGCAGAGAGAAAATGTTATTTTGTTTCGTTTCAGTGATGAACAGCAAATTCAACATTATATGCATCACTATCTGCAAATGCATCCTCCTCACTTACACATCTCTATACAGCCTTCAGTAATGGTAAGATATTAAGATAACATAGTAGTTCCACAGCTTTGATCTTTGCGAGGTTGTGAATAGAATACAAATTCAATACAAATGTATGAAATACGAAGGTATGAATAGAAATCATCATGGCGACCGTCGTGTCAAATGTAAGAGAAGTTGTCAAAAGTTGACGTTTGTATTTTATTCGTTCGAATAGATTGGCCACAGACAGGCTAGTCATTGGACAAAGCGTAACAAACTGACTTTCGCATTTATATTTATTGTCATAGCGGCAACACTGTGAAATTTCAACTGTCATAACTATCAAGGTTCATGAGATACAGCCTGGTGACAGAAGGACGGACAGCGGAGTCTTAGCAATAGGGTCCCCTTTTACCATTTGGGCGCGGAACACTGACCTCTAATATCCCATGTACGCTGGACTGAAGGTTGTCATCCAAAAAATGAAGCCAATTTGATTATCGCCATCTTGGCGCTGATGGCACTGGTTTATGAAGGTGAACGTCCATGGAACTATTATAGAGATGCATCTGTAATGTCAAATACAAGCAACAAACGTCAAATTTAGTACCCATGCCGCTAGATGGGGCGCTTCAAAGCGGCACAAGAAACATTTGTAATTTTAGTAGAAGTATTCAGTCCAGCGTATTTATGTAATAGAGGTCAGTGGTAAAAGGGGACCCTACTAATGAAATTTAACCAATGGCGATAGTTTGTCCTGGAAGTTCGATAGAAATTTCATGCCTAGTGGCTGTCATTCTTGCGACGCGGGCTCAGGATTTCATAACGATGGCGGCAAGCGGCTGTAAGGTCTCGGCCTTTCCAACAGAAACAGTTTAATGCTTTGCAAAGTACATTCGGCCGTAGTTGCAAGTGATTTTAGAAAAAGCTTAGGTGTCAGGAGGCAATAATAGTTCTGTGGACGTTCACCCTCGTAAGCCAGTGCCATCAGCGCCAAGATGGCGATAATCGAATTGGCTTCATTTTATTGAATGACACCCTACAGTCCAGCGTACTAGTATATTAGAGGTCAGTGATTAATACTTCGAGGAGCTCGCTAGCTCAGTGGCACAGCGCGCTTGGCCTGCGATTGCGTTAACTAAGCTATATTCGCATTGGATGGGTGACCAAAAATTTATTATCTCGAGTTCCTCCGTGCTTCGGAAGGCACGTTAAGCAGTTGGTCCCGGCTGCATTTGCAGTCGTTGGTACCCACCAGTGGCGTGGCGTGAAAAAACAAGTTAGGCAAGCCACAAATATATGAAGCCTCTTATGGTTTAAGCATTAACTTTTAACACCGCCTGCTAGGACACGGCTACAACTGTTCAACGCCATCTAGTGACGAAGCGGAGAACTACGTTGCCACTTTTGCGTGCTTGTGCTTTGTTTTATACAGCCAGAAACGAGAGATCATTATACAAACAAAAGCCGTGTTAATAAGGGAAGGACGATTCACCCCGGTCCGGAGCGGCTTGCAGGAGCGGCGCACGACCGCGATATTGAGTGTAGTTCACAAAAGAAATTTCGCTTTTATGGCTATTGCAATAAGATCTAAAATATTTACTTTTGACGGAACTTGTTTTCGTGGGAGTTTATTACTAATGTTTGCGTGTGTCGTAGTGTATCGATGCATAAGCGCGTAGGCTGCCGAAATGCCGGCTTGATGCCGGCTTGTAGGCAAACTTTAGGTACTATTTCTCGTTGCGTGCGCCTGACAAGACTACGCTTGTCTGTGTGCGTGCAGGCGCTGTATAGCAGGCGTCCATAACTCGATATTTAGCGAGTTAGTTGAAGGAATCTAGAGAGCGGGAGCGAATTGTATGTACCTGTGTTGCATATTGTTTCGCGCGCGTTTAATACTGTTATGATAAGATTATATTGATGGATTTTTTTTATTTGCTTATAAAATGGTATTGTACTTGAATTATGGTAATGTTTTTTTATGCTCGCTCGTTTGGTACGGCTGTTGAGAATCGGGTTATATGGACGCTCCGCCACTGGTACCCACCAACCCGCACTGGGCAGGCGTGGTGGGTTATGGCCCAATCTCCCTATATTCCTCCATCGAGTTTGCTTCTTACAAGTTCGCTCGAGAGCTTTATGCTAGAGTGCTCAAGTGTCATAATTAATGGATCATACGTATCTGGTAGACCACTCAGCATGATCACAGCAATAAAGTCATCCTCCAGTGGAGCTTCGATGTCTTCAAGTTGCTGCGCTGTTTCAGTAGGTAATCTTCGTTGGGTACTGGTCTATACCATCAAATTGATCTAGGTTCAAACCAAATAGTTCTCTTTGGAGACCCAATTTTCTCGTTAGACCACTGCCCTCAAGTCTTTTTGAGTTTGGTCCAGGCGTCAAAGGCCGTCTCACAATCTCGCACTACGGAGTGCACTGCTGGTTCCACGCTCAAACAAATCCGAGCCAGTGCCTTCTCCTGACGTTTCTCAGTTGTACACAGAGGTCCACCTTTTTCGCTAATTTTTATGCAGTCGAAAAGATGCTCGTGAATCAGCACCATCTTCATTTCAAATTTCCAACGGGCATAGTTCGCCATCCGGGCGAGCTTAATTACGTTGAACGCGCTGTTCATTTTTGAAATTACTTAGCGCTCTGCTACCATATTTAGAAATATAGGGAAAACATGCGAGACAATTGAGAACTGTGTATATTTCATCTTGTTAGACAGACAACTGTTGCATAGCAACCAACACACACAGGCATAGGGTTTATATTCCAACACGATAGCCCCAGCAGCTGGGACATGAAATGGCTGGTGATGACTAATAGTTGTCGGTGCGGCCACAGGGCGGCGGCATAGCGCAGGTGGCCGCCCTGGTGCGCGCGGCGGCCGAAGGCGCGCGCGGCGCCTCGCGCGCCGTCATCGAGCGCAACACGCTGCGGCACGCGTACCGGGCGCCCGTGCACCGCCGCGACGACAAGTGCACCATCTGCCTGTCGCTGCTCGAGCAGGACTCGGACTGCAGGTGACTATCACATACACACACACACCAGTGGCGTGGCGTGAAAAAAAAAGTTAGGCAAGCCACAGTAAAAATTAGCACCCACAAAAAATGGGTATTACTCAAATATAATAATGTTTCAGTATAATTACCACGATTATCCGAATTAACACTTTCGTCGGGCCCGCGAAACGCTAATTCTTGTTTACCTAAGAGAACAACTGTGTCGTTAGCCGTGTGGTGACGGCAGAGTAGAATACAATTGTCACCTGTCACCATCCCAAATCTCTCCGTGGGTGTCGTACAAGGCGACTAAGGATAAATCAGTGATGAGGAATGGGCGGCAGCGTTCCTCTTATACTACCGTCCTGACAATGTACTGCGACTTTTGTGCCCGATAAATGGCAATAGGCTCGCCACCTATTACATGGGACTTAACATAATATATGGACGCTCTGCCACTGATACATACATACATAAATCACGCCTATATCTAGATGTTAGCGGGGGCGGCACTACACGAATTTGTCGGACTATAGGAGAGGATTGAAAATTTGCCATACGAATTTCAATTGTCTTCTCGCCTCGTCTCGCTACTCTAGTGAAAAATCACCTATAAGCTGTTAACGTCATTTTTACATAACATAAATACATAAATCAGGCCTATAGCCTATATCAAGAGGTAAACTAGCATTCACGTTTCGCCAATTATGTTAGGTCTGATGTAATAGGTGGCGAGCCTATTGCCATTTATCGGGCACAAAAAGTCGCAATACATTGCTAGGTGGTAATAAAAGTAACGCTGCTGACCAATCCTCGTCGCTGATTTATCCTTAGTCGCCTTGTACGACACCTACAGGAGATTTGGGGTGGTGACAATTGTATTCTACTCTCCCGTCACCACATGGCACTATCACACCCACAGATATATCAATATAAGGAGATCGGCCAAGCTGGCGTTTAACGTGCGACAAGTAAGCAAATGTATGCCCTGTGCATGTATATTTTAAATCTTTTCACAGTACAGTACTAGTAAAAGTATCGATAGATATTATATATATATCGACACGCTGCCCGCATTTTTGCTGTTGTTTACACACAGCTGCATAAAGCTTCTCGTGTCGTGATAATAAGTGTGGACGGTTTTTAATCTGTGTGCGTTAGTTGAGATTGCGACACTCGGACTCCCTATAAACGCAGCGTTTCGGCCGATCTCCTTAAATGATATATCTGTGATCACACCCATATAGAGTGCGGTCCAGATAAGTCCGCGCGCGAGGGGTGGCGCTGCTCGCTAACATTGACACTCCTAGACAAACAAAATAGGAGACGAAATTTTAGTTCCAATTTTGACCAAGCGCGGATTTATCTGGACCGCACTCTAGTACCCATGTATCGTCGCCCTCATCGGGCGCAACACGCTGCGCTGACTCCGATTGCAGGTTTGCGACTAAATAAAATGGCGCCGTTAAAATGCCGTGTGGTGACGGCAGAGTAGAATACAATTGTCACCACCCCAAATCTCTCCTGTGGGTGTCGTACAAGGCGACTAATGATAAATCAGTGATAACGATGAGGAATCGGGAGCAGCGTTCCTCTTATACCACCAAGCAATGTACTTACTGCGACTTTTGTGCCCGATAAATGGCAATAGGCTCGTCACCTATTACATGGGACCTAACATAATTGGCGAAACGCGGGTGCTAGTTCACCCCTGCCTACCCCTTCGGGGATATAGGTGTGATTTATGTATGTGTTATGTAAAAATTACGTTAACAGGTTGTTATTATTTACTAACATCTTGACGATTTATTTATTTAAAAATATTCTAACCCCCGAATACAGAAACGCTACTTATATTTGGGACCCTGCTTAAAACGTTAAGTGGACATTACCTCTCAGAATTTGTATGGAAAAACGTCAATTTTGACAACATTTAAATGTTAAGCAAGACTCAAACTTTGATTAGCGTTTCTGTATTCGAGGGTAAGCATACCAGATGAGAATAAATGAATTTTGATTATTTATATAAACTATGTTACGGAGTTCGTCAGATACTTGTGACCCAGGACATTTTTTGTTTTATCGTCCTCAGTATATAATCTACTATTATGTTTTCAGGCGTCTCCCATGTATGCACTTATTTCACATGGAGTGTGTTGACCAATGGCTGAGCACAAACAAGCATTGCCCAATCTGTCGCGTGGACATTGAGACACATTTGAACAAAGATGCTACTTTTTAGGACATGTTTGTGCAGGTAATACAATATTAATTAAATAATTATTATTTTCATATAATTAAAATATTGAAATTGTATATGAATTTTATGTTTTATCATTATAAGAAACTTTTCCGCTGTTTAAAAATTTTGATTAGTGTTTCCTAATAAAAACAAATATTTATATGTAGATGTAATTTTGTAAGTTTACCCAATGATAATTAACACTCAATTTTGTATAATTCATGCAATTGATTTTCAATGGTTTAAAACCATATTACTAATCTATAAGGTGCAAATTATGATCTTAACTGTTTTGCCATTGCCCTATAAAAGGTTAAAGAAAACAATTTTGTACCATTTTTATAGAGTATTTATAGTAATTATAAGTAGTATTTTCTCATTTCCTTTAACTCCTTTCTCCGAATCAAGATTGCTTCTTCTTTTTCACTGCTTTTTCATTGACTGGGTCTTCTTTCAGTTTCTGCTCGAGATGTGGTGAGCTAATTATTGCCTGTTGCTGCAACTCTAAACTCTCCTGCTGAAGCTCGTGTGTCAACTGCTTCTGTGCGTTGCAAGTCCTAATAAAGGACATGAACTATACTGCCACTTTTTATGTACATAAAAATTAATATTTTAAAATATTTTATTTTCTACTTAAAACTTGTTATTTACTATTACAATGTTAAGGTCAAAGGATGTGACTATATGTTAATATAATTAATTGTGTATTATTAATTAATTATTATATAAAAATGGTAATTACACTCATGTAAACAAACTTTTTTCAATGAATTGCAATATGAATATGAACTGAAAAAAAATACTGTAAATCTCTTTCAATATTTAGGAATAAAGTAATATATACTACAATAAATGTTTTTGAATCGCAACATATAATTTTATTGATACCTGCAAGCATGATCAATTCTTTCACAGATAGCATCAGAGGCTGCAATATTTCCAGACAGATATGATATCTCGGCAGAAACTGTAGCTAATTTCTCTGCATAGTCCATGTAACCTGAAATAATTTATATATATTTCTTGTATTTTATGTAATTTTTTCAATGTTTTCAATATTAATAGACCACAGAAGACTGGATGGATTGAAGTAGGCAACATATGAAAATGATAATAAGGTACTATTGCAAGAATAAATTATTTAAGTTATCTGTTTCACTTAAATAATTAGTTAATTATAATATAAGACTAGCCCTCGAATACAGAAACGCTAATCAAATTTGGGGCACTGCTTATAAACTTAAGTAGACATTACCTGTAGGAATTTGTATGAAAAAAAAGACAATATGACAATATTTAAATGTTAAGCAAGACTCAAACTTGATTAGCGTTTCTGTATTCGGGGGTAGGTTATTTAGAGTTTAGGACTATTAAAAATATTTGAATAACTAACAATGGCAGTAGAGTTCGTATATTCTACTATACATCGAATTACACTAACTGCCACACTCAGAGTCGTCAATTAACTTTAATGAGTATTTAATGTCAAACATTTTCATTCAAATCTAGACCCTAGACATTAACTCACACTTGTACTCATTAACGTTATTTGATGTCTCTGAGTGCGGCAGTTAACCAAGTAACTTACTAAGTAATGCACCAAGGTTATATTTGAGGTCTGACAATGTTCCTCTAACAGCAACCAACTGGTCCCAGTGATGTGGGGGGGTGCCTGCTTCTCCCCACTCTAAAGCTTGTTTAACCAGACATATCTCTTTGGTGATAGCATCTCTTAGTCTGAAATATTATTTCATTATCTGATGACGATGATGCACTTAATTAATCTTCAACATCAGTCTGTTTTTGTCCACTACTAGACATAAGGCTCTACTTGAATAAATTTGCAAGACCACAGGTCGCTTTCAAATTAACCTTCTATTGCAAAGGCAGCCTGTGCATGGGACCTCTCATCTCCTTATACTGCATGTACAGGAGTGGTAACACCACCACCAACAACAGTATAGTCAAACTGTCCCCTGCTTGGTAACTCTTTGCTATCAATACTATTGTCAGCCGAGAAACACCCACTGTTGGGTATAAGCATCCCCCAAGGGTCTTCAAACCGATTGGTCCTGCTGATTACTTGATACTGTTGATGATTGGAAAATAGAAGTTTGGATGTTGCATATTGTTAAATGATAATACTGCATTCTCACTTGGCTTGTGCTCTTTATTGGTTTGTGTACTAACCTTATACTTGCTAGTTACTGTGAACTAGCCAGTCACCTATGAGCTGCCACAATGCACCTGTACCTTATTCCTAGTGTAGAATTTAGTGATGGAGATATTTAACAATATACTATGTGCGGTTGGTTCAAGTACTGACCTATTATAACCTATACTTGCTAGTTACTGTCGACTATCCAGTCACCATACACCTGTGCCTTATTTCTAGGGTCGAATGATGGAAATATTTAACAATGTGTAACACACACACGTTGAGATACTCTAAATACCTTTCACTAGTATCTTGAATAGCAACAAGGGTCACTGTCAGCAGCTGAGTTGCAGCGTTCACGTTAACAGTAGTGGCTTGACGAATTAGGAACTCGTGATCCAATTTCGTGTCATCCCAAGAAACTTCGTATTCCTTTGCAGAATCTTCACAGGATGTCGTAGTCAAGAGTCCCAAAGCAACAGGAGAAACGTTGCGCACTTTTGATAATATCGTTTTTCTATGCAATAAACAAGCCGCCTTGAAAACATTAAAAATTCTACTGCTAAACATTTTGATATCATTCAAGTAGTACTTAATTAGTGAAATTGTTCAAATCATTGTAAAATTGAATCGTTTTACTGTTTCTAGCACTTCTTGTAGTAACTTGGTTTGTGGAACTGTTTTCTAAATCAAATTATTTGTTTCCTATTCTAATTAACCTGTTGTGGTAATGTTGATGTTTGGATTGGAGCATAGAGGACAATAAATTGGAGGATTTAGGATTTATGTTTTTGAATTATTTGGATGACATTGACAGCTGCTCAGCTGATTGTCTGCTAAACGGTTGTCAATATTTTTTTTAAACCATGATCTATTTTGAACCTAGATCATGGTTTACCATTAAAGAGTTTGTGACACTTTCTTTCATAAACTTTATAAAATATGATTTTTTATTAGTAAGATTTAATAAATCATGTCACCACCCTGAATCATATAGATAAATATATTCACACTATAAAGCGCATGCAACACCTACATACTTTAAGTCTTTAATACTGTCATCCTACAAAAAAATATTCAGTCTAGCGCAGTGGCATAGCGCGCTTGGCCTGCGATTGCGTTAACTTAGCAATATTCGCTAAGGCCGATCATTGGATGGGTGACCAAAGATTTATTATCTCGAGTTAGTCCATGCTTCGCAAGGCACGTTAAGCCGCTGGTCCCGGCTGCATCTGCAGTCGCTAATACCCTACAGCGTGATGGGCTATGACCAATCTCCCTATATTCTTCCATCCATAGGGAAGGCCCGTGCCCCAGCAGTGGGGACATTAAAGGGTGGTGATGTGACGAACTCAATGTTTCAACAGTATTTTTTGACACAGTCCATGTTACTAAAACTGCAAATAATAACAATAAATAATTAAAACAAATGTATGTATTTTTGTTTTCAGGAATATTCAACAATGTTGTTAAAAAGCCATACCTGAAACACCATTGAGATACGATTGATACCCCTACCTAACATTAGCAGAATCTGACTCCCGTTTACCGGACTTCTAGTATTATAAAAATACGAAAAAAAAATACAGTATTTATACAACAATTTATTTATTGTTCCATCTGTGTCAGTCGTGTTTCTTTTCATTGCGTCAAGTCATGTATCCATCAACAACACTATATTTCATGGAGTTACAATAATTACCATAGTCAACGGTAGCAATAAAATAAATAAAGCCTTAATACAACATTAATTTATATTATTATTAATAATAAATAGCATATAATTTATTTATATTTGTCATCTATGAATAATATTGATAATATTTCAACAAAATCGTTAAAACTATAAGATAGGTACACAAATTTCATTAAAAATCACCTATTAACCAACTCAAATTTATGAGAATAGTCTCGACGCATAGAATATAAAGGGTGTATATTAAAATCTAATAAACCAATGCTCCGATCAGCGGCTGCTATGAGTTTGGACGAATCAAAGTCCAGACTATAAATAGGTGAATGTTTCTTCTGAGTAAAATACATCTGTAAAAAAATCAAAACTTAGATAAAGTGTGATGAGATGAGAGTAAAATAAATCGTCCATAGATAAAAAGTAACGTTCCGATTTATCTATGGACGAAGAAGTTGAGAAGGCTATAAGTAATAGTCTTCTCAATAATTGATTATTTTTTTGTGCCCGAAGTTGGAAAGGTCAACCCTCACGGGAGGGAGGTGGGAACCTAATGTGTTTACCCCGAGGCCGTCCTGGGGGGATATGTAGGACTTGCACCCACTAAAACCACCTTTTTGCCTTACCCGGGAAGGGTCTACAGGCGTCATCTGTAGCGATCACCCCCAGAGGGGGGGTGACGCAAGCGCTTCACCAGACTAAAAATAGCCGGTACATACGTGCAGGAAGTACGAGTCGGTCCCCAGAGTGGGGCAGGTCGTGTCTGAACCTACGGGAAAAAATTGAGGACATTGATAGATTTTTTACATACATACATACATACATAAATCACGCCTATATCCCCTAAGGGGTAGGCAGAGGTGAACTACTAGCACCCACGTTACGCCAAATATGTCAAGTCCCATGTAATAGGTGGCGAGGCTATTGCTATTTATCGGGCACAAAAGTCGCAGTACATTGCTAGCCTAGGTGGTATAAGAGGAACGCTGCTGCCCATTCCTAATCATATTTAGGTTTATCCTTAGTTGCCTTGTACAACACCCACGGGAAAGATTTGGGGTGGTGACACTCTGCCGTCACTACGCGCCTGTAGATAGATTATATACTGCCGCACTCAGAGACGTCAAATAACGATGATGAGTACTTGATGTCAAAAAATGACAATTCAAAACTAGTAGCTATTCTTGCCGGGTCTATGGTCAAGATTTAATTGAATTTTTTTGGGGGAGTGTTTGGCGTGTTTTCGTCTCAGTCAGATTTATTTTCACTAATTCAAAAATTGTTACAGAGTGGATTTTGTGCAGTGAAAGTGGTGTTATTTTGATGCACAAGCATCCGTGTTGATGTGCAATTATGCAGAATCATCGAAAATAAGTCTCATGATGTGTTTGATGTTGTGGTGAAGATCACTATAAAAAGTGGTTTTATCCATTTCATCAAGCACCATCATTAATTCTGTTACCATTCAATTCGCGCCAAGCACTCCCTAGATGCGTTACAATATGTGGCACCCATATTTTAATGTAAAATTCATTTCATTCATACTTTTCACCCACTCATTATTTCATAAGACTACAGATAAAATATACACTAAAGACTTGGCTGTATGGGCTAGACCCTTTGCCTTCCCTTAAATATAGGGAGAATTTAAAACTACTACTACTACTGAATTTTTTTGACATTACGTACTCATTAAAGTTATTTGACGTCTCTGAGTGCGGCAGATAGACTTTTTTAGGCATACTGAAAGTAATAAACTACTGTTATTGTTCTTAAAATTGTAAAGTTTTTAAACTTTTCGGGACTTACCCCCGAATACAGAAACGCGAGCTCAACATTTGGGTATTGTCAAAATTGACGCATTTCTATACAAATTCTGACTGGTAGGTACTGGTCACATCACTATAAGCAGTGCTCAAAATTTGGGTAGCGTTTCTGGTTTCGGGGGTAATACTGCGTTACTCGTATTGGTTTACTTGTTCAGTGGTTGTAATAAAGCACACAATTACATGGGACCTAACAAAATAGGAGAAACGTGGGTGTTAATTCACCTCTGCCTGCCCCTTCGGGGATAAATATGCGTGATTTATGTAAAAGAATAAAGGAAAGGAAGGAATTGGCGCAGTGGGCTGCAGGCCTAGCACGGGACGTGGACAAACTCTCTCTCCACCACTTGACACAAAGTTTTGTCTCGGTATTTAGTGGGAGTAAAAGCGAGAGAAAAATATATCGTCTTTTCCCCGAGGAGATTTTGTCCACGTGCCGTGCTAGGCACACAGACAGTAGGTGTGTTGGCGACTCACTTGTGTGTGATCCTCCTGGTTCCTGACGTCAAATAAGACACACCTAGAGTACTCCGACGTCCCCACCATCAAAGCGCGATCGTTATCGGTTTTGACGCAGTAGAACGTCGACTGGAACGGATCTCTGGCGTTATAAACCTGTCAAAGATAATTGGCAGCATTAAAAAAATATACATACATACATAACTCACGCCCAAATCCCCGAAGGGTAGGCCGAGGTGAATTAACGCCCACGTTTCGCCGATTTGGTTAAGTCCCATGTAATAGATGGCGAGCCTATTGCCTACTCATTGCTGTTTTAACTCTTGGTCGCCTTGTCCGACACCCACGGGAGAGATCAGGGTGGTGACAATTGTATTCTGCTCTGCTGTCACCACACACCACAAAAAAATTATATATTGATTAAGGTATATGTATAGGTAGTTTAAAAATCTAGTGTCACAGTGTTTGCTATGGAACTCTTCCGTAACGGCTTGACCGATTTCTATTATTATTTTTGTGTAAATTTGGTAGGTCTGAGAATCGTCGGTCGTAGGCAATTTTTTTATAGGCAAAACACCGTTTGCAGAGTCTGGTAGTATTTATATATGTTTTATTTTTAAATTACAGAGAAAAAAACACACTAACCACTTCATTTGTCCTAACGTCAATCAATTGCATTTTCCCCGAATGTGTTACTAGGACGATTGTGTTCGGATCATGCCAGTCTATATCTCTGATTGTCTGTCTGGGGTCCATTGTTGAGTCAGCAGTGATCAACAGTTTACTTCTGTAAAATAAATACCAAAATCAATTAACATTTAAATAATGTTATATTTACACTATAGGTTTCAAAAATCTTTTAAAGAAATGTTTCATCACAATGCCTTCAGATACAATGAAGACTGTAGTGTTGAAATGTCCAAAATTCTTGAGATAGAATAGTCGGAATGTGGTATATAGTAGCTTAGAGGATAATTGTATTGTATACCTACACCAGATTTAAAAAAAAATCGCAAATCTTACTCTATTTAGTATTTGACTGCAGTAACTGTCTTTTTCAACCTGTTACTTCAATCAATGCTTAGTCTGGACAACACTACGCTTCTGAGACGCGGGAGCTATAGTCCGTTTCATCTTATAGTTCCTATGCCGTGATGATGGCTGCCCTGCCTGTCAACAACACCAACCCGGAAGTCATAGTTGCAGGTTTTTTTATGTTTTATAGACAATCTTTGAGAAAATCATGTCCAAAACATTGATAAGTGATGAAAGATTAATTGTGATAAAAGCTAAGGTCTTTTGTGAACGTGAAAAACGTAAGGAGGTCCCGCATTATCCATATTAGTGTGTACAAGTTCGGATTGCCGCCATTAAATTGGGTTACCAGTGTCAGTTTTATTAATTGTTTGATAAATAAATTAAATATATTTATTTCAGTTTCATAACTGTAAATAAATAGTACTTATAACGATTTAACGACTGACAAGAGTGAGGAAATGTCAAATGTCGACATGTTAGATGAACACATACATATATACATAATTCACAGTAGGCAGAGGTGAACTAGCACCCATGTTTCGCCAATTATGTTAGATCCCATGTAATAGGTGGCGAACCTATTGCCATTTATCGGGCACAAAAATCGCAGTTCTAGTGCTAGGTGGTATAAGAGGAACGCTGCTGCCCATTCCTCATCACTAATTTTTCCTTAGTCGCCTTGTACGACACCCACGGGAGAGATTTGGGGTGGTGACAATTGTATTCTACTCTGCCGTCACCACGCGGCTATATATGAACACAATTATTGTTAATTAATAAATATAATATTTTATTATGATTTAACCTTTTTTTACTTAATGAGGCTATCCTTCTTACGTCACTACAATTTATATTTATCTGTCTTATTTCTATCATACTATTATTATCATGAACTAACTGTTCTCGCAAATTTTCACGAGCTTTGGCTTATGACTTTCATAAAAAAAACTAATATGTAACTACTACTCAGTGCCGCTAGTAGTTATAAGTAACAATAAGAAATATGCATAATTTGTTTATATGGTTAATTGAAAAAAATGTCCCTGTATTAAAGGTAAGACGATAAAGTTGACATGGTATCATTTTTTTGCAATACTAACAACTTGACGGCATAGGAAGGAACTATAAGATGAAACGCACTATACGCATCGCCATCGCCTCACTCACTTAAAAATATCTCGGTCGCGCTCACACGAGGAGATTGGTCGGGTTGAAACATTGTGTATTTTATTTATTTTATATTATACACCAGTCTTTAAAATAAGCAGTCCATTTATTTCATCACCCAAGACCATAGCTGGGCACCGTTAATTAAATAGGTAACTTCGTTAGTCCGTTACCAGAAAAATTAACATCGTTAAAACGTTACATTTCGGAAGATTTAACGCAAATTAACGTTAATCCGTTAACACGTGATAAAAATTGCATTTTTTATATCGATGCTTTAGTGATCTGCTTACAAAAACTGTTGTTTTAAATTAATAGGTTAGGTTACCGCCCGAACTAAGTACTTGTCAAAAAGCGTTTTTCCTGCGGTGCCTGCGGTATCTTTTTGGTAAATAGTAGGTACTGGATTAACTATACTCAGAGACGTCAAATAACGTTAATGAGTACTTAACGTCAAAAAATTACAATTCAAAACTAGTCGCTATTCTTGCCGGGTCTGGTCTAGATTTGAATGAAAATTTTTGACATTAAATACTCATTAAAATTAATTGACGTCTCTGAGTGCGGCAGTTAGAATAATTTAACGGAAGTTAACGAGTCCGTTAATTTTTTAATAAAAGTTAATCCGTTAATAGAAATGTTAACTTTGTTAACGATTAACAGGTTAATGCCCAGCTATGGTCCAAGACCCTAACCCCCGAATACAGAAACGCTAATCAAAGTTTGAGTCTTGCTTAACATTTAAATGTTGTCAAAATTGACGATTTTTCATACAAATTCTGAAAGATAAAATCCACTTAACTTTTTAAGCAGTGCCCCAAATTTGATCAGCGTTTCTGTATTCGGGGGTATGTCAATATATGTGCCAACGGCGATGCGTGGACCCAACTCCCGCGCCTAAGAAACGCAGTCTTGTCCTAATGCTATTCTAGAATTAGATTAAATAAACATTAAGTAAGGAATTTACCTACACATTGATATCAAGCAAAAGTGGCTTACTGTTTCCATTCAATCCAAGAGCAATATTTTCTTTGTTGTTGTTGTTTAAGCTCATGCATCTAATACCCACATCTTCCGATATTTTAATACAGTGAATACCTGAAACTAAAAACAAGTAGAATATATTAATTGAAATATGTAGTTCAATACACTAGAGCAGCTATTATTCCAACATGTAACAGAAATAACCAACATCCTGAATACCCCATAGTGCTCATGCTAACAAAGTCATTTATGTGTACACCTGTAACACATCTGTAAACAACAACATTACAGCAATCACATCACCAGCCCTTTAATGTCACCACTTCAGGGGCACGGGCCATCCCTATGGATGGAAGAATATAGGGAGATTGGGCCATAACCCACCACGCTGGATCAGTGCTGGTTGGTGGGTATTAACGACTGCAGATGCAGCCGGGACCACCGGCTTAACGTGCCTTCCGAAGCACAGAGGAACTCGTGATAATAAATTTTTGGTCACCCATTCAATGACTGACCTTAGCGAACATTGCTTAGTTTTCGCAATCGCAGGCCAAGCGCGTTATGCCACTGCGGTAGCGAGCTCCTCCTCCGATTACAGCAATAAATGAATTGAATTGAATATATTATGATGTATTGAAAAATCAAAAGTGTAATTTTTTTTTCTTTTGCCATAAAAGAAGCAAAATGTTTCCAAAATAAATTTTATAACTTTCACTTTAAATTTTTACAGGGTGTTAGTTGTCTCTGTTACATGTTGTATAGTAAACACTTGATTTGCATAATTTTAAAAGTACCTTTATTTTCATGTGGGCTATAATATCCATTTACATTAAAATGCCATAGGCATAGGTTGGGGCTGTAAATGGAGCCTGTGATAGCACACGCTTTTTCAGAACCAGGTATAAGTTCTACGGCAGACACCTCCACCTCGCCACCTTCATGGCAATCTTCAATGTGATATAACAAATGCGGCTTTTGTCTGATATTATCGACTTTGAAGACAGCAGCGCATCCATCTCTGAAATTGAATTGAAACTAGAGCAGAATTCAAATTAAAACATATATAAATGTTTCAATTTCTTGTTTACCTGTTGCCACAAACCATAATATTACTTTTAAAAACAAATCTAGAGATGTCATTTGTCCTTATGTCATTTCTCCTAATTGTTGGCACATCTAATTTCCACAGCTTATTCCTGTAAATTGGGTGTCCCCTTCTGTCAGCTGGTAAACAAAGGAGCTCGGATCCAACTGATACTAACAAGGCTTCTGAATTATAGTACATTAACCAGGGCATGTAGTTTGTATTGTGACGTAGAATCAACTAAAAATAGAAATTAACACGTAAAAGACTAATGTGGAACTAGTGACATAAATAGTATTTACCTTATATGAGAGAGTTGTTTTGATATTTCACATTATAAAACATTACAAATACAATAAAATATTAATTACTCACCTTAATTTTAGATATTCCTTTGAGCCAGTAATTTGAAATACGATATTGGTCATAACTAGTAAATGGTATAGGTTTCCTGGAACAAAAGCATATTTTCTTTAAAAGAATATACTTTTAAACTCTTCCAAATTTTATTGCTCATGAACTAAACATAGTTCAGTACAATTCTTTAACAAAATTATATGTATTTATGATTTGAATTTTATTTGAACATTATATAAATGTGAATGTTATGTTCTTGGTATTATTTTATGTAATAAAGTTTCATGTAATAAAGGTGCCGTGTGGTGACGGTAGAGTAGAATACAATTGTCACCACCCCAAATCTGTCCCGTGGGTGTCGTATAAGGCGACTAAGGATAAATCAATGATGAGGAATGGGCAGCAGCATTCCTCTTATACTACTTAACAATAGCAAAGTACTGCGACTTTTGTGCCCGATAAATGGCAATAGGCTCGCCACCTATTACATGGGACCTAACATATTTGGCGAAACGTGGGTGCTAGTTCACCTCATCCTACCCCTTCGGGGATATAGGCGTGATTTATGTATGTATGTATAAAGTTTTATATGATAATAATAATTTTACAATTAAAAACATTGTTTTGGGAGCTGATGTTAATGTTAATTATAATCATTGGTAAACACAAAAATTTGGTTACTAGATTCTTATTATAGTAAATCAATTGGTTTAAATAACCATGTTGTAAAAAAAGATTGAACGGATGTGGCAAATAGGGTGTTGGAAATAAATATTTGTAGTTGGAGGTAGATCAAGACTGCAGAAAGGATAGAGGGATTGTGTGAAGAATGATATGAATACAAAGAGAGGGAGAACATGATAATGAAGGATAAAAGAAGCTAACTTCTGCACCCATAACTATTGCTTACTAACTTGAATAATATCCTAGAAACAATAGACAAACCACATAGAATAAGAATTCAGTTAGGAATATTAATATACCTACATGAAAAGAGTGGTTACTTACTTATTGTGTGAACTATTGTGAATTAACATTTTACCACTGCAAACAGTTTTCCAAATTTTATTGTTTTTCATTATCAGGTCACTCAATATTTTACAAGTGTTCATTAAACTCCGCAGGTCACTTTTATTTAGCTTTATAAATATTTCTTCTAAAACTTCAGCTGGTAAATGTAGCAGTGTTAAATTAGACATGCTGCTATTTAATTAAAATGTGTAGGTAAAGACACACACAGCTAAAGAGTAGCTTGTTTGATTTAAGCTACCGAACATCAACATTAATTAATACTATGACTGTAGGTAGCCAAATAATTAATAAAAACAGTATGAGGGTTACATTTAATGTTGTACGTGGTAGGACCACCGTCCGATGACGGTTTTGTTTCTACGATGACTAAAACAAACTCCAATATTTTCCAGTCACTTATTGGAGATGAAATCATAATATTTTCTGAAGAAATAAGTCTTCAAAATAACAAAAAGAAACTTTTCAAATGTGACCCACAATAAATGTCAAGAAAAACCAAACTTTTTATCAGTAAAGTAAAGGCAAAGAAATCCATATCACCTGCAATTTTGTTGATTCGGGACTTGATTTTAGTTGCATTTTTTGAGAAGTTAGCATTCGACCCAAACATATTAATGTGCTAAATGGTTCCGGTTAAAAATAATAATGAAATACAGGAAAAATCAAAACAAGTGTTTATTTCATGCAAAATTATTTTCAGTTGTGATGATTGCAATATTATTGAGGTGTGAATTATTAAGCAAAGACTAGTACCCTACCCTAAAACTACACTACCTTAATAGCAATTAATGTGGATATTAAATACATCGTTTTATAGAATAGTACTAAAAATTAGGCTACCGACTGCTGGGGAACGGGCTTTTTTACTTTGGATGGAAGAATATAGGGGGAGTAAACTAAACTCCATTGACACAGATTTTTTTTTTATTGAATGTATGGTCTATTTCCCGTTGCATTTAAAATAAAAAGGCACTACAAATCTCATTCACGGTTTTTCATTAGTCAGATTTGGGTAATTCACCCAAAATATAAAATTTTGCCTAATTTCCTTGATATGTATAAAACTTTTTTTGTCGTGTCTTTCTGTCCCAGTTAAAAAAGAAAAGGCAAAACTGTACTGAATTTTCTAAAAGGGGTGTCACAAAATATTTTAGAACAAAAGTTATCGGGTGATGAAATTTTGGTAGCCAAGGAAATTAGGAAGAGGCCAATGAAATTATAAAATCACTCCAAGGAAATTATGAGCTGTCATGGAAATTAGAAAAAAAATTGTTTCTCATGCATTTTTTTATTAATTAGTTAGTTTAATCAGTTCAAACTTAACACAAAGTATAATATATATTTAAAAAAAAAAAATTCTTTTCACGATTGTCTACTACACGCTTATTAATCATAGTTAACAAAAATTAAAAAATCTCTTAACTTCTTAACATAAATTGGCACTTACTGAGATCAACCCTTTTGAATTATAATTATAGAACAAATACTAAATTAAAGATTTAAACATGATCTTATCATCCAATTGAAATGTTGGCTTTTCTTGGACTCTGAAAATCGAGCTTATTGTGATTGTATCAGTATCACTTTGATCAGGCCACTTATACAATAAACCATCAATGTGGTCTAAAAAAATTACGTGATAATCACAATCAACAAAAATTAAAAATATCTTAACTTCTTAACATAATTTGGCACTTCCTGAGATCAAAACTTTTGAATTATAATTAAATAACAAATACTAAAGTGAAGATTTAAAGATGATCTTACCATCCAATTGAAATGTTGGCTCTTCAAGGACTCTGACAATCGAGCCTATATTGATTGTATCAGTATCACTGTGATCAGGCCACTTATACATTGAACCATCAATGTGGTCTAAAAAAATTACGTGATAATCACCCAGTCTTATATCTACCACTGACGCAACAAATTGTTTGACACCCATATATGTTTTGAATTTTACTAAAATCCAAGACCCAAGTTTAACTGGTATATTTTCTTTATCATTTAAAGAATCTTGATTGTAATTTTCACTATCACTTGCGTTAGCATCATCGTAGTCTAACGATGATGACGATGCTAATGCATTGCTACCGCCCGATGATCGAGTAATTGTAGGTCTTATTAAACCAGGGCAAAAAACTATTTCAGATAGAACTTTAATTTTCTTGTTTGGGTTAACTTGGGTTTTAGGGTTTTCTGGATCTACAATTTTATATAAACCTAAATGTTTATTGTGATAGCATTTTGAGGCCTTTGAAAAGCAGTCTTCATGAATGCACGTCAGTGTGCGCAAAGTCACACTATTTCTGCTTTGTGAGTTCCAGACAGCTTGGTGTACCTTTAATGTCCCAGAAAACACTGGTAACTTTGGCGGTAATAGCATGTCCTTTTCTAAAATATTGTATTCATCTATAACTTCTAGTAAGACACCATCGACTTTTTCTTTTAGAATTTGTACAAAGTCGTCTAAATTAGAAATGTCATTACCGAAAGACACGTGTTTGTCTGCAGTTCGTTTAAGAACTCCACCGACGCCATCTGGAGCCCCTTTTCCGTGGCCACACTCGCTATAATTCCAAGTAACTGACTTCAAATCCGGTAAATACCAAGAAAGTTTTGAAATAATATAAAATATCTTTCTGTTCCGATATTGAAATGATGGTGAATCAGAAAATATATGTATTGATCGGATTTGAGGACAATTTTCCTCAATAAACTTTAGCAGGGGTACCAGATGTGCCCAAACAGCAGAAGCATCATGTCGTAAACACTTACTTAGCGTACAGATTGATTTAGTCTTTTTTTCTCCAGTATTTTCTTCGTGATAATAGAGAACAGCGGTATGAAGGGTTATTTGCTTTCTGCTGCCTCCGAAATGCATAGACTGAATCTCCGTGCCAAGTTTACAGTTATAATTTTCACTGTAGTCAATATGAAGGACACATTCTTCATTTTTAAATTTTTCTTTTGTATTTTTGAGAGCAAAACTTTGGTTAACAATTTTGGCACAGTGATTCATAAACGGTGTGAGGTCCTGTTCAAACTTTCTTATTACATCTCGTGGATTCTTACTTATTTTAACTTTTTCAATAATAGTAATTTCTTTTTCAACTCCTTTTTTTATAAATGTCTGTTTTTTGTTCTCCCATGAATTGTATGTTATTATCTTAGAATCATCAAATTCCTGATAGCTTATAACTCTGTTTCTGCAAATGGGACATTTTTTTTGAAGGCAGTTAACATTGTTCCTGTCGCAAGTAAGATAGTTTAGCACTTCAGTAGTATTATTTTCAGTTATAACCTTGTTGTTTCTTAATGATGCTATAACCAATGCTATATTATCATGTACTTTGCACAAACATGTGTCCCGAATAGAAATAGTAGGATTTAAAATCCAGAAAGGCCTTAACTTACAAAAAGTTCCATAGTGAATTTTGTATTGGTGAGTAGACAAAAACTTTTGGTGCAAGTTTTGGAGAGTGTCGTTCAAATAGCGTTTCTGGTGCTTGATTTTATTCTTCGTAACGCAGTCTTTTTTGCCAGGACATAATCGGCTATTTTCATCGTCGGTTAAAAACTTTTGAATATCTAATCTCAATTTTTGAATTTTAGATACAGCTTTTGAAACACTTTTCTTTAAAGGTCTACCCTTATCCTCACTTATGTTTTCGGGACGGTTATTACTATTTTTCAGTCTATGTGCTTGTTTCCTCAATGTGTCTTTCTCTTTTTGCAATTCTATTACTTTTCTCTGTAAAGTTTGAATGATCTTTGTTTTTTTGTATTGGTACTTCCTAAAGGTTGATTTTGAAACTATTGAAGAATTTGAAGATCTACTCGAAAATGGAGAGGCTGGTTCACTAATCAAATTACGTCTTGTTAAACGGTGACTACATTCTGGCACTAGTTGAGGTGGTAGTTCGTTATCTGACTCGGGAGGACTGTCTTGACGTAACAAGGTATCTATTCTTTTTTGTGTTTTTTGTCTGGTATAATAAGCTTTGAAATTATCTCTATTTCTTTTTCTTTGGATCCTCTGTCTTCGAGGGGTCAATTCATTCATAGGTAATACTTTTTTCTGCTCCTTTTTTTTATAATATCTTGCTCGGTCTTTAGCTTTAAACTCTTCATAAAGTTGAGGATCACTCTTTATTTTTTCTAGTCTTCTTTTTTCTGCCAACCTTTTTTTCTCTAGTTTTTCTTCTCTAGTTTGCTTTTTCTTCGTTCGCCCCATTTTTATGCTACCTACACAATAAAAAATGATACTCAATATTCAAATATTCAGAATATTCTAATATTAAAGGATCGCTGAAGTAACAAGTTAATATTAAAATACAAGTGTAATTTTCATTGTGTACATTTTTTTTTACCAAATGTACTAACTTTTTATTTTTCAGTTAAAAAAAAAGCGTATTAGATTTACATTGACTCAATAAAAAATCGCTGTTTTATTGTAATATAATTTCCATGGTACTTCATAATTTCCTTGGCCAGTTTTGAGCCACGGAACACAAGGAAATTAGTATCAAGGAAATTATATTACAATAAAACAGCGATTTTTTATTGATACTAATCAAGGAAATTAGAATTATGCCTAAAAACCATCATAACCTAGAAAATATTTAGTCTTAATATTTACTATTCAAAATGAGGGGTTAGCCCTACAAATACTATTCTATTTAAACAAACGCTTAATTGAAGTCCACTTTAAACCTACAAAAAAGAGGCCAGGGAAATTGTGTCATTTATAAACAAAAGCCCAAGGAGGGAGCTACTTACGTGACTGACACGAAACTGATCAAAGGTGCACAGGTCCTGCCTCGATTGCCGCTCGCAACGAAATGGCCGACGTAAAGCAGTGTAGTCCGTTAAATTCAATTACTTGTGCGTTTCGATCTACACTGCTAGAAACGTAGACCCAAGGAAATTATACTTTTGACCCGGACAATAGCCAAATTACGTTTACAATATTGGTTTTAGCCATATGATATGAGTAGATAATTTTTTTTATTAGGATTTTGTCTTTAGATCATTTAATTTGTCTTTTTGGAATGAATTAACAATATGATTGTATGCTATATGCTGTAATTAAGAAAAAATAAACTAATGGACACACCAAGGAAATTAGAAAACTTGGTTACGGTTACAATATTTATAGGTCAAAATTGTAGTTTATTATGTTTAAATAAAATAAACAAATCAAAATTAAGATATTTATTACACAAAAATCGATATCTACTTACAGATATTAAAAAAATATGAGTTCGCCAGTCCGGACATAAAAAAAACACCGTTTTGGCGAATCACCCATTTATTTTCGATTATTCAAAAATGGTTTCAGATTGGATTTTGTGCAGTGAAAGTGGTGTTATTTTGATGCACAAGCATCCGTATTGATGTGCAATTATGCAGAATCATCGAAAATAAGTCTCATGATATGTTTGATGTTGTGGTGAAGATCATTATAAAAAGTGGTTTTATCCATTTCATCAAGCACTCCCTAGATTATTACGTTAAAATATGGGTGCCACATATTTAAACATGTGGCACCCATATTTTAACGTAAAATTCATTTCATTCATACATTTCACCCACTCATTATCTCATATGACTACAGATAAAATATACACTTAAGACATGGCTGTATGGGCTAGACATTTTGCCTTCCCTTAAATATAGGGAGAATTTAAGAAAAGAAAAAAAAGGGAGAGTGTTTGGCGCGTTTCGTGGTGTCAGTCGGATTTATTTTCAATAATTCAAAAATTGTTACAGAGTGGATTTTGTGCAGTGAAAGTGGTGTTATTTTGATGCACAAGCATCCGTGTTGATATGCAATTATGCAGAATCATCGAAAATAAGTCTCATGATGTGTTTGATGTTGTGGTGAAGATCGCTATAAAAAGTGGTTTTATCCATTTCATCAAGCACCATCATTAGCTCTGTTACCATTCAATTCGCGCCAAGCACTCCCTAGATGCGTTAAAATATGTGGCACCCATATTTTAACGTAAAATTCATTTCATTCATACTTTTCACCCACTCATTATTTCATAAGACTACAGATAAAACATACACTAAAGACTTGGCTGTATGGGCTAGACCCTTTGTTTTCCCTAAAATATAGGGAGAATTTAAAACTAAAAAGAAAAAAAGACGGCCGAGTGTTTGGCGCGTTTCGTGGTGTCAGTCAGATTTATTTTCGCTAATTCAAAAATTGTTACAGAGTGGATTTTGTGCAATGAAAGTGGTGTTATTTTGATGCACAAGCATCCGTGTTGATGTGCAATTATGCAGAATCATTGAAAATAAGTCTTGTGATGGTGTTTGATGTTGTGGTGAAAACCACGTAATAAGTGGTTTTGCTCACTTCATCAAGCACCATCATGAACTCTGTTACCATTCAATTCGCGCCAAGCACTCCCTAGATGCGTTAAAATGTGTGACACCCATATTTTAACGGAATATTCATTTCATTCATAATTTCATCCACTCATTATTTCATGAAACTACAGATAAAATATACACTAAAGACATGGCTGTATGGGCTAGACCCTTTGCCTTCCCTAAAAATATAGGGAGAATTTAACCAAAAAAAAAAAAAAAAAGACGTTTATCTGTCCGTGTCAGTCAGCTGTCTGTCTGTCGGTTGTTGTCTTGATGTTTGTCAAAAAAATCTGAATGGAATAGGAAGGCTTTGTCTTATAAACGAAGAAATATTAACGATTTTCTGGTATAATTAACTCTCGTACCTGATATTAAAATTAAAGTTTCTAATATTATTGTAGTAATCAAACTTAAAGAATAAGATTCATAAGCAATGGTCTTGTGCAACAGATAAATAGGTAATACTAAGTCAGGTGTACTAAATTTTGTCAGGGTGTATCGTGGTTTATCCTCATTTAATGATTTAGCTTGAGGGATTGAATTGTGATGGATTTATTCAAGCAGGGTAAGCCAAATCTTTGTTGATATTTTCTGTTTGGTCATTAGAAGTTTGTTGTGACAGAATATTGTTACGTTTGGTATGAACCGTTAAACTAGTCATTGTGCTGAACAGTCAAGGCCGCGTAGGTAGTCCAGTGCCTGGTACACAGTGATACTGCGCAAGGCGCGCGCGACGAATGTGTGGTACAAGTTTGTTGTCGTCGTATGATATCGATATCAAAATAATACCATCGATAACTCATTTTGCGTAGTAATGTGACGAACAGAGTAACGACACGGCAATCATTGTTGGCCCGTATTTGTTCGATAATTAACGTGTTTTTGACATGATTTCATGATAAAGGCTTAGAAATTATTTCATGATAAAGTGTTTATTAAATATATCTAAATTACAGTTAATTTTCATTAGGCATCTGTTTAAACAAGTGACTGTGAAAATATTTTATCCATTTACTCAGTAAGTCATTAATTCATTCGGTCAGAGTGTTGATGAGTAAGAATTAAATAATGCTTTAATTGTTACTTACTTGCCCTCAGGAATGAAGGGTCCTAACAGACCAGCTCCAGCAGTGCCCAGACTTGGAGTCAACCGTTATTCTCCTGTTACAAATTGGAATGATGATCCATTTGGTTCTGATGTGTTTGAACCCACACCAAAAAATCTACAAAAGAAGGTGCCACCACCTCGGCCGCCTCCACCAAAAATTAACAAGCCACCAGATGTGCCAGTAAAACCATCTCATTTCATAAGAAAACCAACTGTGCTCACTTCTCTATTGTCACGTAAAAAAAATGCAAACAATGCCAGTAGTAATAACAGTGTAACTCAACAGGCACCATTAACAGATTCTGTTGTTGAAGTGGATACTACTAAAGTGTTTCCTAAATGTGAGCCAAAGAACATTCAGACAGCAACATTGATAGACTTGTCTTCTCCACCTAGTTCGCCAACATTCACAACGAGATCTAGCAGTGATGGCCTTAGTGTAGATAGTTTTGGTTCAGATGCTACCACCTCAACAAATCACCACAATCTGAACAATGGTGGTAATGCGTCTCAAGCTGAAAGTGGATTTGAGGATGATTTTGATTTGTTTCTCAATTCTAGGAAGAATATTGCTAAAGAAGATACCTTTGATGATTTTACAGCTGTAGATCCATTTTCACCAACACCCATAGTAATGAAACCTCCAATACTAAAGAAACCTATTAGTAAAGATCTCTTTGAGATTTCAAATAGTATACAATTGAATGGTGCAAAGGGGCCAACAATTATAAGAGTGAAACCAGCGAGGCCAAAGCCGCCTGACAACTCTGCTTTACTTAAGAACACATTTGGTGGTAGTTTTCAAGTTACATCAATGACTGTCAACACAACTACCCCTATACAGAAAGTTAGCAGTACATTTGAAGATAATTATGTAAGTACATTTTTACATTCACTTTATTGCATTAACCTTGGAGTCAATTAAAATCTATTACCATATCATAATTGGCTCCAATTATGCCACTGTGCAATACTCACATAATTTTCAATAGCATTTGTTTATGAATACTCCAAACCAAAAGACTTTAATATTAAATAATATATTGTATGATATTTTATAATACACAGACTGGTATCCAAAATGTAGGAATTATTCAAAATAATCTTGATCTACAAATTAGTTTAAATTCTACAAACAATGCAACTTACTTTCATTAAACATAATGTAATTTACAATGTAATCTTCCATCTTCCATTAATGATAATAATTATATTAAATTGAAATACAGTGAAAAAAAAAACTATGGTTGGAATGATGGATGTTATTTAATCCAATGTTAAATAAATCATTATGAAGCAAGCATGAGTTACTTGTTAATTTGTTATTATTACAACAATTATTATTACTTAGTAAGATATTTCAACTGAGTCATTAATTAAGAAATAATTTATTGAACCCTTATTTGTTATAAATTCATAACTTGGTTATCCAAAATCTACTGCAATACTATTCTATGTAGCTTAATTCTGCTTAATCAACTTAAATATACGACCAATCTTTCTATAAATCTTTCGCGTATTGCATACTAAAACGAGCATGGTTTGCGTCGAAAATATATTTTATGTATACCTTCTCCCAATAATATTTTATTTTCAATTTAAAGTCATTGCCGCCTACTCTAATAAACGTAATGCGTGCCCCATTCAGCCGGGCCGGTAGGTTGCGTAGATTTGCGTGCTTGTATACTTCTTCTTCTTCTCCCTACCCTTTTCCTACTCTAAGTAGGGTCAGCACAACATGTCTTTTTCTTCCACTCTCCTCTATTAGACGTGAGCTCAGCGGGAACTCCCCTCTTTCTCATATCATCTTTCACACAATCCATCCTTCAAATTATTGCAAAGAAATATAGGTTAGAAACACGGAAAAAATTCTCCTGATGTGGGACGTCCTATATTTCAGAAATATCGTATCTCACATTTATCTTAAGTAGGAAATTTGCCATATGGTGACGGCAGAGTAGCATACAATTAGTACAAAGATTTTGGGGTTAGAAAAAGAATTAAGATTTATTTCTACATTGCGAGGGTACCCGTTGGCTTACAACGTGAAGTGTAAAGGTTAGAAGAATTTCGGCAAGTTAATTAGTGTCTTGGGTGGCCGAGCGGTCAGGCACCTGCCCGGATAGCAGCGGACGCGGGTTCGATTCCCGCCTCAAGATCATAGTTTTTCGAAATTCTTTTTCTAACCCCAAAATCTTTGTACTAATTTTTCTAACATTTATATAATGTTAAAATTAAAATCGAATACTTTATAAAGCAAACCCAAGCTTAACCGAACGCACGGTATTTGTAAAAATATCTGCTTTGGAATGTTTGAAATTTATTTCTACATTGCGAGGGTACCCGTTGGCTTACAACGTGAAGTGTAAAGGTTAGAAGAATTTCGGCAAGTTAATTAGTGTCTTGGGTGGCCGAGCGGTCAGGCACCTGCCCGGATAGCAGCGGACGCGGGTTCGATTCCCGCCTCAAGATCATAATTTTTCGAAATTCTTTTTCTAACCCCAAAATCTTTGTACTAATTTTTCTAACATTTATATAATGTTAAAATTAAAATCGAATAGCATACAATTGTCACCACCCCAAATCTCTTCCGTGGGTGTCGTAAAGGCGACTAAAGATAAATCAGTGATGAGGAATGGGCAGCAGCGTTTATACCATCTAGCAATGTACTGCGACTTTTGTGTCCGATAAATAGCAATAGGCTAGGCTCGCCACATTACATGGGGCCCAACATATTTGGCGAAATGTGGGTGCTAGTTCACCTCTGCCTACGATATAGGCGTGATTTATGTATGTATGTAGGAAATTTACCACAAGCAAAAATGTTAGTTTAGCACTTTGCATAACTATCTGACCACAAAGTTTTTTGCCTCATCAGAAGTAGTTATATTATAACACAGTTCATGCAACACGTAATGTTGATTGAAACTGTGCTAATGGGTACTACGTATAAAATATACCTGCAATTTGATTTCATGATTTAATCGTTCATGTTTGATCGTGCCTAACATGGAGGACGGTTGGTCCAGGAGAAGATAGAAGAATGTAATACCTGGCACAATATTTATGTATATTATGGTGGTAGTAGTTCTATTGCCTTCTTCTGTGTGTTCTATGCTGGCCTGGGAGCGAACAAATAGAATAATTATACACTAATATAATACGTAGAATGGGCCAGCCCCGACTCATCCCATGGGTGTCGTAAAAGTCGACTAAGGGAGATTGCCCGGTGTAGACCAATAAGCACCTTGGGCTACCCAAATGATGGAGTGAAACCACCAACAACAGCATACCCAAAGAGGGTTGGTGTCAGGCAGGCGGCCGGCTGTAAAACCTAAGCCAAAACCTTGAGCAGTATGGATTGGAATGTTGTCATTCCAATCACTCTCTCCTTTCATCGGTCTCTCGACATGGTCCGTACCGCCTCTTTTCTATACATTCTTTCATCACTAGCACCTTTACGGTGTGATGGATGATATGAATCAAAAGTGGAGCGGATGGCTTGATGACGTCTGACCGATATGAATGGAAGAAGAAACATAGTGCGCCGACTCCAGATAGACTGGGAACAGGGCAGGGAGAAGGAGTAGTTTTATTGTGCCAGGCGCTGTGTTGGTTAAACTTGGGTATTACAGAGTACTAAAATGTTAATCTCCTTTATTACAATCTTCAATCAATCAATTCTTCGAAAGATACAAAAACTATGATTAGCATTGCGTAGATTCAACTCAGTCAGTCATACATTCGTACTAACTCTATCGCGGCACTTGCTAGCCCAATTTTTTCAAAATACTAAATGTAACTAGAACTACACTGTAAACAGGATACCTAGTTCGTAATAAACCCGCAATTCTTTTGAAAAACTACACATATCACACTGAAGATCTAAAAATGTTTCTCAATCCAATAAAACTTTTATAATTATGTTATCAAACGTCCTACCTACTACAACTTGGACTAAGATAATTTACAAAATGTGTCATCTCATCATCAATTCTGATTGTTTCTTTATCTATTTTAAAATACATCATCCATTTTAGAAAATCATAACGATAGCCACTTTGATAAAAGAGGTAGATATTACACGTATATTTTTATTTTATATTTAAAGACAATTATATTTAGATGTATTGTCGAGACAGTGTCCCGTCAAAAAGGCATCAGCATCATTTAGAGATCAGCCGCATACTTTCCATCATAAATGAATGGTGGGGTGGGTCGGCAATTATTCGTTAGAAAATATGATAAAAAGAGGTAGAGGAGATATAATAAGACGAGCGCAGGGGCATAGCGTGCTTGACCTGCGATTGCGTAAACTAAGCAATGTTGGTTAAGGCCGGTCATTGGATGGGTGACCAAAAATGTATTATCTCGAGTTTCTCGCCGTGCTTCGGAACGCACGTTAAGTCGTTGGTCCCGGCTGCGTCTGCAGTCGTTAATACCCATCAACCAGCACTGGGCCACCATGGTGGGTTATGGCCTAATCTTCCTATATTCTTCCACCCATTACTTACATTCCATAGAAAGGCCCGTGCCCCAGCAGTAGGGACATTAAAGGATTGGTGATAATGATGAAATATGATAAAAGAAAAATAAGAATATTAAAGTCAACTCGTTAACAGTGGCGGAGCGTCCATATAACCCGATTCCCAACAGCCGTACCAAACGAGCGAGCATAAAAAAATCATTACCATAATGCAAGTACACTACCATTTTATAAACAAATAAAAAAAATCCATCAATAAAATCTTATCATAACAGTATTAAACGCGCGCGTAACAATATGCAACACAGGTACATACAACTCGCTCCCGCTCTCTAGATTCCTTCAACTAACTCGCTAAATATCGATTTATGGACGCCTGCTATACAGCACGCACACAGACAAGCGTAGTCTTGTCAGGCGCACGCAACGAGAAATAGTACCTAAAGATTGCCTACAAGCCGGCATCAAGCCGGCATTTCGGCAGCCTACGCGCTTATGCATCGATACACTACCACACGCACACATTAGTAATAAACTCCCACGAAAACAAGTTCCGTCAAAAGTAAATATTTTAGATCTTATTACAATAGCCATAAAAGCGGAATTTCACTGTACTTGAACTGCACTCAATATGGCGGCCCAACAAGCCGCTTCGGAGCGGGTTGCATCGTCCTTCCCTTTTTAGCACGGCTTTTGTTTGTATAATGATCTCTCTTTCTGGCCTTGCTGAGAAATTCTCATGACGGCTCCTGTCATGCCCACAGCCCGAGAGGTTAGTCTGTTTTGAAATTTGCTTGAACTCACATAAACTTAACGTAATTAATAAGTTTTATTGTATTTTTAGCAGTAATTCAGTGAAATAGTAAAATTTAACTAACCTGTGTTGTTGTTTTAAAGGTGTATTGTGATTTTGTGGATTGTGTAGCTCTGCAGGGATGTAATTGGTACGTTTTAGTTTTTAAATAATTTTGGTTTATTCTCTCTCGGCAGAATAATGGCCGCTTTGATGCACATAGATTGTTGCCTTACCGATTTCTTGCTAAGTGAAGGAAAGCAGTTTCAAAGTTGTCCTTTGAAAATAAAAAATATGTCATACAGTTAGGTCGAGCTCGTCCAAATATGTCAATAGATTTTAGATTACAAGCGTAAAGACGGGTTTTTCAAGCATTTCCACAGTTCTCTTTATGATAAATATAGTTGGCTTACAGGCAGTTGTTTAAATGTTTTGTTTTCCGTGTCTTTTGTTTTCTGATTCAAGCAGCGTTTGGAATCGAACGGGATTTTCTGATGTTAATAATTTATCAAACTCTGCTAAAAACATGTTCAAAGTGAGAAACATATGCGTAGTTGTTTAGCGTTGCATGAATTTGAAAATAGTAGAATAGAAAACTATTTTAACAATAATTTTGACGCTCATAACCGCAAAGTCGAGCGTAATCGTATTCTGTTAAAACGTTTCATAGACACATTTGTACATACATACATACATAAATCACGCCCATATCCCCGAAGGGGTAGGCAGAGGTGAATTCTCACCCGCGTTTCGCCAATTATGTTAAGTCCCATGTAATAGGTGGCGAGCCTATTGCCATACTACACCCACCGGAGAGATTTGGGATGGTGACAATTGTATTCTACTCTGCCGCCACCACACGGCTAACGACACAGTTGTTATATTAGGTAAACAAGAATTACGAAAGTGTAAGTTCGGATAATCGTGGTAATTATACTGAAACATTATTATATTTGAGTAATTACGAGCTTTAAAGAAAGTTTCTGCGAGTACCCATTTTTTGTGGGTCCTAATTTTTACTGTGGCTTGCCTAACTTTTTTTTTCACGCCACGCCACTGCTCGTTAACACACACAACTACTGTTTTTCTAGAACCTACTCAATGTAAATGTATTTATCCGTCATTAATAAATAGAAGCAGCTGTAAAAACAGTCGCACACCGTTCTATAAACGAATTGCTCTTTGACAAATATGGTCTGTCCCAATTCTACATGTAACACATAAAGAGAAGTCATATGAATTAAAAGTTCGCAAAAGTTATATTTCCCATGCTGTCCTGGGAACGAAAATTTGACGTAGAATGTGCCAGCCCCGACTCATCTCATGGGTGTCGTAAAATTTGACTAAGGGAGATTGCCCCGTGTAGACCAATGCCTTGTGGCACCCGAATGGTGGAGAGCAAACCATCAACAACAGCATACCAAGACAGGTGACAGGCAGGCAGCCGGCTGTAAAATCTAAGCCAAAACCTTGAGCAGTATATAGTGATGACAGGGCGCAATACAACTATCACCAACCCCCTTCTAACCCGCGTGTGTCGTACAAGGCTAAGAGTAAAAACGGCGATGAGTAGCAATATACTGCCAATATATATGTGCCCGTTTGATGGCAATAGGCCCGCCCCCTATTAAATGGGACCTTACATGATTGACGAAACGTGGGCGTATATATCAAACAGTATGGATTGCAATGTTGACATTCCAATTACTCTCTCCCTTCATCGGTCTCTCGACATGGTTCGTTCCGTCTCCTTTCTATACATTCATTCATCACTAACGGGGCAGGGAAATGAAGATTCAAACACTAACTTAGGGCGTACATACCTTCTGGCGACAAAGAATTATTTTGTTCTCATTACACGGACCTTCGTGTAGCATTTACTTATTAATTTGTCCCTTGTGGTGGGTTATCTAGAGAAAAACCCTTTAACCCCATAATCCACAGTGAAGGCTTGTTTGTGCCGGTCAGTTATAGAACTATGACGATATTTAATAAATTATTTCTGAAAGCTATTGCTGCTGCGTATAAAGGCCCAGAGTTAATTTTTAGCTTGTTATCTATACTATTATAAAGCTGAAGAGTTTGATTGTTTGTAATACATACAAACTTTGTACGGTTAAATGCGCTAATCTCAGGAACTACTTACTGAAATTGAATTTTTTTTTTGTGTTGGATAGTCCATTTATCGAGGAAGTCCGACATTATCGCGAGCGAAACCGCGGGCGTCCACTAGTTTCTTATAGGGCTCCAACTGCGTGCAAAAGTCCAGAGTAAAGTCTCGCTTGTTATTTCTTACAGGGCTCCAAGTGCGCCGGTTGGGACAGCTCGCCGGAGCGAGAGACGTCGCCCCCAATGCCCCGTGTGCCTCCGCCCCCGCCCCCGCCGCCCCCGGCCGCGGAAGAAGACCTGCCGGTGCAGTGGCCGGAAGACGGCGGCTTCGACCCGGATGTCGACTACGCCCCTAGTGGAGAGGAAACACCGTATGGCGTAGCGCTCTTCGATTATTTCACCGATCATCCGGACGATCTGTGTTTCTCGGTAAGTGTTTTTTCACATACATATATAAATAACGACTATATCCCTGTAGGAGTAGGCAGAGGTGAATTAACAGCCACTTTTCGCCAATTATGTTCTTTTTTTATTTGGATAAATTCCAACCTTTCACCATAAGATTTAGAAACATGCAATTAAGTATTAGGTATTAAATATTCAAAATTTGATATAAAATTGATACATACATACATAAATCACGCCTGGGGAAGGGGTAGCCGGAGGTGAATTTGCACCCACGTTTCGCCAATTATGTTAGGTCCCATGTGGCGAGCCTATTGTCATTTCTCGGGTACAAAAGTCGCAGTACATTGCTAGGTGGTATAAGAGGAATGTTGCTGCCTATTCCTCATCACTGTTTTATCCTTAAAATTTATACATAGATCAGTAAGTTTCGAAAACTCACTCTATGATGTAGTATAGTTGTCAGACCGTATATATGACAATACCTACATCATAGTTTGGTTTTTTAACTGTGCTATTGCCATTTTAAAAATAACATCAAAATATAAACAAGACCAGAAAACTGGGAAAATGCCAAAAATCAGTGAGATATTTACAGTTTTGGTTCTAGAAAAATCATAATACATTATAGCTTAGACTATATATTACTAGCTGTTCTGAGACTTACCAAATATACACAAAAAAAAATCATAACAATCAGTCAAACCGTTTCGGAGGAGTTTTTTAACAAAAAGCTGTGATACGATATTTTTAATATTAGATATAGATTAGCCGTGTGGTGGCGGCAGAGTAGAATACATTATTGTCACCACCCCAAATCTCTCCCGTGGGTGTCGTACAAGGCGACTAAGGATAAATCAGTGATGAGGAATGGGCAGCAGCGTTCCTCTTGTACCACCTAGCAACGTACTGCGAATTTTGAGCCCGATAAATGGCAATAGACTGGCCACCTATTACATGGGACCTAACATAATTGGCGAAACATGGGTGCTAGTTCACCTCTGCCTACCCCTTCGGGGATACAGGCGTGATTTATGTATGTATGTATGTAGATATAGATTAATTTGGTGAAGTCGCGTGCTATGGATAGATAAAACAATTAAATACCTTGGGCGTAGGTATTCCATTGGCGTTTATATAAATCCGTGCGTTTATATGTATAAATGACTCAAATGTTCCCACACGGTAATTCAAGAAAAGTTTGGCCTGTATGTTAACTTTAAAGGCCGTCAAGTTAGCTCGGCAATGCAATAATTTTTCCCAATTACATACAATTGGTTGATTTGATATTATTTCCGGTTTGTACCGACGGATAGATCAGAAACGTTTATGAATGACTGAAATTGATGTTATAGTTCATGACAAAGTAATGTCTTTATACGGTGTGAAATGCCATTTTTATCTGCGCATCAAAGTTGCAATGCTTTAAGCAGGGGTTCTGTCGACAACTCATTCGGAATCCGCAAAATTAGCCTGAACCTACCTAACCATTAAAATCATTATCATTTAGTACCTATTGAAATATGTTTTATCGTAATGTTTACAACGAAGAGGCTTTATTTCTATTCAGGTTTACTATAAAAAGGATTTTTTTTTACCATAGACCAAACCGGTTGTCTAGGCTAAAATGAAATACGGCAATACTTACTGTTCGTTAATTTTAGAGTAAAGACAAGTATTTTCATGATAAAAATCATATTAAAAGTAGGTATAAGACATAATAAATTGTATTTGTAAACTTCAACCTTGCAGTATCACCAATCAATAATAATAAAACCGCATTCGGTATATTTAATACTCATCTCTCATTATTGAGAGCTCAATGTTCAAGGTCATTAATTATATTTTGTATTCGTCTGATTCGCAATCATTCGTACTTCATAAGGGGACTTAAAATAATGCTATATCCTTACCGTTGTCTGTAGCTCTAAATTTATTTATAATTCAAATGGAATTATAAATTTCACTACATTAATTAATTAAATTACAAGAACTAATCATTTACACATGCACATAAAAATATAGTTCAGAAAATCTTTGTAAAATCATGTCGTGTTGAATGCCAAAGGTAGAAATCCTATCATGAAGTTACGATGGAAGGTCAATAAGTCCGTGACTTTTGGAATAAAACACAGATTTTTTGATAAATAAATCATTTTATTTTTCAACGTAGTCTCCCTTGAGCTCTATACACTTTGTCCAACGTTTTTTTCCCATCCAAAAAATATGATTTGTCGAGGTTCAAAAAGAAGTTCAAAAAATTCAAAAAGTCACGGACTTATTGACCCGCCCTCGTATTTTTCAAAAGCGTAAGCTTGGATAAGTGTATCTTCGCATCATAATATTTTTCAATAACAAACAAAACGATAGTACCTATTCTCGTTAAAACTCCACCGCTTGAAGCCAATCGACTGGTCTATTTATAGAGGCTTTAGTAGGTGTAAGTTTTCTCCGCGTACAGAATCGATTAAAGGCACTGTTGGCTGTTAACTCATTGCCTCTACGTGTTCATGATTATTTAGATACGATTGTGTGTGGCTAACAAAATTCTTTTAGCAAAATAATTAGATGCATCAGTCGGGGTCAAACTTTATGAATATGAATTTTGTTACAGAGCAGACACGTGCTTTTAGGTCAGTGTCGTATGTTGTGCGTGTTTAGGTGTTATCTAACTGATTTTGACATAAAGAGTGCCGGTTTTTTGTACTAATGAATCATAATTAATCATTAATCTAATTTATCTGTCACTTTTGTCTTTAGTTTGTGAGAGATCATCATCAGACATCTAATTTAAACACTTCATTTAAAGACTTTTTTTAATAACACCGTATAGGTTTGACTATATTTTTCGAAAAACAGTAGGTTGCTCTCCTTGATTCTGATTGTCTATTTTTATTACGTAAATGTGTATTCAAAATCCTGTTTTCATCATCATCATAACCAGCCCTTTTATGCCCCCCCACTGCTAGAGCACAGGCCGTCCCTATTTTATTTTATTTTTATTTTCTTCACAAAGCTTACGGTAATTACAAAATTTAGGTTGTCAAAGGCCAATTACAAGCTTCTACATTATGATTATCAGAATAATACAACAAAAACGCTGTAATTCATCTAGCTAGGCTAACAACACTACACTGAAGGCTCTGTTTCACAATCGACAAGTAGGTAAGTTATGAGTAGCTTACTTGGCAGTTCAATTGACATATATTTCATATTACAACTGTCAAATGATCTGCCAAGTAAACTACTCAGAACTCACTTGTCGATTGTGTTGTGACACAAGCCCTTATAAATTTTACTAGAAATTAATGGCAGTAGTTGCCTGGGACCAATTCCCTCAGCGTACAGATGCTTTATTTGCTTCGTGGTACTGTGGAAGAGATCCAAGCCCAAGCGACTATCGTCACGAACCTGATTATTAAAATAATGGCAGAATCTAGGTAGGATCTATGGATGGCAGAAAATAGGGAGACTGGGCCATAACCCACCACGCAGCCCAGTGCGGATTGGTCGGCATTAACGACCACGGAGGAACTTGGGATAATATATTTTTGGTCAACCACCCAACGATAGGCCTTCGCGACTAGTTTAGGTACTCTCGTTTGTCTGTGCCATCGAACTCCTCACGTGAATAAACAACACTTACAATCGGACGCACACTTATGAAGCATTCCTACGTCAAAAATGTGTTATGAAGCGAAACATCTGTTTGGTGACGTGTGAGCTGGTATTTGTTTGGGGCGTTGTTTTATTGATAATGGAATTATAATTGTTCACTTGATTTGCCGTTTGCGCCGCCGCGATGTTGATAATGATTCCATTGAGTAGGTGTAATCGTCGGCTGCAGGAACTTGCTATCGTTTTAATTATCACACTCGTAACTTCCATTGCAATGACTAGTTGGTTGAGTTTTTTTTATGAACAGCGTTTTAAAGTGATAGGTACACAGTTCCAACGATACTTGTATATTGTTTAATCATGATATCTTTCTAGATGCGGCACTTTAACTATGTAAATGTAAAATTGAAAGGTCTCCTACATGCTGGTCTGGGAGCAAAAAAATAACAAGAGTGTGCCAACCTCGACTCACCTCAGGGGTGACGTAAAAGTCGACCTTGATCTATAGTATCTTGGGTGGCCGAGCGGTCAGACACCTGCCCGGATAGCAGCGGACGCGGGTTCGATTCCCGCCTCAAGATCATAATTTTTCGAAATTCTTTTTCTAACCACCAAAATCTTTGTACTAATTTTTCTAACATTTATATAATGTTAAAATTAAAAATCGAATAGACCTTGAGGCATTCAAATGGTGGAGGGTAAGCACACCCAAAGAGGGTTGGTGTCATGCTAAAAATCTTTGAGCAGTATGGATTTGAATGTTGCCATCTTTTATTCATGACTAGCGCCTTTTTGGTATAAAGCGCGATTTGAATTAAAACGGGGTGGATGGCTCGATGACGCCTGACTGATAAGAAGAAAAGAGGAACATACTGGGTCGACCCCAGATAAACTGGGAACTGGGAAGAAAGATGATGATATTATGTAAATGTTAATGAAAGTAATGAGGACATAGATAATAGGTATTATATATGTCCTCATTACATTTTTTGGCCGTTTCTATTTTATTTGAATTACATTATAGTCACATCAGTCAACAGTCAAAACCAGTCAATTTACTATAATTAGTTGATAATAAATAATAATATAGTCTAAAGAAGTAGGTCAAACTTCAAGATAGATTATACAAAACTTTCAACAGTGACTTTTAACCTCCCCTTGTTCAATTTGTTAAAGTAGACAGTTTATCGTAACAAGTTTGCAATCTAAAAGTACCCAACTAAAAAAAAGCCTAACTGTCTTTCAATATTTTGGAATTTATTCGCAACAATCTATTTTCCATTTTCAGCATTTTCAATTTAATAAAATGTTTATGTTAAATAATTATCTGTAGTCGTATTATCCCCGATATTAAAGCGTTTTCATTTAACTTCCGTTCTATATTCATTATCTTCTATTGTTGTTACACATACATAATTTGTATCTTATGAAATCCGTTTTGGTTATGATTGTGGCAAGGCAGTCTGTACATTGTATAAAATGCCTTATACATATAACTGATTTTTTAAGTTAATTATAATATTGCTGCTTGCACGCTGGCTAGGAGCGAAAAAATTATGTAGAATGTGCCAGTCCCGACTCATCCCTGGGGTGTCAAAAAATTATATATAAGTATCCTGGGGCACCCGAATGGTGGATGGCAACAACAACAGCATAGGTATCCAACGAGGGTTGGTGTATGACAGGCGGCCGGCTGACCGCCTGTAAAACTTAAGCCAAAACCTTGAACAGTTAATAATATGCTCATTCTATAACTATATATTCATTACATTGCTCCTTTTCGGTGTAATGGATGATATGAATCAAAAGGAAGTAGATGGCTTGATGACGTCTGACCGATTTTAATGGAAGAGAAAACATACTGCACTAATCCCAGATATACTGGGAACAGGGCAGGGAGATGATGATAATATATTGCTATACCTTTAACATTTAAGCGTGTGTGGTCCTATAATAATTTGATATTTTTTAGGTTTCTGTTCTCCATACATAAATTACGCCTAAATCCCCGAAGGGCTAGGTAGAGGTGGATTAAACACTTGCTTTTCGCCAATTCAGCTAGGTCCCATGTAATAAGTGGCGAGCTCGCCCGGCTAGGACTGTGCCCATCTATCGGGCACATAATTCGCAGTAGGTATATTACTAGGTCGTATATGAGGAATGCTGCTGTGCTGCCCATTACTCGTCGCTGTCTTTAACCTTAGTCGCCTTGTACCTACTACACCCACGGGAAACAGGGGTGGTGACAATTGTATTCTGCTCTGCCGTCACCACACGGCTCTTTAATAGATATCTTTTTATGCACGATTGACAGGCGTCTAATGAAAATAAATTGGATGTGGTGAGGGACCATATTAATGAAATTACCTGTTGGCTATTCAGCCGTGCCGTTTATGTCGTTGGGTACCTAGTACATAATTACCACAAGCCAATAAAGCACCCTTATATACGTTTATGTGCTTTGTGCCCGTAGCTGTATTGAATATTAAGCCTTTGGGGCCAATAAATATGATTTGTTTTAGTATACACATTAGATGTCACTAACGTATTATATACCTTTATTACCTACAAATATTGTCAGAGGATATTCAATCAATTATTACATTAATTGCACAATAATAATTAATAACTTGTTACTCATATGTCTTGTTAAATTCGATTGCCTTATGTACAAGGAAAAGACAGAAAAACCCATTGTTTCCTGATGCTGAAAACAAACAAATCAACGATTTCCACATCCGTCAGCCCGGCTAGCTATGACCAGCGAAACACGGTATGAATGGATATGATATAGCCATTTAAATGGCTTATTATATCGTGTTTCGGGGGTCATGCTAGCCGGACAGGACATAATTCTGACCTCTTTTCCTTTGACACCTAATTTAATCACCCCTTTGGATTTCTATTTCGCTATATGGGGTGGAGCTAGCGCCTAATATAAAACTTTTGACGTAGACAGAAATTGCCTTTAATCATGTACAAGGTGTGGAACGATGAGGCGTGGTTATTACACCTCATTAGGAGCGAAGGTCTTTGTCCAGTCGTTTGCCTGACCTTATTTATAGCTGCATTGATAACTTCGGTCGGTGGTGAAATCACGCTCGTATACCCAGTGACTGTTCCGATTGATTTTAAAATGCTATCCCAGTTTATGACGCTTGCATACGTACCTACTTTAAACTAATTGCGTATAATTATTGCTAGACGTTAATTATAATTACCTAGTTTAGTATTTTGAAACGGTCATACTTTGAAGTACAAGCCGTGTGGTGACGGCCGAGAAGAATATAATTGTCACCACCCCAAAATCTCCCGCGAATGTCATAGGTAGGTACAGGCCGATCCATCATCATCATCACCAGCCCTTTAATGTCCCCACTGCTGGGGAACGGGCCTTCCCTATGGATGGAAGAATATAGGGAGATTGGGCCATAACCACAGATATATCAATTTAATTGATATATCTATGGCCATAACCCACTACGTTGGCCCATTGCGGGTTGGTGGGTATTAACGACTACTAACGACAGATGCAGCCGGGACCACCGGCTTAACGTACCTTCCGAAGCACGGTGGAACTCGAGATAATAATTTTTTGGTCACCCATCCTATGACCGGCCTTAGCGAACTTGCTTAGTTTACGCAATCGAAGGCCAAGCGCTCTATGCCACTGCGCTAGCGAGCTCCTTAGGCCGATTATATTGTAGAAATTTCGCGGTTGTAGATGATCGAAGGGTTTTCGTCATAAAAAGAGAGAAATCAGTTGATTTTTATTTCATGTATTAAAAAATAGTGTGAAAATTAATTATTCTTATTGCTCTTATTTCCAGGCCAATTCGAAAATCACCCTGATCCGGCGGGTGGACGCCGAATGGCTGTTCGGCAGTCTTCGCAGCGGCGCCGAGGGGATCTTCCCGTCCAACTACGTGGAGATCAAGGTGCCACTACCGACAGACCCGCCAGGCCAACCGACCAACCTGGGCATTGCCAGGGCTATGTACGACTTCGAGTCTTCGCAGCCTGGCGACCTTAAGTTCCTTACCGGCGACACCATAACCTTACTTCAAAAACTCAACGACGAGTGGTACTTTGGTGAGTGCAAGGGGCTCAAAGGAACATTCCCAATCAATTACGTGCAAATAGAGCCTAGCGAAATATAGACCCGGATTTCCATTGAACTGCCGCCGATTTTTAAATAATAATACCTATGTGATATGTAACATGTACAGCGTGTGAAGACTGACATTGATCATATCACAAAATATGACTGAGTCATTGATTTTATAATCGATCTAATAAATCAATCGATATGGCAGGCATTAAATAAGCCAGTATGTAGTAAATTATGAATTAGCAGTAGGTATCTAGGTAGAGTGCAATATGATTTTTTTATGAGTCACTGGGGAAATAGTCTATAATTTTGCAGAATCAACTGTATAGCCATGTGTAGTGTACAATAATATACATTTTTCCACTCTTGTTGCCATAGTAAACTAAGTAGATTGTACCTTAGTATACACAACATGGCGCCTTAAAAATCGTGATACGACTGATTGTAAATATGATGTGTGTTTTGAGAAGCCCTTTAAATAGATCATTAATATATTTTAGTTGATACGTAATGGTTGTGTAATATTATTTCGTGTATTGTTTATAATCTTGATTTGATCTGAAGTTTAGTGCGTATATTTTGTATAATATTATTAGACGTCATTTTTTAAGCTGTACCACACAGCTTGTAAATAACCGAAAAATAATTGCTTTAAAAGTAATTTAAGTTGTATTATACTTTTATAGGTAGAAGTTGAACTGCTAGTAACCTATGTCTTGCATCGTGTGTATATTTATTATAACTGAAAAATTACAGTACTATTAAATGTTTTTTTTATAAATGTAAAATATTTCGTTCTGTTTTGTTTCTATCGGAGTTGTTATAAATTTTATTGTACAACACCTCCCTTTGTATGAAATGCCATTATTTATGTATTATTTTTGTGACCATCGATATTAACTTTATTATTTGAAGGGACCATAATTGTTAAGTGCCTTACGTATTTTGTGTATACATTGTATTTATATAATAAAATCTAATTACAACTAAATGTTTCATTTAATGTCTGTAAAAGTAACATAACGCTTGAATAAGTATACTATACCTAATAGACACAAATCAAAAATTGTCTTTCAAAAATAAGCCTCAATGCCATACGATTTGTATACACAATGTTTCGAAGTTTTTTTTATTCGTACTGCTTTTAATGAGCGATACGTAGGTGCATAATATAATTCTATAAACATAGGTTCTATTCGCCGTGTGGTGACGGCAGAGTAGAATACAATTGTCACCACCCCAAGTCTCTCCCGTGGGTGTCGTTCAAGGCGACTAAGGATAAATCAGCGATGAGGAATGGGCAGCAGTGTTCCTCTTAGTTAGTTTAGCTGGGCTTTATCCGCACTTAGCCCCCTGATTGGGCCATTGTACGTGTCTTCCTATTATTGCTACTCCAACCATCCCAGATCATCCCAAAAACCTAGCAGTCTTTTCAGACTGCTGCAAGCTTCCGGGACCGATACTGGGGATTGGAGAAGCCTTGCCCGTTGATCTGCCACGCTCCTGCATTTAGTGTTCCTCTTATACCACCTAGCAATAGTACTGCGACTTTTGTGCCCGATAAATGGCAATAGGCTCGCCACCTAATACATGGGCCTAACGTAATTGGCGAAATGTGGGTGCTAGTTCACCTCTGCCTACCCCTTCGGGGATATAGGCGTGATTTATGTATGTATGTATGTATAAACATAGGTTGTAGTCACTATTTTAAAACCTCTGATTTATAATTTACTTACGAAATGAAATTATTTGACGACGTTAGTATACAAACCCTCTTGTATAAAAATAAGTATGATTTGTAAGCGAAATATAATAAAACACCAATAGTAACATCACAACGTGAAGTTTATTTGAACAAAAATAATCTATAGGTATAATATTATGTACAATATCTTACGTAGGTATACCCTGTTCACTTTTCAACCGTTGCATGGCAAGTTATAGCGTTCATAGTACCGAACTTCAAGTGATTACTTGCAATTATTACAATTAAATATCATATTATTATTGCAAAACAGCGAGCCTTTAACAAATAATCACTATTCACAACATGTTGAAAAGGGAAAAGAGGGAGATTTCTTCTAATATAGAATACGTACTTAACATACTCTTACCCCCGAATACAGAAACGCTACTCAAATTTTGAGCACTGCTTACAAAGTTAAGTGGACACAATGCCTGTCAGAATTTGTATGGAAAAACGTAAATTTTAACAATACCTAAATGTTAAGTAGGACTCAAACTTTAAGTAGCGTTTCTGTATTCGGGGGGTAGTTACTAATGGCCTAATAACACAGATTCAAACAGTACCTAGCGCGTTTGAAAGAAATAGCATCGTAACCCCGCTAATATTCGACTTACACATAAATATCATTCTGCACAAACATTCAGGTACAAAACACACTCAATTATATCAACAGGCAAGTAGGTAGGTAACGAAAAATATTAAACAAGCACTTATACATCTTTGTATGCACCTCAAGATATATGTATTCTTTCTTATTGTAGTAATCTGCTACAGGGATCGAGGCGTGATATGTATGACTCCTTTTGCAGTCGATTGTACAAAACATACATTTCTTTGCGAGACGGCAGACACTAATATTTCTGTGTTTTATTCACAAACAACAGTCTGCAATATGGCAAGCACGCTAAGTAGATAAGCAAACCATTTAAGGTTTTCTACCAATATTGTATTAGTATGTCAAGTCATACAAAACTGCCAAATACCTATCTCCATTTGGATTTAAATCATTATTATGACGGTTTTACGTAAACTTTAAAATTACGTACTTGAAATTTATCAACAGCATGTAGTAACATGACTTGCCGACTGTACAAACGATTTATCAATCACTATTAAATACAAGAGGACCACGAAAACGTGTTGTAAAATTGTTAAGGTTGATTTTAGTAAAAATGTATTATTGCATAATTCACATTAGATGTTTTGAAAATGTAAGATGACAAAAAGTACCTTACAAGTATATTAGACAAGGATGTTAATGCTGATTGAGTGCATACCTATATAAATTCTTTACTAAAGTGTAAAAACTGCTACAATCAAGCCTTGAAAATAAAATATTAAATTTTTTGTTGTGTTGGATATCTCAGTTTGTTTTACAAACATTGAAATTATATAGTTACTGTTAGTTTATCCTTTGGATCAGGAATACGAAATTACACTAAATAAAGGTAGCTAATATTTCATAAATTGAACTTTTTAATTTTTACTCTAATTATACTGCATACTCAATATACTGTGGTTAAAATCTTTAATTTAACCCTTTGACAAAATGAGAGACCTATGTGCTAGAGTGCGGGCCAGATAAGTCGGCGCGCGAGGGGTGGCGCTGCTCGCTAAAATTGACACTCGTAGACAAACAAAATAGGAGACGAAATTTTAGTTCCAATTTTGACCACGCGCGGACTTATCTGGCCCGCACTCTACCAACATATTTGGTCAGTTTTTGGTGTTGCTAGTGGTGAATAAAGAGTGTCATAGAATTGTAAATTGTAGTTCCAATTTTCGCCGCTCGACTAGATATGTTGGTGGCACTAAATTTCCATTGTTGACAACGTTTTTAGTTTCTTTAAATTCTCTTTTATTATGGTAAACGATTGAGTGTGGTATTGATGTAAGTATATATATTAAGGACCAGGTGAGTGGTGACAGTTTTATGCAAATTACTAATGCCCCTAGGTTCACGGTTATTGTTACAAATTCTTTAACACTAATTCAATAACAATAATATTAAATTTAGTCACATGCTTTCATTCTTTTTTGTTGGGCATTACGTCACTTTGTTGTTGTTTATTTGACAAGATGCGCATTAGCAATTTGCGGAGCTTATAAAAGTTAGAGCAGCTATACATGGTAAGAAGAAAAGATGTGCAGTAGTAGGGTCACTAACTACTGCAGTATTTAGGAAATTCTTGAAAACGCTAAGACTTACAACTATCAGGTAGCACAATCGAAACCCCTTTATAAAACATGAACTAAAGTTAGTCATGGTTTAAAATTGATACTATGTCATTCATTCAGCAAATAAAAGTGACAGCATCAGTTTTAAACTACGGCTAATTTATTCTGTTTTATTATAAGGGTCTCAACATCTTTCAGTATATGATAACGATAATGGCCTATCTGCACACAACAATGCCGGCACGTGCCGATTAGTAAGTAACGTATCCATCATTGCAAAATAATCTTCTTCTTCTTCTTTTTTCTATGGCGTCTCCTTTATGATTTCCCATTCTGACTCCACTTGCAAGTGCAAAATAATATTAAAGCATACATTATATACGACTGTACTGTACTCGTCAGTGACAGGAAAGTTCAGTGATCACTGTCACTGATGAGTAGACGAGCCGATTTCAGTTGCTTTTATCCACCCGTCTCTCTCACTCATTGAGTATAATAGCAAAGTGTGAGAGTGCCGGGTAGACGAAAGCAACTGAAATCGGCTTACATAATTTACGAAGTCAGACAGCGTCGTACAAAATGTATGTTACAATATAATTTTTCATTGACACTGATGTATACGTTACTGATAGGCACGTGATGGCACTGTTTTATGCGGATAGGCCTTAAGAGCACCTTTTAGATCATAGTTGGGGGGCCAAATTTGTTTTGGATAGTATCGTAAGACGTGAGGTACCTATAAAAGTTAGATGGTAAAACAGTTCAATTTACGTCCGTTACAGGGGTTGTTCGGGTTTCCATAGAGAAATAATACTTTCATTAGCTCGTGATGCGAATACATTTAGCAAGTTATTCGTGCTTGTACTATCTATTTTACTCCTTATCAAATCATAGAGTCGAAGACGACAGGCCACCATCATTGTAAGCATATTATCTCTAAAAATTGTGTTACAAATTTGTAGTAAGTATTATTATTGTGCGTTCAAAACATGAAACACATTGCCCTCCGTTAGCATTTGGTCCATAATATATTGTATTATTTGTTACACATTCATTGGGATCTCTTGTTTATATTTTAATCATTTACGAGCTAAGTCATAGCATATGTTTTGCTATAAAGTTGAGATCTATAGCTCATGCACCACACCCTATGTGTACATAGGAACATTATTTTTAATCCCATTTTAATTCTTAAAAAAATCGATTCTATAATGATAAAAAAATAAACAAAGAAACCAGGGGTTTATTGTTTCCTTTTAAAAGAAATTTACAGGTACTTATACCATAATAATGTCACTATTTTCTTTTTTTTACCTTTTCTTGGTGAATTAGGTAGATACTATGTTAAAAGACTAAAAATAGATTACCTAATTATAAAAAAAATTTAGGATTTCACATAAGCTATCAGATACAGATAATCTGAAGCAATGTTTGAAATTCGAATAAAATTTAATAATACGCGATGTAAAAAAGAAAAATATAATAAAAATTCCCTTCTATATCTATGGACAGCCTCATTTAGTTTACGAAAAATATAAAATGATATTAATATAGATTCACTACCTCATGAAATCTCTAAAATCTTCAGTGATCTTAGCCCTTGGAACTTAATTTTTTAATATAACCACTATAGACAAGATAACATTTGCATCAAGCAAATAAAAACTTTAAAACATTCTTAACATGAACTATACAGAGAAAGCAATTAACAATACTATTAAAATTATTTGTCCCGTTATATACTTATTGTTATTTACAAAATATTTTCATTAGTTTACTGTACAATATTCTCAGATCATCCTTAATAAATGTTATTGTAGCGGTTCACCAATATTTTGGTAATGTGGAACAAGGTATAATAATGCGATGGACATCATAAATTAAGCAGGAATAATATTCGAGCTACTGATTAGTCAACACTAATTATATTATCTTACCCTGCTTAGAATGTGTGAGCCTAATGCTTTTTCATTGTCAATGCTACAACACATAATTTGTTATAAAGAAACTATTTTTGTAATGTTTTACATCTGTTAATGTTTTACATAATAATGGTATTTACATATTGTTATGCCTACACCTGGCTCCTAATTATTGTGTTTAATCCGGTCTATATATTGGTATTTTAGGTATGAATTCTATAAGAAGTACATACTCCATCATGGAGGAGGAGTCGCAATGTTGCTTCGTCAGGCGCCAGCGAAGACCAAGTTTGTTGTAAAGACGACTGTTTTCCCATTCCAATAATTTGTTTAAAGAGTGCTGAGTCTGAAAATTTTCAATAAAACATATTATAGTAACACAAGTACAAAATAATAAATCTATAACAAAGAGATATACAATTGAAGTTCTGATAAATTTCATCAAAAAATATATTGACCTCAAGGTAATATCAACTTGACTAGGCCCATGAAATCGACACAAGGTTGATGATTTCTTATGATGATTAACATTGTCTCACAAAATTCTTAAGGGAGACCTATACCTAGCATTGGGCTTCTTTTTACCGAGATAGTGACATTACCATGACTGGGATGAGTTTATGTAAGGGTGAATGTTAATCCAAAATAGAAGATTTAAAAAAGTTAATGGTACTTTAATCATAATTATTACATATTGCTCTTATACAATTGTGGGTATATTTAATTCTAGAAATAATGTCCAGTAATTGTAGTGGCAACCATTACTTTTTCTAAATCCAATTACCTTAATGAATTTATTAAATTTATTTTATTAATTTTTTAATAAAATAAATTTAATTTGTGGAATTTTTAAGTTTTGTATTTAGAAAGAAAAAATCTATAATAAGTATCTTACCCGTTTACTGAGGCATATAACTGGCCATAAAGAACAACCTAGTGTGCAGCAGCAACACACACATCCACAGAAAAGCCATTTGACATTGACAGGCAGAGTCTTTTTCAACACACTGTTGATGCGAGCCACTGTCGCCTGATATTCTTCTGGAGCAATACGAGACTGGAGACCCGATGGAAACTCTGTGTTAAAGCGGTTGCTTAACCCAAAACTGAAAGTAGGAATATTACACATGCATAAACCACATTTGTTTATCTTCAAATGCATAAGCAGAGGTGTATTAAAGGAAGATTACAATCATCTGGCTATCAGCCAAGAGGTTGGAGTTTGAATCCCAGTAGGGGTAAATTTATGTGTGATTTGTTCTTGACAACACAGACATTTTTTCTTAAGACTTGGTTGTTAATGTAGTACATTTTCTATATTTAGCATGCACCAGAAATACTGCACATCCTGAAAGTACACTGTTACTAATATGCAGCCAAATAAATTTCAGTCAAAGGTTTTTTAATAATATATTTTTAAATAACTTTATCAGAGATTGTTTAAAAACATTACTATCCCCATTAAAAATGCATCATAAGATAATTTTTTTGCGAAGATTTGATAATAATATTCAAGCGTTTTTATTAAATTATTGTAATGCATTAAATAACTATTTGTGCTCATGAAATTCATAAAATTTTGTTTTGTTTTGGTTATAGAGAATAGGCTATGAGATGCATTATTAGTTGTTTAGGCTAAATACTACACATAAAATGTACAGTTATTAGATCCCAATCTCTATTGAAAAAGATAGAATAATTATTATTTTACAACTTGATTTTAAGTCCAAGGTATATTTACTTTGACTTGATAAATACAGTAAATTAACTAAATTGTTCGTAGTTGTTAAAGAATAAGTCAAAACCAAGTGGATTTAATGCACTTCTGAATCTATCAGACTTGTAATTTGCGTCAGGTCAATATCCGACTAAAGAAATCTCTTCAATGCCATTGAACGTAGACGACAAAGAACCGAGAATACATAATGATCAAGCATGAGATGTCGAGTCGAACAACTGATATAATTAAATGCGATAGACCGAATATTCTGAATCACAATGAACAGCTGATTCATGTTTAAAAAGGAGAAAATTAAAGCTTACACTGTCATGTTACCAGCTCCTCGGACGATAATAGGATCTGGCACTAAAGTCACATGCGTTTCTTCTATATTCTCCTCACTTTCAGTCTCATCTGGATAGATAGCATCAAAATCTGCCATTTTATTAGATCACTAGCTAACTAAAACACATTTATTATAAACACATAACAAAGGATTATGTTGTGGAATTTTACACATTCATGGAAAAAAGAAACTATCTATTGAAAGCTAAGTGACGTTTTCGTAGCATAAACAGATCAAAAGTGTTGCCATGAGAAAAAAATGTCTTGTCATTATCCGGTTTTTTTTAATTGGTTTAACGTTTCTGGAAACAAGTCTTTTAGGAATTTTCTTCATTACATTTTCATTTACTTTTCTTAAATATTTTGAATGAATGAAATTAATGCATGAAATGAAATGAATTTAACATTAAAATATGGGTGTCACACATTTTAACGCATCTAGGGAGTGCTTGGCGCAAGTCGAATGGTTTAGCCGACAAGTTCATGCACGATCTTTCTGCGGGGTGAGAGACGGTGGCTGGGACGCGGCAGTCTAGATGTTAACGGGGGTGGGTGATGCGGGGAGAAGGGAAAACTTGTGCAATCTTCTTCTCCCTGCCTAGGGGGCCTACCGCCTATCTCGATTGCTGATGATAGCTTTAAAGCAATGCATTGCTTACGGCTATCAATTTAGCTAGCAACCATCTTGAATGTGAAGACGGTACGGATGTTCTTACAAATTCATACAAAATCATTCGGTGATCATTCATTCAAAGCTATCGCTGATAGTTTAGGTAAAGGACATGTTCTTTTTTGGGCCATAGTTTCTAAACAGCATAAGTTAATATTATTTAGATAGAGATCTTATAACCTTAGACTTTTAAGGAAAAACTAGATTTTTTTAGCCCTGCAAATCGGAGAAAAAAAAAATCTCAAAAGATTATGTTACGTGAAACGGAACGGAGTTTTAATGCAAAATAATGTATACAGGGCGTCCCACGGCCATGCCACACGGACGGAAAGTATATTAAATATTGAACGTAGGATATTTTACTGAAAGAAGACATCGTTTTATTTTTAATAATAAGTAGAACTGCATTCACAGATTTTTAAAAATCGCCTACCTCAACCGGGAATCGAACCCGCCAAATGTGATAGAAAAATTACTTGTATTTTATAATAGCGTTTGAAAGGGCTACTCATAAGCATTATTTTTTCCTAAATAACGTAGCATATCAAATGAAACTAAGATCATAAAATTTTTCATTTTATTTAAAGTTTTGTTCAGGCAAATTTCCTCTGACTTGGCCATGCTTCCAACAATTAACATTATCATTTCAAAGACCTACCCACTTGAGATACGTGATTTCCGTGGTGTAAGTACATGATAATAATAAAGCGATACATGAAGTGTAGTAGGTACTTGTATGCATTTCTTCATGAGCTCACAATTACCATGCAACTGGCTGATATTAGTAAAAATAAATAATTCGAAAATGGAACACGTAAATTTTCAAGCGTCTGTTCTTTTGTTTATTGTGAGTTTCATTTTCGTTTATAATAATTTTTGTGTTAATTTACTTACCATGGCGTACCAAAATAATTTGGATTTAATAGAAGCATACTTTTTAAATCACAAAGACATTTCATTAGCTTTGCGGTGGTACCGCGAAAGATTTCCCGATAGACGCACACCATCTCGATATGTGTTGAAAAGAATGGTGGATAATTTAAGGCCCTGTAGGTCGAAAGAGCCAACTTTTAAAACAATCTGAGACATTTAACATAGTGTTTACAAGTCTGAAAAAAATATATGTATAAGTTAAGGATTTATTCTAGTCAAATTTGCATTCACTTATAAGATTTAATAAACTTCACTCGATAGAAAAAAATCCCAAAGCAACCCCTTTTTACTAACATTTTTTCAATATTATGACGAAACTACTGATAATTTAAATTTAATTCTTGAGCACAATGAAAGCCATTAAATATTTATAGACAAATTCGCAGGGTTTGACTTGATAAAATAATTGTTTTAATTATAATGTTTAAATACCTATAAAATGCGCGTACGCAACAGCTCGGCAGCTCCGATCAGTCGCACATTAGTGCTCAGGGACGACGGACCTGTGCCAATTTTTTGAATTTTTTCCGCTTCACTTTTATCGTGCACCATCAATGAACTTCTGACGTCATGCCTAAAATACTATCATAGTGCCATAGTATAAGAATATCGGCAGATGTTATACTGGAGATAGCTATAATTTTTGATAATTCATATTTTGTCGAGCTCGCTAGCGAAGTGGTATAGAGCGCTTGGCCTGCGATTACGTAAAATAAGCAATGGTTGCTAACAATTTAATGATATTTTTAATTGTATTTTACATTATAAATAATGTAAATAATATAAGATGGAGAGAGTGGAATTTGATCGTCTACAACGCTTGTTTGATGCTTGGCAAGCATTTGAAAGATTTGTGATTTATTTGACCTAACAACATGTAATGAACAGAAACACATATAAAATGATCGTGCTTGACTCAAGCTGATTGATGTCAAGCATTATAAGATTTGTGATTTATTTGACCTAACAACATGTAATGAACAGGAAAATGATCGTGCTTGACTCAAGCTGATTGATGCTTGAGTCAAGCATTATAAGATTTCTGATTTGTTTGACCTAACAATATGTAATGAACAGAAACACATAGAAAATGATCGTGCTTGACTCAAGCTAATTGATGCTTAGGCCAAGCATTATAAGATTTCTGATTTAAACAGAATTTGGTTTTGAATCCATTTGTAAATTTTACCATACGTCTCAATTTGTTGAGACATTAAGAAGTAATGGTGGAATAAAGAAACTCTCGTAATACATAATATTTACAATACATGGACTCGAAAAACAATACAGCTGCATTTTGGCGGTAATGAATATAAAAATACTGGGTCAAATTTTAGTAGTAATTGAGACCCAAATAAGTATTACCAATAAAAATACATTATTAAAATGAACAAAGCCACAAAATAACGATTTATAAAAAAAGCATTGTTTAATTTAATAATAATATTCTATTGCTTATTTCTATACTGTATCACTGGAGAGGGCATTTGTGAGTTCACCGAAGTCCCGGCGGCGCGAAGTAAGTTCCGCGCGGCCGGGACGGCGCTAAATACCTATTTACGCTGACCGACCGGCCCTTAACAAATTTAAGACGTTTTGATCACCGCTAACAGAAATAACAGCAGCAGATAATAAATGTCAGCGATGATGAACTCAACATTCTGATTTACTTTGAAGCGTACCCGAAGAGTTCAGTGAGGGAAGGTGAAGAAGAAATTGGACTTTCAAAGAGTAGAATACATCGCGTTCTGAAAAAATACAAGTTTAAAAGTTATGTTGAAGGGCGATTAGTGCAAAAATTACGGCCGGGAGATGCTGAAAGACGATTTCATTTCTGCCAACATATCGAGAGACTCATCCTTGAGGATCAAAATTTTTTGAACACCATTACTTGGTCAGACGAGTCAAACTTTAGTAACAACGGTATGTACAACCGGCGTAATAATCCCATTTGGTCCAGACAGAATCCCTTACGAATCCGCGAGATTAATGAGCAAGTGCGTTTTTCTTTCAACTGTTGGTGTGGGATTGTAAGTAACCGGGTTCTCTTAATACATTTTTACGAAGGAACTCTGAACACGGAAAGATATCTAGAAATACTTGAGATTTTAAGAAATGAGATTAATAATCTTCCTGATGCAGATCGACGAAATCTCATATTCCAGCAAGATGGGGCTCCGGCTCATAACAGTAGGAGAACAGCCGAGTTTCTTAATGAATATTTTCCTTCTTGGATCGGCACTTTTGGACAAATTAGATGGCCACCCCCAGATCCCCAGATCTAACCCCACTTGATTTTTTTTATGGGGTTATGTAAAAGATTTAGTTTAAAGGACCCGGTACAACAGTGTGCAGGAGTTACAAAATGAACTTATACGTATTATTTCAAACATCCACCATGCAAAAATAAGTAAATCGACAGGGAGAGAAATTATCAAAAGAGTGAGAATTGTATACAACAGAACGAATCACATTTTGAGCATTTGATAAATATATTTTTTTTTTAAATAAAATGAAAAATTTTATGATCTTAGTTTCATTTAATATGCTAGGTTATTTAGGAAAAAATAGTGCTTATGAGTAGCCCTTTCAAACGCTATTATAAAATACATGTAATTTTTCTATCACATTTGGCAAGTTCGATTCCCGGTTGAGGTAGGCGATTTTTAAAAAATCTGTGAATGCAGTTCTACTTATTATTAAAAATAAAACGATGTCTTCTTTTAGTAAAATATCCTACGTTCAATATTTAATATACTTTCCCTCCGTGTGGCATGGCCGTGGGACGCCCTGCATAGGAACAGCTATTAAAAAAACGTTGAATGAATGCTATGACAGTGACACTGACAGCTAATGTAATTGGTAGAATTTTATAGAACCCTCGCAATGTAAAATAAATTCCAAACATTCTTACGTAGTATTGTATTCTCTTTGCATATACAGTGTGTCCCTGGATAAAGTGCAATCCCGAAAGGGGATGAAACTAGACCATATATCATTGACTAGAAAAATATAAAAAAAAATTATAAAAAATTATTGTAGGATTTATTGGTATTTTAAGATTTTCATGTTTCATTAAGGACTCTATGTACAAAAGTATTGATTTCTTCCAAAATAATGGGTCTATTTCTTTGAAATAAAAAAAACCAGCAGTGTTTGGCGCGTTTCGTTGTGTCAGTCAGATTTTTTTTCGATAATTCTTAAATTGGTGCAGAGTGGATTTTGTGCAGTGAAAGTGGTGTTATTTTGATGCACAAGTATCCGTATTGATGTGCAATTATGCAGAATCATTGAAAACAAGTCTTATGATGTTTTTGATGTAGTGGTGAAGATCACTATAAAAAGTGGTTTTATCCATTTCATCAGTCACCATCATGAACTCTGTTACCATTCAGTTCGCGCCAAGCACTCCCTAGATGCGTTAAAATGTGTGACACCCATATTTTAACGTAAAATTCATTTCATTCATCCATTTCACCCACTCATTATTTCATAAGACCACAGATAAAATATACACTTAAGACTTGGCTGTATGGGCTAGACCCTTTGCCTTCCCTAAAATATAGGGAGAATTTAAAACTAAAAAAAACCAGTATGCCTAATACCTGGCGATGACCATGAAATAATAAATAGTCCGCAAAAAAGTAACTATCTTTGGTAAAAAATGTATTTTTATGAAAAAAAATATTTTTTTAGACGTTTATTTTAAAAAACTTCTAATTACTAAAAAAATGTGCCCTATAACTATGTAATTTTATAGCTTACTTTTATTCTTTACCATTTTAGCTTCCAAATAAAAAAAAACACAATGTTCTAACTCAAAAATTGGCTAGGTAGGAGTTATTTACATTTTAGTAGGTAATAAAAGTCAGACTTTAATCACAATAACTTTATTAATAAAATTATCCGTAATTTACAATTTTGCATTTTTATTTAATGCATTAAATGTTCAAAATGGCCTCCTCGATTTTGCAAGCACATTACTGCACGAATATTAATTTGGTTAGTGGCTCTGCGAATCATTCCTGGATCATTTTTAATGTCATTTGCGCATTGAATTATTCGGTCGTGCAACTGTGCCTCGGTATTTATTGGCGTGCTGTATACTCTTTGCTTCATGACACCCCATAAAAAATAATCTAGGGGTGTCAGATCAGGTGAACGCGCTGGCCAGCCTACTGGCCCTCCTCGGCCAATCCACCGGTTCGGGTAATTTTCGTTTAAAAATCGCCGCACCTCCCGCCCATAATGTGCAGGACATCCATCCATTTGGAGATACATACGCCCACGCCGTCTCGTAGCCATGGGAACATCTTCCATCAACATGGGTAAATTTTGTAGTAATTCTAAAAAACGTTCAGCATTTAGGGTTGTGGGTAAAATGACTGGACCAATTAAAATGTCGTCGATTAAGGCTGCCCATACGTTTATTGAAAATCTTACTTGGAAAGTAGATGCCCGCTTCAATCGTGGATTTTCGTGAGACCACTGGTGCAAATTTCTGCAGTTTGTAATGCCGTCTCGGGTTAATGTCGCTTCGTCCATCCAAAAAATGCGTTTGGGAAAATTTGGGTCAGCTCTAATTTTTCTTTGAATGTCGACGTGGAGTCGACATTACGCATCTTGGACGATTATCTACATTTTCGTGTAAATGTTGTACTCGTTGGTAATGGAAAGGATGCAATCCCTCCTTTTTCAAAATTCGCCAGACAGACGTCTTCGATATGCCATGACGCAACGCTAATCGTCTTATGCTTGTTGTAGCACAATGTAACACAATGCGAGAACGAGAACAGTAGTAGCAGCGGCGAGAATATCGGAGCGACTGTGTAAGTTCTGTTTCGAACCCCCTGCCTCCCCTCCCCTCGCCTTCCCTCTACCTGAGTGTAGAACAAAAGGACTGCGACTGCCGAAGGGCACAGAGTAGGACGGAAACAATGGAAAAAACGGTCTCTACCTGCACGGTAACACGATTAGGCTCCACTTTAAAAGTTCGTAGATAGCGTGTTTTTTTAGTTAGAACATTGTGTTTTTTTTTATTTGGAAGCTAAAATGGTAAAGAATAAAAGTAAGCTATAAAATTACATAGTTATACGGCACATTTTTTTAGTAATTTGAAGTTTTTTAAAATAAACGTCTAAAAAAATCATTTTTTTCATAAAAATACATTTTTTTACCCAAGACAGTTACTTTTTTGCGTACTATTTATTATTTCATGGTCATCGCCAGGTATTAGGCATACTGGTTTTTTTTATTTCAAAGAAATAGACCCATTATTTTGGAAGAAATCAATACTTTTGTACATAGAGTCCTTAATGAAACATGAAAATCTTAAAATACCAATAAATCCTACAATAATTTTTTATAATTTTTTTTTATATTTTTCTAGTCAATGATTCATGGTCTAGTTTCATCCCCTTTCGGGATTGCACTTTATCCAGGGACACACTGTATACCGTGCGTTCGGTTAAGCTTGGGTTTGCTTTATAAACTATTCGATTTAATTTTAACATTATATAAATGTTAGAAAAATTAGTACAAAGTTTTTGGTGGTTAGAAAAAGAATTTCGATAAATTATGGTCTTGATGCGGGAATCGAACCCGCGTCCGCTGCTATCCGGGCAGGTGCCTGACCGCTCGGCCAACCAAGACACTAATTAACTTGTCGAAATTCTTCTAACCTTTACACTTTACGTTGTTATAATGTTTATATGACGGCCGCCTTGGTCGAATGCTCAGATTGCTGGGTATTGGCCAAGAGGTCCCGGGTTCGAATCCTGGTAGAGGCAAACTTTGTGGTGACCACAAATGTTTGTTTCCGAGTCATGGTTGTGTATATGTTTATGTAGTATATTTTCAACATTTATATACATAATTATATTAAAAATATGTCCATCATCTAGAATCCATAACACAAGTGCTTAGGCTACTTACTTTGGGCTAGATGATAGGTGTGAGTGATAATATTATATAATACAAAGATTTTGGTGGTTTGAAAAAGAATTTCGAAAAATTATGATCTTGAGGCGGGAAAGCAGCGGACGCGGGTTCGATTCCCGCCTGAAGATCATAATTTTTTGAAATTCTTTTTCAAACCACCAAAATCTTTGTACTAATTTTTCTAACATTTATATAATGTTATAATTAAAATCAAATATGTTATATAATGTTAAAATTAAGATCGAATAGTTTATAAAGCAAACCCAAGCTTAACCGAACGCACGGTATTTGTAAAAATATCTGCTTTGAGATGTTTGGAATTTATTTCTACATTGCGAGGGTACCCGTTGACTTACAACGTGAAGCGTAAAGGTTAGAAGAATTTCGACAATTTAATTAATGTCTTGGTTGGCCGAGCGGTCAGGCACCTGCCCGGATAGCAGCGGACGGGGGTTCGATTCCCGCATCAAAACCATATTTTTTAGAAATTCTTTTTCTAACCACCAAAATTTTTTTTGCGGCCTGTGTATTCGTTTATTGAGCCGTGCAGTGTTGCTGTTCTACAGCCAATAATGAATTTTCAAAATCGATTTTAACAATAATGCAGGGGTCAAGAATTTTTATTTTAATGGTTTTACATACTATTTATAAACCTTAACCCTTGCCCAAAAGTTCAATTTGTTTAGAAAATAAAATACCAAGCTCCATACAAATCGAGAACAAGTCAAGTCCAAGTCCGAAATTACAGCGTGACGTCATAAACTATAGCTTTTGCTTTATCAATCGAGTAAGGCGGTTGGCCCAGGGGGCCCCAGTCTATCTGGAGTCAACGCAGTATGTTTTCTCTTCCATTCATATCAGTCAGACGTCATCAAACCATCCACTCCCTTTTGATTCATGACATCCATCAAACCGTATAGGTGCTGGTGATGAATTACCTAATGTATAGAAAAAAGACGGAACGCACCATGTCGAGAGGCCGATGAACGGAGAGAGTGATTGGAATGACAACATTCCAATCATTATTGCTCAAGGTTTTGGCTTAGTTTTTACAGCAGACCGCCTAACCTGATACCAGCTGTCTTTGGGTATGCTGTTGTTGGTGGTTTGCCCTCCACCATCCGGGTGCGCCAAGGTGCTTATTGGTCTACACCGGGCAATCTCCCTTAGTCAACTTTTACAACACCCATGGAATGAGTCGGGGCTAGCCCATTCTACGTTATTTGTTCGCTCCCAGGCCAGCATAGAAGACTCGTGCAATACAGCATACAATTCCTCAGCTCCCCAACGTCTCACCCCGCAGGAAGGTGGCGCACAAAGTTGTCGGTATAACAGAGTTCATGACAGCGACTGATGAGGTGCTGAAAACCACTACAAAATTCTCAACGTTATTAAACACATCACAACGTTTTAATTCAATGATTCCTTAGGATTAAAACGTCAACGAACACGAATCCTTGTGCATCAAAATAACACCACCATCACTGCACCAAGTCCTCTCTGGAAAAATTTTTCATCACCCCAAATCTCTCCCGTGGGTGTCGTACAAGGCGACTAAGATAAATCAGTGATGAGTAATAGGCAGCAGCGTTCCTCTTATACCACCTAGCAATGTACCTACTGCGACTTTTGTGCCCGATAAATGGCAATAGGCTCGCCACCTATTACATGGGACCTAACATAACTGGCGAAACGTGGGTGCTAGTAAGTTCACCTCTGCCTACCCTTTCGGGGATATAGGCGTGATTTATGTATGTATGTGTAATTAAAATACCTATATTCTACTCTGCTGTCACTATGAAACCATTACCTATAATGTCTGGCGTCTACATTGTTAACTAACTTACTCGACAAGATTAGTTAATAGGCGCAGTAAATGGGCAGGTCCCTCGAGAAATATTCAACTAGCTGTGCCCGCGACTTTGTTTACGTGGAAGACGGAAAATAACAACATGTCGTACCTACGTATGCTACATGCATTTTGATTACCCAAAAAGAGTTACATACAATGAATCAACTATTAAATATAGGCATATGCTATCGTGAACTTTATTTTAGAACTTTTAAAGGAGAACCTTTTAAGCCGCGTTTACGTGTTTATTATTAGATACCTACTTAATACGTGTTTATTATTACCTATTATACATGGGACCTAACTTAATTGGCGAAAAGTGGGTGTTTAATTCACCTCTGTCTACCCCTCCGGAGATATAGGGGTGATTTATGTGTGTATGTGTAGGTACGTTTACGTGTTCACGCAGCGCACGCAACGAAAGCTCTGAAAAGTACTAATATTTTTTCCCCGTTCTTGCAACATTTTTCATTGATGCTCAGCTGCTATTAGTCTGCCGCACTCAGAGACGTCAAATAACGTTAATGAGTACTTAACGTCAAAAAATTACAATTCAAAAGTAGTCGCTATTCTTGCAGAGTCTATGGTCTTGATTTGAATGAAATTTTTTGACATTAAATACTCATTAAAGTTAATTGACGTCTCTGAGTGCGGCAGTCGTGATGATAACATAGCCTTTCTCAATCGATAGTCCATCTAACACAAAATAATTTTTAAATTGGACCATTAGTTCCCAAGATTAGCGATTAGCAAGCAAACAAACTAACAAACAGACTCTCCAGCTTTTTATATATTGATATAGTACCTATAGATTAAGTATAGATGTTGTGAGACCACTATCACATAGGACTTGCACTGATAACGCGCAGCTGTGACCCAAAAACTAAGACATGTGCATAACTTGATCGCATACGCACACTAATGCAGAAACGAACACTAAGGCGTTATATGAAGAATATTGATCGAAATTGAACCGTAAATCACACTGCAAATTGATATTTATTCCTGACACTCGACTTGCATTCTAATTAATTTATGTCTGATTTTTCTCTTGATAAATTTGATACCTATTACTTACCTACCTAAATTTGATGTTATTGTATCTATTAAAATCGTGTGGTGACGGCAGAGCAGAATACAATCGTCGCCACCCCTATCACTCCCGTGGGTATCGTACAAGGTGACTAAGGATAAACACAGTAATGAGCAGCACAGCAGCATTCCTCTCATACCACCTAGCAATTGTGCCCGATAGATTGTAATAGGCTCGTTACTTAACACCTAACTTAACTGGCGAAAAGTGGATGTTAAATACACCTCTGCCTACACCCTCGGGGATATAGGCGTGATTTTTGTATCTATGTAAGTATGTAAAACAAATAATAATGATTACAAACAAATAATTTGTTGAGCTTCTTGACAATGTAATACGCAGAAGCTCAACTAACCGAGGCTTCTGTCTGATATTGAGTGCGGCCTGTAGTAACAAAGACACCAGAATCCTACACTGACGAAATATAGCACAATCTACTTAGTAGGTAATAAAATATGAAAACTAACTAACACAAACAGGAATATGTAAGTTATGAGAGAGAGGAGAGCCTAAATCGAACATAGCCCAAAAGAAATCGATCAAGTTTTATACATTTTACCAATTCAATGGAACAAACGAACGGGTTGGGCTATAAATAATTTATTAACTGCTAAATAACTCCGCCATGTAAAAGGGTATAGGGCCGGCCATGACAAATGGTCGTTTTTCTAGGGCGGGTCCTGTATGCGTTTAGTGGTCCACGCATGCGTATAAAAGCGACGCATGCGCACCCCTCATCATTCACTGCACTCGAGGCGTCCACCGTACCTACACAACATGAAGGTAAGTTGACAATATTTGGTATTTAATTGTTGCCACACTACTTCATAGTTCACTCCCCGTCTCAGTCTCCCGTTCACTATTCAAAAAAACGAAAAAAAAAAAATATATATATTTTGAAACTACTATTTTTTTAATTGATTTGATCAGCACTCCTAAATATACTCACTTTTCATGCTTCCTTTTAATTTACACTTATACCATGTCTTGTCCCTTCTAGTTACTCCACTCCACCTTAACGTCCTTATCTCTGCTGCATGAAATCGCCTTTCATCCATATTTGTATCATCATCTTCGTGCCTCTTTTCTCAGTTTATATAGGTCGGTTTATATCGGTGCAGTATGTTTCCTTTTCGAATTTCCATTCACATCGGTCATACGTCATCAAGCTACCCACTCCCTATGAATTCACAACAACCATCGAACAACGGAGAGAGTGATTGACACGACAACTATCCAATGTATATATACTGCAAAGGTTTTACAGCCGGTAGCCTGCCTGACACCAACCTTGTTTATGGTGGTTGGCCCTTCACCAGTCGGTGCCCACAGGTATTATTTTGTTATACAGGACAATCTTCCTTAGTCGACTTTTATGACACCCCTGGAGTGGAGTCGCCATAATAATAATGTTAACAGCATTAATGTGTGCCTTAATTAAGGACAGCCAAAAGATATCTATTAAAGATAGCCAACCCCTCTGTGGCTACGGGTTCCAGGTGAAGCTCGATTCCATCTTCGGTCCTTATCGTCACTGACCATCAGGTGAGATGAAGGGCAAGAGCTTCCCTGTCTAGCATTAGAAAAAGGCATGTCCCCAGCAGCGGGGACATTAAAGGGCTGGTAATGATACCCCACACACGTTTGCAGTAACGCTATTTTTTTTTCACAGGTCGCTATCTTAGTTGCGTGCTTGGCGGTATGCAGAGGCGCCCTCGGCATCGTGCCAGTGGCGGCGCCGTACGCGTACGCGCGGCCCCTTGGCCTGCCAGTTGCGGCGCCGTTGGCCGTCGCGCGGCCAGTCGCCTATGCCCGGCCAGCCGTCCCGTACGGCCCCGCTTACGCCAAGGTGGCTGCCCCGTTCGATGAGTACGACCCCAACCCCCAGTACTCCTACGCGTACGACATCCAAGACGCTCTTACTGGTAATTGGGAATATTTTCATTTTACTTACTTATTATTATCTACATACATGCATAGGTACCTATATCACGTTTTATTTTACCTCCGAATAACCTTTAAAGATTTAACCCCGAAGTGTGGTAGACAGATGATTAATACTCACATCCAGCGAAATATATGTTTAGTCCCATGTTGTGATGGGCGGCGAGCCTATTAGCATTAAGGGCACGTAAATCTCAATAACAATCATAATGTGTGTGAATTAATACAACTTTAACAGATTTAATTCTCGTATACATTAGATGTTTGGCATTTATAGATGTTTGGCATTTTTATTGTTTAACAAGACTCTTCGAATCTTTCTTCTTAGCCTAGCGAGGTGGCTGGGTCTTTTACGTTCTCAAAAACTCAACTTATGTTTGCCAGGTGACTCCAAGAGCCAGCAGGAATCCCGGTCCGGAGATGTAGTGCAAGGGTCCTACTCGCTCGTCGAACCTGACGGCACAAGACGCGTGGTCGAGTACACCGCCGACCCCCACAACGGTTTCAACGCCGTGGTCCACAAGGAACCCGTAGGAGGCGTCGTCAAGGCCGTCGCCCCCGCTTACATCCACTAGTCTCATTACTAAGGAAACCTACTTTTAATACGCCACGCTACTCAAAATTTTGACTCTGCATCCAACATTTTTCATTGTTTTAGCAGAATCTTCTAGAATAACTGTGAATAGCGTCGCGTATTCGAAGTATTGCCTCATTAAAGTGGAGCTCTTCCTACTATATCGAGAAAGGACACACACAATATAAGCAAATACGCTTTTGATTACAATCTTCTTTATTAAATATATTATTATTAAAGAGCTTCAGTACAATTTTTAAGTAGTGCGCTCCACTTTACCTCACTGCAGCTTACTAAGGACTTGGTGTCTCTGCTCTAATGACCATTTGAACATTTAGCTATCAGTATTATAAATAGTTAATTGTTATAGTTTAGGAGACAGGAATGGCCGTGGCAGTGTCCTTGCAATGAATTTTCATTACGGACCGAGCGAGCTTAGAAAATAGGATATTACTGTTGCTGGTACAATTAGATTAGTGATGGTGACAAAAATTTTCTTATAATGTATGGGATGCGAATGTCAGTTGAGATTAAATAGAAGGGTCAAAGAGGAAATGTAATTATTGTTTTGAAGTTAGACATTTGGACGTGAAGGTTGGTATGCTAAGTCCAAGTAAGCTGGTATGGCCTCGTGACTTGAACCGTGTTATGTTAACGATGTATTTATGTATATGTACCTATTGTTGTATGATAATGTTAAAGCTAAGGTAATAAATTAGAAGAATCAAAAAGCTATCGTTTTTTTTATACTGCACATTCCATGTCAATGACAGTTACCTAATTTTTGGGTGATTAAGTTGCTAAATTTTAGGGTCTGGGTAATTATTTCAGTGGCTAGTGCTAGTAGGTGTTCGTGTGTATTACTACAGGCACGTAACGCATCCATCCCAGAAGCTACTGCAGTAGGTAATAGTGAAAATCAGCGTTGAGTTGAATTTTCCTTGGTATGTTGTACAGCTGACAGTTTATCACAAGCTGACAATTTTCTCAACAAGCTTTACGCTTGATTATATTAATTTATTTGATGAATGATGATGATGAATGTATTAATATTCAAATTTTATCAACTCATTTAGGTATTTTTTAAATGGGAAATAGGGAACAAGCAACCGTACTGCCATATATGAGCACATCCAATTCAAACGATAGGTGGAATATCGGAAACGCTGCTGCAATTTATTTATTGTATTAATAGCCCTTGGTATATTTGTAACTTGTGTACGATACCGTCGAGAAAGTTAAGGTTGCGACAATTAATCTGTTCTTCCTTCACCTCACCACATAGCTACCAATTTCAATATTGATCATGATTTGGGCCAAACTTACTATATACTTGGGTATATTAATCCTTGCCTTTAATTTGAAGCAATTAGGTACACTAAGTGCCTGTTTCACAATCGACAAGTAAGTTCGAAGTAGCTTACTTTGCAGTTCAATTGACATATATTTCATATTACAACTGTCAAATGATCTGCAAAGTAAGCTACTTAGAACTTACTTTTTGATTGTGAAACAGGCCCTAAGTGGTTTAATTTTTCTGCATATATATCCGAAGTGGGTCATATGCGCTCGTAAACCGTCATTGGGCATAATGGCAGCGAAGAGTGAGTGCTAAGTGGCAACATAATGCGCGCACATACAGCGGCCGCGCCCTGCCATTATGCGATATGTGGCGGGCGTTACATGTATAAAATATAATGTGACGAGAGCTAAGCATAATTTTTACACTATTACTTTTATTTTAGTTAATTTATAAAATGAAATAAGTAGTTTCATATTATTTAGTTTCAATGCTAGGGGTCTAATTAGGGCAAACGATACAACGAACAAATGTCAATTTTGGACAACTTCCCTTACATTAGTGTGTTGCTGTCTCTGTAATACTTCAGTTTCAAACATTTTTATTCTATTCGTCCGAATAGATTGGCAACTTGTCTAGAAGGGAGGCCTGGGACATAGAAAATGTCATCGAATAGACCAGCCCCGACTCACCCCTGGGTGGTCAAAAATGTTGACTAACTGCCGCACTCAGAGACGTCAAATAACGTTAATGAGTACTTAACGTCAAAAAATGACAATTCAAAACTAGTCGCTATTCTTGCCGGGTCTCTAGATTTGAATGAAAATTTTTGACATTAAATACTCATTAAAGTTAATTGACGTCTCTGAGTGCGGCAGTAAGAGGGATTGCTAGGTATTACCAATAAGCACCTTAGGGTACCCGAATGGTGGAGGGGTAGATAACAACTCAAAATATGACCGGTATAAGGCTGGCTGTAAAACCTAATCCAAAACCTTGAGTAGTAATTCCTATTGGACAGTTATCCATCCATGACATGGTCCTATGTATCACTTATTGATACAATCATTCGTTAATAGTATATAAATATTATTACGTATTATTTGAAATAATTCCTTACTCCTTTTATAGCTTATTGATCAAGATCTCTTGCTTTAAAAGCCTGTCCCTTAGACTAGATACACATATGAGCCAGCTGTTTCCCAACATAGACAGGTATTAAAAATTAGTCTAGCTCAGACAGCGCCCAACATATAAAGCGAACATCGAGAACCTTATTTTAAAACCAAATCCAAGGCTGCAGGGTCCTTTCTATTTCTCAGAACAATGTCACTTGAATAGAAAAGTCAGCTATGGTGCATAAATTAGTATAATTATTTTGAATAAATTTATAGTAGCTACATTAGCAATAGTAATATCTAAAGCAATAATTAAACACTATTGCGAATAACCAAGTTCCTGAGCCAAGATTATAATAATTTATTATTTCTCTACAATTTTACAATCTTAAGATTGAAGTTAGTCAAAAAAGGGTTAACAAATTTTGTTTTCCCCAGTTTTTCCATTCTACTTAATAACGGTATCAGTATCAGTAAATAATTATCTATAAAAAAATCATAATTTTCAACGTGATAAAGATCTATCCGCAGAATGCCCTTCGTAAATTGTGTTGTTATACCTCATTTTAAACATCATAATATTCAAATGCAGACGTGTAAAACCACAGAACAGAGAAAGATGTGTAAAACGAACAAATTGACATCAACACAAAAACAGTTTTTTTTCAATTACTCTGTTTTCGCGCGTTGATGTCTTTTATAAAGATATGAGGAGTTCGATAGCGGAGTTCTTAGCATGGGATGGCATAAACTAAGCAATATAGTCGCTAAGGCTGGTGTTGGAACAAAATACTATTATCTCGAGCTCCTACGTGCTTCGAAAGGCACGTTAAGCCGTTGCAACGGCAATTTTCGCTTTGGTCCTGGCTGCATTTGCAGTCGTTAATACCGTTAATTGTACTTTCCCACTATATTCTTCCTTGCATAGGTAAAGCCTGCGGCCTAGTAGCGGGGATATTAAAGGGCTGAGAATTATTTGGTCACCCATCCAATGACTGGCCTTTGCGAAAATTATATAATAAACAAACGCCTTTATTTATTTTAAATAAAAATTCAACATTACAGTCATTAAGACCATAAGCGATCACTTGTCTCATTTGAACAGATATTTGTTGGCTATTTGAGAATTTAAATATGTTGATTGTTGGAAATATGCTTTGCCTTAATAGATACTGATTCATTAATTGACATTTTCTTCGAAATTTGTTTTTGATTTTTAGGTTTATCTAATAAATACAAATCTCGTGTTTGATATCGAACTTCGCCGAAAATGCTTGACTTCTATTAATTTTTTTGTGAAATCCTTTGTGTGTATTTGGGAGGCCTAAGAATAGGTTGTATTTATAATTCATTAGCTTATAAGGGCAAAACTAAGTTTGCCGGGTCAGTTAGTTAAGTTATAATAATCAATTTATTTCAAAAAAATATAGTCTTCAGAGTACATACAAAAACTACTTAATGCAATTTGCATTTAATGTCGCCCTTGAGTCATTGTCTGGTCATCAGATTGTGAAACCCACGTGAGGCCGACGCTAATTCCCGTAATAACACTAAGTAGCCTCACGAATCTATTTATCCATTTTGTTCATAATGAGATTGTTCAATGAAATTAAGCGAACTGTACAAACAACGGCTACTTATCTATGATGCATTAAGAGCGCATAGTTTGTTTAAGCGGAAATGTTTTTTTTATGCTAGACAAGAAAGCTCTTGGCCTTCATCTCACCTACCCCCGTAGCACGGGACGTGGACATATCTCCTTCGGGAGAACGTAAATCTTCTATATCACTAACTCCCACTAACTCCCGAGACAAAACACTGTCAAGTGATGGAGAGAGACTTGTCCACGTCCCCGAGCTAGGCCCGCTGATGGTTAGTGACAATAAAGGCCGAAGATGGAATCGAGCTTCATCTGGAACCCCCGACCATAGAGGTTCTGGCTACCTTAACACATTTGTCGGAACACAATAATGCTGTTAACATTAATTTTTATGGCGAAAAATTTTGATAAGATGGTGGTAGCGAGGCGGACTTGAAAAAAGTCCTACCGCCAACCAGAGTACAAATTTGTACTTCCGTGGAAATCGAACCCAGGACCTCTGAATCTTAATTCCGGTGGGCGAATCACTAGACCATGGAGGCGGTACAGTCAATGACACGTGAGGCTACAACAATATGACAATTTTTTTATGTGTCAATCGAATTCGTCTATAAGGGAAAACTAAATAAATAAAGCTAACTACAATAAGTTCGGTGGCTAAATTACTCCATGCTAGTGATTATGGGTTACTTTATCGGCAAATTCTTCAGCATAATACAGCTTTAAAATCATTTAGAATACTTAAATACAATTCATAACATTCTTAAATAGAATCCGAAGAAAAATAAAGTAAGGCTTTTTGTAGTTAGGTGTGTTATACAAAAAGAGTCAAATTCAAAAATCGTCGAGGCATGATTAATTAGCACTTAAATGGTAATTAAATCAGCACCTTTATAGCCAAATGTAACTGTAGGGATAACGCCAGTCATTGAAGTGAATAGACAAAGGTTAATTAGAGCAATGTTCGTGCAGCCGGTAGTAAAGCATTGAGTGAACGCCACAGCTTCTATAAATACGGCGACGCTCCGCCGCGTAAGCTATTTACGCGTTATTGTCGTCGTATATTGCAACATGATTAGGGTAATTGTTGTTTATTTATATTTTGTTTTAGTTTTAGTTTCTGCATATCTTTAGGTTATTTTAAAGTTTATCACATTTATTGTGCTCGTGCTATTTGAAGATAACTGTTACAACTTTACAGAAATGGATCATATTTTGTGATGACAAAAGAATCTTGCGAATGCAAATATGTATTGTCAATTTGAAAGTATCTGAATGTTTCTTACTAAACTAGTGTTTATTAATTGTTTGTAATTGTTAAGCTATGTCTTAATGTTTCTTTCTAAACTATGTCTTATTACTTGAATGTAATTTGATGATATTTGGAACACAAATTGTGTTAGATTAAAACATCGGAAAGTTGTGACTCAATTTTAACATAAAGGTAATGATTCATCATCGTCATCATCATCACCAGCCTTTCAATGTCCCCTGCCAACTGCTGGGGAACAGGCTTTTCCTGTGGATGGAAGAATATTTAGTTGGTAATAATATCATTTTAAAAAACAAAAACATTTTCGTTACAGGCGATACTGATAGCAGTTGCGGTGCCTTTTGCCATCGGCATTATAGTAACTGATCCTCCGCCAGCAGCCTTAGAGTATAAATACTCTTACAACGTCGACGACCCCAGTACTGGTGACTCAAAAACTCAACACGAAGTCAGGCAAGGGAACATCGTCACTGGCCAGTACTCACTGGTGGAACCTGATGGTAGTAAGCGAACAGTTGACTACAATGTCCACCCTCACCGTGGCTTCATGGCTGTGGTGCACACGGAGCATCCCACCCAACCAACCCTAAGTCCACCCAAGAATTACGTGATTAGACTGAGAAGCGTAGCTGAAGCGAATCTGCACTATGCGACAGGCAGACCTAAGGTGGTTTATACAACAATAGACTTGCCTCAAACGCGTGTCGCTTACATCCCAGTTCCGTATCAACTTCAATCGTATCCCGACCCCGAACATGAAACCTCTAGTGTTTACTTCACTCCAGGCAACGATATCGTTCGGGAGACTTTGCCGCTGAAACCCGGACAGTATTTCGAGCCGAATCCTAAAAATTGAGAAGTGCTATAACTATGTTATAATGAACATAATAATATAATTGTGATACTACGTTAAGTGTTATGCTATAAGTTGATTAATGGACCTTATATTGTGTGAAACGTGAGTGTACTTTTGTACTCTATGTTACATTGTAAAGTAATATATGCTTTTACTAGATTACTAAAGCTATTTTTACTAAAATCTCTTAACATAAATTACTAAAGCTATTTATACTAAAATGATTTAACATTATTTTCGTAAAGTTCCTTTCAATAGATAATAGGGGAAAGCAGCCTAAAGCGGACAGTCTCTCGTAAAAATTGTTTTATACGCATATGACCAGTGAGCCCCGACGTTAGCTTTTTTGGTAGGGAAGTGTTTATTTTTTAAATTTAAATTTAAGTTCGCGCCTGTACCCTCAGCGATATGAATAACATTTTGTACACAAGAGTACCTGCCTGCTTTGGGCTACTTTGCCCCCATTAACTTTTTACAATTCACTTCTATTTTCTAAGGTATGCTATGATTATATTGTGCCCATAAGTAAACTTATAGTATAATTTTATATCTATAGTAGACAGTATCCTAATTATTTAATGAATAATTATTAGAGAACTCTCTCTATACAAAATAATGGATCGTGAAAGACTGTAAACTTTGATTGTATGAGTTGGTTGACGGCCGCCTAGGTCGAATGCTCAGATTGCTGGGTTTTGGCCAAGAGGTCCCGGGTTCGAATCCTGGTAGGGGCAAACTTTGTGATGACCACAAATGTTTGTTTCCGAGTCATGGTTGTGTATATGTTTATGTAGTATATTTTCAACATTTATATACATAATTATATTAAAAATGTGTCCGTTATCTAGTATCCATAACACAAGTGCTTAGGCTACTTAGTTTGGGCTAGATGATAGGTGTCAATGTAAAAAAAAAAAAAAACTTCAGTTTTTCAAATAAGAAAGAAAAACTTTTTCGAAATTCTTTTTCTAACCCCAAATTCTTTGTACTAATTTTTCTAACATTTATATAATGTTAAAATTAAAATCGAATAACTTGATGTTTATTTTGTTTTTTGTTGTGTTGTTAACAATTTTGCAATAAGTAAGGTACTCTTCTCCCTCACTTAAGCTCACTATAAGTTATACATAAAATACATTTCCATATCCATCCTTTTAAGCTTTTGACCCCCATGTAAGTTGTAGGTATATGTATAAATAAGTATACTATATCACTTCCATAATTGCATTTAAATTCTGAACCCCTGAATTTTACTTTTAAAGCAAAAATATTGCTATTCGATTTTAATTTTAACATTATATAAATATTAGAAAAATTTGTACAAAGATTTTGGTGGTTAGAAAAAGTTCAAAAAATTATTGTCTTGATGCGGGAATCGCACACACAGTGTCTTGGTTGGCCGAGCGGTCAGGCACCTGCCCGGATAGCAGCGGGCGCGGGTTCGATTCCCGCATCAAGACCATAATTTTTCGAACTTTTTCTAACCACCAAAATCTTTGTAAAATATTGCGTCATCGTACTTACTGGCGATAAATAATAGATTAAGAACTGTCAACAAAATAAAAAATAAATGTAGTCAATGGTAACAGGAAACTGGCATGAAGTATAAAATTATACATTTACAAAAAGTAGAATTCATAATAATTTGGACCTATCTATTATTCTGTAGAGTGTATTTACATATAGCTATTCGTTGTTTTTACTTTAAATTCACTCATCATCATTGGATGCTGACCGTACAAAGCTTTTAGGCAAAATACCCAAAAGCAAAAGAAAACTTAAAATCATACAACGGCCGTGTGGTATGGTATTGGATTGCGGAGGTCGCGGGTTCGATTCCCGCATTAGGACAATATTTGTCTTAAGTTTTCTGACCTCATTTTCCTTGTACTTTTACTAACTTTTATAATTGTTTTTTATGTTCCAATAACAATCAAATATTTTTTTCTTTTTTTTTTACACTCTCACCTATCGTCTAGCCCAAAGTAAGTAGCCTAAGCACTTGTGTTATGGATACTAGATGCCGGACATATTTTTAATATAATTAATTTATGTATATAAATGTTGAAATTATACTACATAAACACATACACAACCATGACTCGGAAACAAACATTTGTGGTCATCACAAAGTTTGCCCCAACCAGGATTCGAACCCGGGACCTCTTGGCCAATACCCCAGCAATCTGAGCATTCGACCAAGGCGGCCGTCGTAAATAAATAATCATTGATAATAATTTGCCCAATTGCTTTGGTCGACTGTACCTAAATCTGGTTAAGGACATTTCCGGTACCAGCTTAGGAGTCGGATCAATGTCGCACCTGCCCCCGTAGCATAGACGTGGACAAAATCTCTTCGGGCAAAAGAAAATATTTCCTCTCGCTCTAACACACTCTAGATCCCGAGACAAAACACTGTCAAGTGGTAGAAAAGGATTTGCTCTACTGACGTGGGCTGGCGAATGGTAAATGACCTCGTATGATGGAATACGTATTTACCACAAGCAGCTTAAGGTCTCCTAATCCTCTTATTGTGTATTAAATATGGAGCTCATTGGCATAGCGGTTAGTACACTCGACATGCAATTACATAAAATAGCAAAGTTAGGTTAATTTAGTGATCAAATGAATGACATTACTACAAGTAAGTTCTTCCGGTGTTCATTTTATATTTCTTGTTAGTTCTTGTTAGTTCTTCAGGCCTTCTGGTCAATTACGAACCTTTTAACTGTGTTTTAATCATTTAGAAAAAGCTTACCTTGTTACCCCCGAATACAGAAACGCTACTCAAAGTTTGAGACATTTAATTATTGTGAAAATTTACGTTTTTCCATACAAATTCTGACGTCCACTTAACTTGATAAGCAGTCCCCAAAATTTGAGTAGCGTTTCTGTATTCGGGGGTTAATAATTCAAGTATCTAATTAAATTATATGTATGCACAAAATTAAAATCTTTTCAGAGAACAGGACTATATGAATGTTTAATATGTATTTGCCGTGCCGTACTTATTCAATAATTTTAAATAAAAATCCCGCGAAACTATCAGAAGCGCGACCAAGTAGCGTTTCTGTATTTGGGGGTAAGATGTTAAATCCGTTTTCAATGACAACTTTCCAACTTTAATTATTCCCCATTGCGGTGTTCCGGTGTATCGATAGAATGCTACGAATTTTCGTCTCATAGTGTGTTTTCAGATACAATAAATACATTATAGAATACTGACTTACAAGGCCGTGTGGTGACGGTAGAGTAGAATACAATTGTCACCACCACAAATCTCACCCGTGGGTGTCGTACAAGGCGACTAAGGATAAATCAGTAATGAGGAATGGGCAGCAGCATTCCTCTTATACCACCTAGCAAAGTACTGCGACTTTTGTGCCCGATAAATGGCAATAGGCTCGCCACCTTTTACATGGGACCTAACATAATTGGCGAAACGTGGGTGCTAGTTCACCTCTGCCTACCTCTTCGGGGATATAGGCGTGATTTATGTATGTAAGATGTATTCCTTTTTTGACGATTCATGAGTATTTAACTAAAATTTTCGTTAGGTAATAATTTTATGAAGATTTTTAAGTTTCCTCACACGTCCCATGTAAAAGGTGGCGAGCCTATTGCCATTTATCGGGCACAAAAGTCGCAGTACTTTGCTAGGTGGTATAAGAGGAACGCTGCTGCCCATTCCTCATTACTAATTTATCCTTAGTCGCCTTGTACGACACCCACGGGTGAGATTTGGGGTGGTGACAATTGTATTCTACTCTGCCGTCACCACACGGCCTTGTCAGTCAGTATTCTATAATATATTTATTGTATCTGAAAACACACTATGAGACGAAAATTCGTAGCATTCTATCGATACACCGGAACACCGCAATGGGGAATAATTAAAGTTGGAAAGTTGTCATTGAAAACGGATTTAACATCTTACCCCCAAATACAGAAACGCTACTTGGTCGCGCTTCTGATAGTTTCGCGGGATTTTTATTTAAAATTATTGAATTAGTACATGACCGTTTGCTATTCCCAATCCTTTCGCACATGCCTATCTTTCGCCTGTCCGAGCGAGAAGGATTGCGCATCGGCCAATCAAGAACCTGCAAAAGTTGTGCCGATTTAACGCAAGAGCGCGTATCAGGTGCCTGAGGAGCGGGTCGCGTCGCCATCGCCAGTTGAAGAGAAAAATTTGTAGTTGAACATCCGAATTGGGCCGCAATTAAAATATAACGCCGGAGATCTCCCGCCCGCTTTAAACGTATTAACATTATCATTAAAATAGTTATCAGTGTCGTGAGTGTTTGTGCTAAAGTGTAATCGCAAACCGCGCGCTGGTATATTACCGCGCGCGCCCATTCGCCGCTAAGTACCTACGCACCTACCAGAAGAGGACGCTCAGAAGAAAAGCCAGGTATTGTGCCTTCCATTACCTATTTTAGAGTTGTCATTTCCACCTTTCTTTTCCACAGGCAACTCTCAATTCCATCCATCAAAGTCTTGTACTAATTTAATAACGAAAAATACAGTCCACTAAATTTATACTCACACGCGCCTCCACTACTCAAAGTTTGAGTCCTGCTTAACATTGAAGTATTGTCGAAATTTAAGTGTTTCTACACAAATTCTGTCAGGTATTTTCCACCTAACTTTATAAGCAGTGCTCAAAATTTGAGTAGCGTTTCTTTGGGATTAATGAGGGTCTTTAACCCTTAACCTGTATCGTGGGGGCCGCGTGGACCCCACGCATGACGTTTTCTTGTTTTTCTAATAAACTAAGCACCGTGAGCAGCCATAATTTTAAATATTCTCATTACGCCGCTAATCGCGGCGGGTGCCGGACTTTCGGCACTGTATCACTTAATAGGACCCAGGTATGCACGTGTTGGGATCCGAGCGGCCCCCACGATACGATAGTTACGTAAGTTTTTTTCATAGCAATTTTTATATGTTTGTTATTTTTTACAGTTATTAATACAATTCAAAGTGAAATAATTGTTCACAATTCATTTGCAGAATCCATAGTAGCACAAAACACTATGTAATAATTTTCTAGTCCGAAAAAAGTTTCGTATTAGAATTTTTGAGCCTTAAAATTAGAAGTGATTTGTTTAATGTTGATTTCAGTGTCATTTTAAATAGAGATTATAAAACCATGTGTCTTTTTTAGTTTACGTATTACAGATTGCGTAGTTTTTGATTTTAACTTTTTAAATAATTTAAGCATTTAATTTTCTTTGATATTTATAACTTAGAAAAAAACATTACCAAAATATCTCTTCTGGTATTGAAATAAGAAAGTTTATATTAATACAAAATATTCGATTACATAAAACAAGGTTATTATTTATTATTATTTCTGGCCAGTATATAGTTTGCTAGAATTAAACATACCATGGGGGCCGCGTGGCCCCCACGATACCAGTTACGTATGTCAAATTAAGGGTTAAATCACCGTAAATATAAGAAAAGACTGGTATAAATCAACAGTGTTTTAATCAAGGGTTGAGTTACAGCGGTGCGACAGGACCCAGCTCGAACCAAAACCCGCAGCCTTCGGAACCCCGCGTTGCAGCCACATGTATTCCACGTGCATCGAGTGGAGGAATTCTCAAGAAAACGACTCTGCATGTAGGTGTTAAAGTAGAATAAGGGCAGGGAGAAGAAGAAGAAGAAGAAGAAGAAAGTAAAAGAAAAGACTGGTATAAATCAACAGTCTTTTAATCAAGAGTTGAGTTACAGCGGTGCGACAGGACACAGCTCGAACCAGAATCCGCAACCGCATCGCTTGGGCACCCCCCGGTGCAGCCACATGTATTCCACGTGCATCATGTGGTCGTTGCACTTACACGCCACCAGTCGCATCTCATTCGCGCTGGGGATCAGATTTGGTCGCTCCCGGGTCCCTGGACCTGAGTGTGGAAAGGGGGTGAATGAGTTTTGTGCTTTATTCGATGGACACACCAACACCATAACATATATATTCAACTAGTGGACGCCCGCGGCTTCGCTTGCGTTAATATCTGTTAGTATGGCTTATAGTCTTCCTTGACAAATGAACTATCCAACACAAAAATAATTTTTCAATTTGAGTCAGTAGTTCCTGAGATTAGTGCGTGTTTAACCATACAAACAAACTCTTCAGCTTTATACTATTAGTATAGATGACTGTAAGTATAACCACTACACGGCAGAAAACCATGTGGTGACGGCAGAGTAGAATACAATTGTCAGCGTCCAAAATCTCTCCCGTGGGTGACGTACAAGGCGACTAAGGATAAATCAGTGATGAGGAATGGGCAGCAGCGTTCCTCTTATACCACCTACTGTGAATTTTGTGCCCGATAAATGACAAGAAGCTCGCTATCAATTATTACATGGGACCTAACATAATTGGCGAAACGTGGGTGCTAATTTACCTCGGTCTACCCCTTCGGGGAAATAGGACCAACGGCTTAACGTGGCTTCCAAAGCACGGAGGAACTTGTGATAGTAAATTTTTGGTCACCCATCCAATGACCGGCCTTAGCGAACAACCGCGCTATGCCACTGCTCTAGCGAACTCATCCGCATCCTAGTTTTCTCATAATTATTTCTCACACATACGATTTTTTATGCCAGACAGTGTGGCTCTTGCCCTTTTCACTTGATGATTAGTGACGATAAGGGCTGAAGATGGCATCAAGTTTCACCTGGAAGTCGAGAGTCGGGGTTAAGATCTTAACCTCAGAGAGGCTGGCTATCTTATCACAAATTGTCGAAACACAATAATGCTGTTATTAAAGGTGATTTTTGATAAGATGGTGATAGCTAGCCAGGAGGACTTGAAAGAAGTCCTACCACCAACCAAACTGAGCACAAATTTGTACCGGCCTGGGGATCGAACCCCGGGACCTCTGGATCTTAATTCCGGTGGGTGAATCACGAGACCACGGAGGCGGCTAAGGTTAAGTTTTCTCACCTTTCTTTATAGACAGGATACGGAACGGATCGCAGTCCCCGGCCAGATACGCCAAAAGCTCCCTCTTCTCAATGCCAGTCACGTGGTCCAGCGGATCATGGAATTGTCCATACACCCTGGCACCCGCACGCCTCAAAGCTGGAACCACTCGGGACCACCACATAATATTATCGCCGATTTTCTAGTACGCACACAACACAATAATCCGTCAATTCCCGTAGTACTAATCAAAGAGTATATAATACACTACGTTTAGTCCTCTATGACAATATAATTCAACTGACAATAGCGATCAGTGTCAAATAATTGGAAATAGTTGTAAAATGTTTTCTTTGTGAATCTTGCATTGATACAAAAAGTACCTATTTATATAATTAGTAAAATGTTTTTAAAATTTGAAGATCGATTGATTAAAAAAGATTGATCATCGATCTACTAAAAGTTAAGCAATATAAGTGGTATTATAGTAACTATTATTTTCTAAATTAGTATAATTATGGCTATACGCCATAGCCATAATTATAGGTCTCGGACACGAAGTCCATCCAGTAAGTTCATCCTCTTTTCCTAAAGATCATCAAAGAGAAATTCTCTCATTATTCTGCGCTTACAGCCAATAGTACAGCCGTCTCATTATTCATAAAGGTATGAGGTACTATTGAAGAATAGTCTAAATACAAATAAAGTACAATATTTAAGTACCCGTGCCGTGTGGTGACGGTAGAGTAGAATACAATTGTCACCCCCCAAATCTCTCCCGTGGGTGTCGTACAAGGCGACTAAGGATAAACAGTGATGAGGAATGGTCAGCAGCGTTCCTCTTAACCTACCACCTAGCAATATACTGCGACTTTTGTACCCGATAAATGGCAATAGGCTCGCCACCTGTTACATGGGACCGTACATAATTGGCGAAAAGTGGGTGTTAATTCACCTCTGCCTACCCCTTCGGGGATATAGGCGTGATTTATGTATGTATGTACTTAGAAAAAATTATATACAGGGCGTCCCACGGCCATGCCCCACGGAGGGAAAGTATATTAAATATTGAACGTAGGATATTTTACTAAAAGAAGACATCGTTTTATTTTTAATAATAAGTAGAACTGCATTCACAGATTTTTTGACTTGACATGATTGGCGAAACGTGGGTGCTAGTTCACCTCTGCCTAGCCCTTCGGGGATATAGGCGTGATTTATGTATGTATTTACCCTATTAGTGCCTACTGCCTACCTAAACATTGGCTCCACTGTAAACAATATCTACTAATCCGCAATGGGCAAGCCTGGTGGGTTAAATTAAATCCTTCCATCCATGGGTAAAGCTTTGGCGCCAACAGTCATATGTGGTTCAAATGCAATCCGCAAATACTGTTTACAAAACCGACTTTAATCCGAAGAGATTAATTCCATAATCCCACTTAAATTCGTCATGACCTACTTTACTGTAATACCAAGCACAATATTAAATGACATTAGCAAACAATATACGCGTTGTCGCAAGGACGATCCGCCCAAAGAAAGCAGCGTATACAATGCAAGTGATCTTTGTGCGAGATAATTCATAGCTCGGCTTATTATTATTTTCGTATTACACGGCCAAATACAGTAGACTCTTAATAATGAGAAAGCTTTTGATACGATGCGGCAATGTGAAGTAACCGGCTTATAAGATCCCACAGTATAATGCAGTGGAGAGCCATATAAAAAGTGCACTGACATCAATTAGTGAGCCACATTCAACGTGACTCCTTATTGTGAAGTCACATTCATCTTGATAAAATGGATTTCAAGGTAGGCATAATAGCATATATTTAAAAAAAATACTAATTCCTTCAGACGTTACTGTTTTTAATCATCATTCAGACACTTTTCAGTTCAGGTAAATGGTCTAGGTTTATACATCATTTTTCGTACTTAGGTAATCGTGAAAGTATATTGATTTTCTTTAATTGTCATCTTCGTGCTCTGTTCCCAGGTTATCTGGGGTCGGCGTATGTTTCCTCTTTAATTCATATTAGTCACACGTTATCTAGCTATCCATTCCTATATAATATCAAGACATGACAACGGAAAGGTGATATAGTAATCAATGAATTTGATAAAGTGATGGAAGTATGGAAAAGCGCTATGAACGGAAAGAGCGATCGGGATTGCTCAAGTCTTCGTTGTTTTATACCCGGCTGTCTGCCTGCCACCCAAGGAGGGTTCCTTGGGTATGCGGTGTCTATGATTTGCCCTCCACTATTCGGGTGCCCCAAGTTGGTTATTGGTCTACATCGGCCGATCTGCCATGGTCGACTTTTACGACACCTGTTGTTTCTATTTAGAATTTGGGTTTCTCTGCAGGTTTTGCTAATGAGGCGTGGGGCTTTGACGCGTTTAGTATTGATTTTGGTCTTGGAAGCATCGGGGTCAGAGGATTCCCGATCCCCCAAACGAAGCGCTGGCGAGACATAATAGACTGAGCTGAGGCATACCTTTACTCCCTCGCCTATCATCCCTTGACGGATTTTTTAAAATTTTGTTTTTGAATTTTCAGTTGATCGTTTTGGTTTGTGCCGTCGTCGCTGGGGCTCATGCCGGCGTCGCTCCTGCTGTGCACACGGCACACCCAGCTCCTGTCGCCTACGCAGCTGCCCCGGTCCTCGCGGCTCCCTTGGCCTACGCCGCACCCGTCGCTAAGTACGCGTACGCCGCCGCGCCCGTCGCCAAGGTCGCCGTCGAGGAGTACGACCCGCACCCCCAGTACAGCTTCGCGTACGACGTGCAGGACGGCCTCACCGGCGACTCCAAGACCCAGCACGAGACCCGCGACGGCGACGTCGTCCAGGGCTCCTACTCCGTGGTGGACCCCGACGGCACCAAGCGCACTGTGCAGTACACTGCTGACCCCCACAACGGTTTCAACGCCGTCGTACATAAAGAACCAGTTGGTGTGAAGGTTGCTGCCGTCGCTAAGGTCGCCGCACCCGTCGCGTACTCTGCTACCCCGGTCCCCGCAGTGCACGGTGCTCCCGTAGTGCACGCTGCCCCCGTTTTCCATGCTGCCCCAGTCGTGCATGGTGCTCCCGTGGCTAAAATTGCCGCGCCCCTCGCGTACTCCGCTCCAGTCTACCACTACTAAAAGTGCTATCTAGTCATTCAATTCCTATTTATTTTACACTGTAAGGCCCAAAGTAATATAAGATCTTTATTTGAATGTTATTTGTTTGAAAACTCTACCTTTATTAATTTAATTGCCACTGTTAATTGTTAAAACATTTAACGATATTTTTATACAATTTTGAGGATAAATAGACATAAGACGAGACAAAAACTCTTACCTCTATTTGTATATTGTTGTTAAAAATACCAGGAGACTTTTTGGTTCAGGAAACTGAACAAATTCTCGAAAAAAATAACAGCTGTTTCATACATTTGGGTCAAGTAGGTATTATCATTTTGTATGAAACAGCTGATATTTTTTCGTGAATTGGGAGTTGCTCCCATGGTGAATTTGTTCAGTTTGATGGTCTGAACGAATCCCAAAAATTTTTGCAGTGACTAAAACGTCTCCTGGTATGTATAATCAACTTACTTTAAATAAGAATATTTTTGAAGTCTGTTCCAGAAAACAGAACTATTGGGCCATTAGATAATTTGACAGTTGTAATATGAAATTAGATGTCAATTGAACTGCAAAGTACGCTACTTCGAACTTACTTGTCGATTGTGAAACAGGAACAGGCCCGACTAAAGTTTCATGTGAGAATTAAGTAGAGTAATTGTAAATCTTGCCCCGACTGAAAGTGACACTATTTAAAATATTCCAAAATATTTCATTTATACCTAAAGTAGGTTTTTATTTTTTAAAATCTTTCTATTAATCAGGTATCTGGAAATCCTGTTTGTTTATGCCCTTTAAAAAAAAGTGAATAAGTTTAATTTTCTAAAAACCCGAAGTCTTTTTCAACTTGACTATGATTTATTGGCATTTTATTAAGTATTAGCTAACCCGGTATACGTTGTTATGCCATATAAATTAGATAATAGATGGTTACGATTTGGTGCTGCCATGCCCAAACACAGTGCCGAACGGACGAACGTCAAATGTTTGACAGGAAAGCAGTTTATATGGGAAAATGAAATTATTGTTTTAACTATTTTACTCGCAATTTTTCCATATCTTCTCACCTTTTATGCATTGTCTGACCCATGACAATCATTTTAAAACCAATCAATAAACAAATGTGCAAGTTGCTGCTCTATTTTGATGACCGAGCAAGCGAAGGATTCTAAAATTAATTCACGAGCGTAGTGTGTGATTAAAAAATTAGAATCCTGAGCGTTAGCGAGGGAATCAAAAGAGCACGAGGTGAAAAATCTTTGCACTCGAGTGCAACACGTAACTTTTCATCCCACCTCAGCGAGGAAATGGCTAAAAGCCAAAAAAAAATACAATCATATTATTAACATACATACGTACATAAATCACGCCTATATCCCCGAAGGGGTAGGCAGAGGGAACCAGCACCAGCATAATTCTGTTTTCAATCAGATACTACCACAACACACACCCATCCACCCAGACACACCCACAACATCCGCCCAGACACACCCACAGCATCCACCCAGACACATCCACAACATTCACCCAGACATACCTAGAACATCCACTCAGACACTCAGACACAGCCACAACAACCACCTATCAACCCAGACACACCCACAATACACACACACACATACACACACACACACAAACACCTATCTAGTCACCCAGGCACACCCACAGAATACACCCAGACACACACAACACCCATTTATTTTATAATTTTGGACAAATTACCATTGGCCACCGAGATCCCCAGATCTAACCCCACTTGATTTTTTTTATGGGGTTATGTAAAAGATTTAGATTACAGGAACCGGTACAACAGTGTGCAGGAGTTACAAAATGAACTTAGACGTTTTATTTAAAACATCCACCATGCAAAATAAGTAAATCGACAGGGAGAGAAATTATCAAAAGAGTGAGAATTTGTATACAACAGAACGGATCACATTTTGAGCATTTGATAAATTAATTTTTTTTTAATAAAATGAAAAAAATTATGTTCTTAGTTTAATTAAATATGCTAGGTTATTTAGAAAAAAATAATGCTTATGAGTAGCCCTTTCAAACGCTATTATAAAATACAAGTAATTTTTCCATCACATTTGGCGGGTTCGATTCCCGGTTGAGGTAGGTGATTTTTAAAAAATCTGTGAAAGCAGTTCTACTTATTATTAAAAATAAAACGATGTCTTCTTTTAGTAAAATATCCTACGTTCAATATTTAATATACTTTCCCTCCGTGTGGCATGGCCGTGGGACGCCCTGTATATAATTTTTTTTCAGTTTATGTAACTAATATCATAACATGCCGAAATTCTTCTAACCTTTACACTTCACGTTGTAAGCCAACGGGTACCCTCGCAATGTAGAAATAAATTTCAAACATTCCAAAGCAGATATTTTTACAAATACCGTGCGTTCGGTTAAGCTTGGGTTTGCTTTATAAACTATTCGATTTTAATTTTAACATTATATAAATGTTAGAAAAATAAGTACAAAGATTTTGGTGGTTAGAAAAAGAATTTCGAAAAATTATGGTCTTGAGGCGGGAAGCGGGACGCGGGTTCGATTCCCGCCTCAAGACCATAATTTTTCGAAATTCTTTTTCTAACCACCAAAATCTTTGTACTTATTTTTCTAACATTTATATAATGTTAAAATTAAAATCGAATAGATCATAACAATGTTTTTAAGTATTTTTTGAGGGGTAGTTCAGAGTCGTGTCTAAAATGCAATAATAATACTTATAAAAAATAATGGACTGTAGATTTCTTCTTCTTCTCCCTGCTCTGTTCCCAGTTTATCTGGGTCGGCGCAGTATGTTTCCTCTTTCATTCATATCGGTCAGACGTCATCAAGCCATCCACTCCCTTTTGATTCATATCGTCCATCACAGCGTAAAGATGTAGTATAGAAAGAGAACGGATGAGACCATGTCGCGAGACCGATGATTGAAAAGACAATATTCCAATTTTTTTGCCCTCCACCATTCGGGTGCGCCAAGGTGCTTATTGGTCTCCATCGGCAATCTCCCTTAGTCGACTTTTACGACACCCATGGGGTATGAGTCGGGGCTGGCCTATTCCACGTTCTTTGTTCGCTCCCAGGCCAGCACAGAAGACTGGAATGTAGATTTATCTGTGTAAATAATAATTACGCTCATTTGTTTTTTTAGTTTAAAACAAAAGGTTTTATTTGTTTTATTTTTAACGCAGGGATTTTCGACTTGAATCATCTCTTTTTTGGCTAGTACATTTTTACATTTTGTATAATGTACAATTATCTTTGCCTTCAATTACTAAATAGTTTTACTAATAGTCTAAATAGCCTTAATAACTTTCAAGACTTGCTACTGTGTAAAAATCTATTAATATTTTTATTTTAAGCATATTGAATATCAATATACACAAGAGAACGCTTCAATCGTTCTAGTTTTCTAATAAGCACAACCGTAGCAATATTTTTTAATGTAGCCAGTAGTCCTTGTTCCATATCAACCAATACATTTGATGTCATCGATAGTTCAGGTTCCCGACCATTGAGTGGCTCTCGCCTGAGGCAGAACGCACGATATATAATCGGGCGAATGAATAACTTTGATATCATTCGCAAGGTATCTCTTGAACGAAAAACATCTAGGCAAAATGGCGTTCAAGGTATGGTATTTTTCTTCTTCATAGACAACCAGCCACCAATAATAATATTCTTGAGTTATAAAGATCCTGTTTATGTATATGCCTTGTGGACAACTTTATTTTACTCACCGATAATGCAATTGAAATTTGACTTGTCAATACGTTATATACACAATAGAATTGCACGTGTTTTTGGGTTAGTAGCATTTTAAAATTATACTAACTTCATGGGACCTAACAAAGTTTAAACGTGTGGTGACAGCAGAGAAGCATACAATTGTCAATACATTGAAACTAGGGTGTTAAACACCTCTGCCTACTATAGTAGAGAAAGGTGTAATAAAAATAATTTTTTTGAAAATATTTAACAGAAACAATTTCTACGCACATTTGTTTTTGAACCTCTACCAGGATCGCGCCTAGGACCTCGCAGTCGATAGTCAACGTATCTGATCATAAAAATTACCAAATACTTATTTAAGCACAGCTCACGTATTAATTCATTATTTCAGCTTGTGATCATCGCTTGCTTCGTGGCGGCTGCCAGCGCTGGCGTAGTCCCGGCGGCTCCCCTCGCCTACGCGGCTGCCCCGGTCCACGCGGCTCCCCTGGCCTACGCCGCGCCCGTCGCCAAGTACGCGTACGCCGCCGCGCCAGTCGCCAAGGTCGCCGTCGAGGAGTACGACCCGCACCCCCAGTACAGCTTCGCATACGACGTGCAGGACGGCCTCACCGGCGACTCCAAGACCCAGCACGAGACCCGCGACGGCGACGTCGTCCAGGGCTCCTACTCCGTGGTGGACCCCGACGGCACCAAGCGCACTGTGGAGTACACCGCTGACCCCCACAACGGTTTCAACGCCGTCGTGCACAGAGAGCCCGTTGGTGTGAAGGTGGCCGCCCCGGTCGCTTATGCCGCGCCCGTGGCTAAGGTGGTTGCTCCTGTTGCTTACGCCGCTCCCGTGGCCAAGTACGCAGCGCCCGTCGCTTACGCTGCCGCGCCTGTGGTGCACGCTGCGCCCGTAGCCAAGTACGCAGCGCCCGTCGCCTACGCCGCTCCAGTCTACCACCACTGAAAGTGTCTCTAGTCAAATAGATACTCAAGAAATTCCTATTTATTTTATCCTATAAGACCCAACGCTAATAAACGATCAAATGTTTTAAAATATGTATTTGTTTATTTTTTTTCACTTGTATTTTTTGTACCTGGGTTATTAGAATAGATAAATTGTAATTCCAATTAAAGCCCAAGCTGGTCTGGGAGCGAAGAAATAACGTAGTGGTGTAGGGAGACGGATTGGAATGATGTCATCCTAATCACTATCTCCGTTCATCGATCTTTCGATGTGGTCCTATTCAACACTTTTCTATACATCACTAGCTCTTTAAAATGTCCCCATTGATGGGACATAGGCTTTCCCTGTGGATTGAATAATATAGAAAAACTTTTCTATACATTTATTGATAACTAGTATAATAGATAAAATAATACTCAATTGCTTGTTGACGTCTTACCCACATGAATGGAAGAGTAAACATACCCCAGATATACGGAGAACAAGGCAACGCCTGGAATGTTTTGTACTGCAAATTTATGTTTAAAACATGCGTCATATATTTTATGTATGTTTAAAACATGCGTTTGTTACAATGAAACTATAAATCTCCAATAAAATGAAACGAAAAACTTATTAATCATGTATCACATTGAAATATATGTCGTGGCCAAATCGTAGAATTGATCACTTCATGATGTGGCCGACTATTTCATGAAATGGTTGCATTTCATGAAGTGGCCAGCTAAAACTGACCATATCGTTGAAACGTCAACGTTTGATGATATGTCCATTCACGTTTGGCCATATCATTAATGTAGTTAATGTTAAGTATTTTAACGTGGCGCTCGTTTTTTGAGTGACTTAAAACGTAAAATTCTAATAATTTGGTGTTGTAACGAACTTTCAATTCACTGAAGAATTAACCCTTAATGCACAGAGGACTATATCAAAAGATCAATGAACGGAGAGAGTGATTTAGATGACAAAATTCCAATCTATACGCATCAAGGTTGAAACCGGATTAGTTTTACAGCCGGCAGTGTACCTGCCCGGCTAGCGTGACCACTGAAACACGATATGATATAGCTATTTATCGCGTTGAACAGTCAAAAATCATTGGATTTTAACACTTGAATAAGCTGAATTGAATAACTATGGCTATAATATCTTAAAGATATAGCTAATTAACGCTTTGAACTGTCAAAAATTCAATGATTTTTGTAAGTTCAACGCAATAAATGGCTATATCATATCGTGTTTGGGTAATTATACTAGCCGGGCTGAAATCAACCCTCTTTGGGTATGCTGTTGTTGGTGGTTTGCCCACCACCATTCGAATGCCCCAAGGTGCTTATATTGATAGGAGAATTAGGAGCCAATAGTGTAACGGTTTACACCTTGTTTTAAACATCCACAATATTCAAATGCAGACGTGTAAATCCCACATATTTACATCCACACAAAAACAGGATTTTTTAAATTACTCGGTTTCCCCGCATTGATGTCTTTTTAACCGACGAAAAAACGGAGGAGGTTACTCAATTCGTACCCGTATGTTTATTTTTATGTGTGTTCCCTCGGAACTCCGTCATTTAAGGACCGATTTTGATATTTCTTTTTTTGGTTGGGAATACTCCGACGGTGGTACCATGATAAGAAGAACAAGGATCTGATGATGGAATCCTGGAGAAATTGAGGGAAACTTTCGAAAATTGTAGGAGCGGCTAGTGTGTTTGATAATATTTTAAAATAGGTATTATAAGCCATTCCATTCCGTTCGCCATGCCATTCGCGTTCCGTTCAGGCGCGTTCGGTCATTATCGAGGAATAGTGTGAACAGTGAATGTGATATTGCAAGGGGCGCAGGTAATAATGTACCTATTTGGCTTGGCACCGACTTCAAATAGATTGGTAGGCACCTAGCACCCATTATAATAGATACTTTATTTAAATTAACAGGTATTTAGATTAACAGAAGAATTGTCCAATTGTAAGAAGTATATTTTTCGCTTTTCAGTGTTTTTAGGTAGAGAGTTTTTTTATGTTATTTTTTTCTTTTTTAGAGTCGGTTCTTTTTATAGAGATGCGATTGCGTAAACTAAGCAATATTATTATTTTATCTCTAGGTGGGATGAGAGGAATCCTGCTGCCCATTACCCATCACTGTCTTTACCCTTAGTCGCCTCACGGGAGATGGTGTCAAGAGAATTGTATTCTGTTCTGTCGTCACCACACTGCCACGATTTAAACGATGGTTTGAATTTTAGATCTACTTTCTAGGGAGGCGCAGCCGGTTAAGCTTTCAGGAGATTTCATTGCGTTTTGAAACAATTGGCCGAAACTCAAGAACGCGCTCGAATTTTCCGCCATTGACAAACTGCAGCTCATTTCCAATTGCGTGCACATCCAAAGTGATGCGCAGGCACAATACTAAGCGTGTACTTGGGTCGGTGTCACAACTCGCGGTAACTATATATACGTCGCCTGGCTCATTCGGGAGCATACACACACTTGACTTCAGTCAACAAACCATCCACAGGAACAAAAATGGCATTCAAGGTAATAAATTACATTCAATTGGCATTTTTTGATCTTTCCGATTTTCCCTAATCAGTTCAAAAGGTGGTCTAGCTAGATTGTTATCCGAATTTACAATGTTAATAATTTTTTAGTGTACCTTAAAGTCCATTTTTTTTCATAAAACATGTCAAAACTTTTAAAATAGTATTATTTAAAAGTCAATGAACTTAAAAATTCCACAATACCTATTGGTATTGAAAATCAACCATAAAAGTTCTTCCAATAATGGGAGCATATTTTTGGCATTCAATTTTATTTTCGCCTAATGATTTTTAATATAGTTTCTTATTTAATTTGAGTCATAAATATTCAGTAAATTTGATCTTTACTTTTGTTAATAATTTCTAAATCTCTCTATTATTCTCTATCCTCCATTAACACATCAAAGCCGATTATCTTTAGAACACAAATGTGGTCACTGTCGCCAATGGCTGTATGTAGATAATAAGCAAAGCAATAATGTTTTCTTTTTGTTTTCTAAAATGTCAAGAGCTTCTAAGCTGATTAGAATGCGGGAAGCGTCACGTGGCGTCCTTGACGTACGACATCCTCGACTTGTTTGTAATTTCTCCGCACATGCGCTTGCGCAACCGTTCTAGTCTCGCCCTCGCAAAACCGTGTCACTATTTCAAGTACAAGTGGCGACTGCTGTGCTCTAGTTCGGCCCGTACATTATTACCATGCTAAAACCGGATCAATCGTATATTATCGGAAATAAGAAAGGTTTATAGATGCAGAAGAGGGCACAAGCAATACACCCACGTGATTAGCGGTTCTCGGCAGAATGCCAGCATGTGGTGATGTGCATTTATTTACATAAAATAAGTAGTAAGTGTAATAGTTTTGAAATAAACTCTTTCAACTCCAACCTACAGGAGTGGAAGATTATAATGTATTTTAAGAGAAAGAAGACGCGATTCAATTAATTTTTATTATTCAAAATCGACTAATAAAAATAATAATAATCGAAACCATAACACCCACACATACACACAATATTTAATATGGATTGAACAAAAAATATCACACGTCTATTAATTACAGTTCGTCATCCTCTCCTGCCTCGTGGCCATCGCTCGTGCCGGCGTGGCGCCAGTAGCTGTCGCCGCTCCGGTGGCAGCGGCGCCCGTCGTATCGGCGAGGCTCGAGGAGTTCGACCCACTCCCCCAATACAGATTCGGCTATGACGTAGCCGACGCCCTCACCGGCGATTACAAGAGCCAGACCGAGCAGCGCGATGGGGATTTAGTGCAAGGGTCTTACTCGCTGGTGGATCCCGATGGCACTCGCCGCACTGTCGACTACGCAGCTGATCCAATCAACGGGTTCAACGCTGTTGTACGCAAGGAGCCTCTAGTTGCTGCTGCGCCAGTCGTGGCTGCCGCTCCAGCTGTAGTCCCCGCTCGTATTGCTGCTGCCCCAGCGGCTCCCGTGGTCGCTGCAAGATACACCGCCGCGTACCCAGCTCCCTTTGCCTACTCAGCGTACACCGCTCCCTTCGCTGCGTACTCCGCTCCTGTAGCTGCTGCGTACTCCGCTCCTGTAGCCGCTGCGTACACCGCTCCCGTTGCCAAATTCGCTGCTCTGAGAGCTGCACCCTTCACCTACCCTGCCGCTGCACCCGTAGTCGCTGTCTAAGCAACAAACCCAAAAGAACTGATTAATGGCCAATAAAAAATTTTATATTTGACATATTTATTTTTATTGTCTGTCACTCTTAACTCCTATGTTATATAATAATTATGTCATCATCTTCCTCTTCTGTTCTCAATTTATCTAATTGTGGCGCAGTATTCGAAGCAGACGTCACACCACAGATATATAAATTAATATATCTGTGCGTCACACCAAGCAATCACACCCGAAATGTGCTAGTGATAAATAAACATCTATAGAGAAGTGATGGAGAGAGTTGGGATGCAACATTTCAATCCTCAAATGCTCAAGGTTTTGGATTAGGTTTCAAAGCCGAGGGAGATATACTGCCGCGGAGAGCCTCACAGGGCGCCCGAGTCGGAGCTTGGATCGGCAGGCCCGAGGGTGCCTCTAAAGGCGTGGACCTCCAAACAATCCGGTAAATGCTGTAAAGGCCTTGGCCAACAGCCTAGCTAGGTCCATCAAAAAACAAAAAAGTTTCATAGCCGACTATCTACTACCAGCATTAACGATTTAAATTGGTAGCTTGTAATTGATTTCAAGAAGTCAAATACTAGGATTATATTTGACTTGTAACTTGCTTTATTACATGAATAAAAATAATTATTATTTAAATAAAATACATTATCTGCAAAAGATGTAAAAAGATATAAAGTAACTTCTCTTTTGTTAACTGACAGAACAGAATTCAGAAATGACATGATAACCAACAAATAACACCAACAGATAACAATTTTCAGATAATTTTACATAAAAGTCATTTTAATAATTTACCAACATGCAGATGGAAGAAAAGCAGTTGTATGGGGCTCTCTCGGTGTACCGTGAGAGAGGTGCATTTTTGCGACGATTGGAGCAGTTTGAGAAAGCGAAGGCCTCCTTCGATGAAGCATTCAAAAGCACTCCTGACGACGTCCGAACCCTTACCGGCCGCAGTCAGGTGTGTGCCGACGCCGTCCAACCTGTCCAAGCATATGCCGACGCAGAAGTAGCCTTAAAACTTGAACCTAGCAACATGATAGCTCGCAATATGCAAGCTCGCGCCATGTATACAATGTCCGACTTCGAAAGGTCAGTTGTGATGAACTACCGAGGTTCCAGGGCGCGACGCCAACCACCCTATTTTATTGAAGGCATCAACCAAGGCGTAGAAACTATTCAAGACTGTATCGGTGTCAACGCCGGCAATGTTATGTTGGATTTTTTGCCTTTAATAAAACAGAATGAAGATACAAATATTGATGACGATGAACCTCAAAAGCCATTGCACAAGTGTCGAATTCCACAACCTGAGAAAAAGCGTAAATTGACCCAAATGGAAGCCCGTAAAAATTTGACGCTTGCTAGGGTACTTGCAATGAAATACCTTGGACCAATGGCTTATGATAAATTTTTCCTACAAGAGCTGTCTGAAGATCCCCGTATTATGTCAGCAAACCGCGCAGGAAGTTTAGAATTTAAGAAAATTGTCAAAGAAGCTTTGAGATCGCTTACAGAGAGACAAGAAATGTTGCGTTCACAAAGACCGAATTACACTGTCAAATTGGCTGAGAAAGCGGAATCGAAGCACCAAAACAAGTACAAAGAGGCGGTTCTCATCAAAGAACGAGAAATTGGGGCTCGTACAGCCGAGCGTTTGTTGAAACAACTTGAAAAGAGTATGCGCCAGAACCGCGTTATGGATCTCATCGCACAAGCAGAACGCATGCAGATATTCTTAGACATGAAGACGCCACGTACATTGCCCGATAAGGAGATTTATATTGACCGACTATACAGAGCCGTGGGTGAAGGTTATTTATCACAACATCGATTATCGTACACACTTAGTGAACGAGGTAATAGACGAAGAATCGCTTTCCTTATGGGTCTTCCTGTGGGACGCCCGACTTCGTTTGATTCGGTCATGGCGACTTATCCGTACAAGTTCATTGATATTAAACAAGCTACTGAAAAAGTTGTCGCCACACTCGAAATGTGTGAGAATGCTACCATGAAATGTTGGTTGATGTACGAATTAGCTAGATTGCTTGCCACTCAAAAGAATTATGCACTCGCGAAGTTCTATGCGAAACGATGCCAGAAAGAGGCGCAGGAATTGGGCAGCGTCACTTGGTGGCTTAACGGTTGCTTTGTGTTGATGAGTGGCGACATGCAACAAGGTAATGCTAACGAAGTACGCATTCAAGTTGAGGAGGCATACGAGTGGTCGAAGAAAATGCAAGACCCTGAAAGGGTGCAAGCGTTCTTGTGCAAGTGCGCTGAAATGGCACAGGAGACGGTAACCGCTGATGAGCGGAAGGCGATCGTTCAGCGGGAGAAACAGATAGTGTCCGTGATGGATGAGCAACAGCGGGTTGAGACGCAGGTGCTCTTCAAGCGTGTGTCCACGGTGCCTCCGGGCCGTCGCTTCTCGGTGCTACCCCGGAAACCGGAAGCGGGTGAGCAGCTACCGGAGCGCCGCCTCCTCAAGCAGCGTGGCCTGTCCGTCATACCCGGCCCAGAGCGAGCTTTGCCACCACCGCCCAAATCGGGTACCCTTGGTTTTCAAGTGTTCGATATATAATAGTGTATCGTATTGGAGATATTTATACTTTTATTTGGTAAGATATTTATGGCAGTTTCTCCGATTTGTTGTAAAATATATAATGTACATCATACTGTCAATAGTATGTGCTTTTTTATTTAATCCAATTATCTATTCATTTAAACCACTAATTAGTAACACTTGCATACATACATAAATCACGCATGTTAACCAAGACTATAATGTTATTTCAAGCCTTATGAAAATTCTCTATGTGAAACCTTGGTACGGATATAAAATACTAATGACTACTTCAGTATAAAATACTGATTGGGAATTTTATCTCCTAAAAGTCAAACTTGCATAAGTATTGTTACGAAGAACAATTTTGTTAGTGTTTTTTATTTTAATCACAAATAAATTGAATATGGCACAGTAATTGTTATTATTAGGAACTACTACTTTATTCTATAGTTAAGGTTGTTCTTCTATAATGAGTAAAACAAAAGTAAATTTTAAATAAATAGTTTATTTACTTTATGGCATTCAAAGTTTCGTTTTTAATATTCTTTTAGTGGTGGTAAACTGGTGCAGAGTAAGCAACGGGGGTTTGATAGGAGTGATAGGTCACTGGGGCCGCGATTTTGGCCACAGGAGCGGCGTAGGCGACGGGGGCAGCGAACTTGGCTACTGGCGCGGCGTAGGCGACGGGAGCGGAGTGAACCACTGGAGCGGCGGCGTAGGCGACGGGTGCAGAGTGAACCACGGGAGCGGCGTAAGCGACGGGAGCAGCCACCTTAGCCACGGGCGCGGCATAAGCGACTGGGGCGGCCACCTTCACACCAACGGGCTCTCTGTGCACGACGGCGTTGAAACCGTTGTGGGGGTCAGCGGTGTACTCCACGGTGCGCTTGGTGCCGTCCGGGTCCACCACGGAGTAGGAGCCCTTGACGACATCACCATCACGGGTCTCGTGTTGGGTTTTGGAGTCGCCGGTATGTCCGTCCTGGACGTCGTAAGCGAAGGAGTACTGTGGGTGGGCGTCGTACGCTTCGGGGGCGATAGCAGCCACTTTAGCGATGGGAGCCGCGTAGACGGGGGCTATCTTGGCCAATGGCGCGGCGTAGGCCACTGGGGCGGAGTACGCGACCGGAGCAGCGGGCAAGAGGCCAGCGGAGACGGCCACGGCCAAGCAGCTGAACAGAACGAACTGAAAACGAAATGTGGTGTGTGATGATGAAGGAAAAAGCGATAAGAAATATTTCTAATAATTTACGTCATGGATGGCCAAGTGGTATAGGCCGCCCGGATTGCGGATTCGATTCCCGTCTTCTATGTTGGTCTGGGAGCGAACAAATAACGTAGAATTGGCCAGCCTAGACTCATCGTATGGGTGTCGTAAAAGTCGACTAAGGGAGATTGCCCGGTGTTGATCAATAAGCACCTTGGGGCACCCGAATTGTGGAGGGCAAACCACCAACAACAGCATACCCAAAGAGGGTTAGTGTCAGGCAGGCAGCCGGCTGTAAAACCTAAGCCAAAACTTTGAGCAGTATGGATTGGAATGTTGTCATTCCAATCACTCTCTCCGTTCATCGGTCTCTCGACATGGTCCGTTCCGTCTCTTTTCTATACATTCATTCAGCACTAGCACCTTTACGGTGTGATGGATGATATGAATCAAAAGGGAGTGGATGGCTGGATGACGTCTGACCGATATGAATGGAAGAGGCAACATACTGCGCCGACCCCAGATATACTGGAAACAGGGCATGGAGAAGAAGAAGATAAAAAAAATAATAATATTACATTACAATTAATTCACAATTTTTTTTACAACTGCAAAAGTTACAATTTGTAACAATAGAAAGTTAAGCTATTTGTTTTTATAAATTCCATGGTCTTTCGAAATGTCAACATCATTAAGATAACAATATTTTTTTTAATTCAAGCATTGTATGATGAAAGAAAGTGCAATTGTAAATTCAGAAAGCGTTTACCTACATTTTGAATGCAGTTATGTCCAACAATGAGTTTGAATTGAACTGCTGAATGTAGTGCTCGCTCTCTTTATATATTCAATACTATCGCTACCGTGTGACGTATCAAAATTTGGACCGGTAAAATAACCCTACACCCACGAAGAGCGTATTGTAGTACTTTCGCTTTTAATTAGTGACGTTGAGTCAAGGTCGTGGTATGCGACGTAATCGACCCGTGCTCAAACACGATCTTTTTTCGAAGATTCGTATCGAGAAAGCACTCATAAAGCAAAATAAAATAATTCTAAATTTTTTAATCGAAAATTATTATTATATTATATTAATAGTTGATGAAAATAAATAAATATTTCCTGATAATAATAAATACTTGTTTCGTTTAGGAAACCTTTCTGTGACTCTTTTGTTTTTTTTACTTTGGCAACGAAAATAATGAAAAATGGCTAATGACTTAAAGGAGTGCAAAAGTTTTATCACGTAAAATTTGTTTTAGTAGTTTTTGTAAACTTACGTAGATTAAAAAAAATCGAAACTGTCGCTTTCAAATATGAAGATGATCATTGAAGCCGTTCATACATTGAGTGCTTTGTCGATATGATTACGTTACAAAACTTCGAAAAGTTCGTGCTAGAGGTACCGATCTTGTTTCCTTGAATTCGCACATTAAGTTATTATCGATAAGGTCGCTTTAGTAGAATTGCAGATTTCGGTGGGATAGGTATGTGTGTAGTGCTTTTTGCTTGAGAGATTTTTGCAGAGTAGGTACTTCATTCGGAGTTTTAACTTTTGAGTCCGAGTTTCTTCACAAACATTAAAAATCGGGAAATGTAGGTATCTCATTTAGAAGCAGTTCAATGCTATAATTGTTTCAGAAACTTGTTTCTATAACACGTTATAATATATTACTTAGATATAATATTTTCAAGTGTTTTGAAAATGTATTTATACCTAACTAATGTATAGATACATTTTATACGTCAAGTATATTTTTAAATATAGTTAAAATGGTGACAGCCGACATAATTAATGTATTTTTTCATCCCACCATCTCGGAAAAAGCGTTTTTGCTCTTCGATATCTGAGTGCAAAAGCCGTTTTTATCCTCTAGAGGTTAAAGTAAATTTGAATTTAGAACATCGTGTGCAATGAGTTTGTGAATTCAAAACATCATTATACCTATTTATTTCTACCTCCATGGTGCCGAAATTATCATGCAACCTATTTTAATTTGTTAAAAACTCAGACTCGGAACCTTCTTGGTGTACTTTTTTTGTAATTTGCTTTGCGCGCGCCATTTTCTTTTCACGTCATAAATTTGTTAAAACTAAGGAGTTCCGTGACGCTCAATCAGCTTGGCGTCAATCTTGCTTTAAACATTTTGATCGTCTACAATGCTTGCTTGATGCTTGAGTCAAGCATTTAAAAGTTTTTTAGGTGTATTTGATTTGTTTACGCTAGCAACGGAACCAAAATACACACAAAATTTAACGTGCTTGACTCAAGCTGATTGACCGTCTCGGAACTCCATTAGGGACGGTAATTTTTATTAGGTACTTACAGGTGTGTTAGGATAAATTTTGCGGGTGTGGCTGGGTGGATAGGTGGGTGTTGGAGGTGTCTGGGTGAATGGGTGTTTTGTGGGTGTTTCTGGGTGAATGGGTGTTTTGTGGGTGTGTCTGGGTGATTGGACATTTTGTGGGTGTTTCTGGGTGAATGGGTGTTTTGTGGGTGTTTCTGGGTGAATGGGTGTTTTGTGGGTGTTTCTGGGCGAATGGGTGTGTTGTGGGTGTTTCTGGGTGAATGGGTGTTTTTTTAGTGTTTCTGGGTGAATGGGTGTTTTGTGGTTGTTTCTGGGTGAATGGGTGTTTCTGGGTGAATGGGTGTTTTTTGGGTGTTTCTGGGTGAATGGGTGTGTATTGCGGGTGTGCATGTTGTGGGTGTTGAGAGTGTGTTTGGGTCAATGGGAGGGTGTTGTGGAAGTTTCTGGGTGAAAACAGAAACTGTTGTGATTGTATTTTTTTTGTATTTTGCAATTTCCTCGTTGGGGGGGATGAAAAGTTACGTGTTGCACTCGAGTGCAAAGATTTTTCACCTTGTGCTCTTTTGATTCCCTCGCTATCGCTCAGGATTCTAATTTTTGAATCACTCGCTACGCTCGTGATTCAATTTTAGAATCCTTCGCTAGCTCAGTCATCAAAATTGAGCACGCGGTTAAAAAACAACTTTGCACTCACGTACAACAAATAACTATTTTTACAAAGTAATGATAAAAAGTTATAAGAAACGGTGTTTTGATGCAATATTTGATTATATTGATTAAAAAACGGATTGGTAAGTTTCAGTTCTTTTATTCGTATAAATAACAGTCATATAAAAAATTGATTTATTACATTAAGCACAACCAAATTGAAAAATTCATCTAGAAGTAGTAGGGGCTAGGTAGCCGAGGAGCTAGGAAAGGTGCGGGTGCGGGCGCTAGGAAGGGCGCCGGAGCGGGTGCTAGGAGCGGTGCGCGTGAAAGGACGGGTGCAGGCGCGAAGTAAGGCGCCGGGGCGACGACTGGTGCCGGGGCGACAATAGGAGCTGGGGCGACAACCTTAGCCACTAGGGGTTCACGACGAACTACTGCGTTGAATCCATTTAAGGGATCCGCGGCGTAATCGACGATCCTTCTAGTGCCGTCGGGGTCTACAACAGTGTAGGAGCCAGTGACTAAATCCCCGTTGCGTTGTTCCTGATGGCCTTTGTAGTCGCCGGTAAGCGCGTCTTGCACGTCGTAGCCGTAGGAGTACTGGGGGAGGGGGTCGACGCGCACCGCTGGCAGCGCGGGCGCCACCGGTACTATGCCGGCGCTCGCCACCGCTACCATGCTGATGAATACTACAATCTGGAACAAGATTAATAGTAGGTACTTTAATAGTTTCGAAAAGAAACCACTAAGATCTACATACATACGTAAATCACGCCTATATCCCCGAAGGGGTAGGCAGGGGTGAAATAACAATCTGACAATCCAACGTTTCGCCAATTAGGTTAGGTCCTATGTAATAGGATGCGAGCCTATTGCCATTTATCGGGCACGATGTGTGAAAAGAAACTAGTAAAATCTATATATACTTATAGATTATATACTTAATCTTATAAAGCTGAAGAGTTTGTTTGTTTGGTTGGTTGAACGCGCTAATCTCTAAAGCTACTGGTTCGAATCGAAAATTTATTTTTGTGTTGGATAGTCCATTTCTTGAGGAAGGCTATGCTGTAAGCGTGTATAATAGTTAGCTCCGTGCAACATTTCCTTGCCTGTGACATAATCGCATCCATATATTAGTGTATGTGTGATAGATATCAGTCCACCTACTAGCCTTCGGGCTTGCGTAACGTAAATCACTCCTGCGCATATCAATAACCAACTACATTGTATACGAACTACATTGCTATTTATCGTCCACAAAAGTCGCAGTACATTGCTAGGTGGTAAGAGAACGCTGCTGCTCATTACTCATCACTGTTTTACCCTTAGTCGCCTTGTAGGTACGACACCCACGGGAGAGATTTTGGGTGGTGACAATTTGTATTCTCTGCCGTCACCACACGGCTGTACAAGAGCAACTTCTTGTAGTGGTAGTAATGTAATGTTTCAGAGTAGTCGTCCTATCATTATAAATAGAAAATTATATCTAAAATATTTTGAAACATTTATTATATTTTGTTGTAAAATTTAAATAATGCTCATAAATATCAAACAAGTTATAGACAATGTAATTATGACAAACAATATTTTTTATCAAACTGATAGAATTCTCTTCTTTCCCAAATATTGTTGATCTGGTGACTAATTTTTTATTTATCTCTATCAATTTTTCTTACAATAAACATTTCGGGCATATTTGGCTCATTGTTATGGACAGCTCGGAACGAAAGCGCGGACGGACTGCTTAGAAAAAGGCGGTGTCGCAAATCCGACCGATATGGATCGAGTTGGTCAATAGGCGTGTGCGCACGTATCCCTTAGGGCTGTCTACTTGCATTGACTATTGATTTTTAATGTCATAATCAATTCTGGTTTTGTATGAGAAAAATTTAATCTTTTTCAGAACAATTGTTTCATGTAACCATGAATATTACTTAGATATTGAAAAAAAACAATGAACTCGGACTAGTTTGTTTCCTTAAAATATGTTTTTTAAACTAAATATAACTGCAGATAGGCTGGCTAAAATTTTGTTTTACGTAATTTTAGCCTCCCTTCCAAAAAGTGTAATTTGCTTTGTTCTTGCAAATATGGGTAAACCCGTGCTCTTAGCTGTGACTTATTTGCATAATATATTATTTGCGTAATACTTATTCCGATTTCAATAATTTGCTTAAAAATAAATGTTGTAAACAGTGACCATCCCATCGTAACTACCAAAATGGCAATAAAAATCAATTTTTATTACAACGTACTGAATTAACCAGTAAAACAATTATTAATGAAAACCGTTATTACAACTAAATGTCTGGAGCTGAAAATCATTTCTTTATATTCTTGTGGCAACCCTAGTACTCATTTCGGTGTTAAGAACTCCTGCTCTGAATCTGATAGCACCGACCGCAATACACGTTAAACACGATTCTACTCACAATAGCATACGAAACTTAAGCCCCTGGCCCTTGCAGTTTGATAGTAAACAAATAAACTTAGTAATACACTGACAAATTTCTCTTAGGGGCGTTCAATCTTAACACGAGGACGAATATCTTAAGAATTGTTATTTATTTCATAGTTGCAAGTTTGGAATTTTATTTGACAATGAAAGGAAGACCCATTCGCTATTTATATTTTAATTTATACTTGTAACTATGTAACTCTTATATTTTATGATAATAATATTGATCCGTTGTATTTATTTCAACATTTACTTGATTATCTTACTTATTTATTTATTTTTACTGTTATATTATTTTAATATTTAAGGGTTAAAGTTCGCAAAATTATTATGATGATGATGCGGGAATCGAATCCGGGCAGATGCTTAAACCACTTTCTTCTACTTTGGCCGATTTCCGCATCAAGACTAAGTTTTCGAACTTTTACCAACTATAATTTCTTTTCGTAGTAATTTTTCTAACATATAATTATAATGATTATTTTGATTTTTATTTTTTCATTAATTTTCATTGAATAAATATTAGAAAAATTATCAAATATTCCCGCATCAAGTCTATCTTTTTCTAACCACAAATTTCTTTGTGACTTACAAAATGTTCTAATAAAAATCAAAATGTTAGTTTGCCGATGATGTTGCGCAATGCGAAACTAATAACTCACCTTGGTGTCCATGTCTGCTCGTGTGGGGTTGTTGGCAGAGTCCTCGAGGTCGAGTGATGCTACCCCGGGCGTCCGCACCGTTTTATATCGATCGATGCGTAACGCTGGACGTGAGGTCCATACCGGGCAGCTCATTGAAGAAAGTGCGTTACGCGATGCCACCTCTTGCTACATGTTGCGCTCTGCATGCTTTCTTCGCGATCGATCGATTTATTGGCCCCGTATGCAAAACCTTTCAGGCTTGTATTAAAGCTTCAGCGTACCAGAGATAAATTCTGGGGCTCTTTACGACATTCGACTGTCTGTTTGTTGCACTGGATAGCAAATACTATCTTGACATTGTAATTGATACCCTTTCAATGTTGGAGCTCAATAGCGCAGTGACTTAGCGCGCTTGTCCTACATACATACATAAATCACGCCTATACCTCTGAAGGGGTAGACAGAGGTGATTTAACACCCACTTTTCGCCAATACATCTGTCGGGCACATAAATCGCAATATGTAGCTAGGTGGTACAAGAGGAATGCTGCTGCCCATTACACATTGATGGGGGTGGTGACAATTGTATTCTGCTCTGCCGCCATCGCACGGCAGTTTGTCTTGCGATTGGTAAACCTAAGCAATGTTAGGCCGGTTAAACAGCCACAATATATATTCAGAGGCGTGCACCTACAAACCACATATTCATATCCACACAGAAATAGCAATTTTAAAATTACTCTGTTTCCGCGCGTTGATGTCTTTTACGGAGATGTGAGGAATAGCGCAGTAGCGGCGCGCTTTGCCTACGATTGCGGAAACAAAGAAATTAATGTTCGCTAAAGCCGGTCATTTGGATAGATAGACCAAAAATATATTATTTCCAGTTTCTCCGTGCTTCGGAAGGCACGTTAAGACGTTGGTCCCGGCTGCATCTGCAGTCCTTAATATTAGCCACCATCCGCACTGGGCTAGCGTAGTAGTGGGTTATTCCCATTCACTCCATATTCTTCCAGCCATAGGGAAGGCCTGTGCCCTAGCAGTGGTTACAATAATGTTCACTATTTAGTTGGTTACAATAAGGGTTACATTAATTATATTTTTGACCACTCATCCAAAATGGCCGGCTTTGGCGAATATTGCTTAGTTTCTGTTCCGTAATCATCAAATTATTTTTAGATTCAGTACATTTTAATATAAGTCTGTACGTTTTTCTTTTTAATTTATCCCTTCTATTTGAAAAGTGTCGCTTTGTTCTTCTGTAAGCGGGAGTAATATAGTTATTTTCCGATATAAAGTTATAAGCGGGCGGAACAGAGTTTTGAATTTGCAACACATATCATTCATAGAAATCGAACGCAAATTGTCTAATTACTGGCTGGTACGTGTTGGTTACACGGCGCAGGGACCCACACTCTTTATACTTGTTACTCAGTACATACCTATTTTATTGTATTTTGCAAAAATAATATGTTCTACGCCGAGTTATGATAGTGACAATGCATTAACTCCTGAACCCAATGATATTATATTTATTAAATATAATATCATTGCCTGAAACAATAACTATTACCCACATTAGATTCTTCTCTACTGTAGTCTTTTAAAAAATATATATATTCATTAATTATATAACACCGTCTTATTTTATTTGGCGTAATACATAATAAGGCGATGACAAGTAGAGTATATGACTCAAGAGCAAATTATTTTTCACTCGGGCGATAACGAATCCTTCGCTTCGCCCGTGGTACAAAGTAGCTCTCCTACCTACCTACTTCTACGTACCTCGCCTTAAAAATCCTATTTTGCTTCCTCGTCATACAATCTACTATTACATACAATTTATTTCACTCTAGTATTTTTAGTTTACAAGATTTTCACGAGACATTCATTGCTCCCGACACTCCCTTTCCCAGCTGTTTAATTGTTTTTATATTTGCTACGTGGGTGCTAATTCCCCTCTGCCTACCCCTTCGGGGATACAGGCGTGATTTATGTTATGTATGTTTTTATATTTGCTATTCTTTTAATAATTATGCAACAATCAATAAATAATTTGTAACCTCAATATTTGCATATTTTGTCAGACTTAACCTAAAATTGTTTGGAATCTGTTACACCAATCTCACTATAATCATCTGACATTGATATTTATATATTATTTATACTTTTTTATTTATTATAAATATAGTTCGCATGTATTTATTATTATAATTCTAAGTATATGTTTTATTATATGTATATATTTATAAGTAAACTATGTATATTAACTTATTTATGTAAGTTTATTAATTTGTTTTAAGATCATTTATTTACATTACAGTATTCACTTTCTGCACCGCCAACTAATATCTCTGTACCCAGCTTTCCGGTTGACTGGTAGAGAATGCCTAATAGCATTAAGTCCGCCAATTGTAACTTTTGTGTACAATAAAGTTTAAATAAATAAATAAATTGTCACTATCATAAAGCCAAGGCTCTCGGAAGAGAAGAGCGCAAACAATATATACCATGAAATGGCGCCTTGAGGGGATAAAAGTAATTGATGGCAATACGAAAATCTTTGAATATGAAGCTAACAGGAATATAATAATGGTGACGGCAGAGTAGAATACAATTGTCACCACCCCCATCCCGTGGGTGTTGTACAAGGCGACTAAGGATAAAGACAGTGATTAGTAATGGATAGCAGCATTCCTCTTATACCACCTAGCAGTATACTGCGATTTTATGTGCCCGATAGATGGCAATAGGTTCGCCACCTACATACCTACTACCTACTACCACTATTACCTACATGGAACCTAACTTAATTGGCGAAAAGTGGACTTCAATTCCTCTGCCTACCCCTTCGGGGATATAGGCCTGATTTTTGTATGTACTATATAACATGAAAAATTGCTCTACATAACTAAGTGTTACAGCTTATTACAGCATATTACTTTTGAAATTTCAAGTAACTGCATTATTGTATCAGTGATCGTTAATACGCCGTGTGGTGACGGCAGAGTAGAATACAATTGTCACCATCCCAAATCTTTCCCGTGGGTGTCGTACAAGGCGACTAAGGATAAATCAGTGATGAAGAATGGGCAGCAGCGTTCCTCTTATATCATCTAGCTATTACCTACTGCGACTATTGTGCCCGATAAATGGCAACAGGCTCGCCACCTATTACATGGGACCTAACATAACTGGCGAAACGTGGGTGCTAGTTCACCTCTGCCTACCCCTTCGGGGATATAGGCGTGATTTATGTATGTATGTATGTATGATCGTTAATCGTTACGAATGAGCCTGTCTGCGAGGGTCGATTTTTTGGACCATTAATAAATATAAATAAATATTTTAAATATTTACATACATACACACACACCTATCATCTAGCCCAAAGTAAGTAGCCTAAGCACTTGTGTTGTGGATACTAGATGACGGACATATTTTTAATATAATTATGTATATAAATGTTGAAAATATACTACATAAACATATACACAACCATGACTCGGGAACAAACATTTGTGGTCATCACAAAGTTTGCCCATACCAGGATTCGAACCCGGGACCTCTTGGCCAATACCCAGCAATCTGAGCATTCGACCAAGGCGGCCGTCGGGCCGAAATTAATAATTTCCAAATTTTTCAAAATGTTTTTCTATATTCTGAAAATGTAATTCTTTGTTGTATTGAGCATTATTGGGTGTATTGAGTATCTTTTGTATGTTCAATACCGGAACTTAACAATCCATTCACATAGGTTCAGCACTCTTTAGAAATGGAAATTAACCTCAATAATATAAGGAAAATTTTTCATCAAATATGTGCCAAAACTATTTATTTATATGGGTGATGACACATTATGGTCTACTACAAAATTTAATTGTTTTTTTGCTGTATTAATCTTTAATATCCTTTACTATTATATATATATTTAATTACTTTAATATTCAGAATAGCTATTGAAAACACTAAAAAGGTTGTATACGTATAGTAAAACATCTCAAATGAAGTAATAAAAAATGTTTATTCATTAAAAAAATATCTTATATATATACAAGTCTTTGAAATATTAGCCATCAATATAGTCATATAATCTACATTTCAAGGGTAACGGTAACCAGCGGCTACGGGTTCTACAATCTTGGCAGGAGCTGCACGGACAGCAGAAGCCACTGTGGGTGCGACTGCAAGTCTAGCTGGGGCCGCGGCTACTGGGGCAGAGTACGCAGCGGCAACGGGTGCGGTATACGCGGCAGCGTAAGGAGCGGTGTACGCAGCAGCAAAGGGACTGGTGTACGCAGCGGCCACAGGAGCGGAATATGCGGCAGCTACCGGCGCGGTGTAGGCGGCTGCTACGGGAGCAGCGTACGCGGCTGCTACAGGGGCACTGTACGCATTGTACGCTGCTGCCACGGGAGCATTGTACGCAGCTGCCACGGGAGCGCTGTACGCAGCATTGGTGTAGGCAGCGTACGCTTGTGGCACGGCGGCGTAGCGGGCAGCAACCACCGGAGCGACGGGAGCGGCGGCGTAACGAGCTACGGGCGCAGCGGCGTAGCGAGCTACAATGGGGGCAGCGTAACGGGCAGCGGGGGCGACTGCGTAGTTTGCCGCGTAAACAGCGGGTTGCGTAAATTTTGCTGCAACCGCCACCGGAGCTGCAGCAAAACGGGCGGGCTCGGCAACCACAGCAGGCGCAGCGGCGACCAGTGGTTCTTTGCGGACTACTGCGTTGAATCCGTTGATGGGGTCGGCGGCATAGTCGACAATGCGTCGGGTGCCGTCGGGGTCGACGAGCGAATACGAGCCTTGCACGATGTCTCCGTCACGCTGCTCAGTCTGGCTCTTATAGTCACCAGTCAGGGAATCGGCTACGTCATAGCCGAATCTGTACTGGGGCAGCGGGTCGAACTCCTCGAGCCTAGCGGCAACCACAGGCGCGGGCGCGGTGTAGGCGACGGGCGCCACGCTGCCGCACGCCACGGCGAGCAGGCAGGAGAAGACCACCAACTATAATCATAATTAAAAATTGCTTTAATGATCCGCATAAACTTTCACATTTCTTTTACGATTAATCACTTTGTTCGCCACTATTTAAATTCACAATTATCACTGTTGAGCACTTCACTTAATCAATCCAGAGCAGGTAAGTACCTTGAATGCCATTTTGTCTGTTGAGGTGTGGACGGGGATGCTTGGTGCTGAGCACTGTGCACCCTGTCGGGCACTGGCGCCATTTATAGTTGTTCGCGCGAGACGCTTGCCTCATCCCGGCCGCATCTCCAAATTTAAATATATTCAAGTACGCACGTACGGGCCAGGCCGATGGGACGGCTGGACAATGCCACAGACAAAGCGGCTGCTTGTGCAACCGTGCGGCCTATGAAGTGTCGCGGTCACGCTAATTCGGCGAGTCGTCGTCAAAGCAACCTGTTTTCAGGAGACATTGTGCGATCTTCACGGTGAACTGCAACTGGAATAGCCATCATTGACGCACCTGACCAGATATGGCATCTATCGAGTGTTAGATCTCCGCGTAATAGTAAAATTATAGGTACACTTTATAAACATTTGCCTTATATTACCATACAGGGATGGATTGCGTGCGAAACGACTTGAATGTGAATGGCGTTAATGATGAGATGACGGCTAACAGGAGTAAATTGAAGAACTACATGTACAGCGCCGACCCGAAATGAAATGGGATAAGGGCAAGAGGAGATGATGCAAGTTTTTTTAGGATTACATAGTGGCTCAGAATGGAAATTAGATTAGTGCTAAACGCGTTCGCCACGTTAGGCACGTAAGAGATGATTCTCATTAGAGCAGATTGTGCCGGGGACGGGCCGTATAATATAAATTGTCCCGTCCGGGGCACGTACACTTCTATTCTTTGCATAACTATACAAAACATCAAAGACTTTTATAAATGACCTAGTGGACGCCCGCGGCTTCGCTCGCGTTAATATCGGTTATTATATATCCTATAGCCTTCTTCGATAAATGGACTATCCAATACTAAAATATTTTTTCATTTTCAGTCAGTAGTTCCTGAGATTATCGCGTTACCATACAAACAAACTCTTCAGCTATATAATTAGTATTAGATGAAGAATTAAGGTAGAATTCACTTTAAAGCATAAGCACGTTGAACATTAGCCATCTTTAGCATTAAATTAAATTAAATTTGTATCTAATAGGTTGCAAGTAAGATGTTATGGTATGTACGTGTTCGTTTGTACTATTCTGATATATTTTAAGACATTTCCAAATCCTAATAATTAAAATATTTGCATGTAAATAAAAATACAGGTGTTTAGATTGCATAACCAAATCTTCAAATGATGAAGCGATTATGGTCGCACATTTGCGGCATTTGCGAGCAGTCGACATTTAAAACTTGCTTTAGTGGATACAAAGTTGCAAGAGCATTTGCAATGATATAAATTATCCAATTACGAGGACTTACTATTCCGAATACACCAAGCAGTAATAGTACCTAAACCAATGATATTATATTTAAAAAGAGGTAGATAGGTTACTTGCATGCAAAAAGTGCGACCCAAAAAGGAGGCTAATTAGCCTACCCGAAGCTCAGTCTCGCGATGACAGCGAATGCGGTGATTGCTCCCGATATTTATTACAAAAATGCCGTCTTATGTTATGCGACGCTGTAACAACTACATCAATAGACTTCCAAAAGTTTGGGGATTACTTATCATGCGTGTAGTTATACATTTTTATTTGATTTTCGTTAATATTAATAAGAAAATAAATAATATTAATTAAAAATGTATCATATTAAGATAGAGTGCGACAGCAAATACAGCGCGCAACGAGTGGAAGAGGGATGGTTGTCAAACACATACATACATACATACATAATTCACGCCTATATCCCCGAAGGGGTAGGCAGAGGTGAACTAACACCCACGCTTCGCCAATTATGCTAGGTCCCATGTAATAGGTGGCGAGCCTATTGCCATTTATCGGGCACAAAAGTCGCAGTACTTTGCTAGGTGGTAGGTATAAGAGGAACGCTGCTGCCCATTCCTCATTACTGAATTTTCCTTAGTCGCCTTGTACGACACCCACGGGAGAGATTTGGGGTGGTGACAATTGTATTCTACTCTGCCGTCACCACACGGCTTATTGATACGGATGGTTGTCAAAGATTAAAATATAACCGAACGGACAAAATTAGACATACCTACCCATGATAGTGTCTACACATTAGCTTAAATTTCACTTTATATGATGACCAGACAACTTGACTTTTTGACTAGGTATCTAAGTAAGGAGCCGGACTATCCTCAAGTCCAGTTCCTGAATGCCGAATTATCAGTATTAAGTTTTTTTGTTATTTTTATAGGTTTCCGGCAAATGAATTAAGGTGAAACCAATGAGTAAATTTTGTGCGTAGACAAAGAAAGTAACAAGATTGGCGGCCAAATAGCTTAACTAGAATAAGTTTGGTACATTTCAATGATGCAATTTCAATATTTAACATAATGTCTACCTATGATGTTAATCTTAAAAGATGGAAATTAAGTTTAGTAGAAAGTTAAACCTGTCCGGGATATAGAACATAAACAATTGTTATCATCTGACTAAAAGTGTATTAATACATATATAATCCATAAAACAGCTCACGAAACCTAATAACCTTCTGTTTTTGTTAGTCTTTGCTGCGTGTTTATTTTGACATACTTTACGCGCAATGACTAAAACTAGCTATGGTTTTTTTCCTATTAAATTAATTATGCCATCCTTTTTTAATTTTTGACAATGTTTAAAGTGTCATTGTGTGTTGCTACAGCATTTTGGCACATATTTTGTTCGTGTTTTGTGAGCGTATAACGTATCTACCTCTTTTTATAAATATAATATCATTGAACTAAACAATATTAATATATTCTTAGTTGTATATTAACCCACTTCTCCATAAAAACTTATGCAGTCTCTAAATAAAAAAGACAATCAAATAGTCCTTTCAGCGAAAATGTGTTGTGACGAAAAGAGACAGTATTCTGCAATGATATTATATTTAATATAATTTCATTGGTATTCAGGGTATGAGTTATTTCTGTTACATCTTCTTTAAATATATAATTATAAAAATTAATTGCTGTGCGTTTGTCTCGCTAAAACTCAGCTGATTTAGCTGATTTTGGTTTTGATATTATTGTCTAGGGCCAGGCAAGGCAGGAAAGATGAGAAAATATGTAAAAATTGCGAGGAAAATTGTAATAACACAAATTTCATTTTCCTATATTTGCTTTCCTGTCGAACATTTGACCTATCCATGGAAACCAAATCGTAACCATGGCTGCGGGAAAATTTATGTGGCATAACAACGTATGCCGAGTCAGCTAGTGTTATATTAAAAAAAATATTTTTATATATTTTCATGCAGTATTAGGCATACTATGAGTAAAACAAAAGACAGTCAAACTTTTCCATTGGTAATGACGTAACAATGGAACTAGGCCCCATAACTTAAAAGTTCAGACAATTACCACCATTAGACTTATTAGTTTAAAAGTAAATTTCCATTACAATGGAGCTCATCGGCGCTTCTTAGGAGAACCTTTTGACATGTCGCAGTTATACAAAAACGGAGCAACCCAAAAACTAATTATTTACACATACAGGACTATATTGTAGACAATAAAACTGATTTTTGCAATAAAGCTATTGTAAGTATTTTGAATAACTTTTGTATAGATGAAGGGAAGTTCACTATACAGATTGACAATAAATGTTGACAGCACACACTCTATGCATCCATAAAGCACGCCCATTTTCCCCTAAGGGGCAGGCAGGGGTGCATTAGCACCCACACATTTCCCAATTATTTTACATCCTAATTTATGATTCGAGTTTATTGCAATATATCGGGTACGTAAATTGGAGTATATTACTAGCGGGATGGCAGCTACTGCCCATTTCGTATCACTTTTTAACCCTTAGTTGCCTCACAAAGTCTGGCAAGCAAGTGGTATACATACATACATAAATAAGTCACGCCTATATCCCCGAAGGGGTAGGCAGAGTCGAACTAGCACCCACGTTTCGTCAAATATGTCAAGTTCCATTTAATAGGTGCCGAGCCTATTGCCATTTATCGGGCACAAAAGTTGCAGTACATTGCTAGCCAAGGTGGTATAAGAGGAACGCTGCTGCTCATTCCTTATCATATTCCGATTCATGCTGCTTAGTCTCCTTGTACGACACTCGAAATATACTATTGAAGCTATTCAAGAATATTTAAACTTCTATAGGGATAATGGTTAGTCCCAATATCACCTGCTGATCAAATTTTTTGTACCACGGAGTACCGACAATGATATTAAGTGCCTGTTTCACAATCGAAAAGTAAGTTCGAAGTAGCTTACTTTGCAGATCAATTGACATATATTTCATATTACAACTGTCAAATGATCTGCGAAGTAAGCTACTTAGAACTTACTTGTCGATTGTGAAACAGGCCCTAAATATAATATCATTGACCACCGAGTGTTTTTTCAGTCACTTGCCTGATTGCCACTAACGCTAAAAGACCACGGCGACTGTCAAGTCGGGTTAAATAAACAAACGTCTAAGGCCTGATTTCACCAACACGTAAAACAAGCGATTTAAAGATTACCGTCAGTTTTTGACAGTTCTTCCATACGGTAAAATGTCTAAAACCGGCGGCTAAATAATAATCGGCCGTTAAAGTGTTGGCGAACTTCAGCCGAAATATACGCGAGTCCTTAAATGTAGGTTATAATATATGATTATTTTTCAATTATATATTAGTGCGAGACTCGAACCCGCCACTCGTGTTCCGCTTCCCGAAGTTCGGGTCAGTTCCGGTTCTGGATCAGAATATAATTTAACTGGACAATTGTTAACTGTAATGATATCATTATGTTTCAACACGTAAAATAATCTAAGCGGATCGTTTTCTCGAATGTAGAGCATATAAATCTCTCTTAAGATTTGCCGAGATTGTGCAATTACATATATTACTGTCCGCTCACGCCTTCCAAAGTTTAACTTATCTTACTTTTGATACGTGGCGTAAATTTCAAAAGTATAATGTTCTTTTCAACTTTGGAATTTAATAGAATCAATACCAAATAAGAAATGGAATATTGTGGTTAAAAAAGATAGAAATAATTTGAACATTATGATAGAAAAATAAGTACAAAGAATATTGTGGTTAGAAAAAGTTCGAAAAATTATAGTCGTGATGCGGTAATCGAACCCACCAACCTAGACCGTTGGCCGAGTGGTGGGCATCTATCCGGATTGCAGAGGACACGGGTACGATTCCCGCATCAAGACTATAAATTTTTTCGAACTTTTTCTAACCGCAATATTCTTTGTACTAATTTTTCTATCATAATGTTCAAATTAAAGTCAAAATTTATTTATTTATTTATTATTGCAAATAATAATTTACATACATACATAAATCACGCCTATATCCCCGAAGGGGTAGGCAGAGGTGAACTAGCACCCACGTTCCACCAATTATGTTAGGTCCCATGTAATAGGTGGCGAGCCTATTGCCATTTATCGGGCACAAAAGTCGCAATACTATTGTAAGGTGATATAAGACGAACGCTGCTGCCCATTCCTCATCGCTGATTTATCCTTAGTCGCCTTGTACGACACCCACGGGAAAGATTTGGGGTGGTGACAATTGTATTCTACTCTGCCGTCACCACACGGCTTAATAATTTGATAATCATTATTCTTCTTCAAATCAATAAATTGTGATGTAATCAAAGTACTTAGGCGGAAGTTGTATTAAGTAAATTGAGGCTTTGCTCATCACTTCTGATTTAGTAACCATAAATTACGTAACAGGTAAATTCATATAAATGTTGTGCCTTTCATTCAGCAGGTAAATAACCTGCTGAATAGATTACTATCCAAGAATAGTGAAATGGGGTCTAGTTAGATACCCTGTTTCACTATAGCTACTAGCGTTGCCATGAGACGCATAATAATGTTATCAGCTTTATTAGTTTGCTGGCATTGACATCTAACGATAAAATCATGTTTCGGTGTCACTGCGCACCCTCGCGGAGCTGCGCGGGCGTTTTAAGGTGGGTATCCACTATGTTCGCGGACCTTTTACGCTCCGCACTCCTGCAACTGATTCAATGGATACGTGATGCGCCCCTTTATATGCAATACTATACTCGCGCTCCTCGTGCGCTCTGTGGTTTTCAACAAACATTTGAACGAACATGTCGTCATCAGAATTAATAGCCAGTGCGGCATACATTATTGATGACTATAAAAATCCTCCTCGGTTTTGGAAATCTAATCTTTATAAGAATGTAAAAATACATTCCTGTTAGACCACTCCATTATTCGATAGACATCGTAGGTGCGCAGAGCAGAGAACGTACACACTTCCGTCTTGTTTTGCCCGCGTCCACGAACACACTGCGCTCCGCTTTGTGATCGCGCTAAAGCTTTGGTCTCTTGATCGTAACCACAGCGCTGCGGTGTACGGTATGCGGCATCGGACACAATCATCGTATCTCTCTCTCAGTTGTCTCTTGTTCCGTCGCGCTAGCGCCTGCGGCAAAGAGCAAACGCCGCATGCCGTAAACCGTGGCGTTGTGCGTTACGCCGGTATTCTGAATTCTGACTGGGCCCGATTACAAACAATTACCCCGTAAAAACAGTATCGTCACCACTAAAAAAGTAAAAACTAAATACAAAAAAGAACAGAATACATGATTAACTTGATAAAAATAATACCTACAAAATGTAGTGATAAAAAAATTCGTGAACATAGTGGATACCCACCTTTACGCATGAAAATGCACCGTGGCATTTTCCCAGTTGTTGCCAGCGCGTGCGTCCTCCGCAAGGCTGCCAGACGTTGGGCAACGGCACGACGTTCGCACCTGATTTAATGGTCGCGACATCGTTCGAATATGTTTTACGAAAACTACGGTAATTGCGTCGCATATTTGTGAAATGATCAAATTCAGATTTCGTAGTTATATAAACTAGGTGTAACAAAAATGTGCAGGCGTCAAACTGACTGAACAAACTGCACTACAGGACCAAAATCTCAGAAAAAAAATTACTTCCCCATACTAAGCTGAGAACCAGCTGATTGTATGGCTTCCCCATATGTTTATTTTTTTAGGGATTTTGTTGTTGGTCTCATAGTTAAAATTATGCATTTTGATGGCTTTTAAATATTACTGCACATTTATTTAACACCTTGTTTAATTAAATATAGTTTTTTTATTTCTGTAACTTACTATTAAAATGGCAGTTAATTAACGGTAATTAATAGTGTGATTTTACTTGTGAATTCCTGCTTTTTTTGTTAATTATTTAATTCGCTTATTATTATTACTACAGTGGTTCCACCAAAACTCCGAAGGGTACTACGGGCAAAAGATTTTGTACATTGATCCCTCAGGGGAATAAAGGGATTATGGAGTTAGGCCTAGTGAATGTAAGAAATGGGAAAGTGTTTATTTATTATAAAATTATTAATAGGTAGACACTTTATATTAATCGGAAGGAATATAGTCTTATTGGTCTGCTAATATCGTTAACATATAAAAAATAAAATCAGTAAAAAGTACGCCAGAAAAAGCTGTTAAATGTCTGTGACTGCTTTATTGCTTAAACTAAATATTGTTCGCTGAGGCCGTTCATTGATGGGTGGATAAAATTTTACTTTCTTGAGTTCCTCCGTGCTTCGGATGGCACGTTAAGCAGTAGGTCCCGACTGCATTTGCAATCATAATACCCAAAAAACTATACTGGGCCAGCGTTGTAGGCTATGGCCCATTCTCCATATATTCCTCGATCTATAGCCTAGGGTTGGGAACATCATTACCCCTCCGGCTTTTAGTCGGTTAAAAAGGGCAGGTAATGAAGCTATTTCGAGACGGCAATACGTGTCATACATTCCACAACTAGTGTTTCTGTAATTAAATAAAATTATTCAATTGAGTTCCCATTGGAAATCTGGACCTTTTGAATGCGTATGGTAAAAGTTTATAAACTATTATAAAATTCAACCTCTTATTCGTAAAAGTAGGCACTCAAAAGTTACCGTTTACTCCGTTACAAGATCGAGTAATTTTAAGGACAATAGATAAGTATCTCTCTTTCATCAGAAACTGTGATACTTATAAATAAAAAAGCTTAACTAGTTCAGCTTAATTGTTCTTTAAATAAAAGAGCCAATCACTGCGACCTTGACTCTAATTCGCCCCAGCTACCTTCCGGAACAGCTGATTGCATCATTGACACACCGCTGACGTGCGTCACGGGCTGCTTAGTATTCTACAGCCGTCGTGGGCCTACCTAAACACTTTCATGGCGATATTTCTCAGAGACTGTCTCGGGTTAAGTAACCAAACTAGACCGATATGTGATACGGATACAAGGATACTCACTTTGACATTACGGCTGTAGTCATAAATCGTCAGCTGACGTTTACAATTTACGTAACATATCAATAGGTGCACGCAGGGGCACTCTACTTGGTGAGGGCGGCTCTACTTCAGAGCTTTTTGGACTCCAGTCCCCCCATTGAAAACAATCATCATCATCATCACCAACCCTTTAATGTTGCCACCACTCGCCACTCACCACCCACTGCTAGCGCCACTCACCACACCTCCAAAGCCACTCGCCACTCCTCCACAGCCACTCACCACCCACACTGACAGGCCTTTCGAGGTGAAGCTTGATTCCATCTTCGGCCCTTATCGTCACTTACCATCAGGTGAGATGAAGGGCAAGAGCTTCCCTATCTAGCATAAATAAATAAAAAAAGAAAGTCGTACGTAAAGTAATTATACTACGGATCAGTCCCACTCATTAGCTATTGAAGCAGTAAAATGTCTGGCAGCTTGTGGATTGGACGTGACTTCGGCGTGCATGTTCCGCTGACGCAATGTCCGGCGCGTGACTTGTTTCTTGTCTGCGTAAACTAGCATGTTCCGGTAAATATTTAAATAAATATTTCATACAATCGAATCTAAATACAGGCAGAGGTGAAATAACACTCACATTTCGCCAAATATTAGGTCATGGCAATAGGCTCGTCACCATGTAATGTAAAGTGGCGAGCCTATTGCCATGTATCGGGCACGTAAATCGAAGGTATATTGCTAGGTGGTTTAAAGAGGAGTGCTGCTGCTGAGAGATGGGGGTGGTGACAATTGTAATGTGCTTTGCCGTCACCACACGGCATTCGAATCGATTCTTAAATCCCTTCAATTGTGTCTGGGAGATAAAAATACAATGATCCAGACCACAAGAAATACTACTTATTGGAAACAAACCATGTACAGTTGTAAATGAAATTATTTCCATACACCTATGGGGATGTTTCATACTGCCCTAGGAGTCTGCCAGCCTGTCTGCCTCCAGGGATGTCATAAAAGTCGACTAAGATTGTTCGGTTTTGACCAATAAGCACCTTGGGGCACCTGGGTAGGGGAGGGTAAATCATCAACAACAACTAAACACCCTTATTTTACACTACCACCATTTCGACATGATGTATGATTAGACTATGAATTAAAATGGGTTGTTGGCTTTGTAATCCGGGGAATATGAATGGAGAGAAAACATGCTTCGACGACCCCATATAACCTGAGAACAATATATATTTGTAGATAAAAAAATTGGCGTTAGTATTTTGAAGGCATTAGCATATTTTATATTCGTACCTAACTATGCCCAATTAAGTGTGGTCGTGAACGCTAATTAACAAACAAAGGTTATCGAAACGGAAATGTGTGTGTGAAGGAAACCTTTTTTTTATTATAATATGTATCCGTTAGGTCAAATTTGATAGCGATGCTAGATAAAACGTGTCACTCATATTATTATAGCGCTGTACTAACTTAATATATTTGCAAATAGTATCAGTCCGGTTGCAAATGGTGTGCAGTTTAACTTCCAACTGCATGTCAACTGCAATCGGGTTGCACGGTTAGTTGGCTGTTTAATTGCAGTCGTAACAACTGCAATTTGGCAGTTGGAGTGCAGGTAAAATGCAGTGCGTCTGTATATCTGGCTAGACCCTTTGACCTATATTTCCAATGTCAAAGTCAAAGTCAAAATTCATTTATTCATATCTGGTATGATTACAATACACTTATGAATCGTCAAGACGCTAGATACCGAAAACCCGTGTGTCCAAGAAAAAAAAATAGTGAAGATATTGCGGAGACCGCAAGTGGGATATATCATGTGATAAAAATTGTTTTTACGTCTGTAACCCGTTCCCACGAATCATTAGGTTTAGTTGGTGTAATTTGCTTATCTGTTCATCAAAAAAATGTAAATCGTTGCATAATTTTTATTTCCGTACAATACAATACAATACCGTCAAAATATACATACATAAATCATGCCTTTCTAAGGGGTAGGCAAAGATGTCATAACACCCGCGTTTCGCCAGGTTACTTCAAGTCCCATGTAATAGGAAGCGAGCCTATTACCATTCACCGGGAACTTTAATCACAGTAATGGACAGGGGTGGTGTCAACTGTATTCTTCTCTGTCGCCGTCACCAAACGGCATGTCAAATATTAATTTATTATTGCAGTGACAAATTGAATTATGACAAAAACAACTCTTGTTGATGCGTTTACTTTATTGAAATAAACAATTAATTGAAACCACACAGGTCAGCGACCGTGATCCTATCTCTAGCTCTGTTAAAATACAAATGACATAAGATATTACCACCGACAGTATGGCATTCATTACGCTAACTCAGGGCTTGAAACCGGTATTTTTTCTATGGAACCTTTACCGTTGTTGTAAAGGTCATATAGCATCTTGTATGTTCTGACAATAAAATTAACCCGTAAGCTCTTGTTCAAGAAGCAAGTGTTCAAGAAGCAAATGTTTCAGTTACTTCAAGTATAGTTGATAATGCGATGCATCTAAGCAAAAGCTCGTGTTATATTTATAAGTAGGTAAGTATAATTAAGGACTCATCATCATCTCAATTGGTTTTGAATATAAAAACATACATACATACATAATTCACGTCTATATGGAAAAAAGAAAGGGTAGGCAGAGGTGAACTAGCACCCACGCTTCGCCAAATATGTCAAGTTCCATTTAATAGGTGCCGAGCCTATTGCCATTTATGGGGCACAAAATTCGTACAAAATATAACCTTCAAGTATCTAAAAAGCGGAATACAATGGCCGATTTCAGTGAAAAGCTGATTACATAATATTCATTGAAATTACTACTTCGATGCCTGATATTATTATGTCGATAGATTGGTCAGACAGAAGTGCTTATGAAAATAACATTATTGAAAGAAAGGTGTTACAAGAGAGATAAGTTTAGGTAGATTTCTTTTTAATGACAGTGATAGAAAAATACACCTTGACAGGATCAATCAATCGGTAAGGTTAAGAAGAGGTTAATTGAACCCATATTTTTCCTAATATGTTAGGTCCCATGCTATAGGGAGCGAGCCTCTATTATCATAGGTATTGCTACGTGGAATAAGAGGAATAATTATCGCTGTCTTTAGCTACCGAGTAGGTAAAGGCAGCGATAATTTTAAATACACACATTTAAATAAACATTTCCTATGACATTATTATGAACATGGTAAGTAAGTAGGTAAAAGACAGTAATTCAAACAGACAAAACCAACAATATTCGTTAATAATGATATTATAAACCTGTGGTGACGAGGTTTATGAATACGACTATTAGATAACCATCCGTCTGTAGGTAAGTGACAATGATTAAAGTTTTAACTTTTCGACAAGCAACTACTGTCCGTAATAGTAATAATAAATGCGTGCCGTCAAAACGAGCGAGCTAACTGGGTCACATGGTAACATACATAAGTAACGAACAGTGAGCCATATAAATGTATGCTGTCTGCAATCACTTGGAGTAAGCACCGTGCATTTATTTTTCATTAAATACTCATGATTGCCGTATGTCGACGGCATTGCAGGATGCAATTAACATCACCCCTAACGTCATCTCCAGTGACGACTGCCAACACCTTAGCTAAACCCTTTATTAGGCATTGGTAAAATAGCTACCATTAAATCTCAGTTATAGGTAAGGTTTAAAGCCAATAAAAAAAATTGCATGCATTGCCTTAATAAAGGTAAAGTGGATGAGATCTCTCTTGTGTTTAATCAGCAATTTGGAAAACAACAAAAGAAATAAACAAATGGCCAATATGAATATTTTCAGATTCTTTTCCGAAGCAGAGATTAAGATTAAGCAGAGCTTTCATTATTTCTCAACTAACCGTCTTCCAATTCCGTTTGCCTCGGAATATTCTCGAGTTTGCAATTACCACTGCAATTGCATCAGCTAAGTAATCTCAAATGTCCTTTCCTCAGTCAGAAATTGTCTCATGGTTATTCTTTAAATTGATTTTTGTTGTAAAGTTTATGTAAAGTTGAGGTGAATATGAGTAGCCCGCTAGCGCAGTGGCGTAGTGCGCTCGGCCTGCGTTTGCGTAAACAAAGCAGGTTCGCTAAGGCCGGTCATTGGATGGGTGACCAAAAATATATTATTTCGAGTTCCTCCGTACATCGGAAGGCACGTTAAGCCGTTGGTCCCGGCTGCATCGGCAGTCGTTAATACCCACCAACCCGCACTGGGCCAGCGTGGTGGCCCATTCTCTCTATATTTTTCCATCTATAGGGAAGGCCTGTGCCCAAGCCGTGGGGATATTAAAGGGCTGGTGATGATGATGATAAGAAGAATATAAACATAAGAATTATGTAAATGAAAAGTAAAAACAAATAAAGGAGATATTAGATATGTAATAAAATTTTGTTCTAACGTAAAGTGCATTAGTGTTACAGTGACTACACCGATTAAATCACAATTTTACTAGGCCCTAGTTCACTGACACGTAAAACAGGCGATTATAAGATAACCGTCAGTTTTAAACATTTTATCGTATGGAAGAACTGTCAAAAACTAACGATTATAAACTATTCGATTCTAATTTTAACATTATATAAATGTTAGAAAAATTAGTACACAGATTTTGGTGGTTAGAAAAAGAATTTCGAAAAATTATGATCTTGAGGCGGGAATCGAACCCGCGTCCCGGGTTCGATTATGATCTTTATATATAATTTTTTTTTGAAATTCTTTTTCTAACCACCAAAATCTTTGTACTAACGATTATCTTTTAATCGTTTGTTTTATGTGTTGGTGAACTCGATCCTAAGGTTTTTGGTGTACGGTCGCACCGGCTAGTAAGAATCATTAAGGCTCCTAGTGATCTTGGGCAGCGGATAAGCATCAGTGCATTTACCAAGGGGCTTAATGTCAAGGTGACGCGAGCATTGTTTCAAATGGATATTAATTTCATTTATCGCGTATCAATAGCATTGGCCACATGCGTGAGGCTCGCATTGAAATTACAATGGCCTCCGAATGTAAGAAATAAAATAAGAATAAGGTTTTGATCCTAACGTTATTGGTTTGACGGCCGGTTTGGTCGAACGGTCAAATCGATGCGGCTATCGGTCAAGGGCGGATCCAGGTGCCATCATCCCTGGGCTGTATCCAGGATCTAGGTGGACCACTGATTAAAATTGTTAAACATATGGTTTTTTTTTGTCACAATGTAGATTATTTTCGATCCGCACTTGCTAATCGGTAGAAAGGTCCCGGTTTCTAATCCTGGTAGGGGCAAATGTTTTTAATGACCACACGTATATAGTACTTTTAAATTGTTCTAGTGTACTAATAATATTTATATGGAATATACTCTTCCAAGCTGACATAGGAGCGTAGATTGGGCTAGCACGAAATACAAAATAATCTAACAGTAGGTACACCCAAGGAGTCCGCTAGGCTGTCAAGCAGGCGGCTAGCTGAAAAGCTTGACCAGTGTGGATTAGAGCTTTGTCATTCGAATCACTCTCACCGTTTATCGATCTCTCGACATGGTCCTTTCAATGACTATTCGTACATTAATTCATCACTCTAGTACCTATGTGTTGTGATGGATAATTATGAATCAAAAGGGAGTTCATGACCTTATAACGTCTGACCGAGCTTATTGAATGTAAGCGGAAACAAACTACGCCGACGCAGGAACAGGACGATGGTGATGAAGTGAACTTTAAATAGCTAGTCAATACTACCGGTAGATATAAAGAGGGGCATCATCACCAGCCTATTAACGACACATACATACATACATAAATCACGCCTATAGGGATAGGGGGGTAGGCAGAGGTGAACTTGTGCACCCACGTTTCGCCAACTATGGCAGGTCCCATGTAATAGGTGGCGAGCCTATTGCCATTTATCGGGCACAAAAGTCGCAGTACATTGCTAGGTGGTATAAGAGGGAACGCTGCTGCCCATTCCTCATCACTGATATATCCTTAGTCGCTTTTTACGACACCCACGGGAGAGACTTGGGGTGGTGACAATTGTATTCTACTCTGCCGTCACCACACGGCACATGCCTTCCCATAACCCACCACACTGGCCCTGTGCGTATGCAACCGGAACCAACTATATAACGTGCCTTCAGAAGCACGGAGGAACTCGAGATGCTACATTTTTGGTCACCCATCCAATGACTGGCCTTAGCAAACATTGCTTAGTTTCCGCAATAGCAAGCTGAGCGCGTTAAACCACTGCGCTATTGAGCTCCTTCCGGTGAACAGTGTGCGAGGATAAAATAGTCCGTCACAACATTAACAGAGACGAAAACTTTTAGCATTCCATGGATTCACCGTGTTTATTCCATGGTCCATATTGTGGCCGAGAGGGAAGTTAGGGGCAGCGCTTGGGACTTGTGCTACCAAGTGTAGATCACGGGGCCCCTTCACAACATGTCAACACTCATCTTCGCCACCACAACTGCTCTCCCTGCCTAGTTATATTTGGTGCTTCAGCCCCCGTAGCACGGGCCGTGGACACATCTCCTTCGGGGGACAGAAAATCTTTTCCTCTCGCTCTAACTCCCACTAAATCCCGAGACAAAACACTGTCAAGTGGTGGAGAGAGACTTGTCCACGTCCCCGTGCTAGGCCCGCTGGTGAGAGCCGCCATAGGGCCTGTTTCAATAGTCTATCAACAGTTAAAGATATAGATGTACCATAGTTTGGTTGCTTAGCAACTTCTGTTATTTATCGTAATAAAACAAAAAAATCCAGGCAACTAAACTTTAGTCATCTTACTTTTAACTGTAGATAGAATATTGACATAGTTGGCGAAACGTGGGTGCTAGTTCACCTCTGCCTGCCCCTTCGGGGATATAGGCTTGATTTATGTATGTATAGAATATTGCTGAGTTTCTTGCCCGTTCTTCTCAGAACAAGGCCTCCTGGTAGTTTACGAACGGATAGTGTAGCTTATAACGTTAAATATTGGAAACTGTTTTCCTTTTCGTTTCCAGTGTTAAACGTTATTTCTTTGACGATTCATGAGTGTATGTCATACCTTATATGAATAAACCATATTTTCATTTTTCATTTTCATTTTCATTGAAACCCGCCGTAAGACACACATCCCGGCATAGAACTTACGAAACACCAATAGCCAATAATTAACGTTAAAAACCAATTTAACTTAAAACGGTGTTTAGTTTTTATTAATAAAGCGGAAAGTGTAGATGATAACCTTCTTTTCGCATGATCTATTAAATGGGGTCGTTAAGTTTAATTAATTGACAGTAGATCAGATACAAAGTGCTGTAGCCATCCTTGAGACAGACTGGGTGTAGCCGGTTGTGTAATGCCATATCTAGAGCGGCGACGATTTATACCACACTGAACTTTCTTAATGTTTCTATAACAAATACTACGCCTACATCCGCAGTGACTGCAAATACAGTCAAAGGCGATCATGTGCGTGCCCAACAATGACATTCACAGCGCAGTTAAGTAATTTATGTATACTAAAGTGTTCATTGTACAGTTTCTTGGGAGCAGAAAATAATAGATTTTTTTTCCACTTAGTATGCAGTAGGAAATAGGTTTGGGGTCGGCGCAGGGTGTTTCCTCTGCCTTAGACGCCATCAAGCCACGATCCACAACCTTTTGATTCATATCATACATCACACCTGAAAGATGCTATAATAGTAATAAGAGTCGGAAAGGACCATGCCCATATAGAGACCGATGAACGGAGAGAGTGATTGGGATGACAACATACCAACACGTAATGCTCAAGGTTTGCCTTAGGTTTTCAACTACAAGAACACCAACCCTCTTTTGGTATGCTATTGTCGGTGGTTTCTCCTCCACCATTCGGATGCCCTTAGGTAAAGAGAATTAGTGTGGTGATTTACACCTTGTTTTAAGCATCCACAATATTCAAAGGCAGACGTGTATACACACGTGTATACGGGCCCACAAAATTACATCCACACAAAAACAAGATTTAAATTTTAAATTACTCGGTTTCCCCGCATTGATGTCTTTTATAGGCGATTGCGTAAATAAGGAATATTCACTAAGGCCGTTTTTTAGGAGGGTGACCAAAGTATATACTATTTTTGGAGGTTTTCGCTCCACCATTCGGGTGACCCGAGGTCTACCCGGGCAATCTCCCATAGTCGACTTTTACGACCACCCTGGGGTAAATCGGGGCTGGCAAATTCTAAGATTTTTTTGCTCCCAGGCCAGCATGCAAGACAAGTGTGATAAATTATAGAAAACGAAGTGATAAATGATCATAAAATTAACATAGACCGAAAAATTATAAATAAACGTAGTGAAGCTGAATTGACAGGTGACATAACAGAATAGAAGAAAAAGATTTGTTGTACCAACCTTAGAATTACAATACGGTCGGTGTGATGTAAAGAAAAAAATAAAAATCATTTTTAATTGCTCTCATTCTTAATAAATGCTTGCATGTCCCAACCCTATTACAGATGTCACGATGTCAAGCTCGCTGCGCCGGCGCCGCTCCACAGCTAAATGCCGTCGCAAGTTCACAGAACCTCACTTAGTCAAGCACAAAACGTACCCAAAGCACAATCAACTTATTTATGACTGCCATAGAATTTAATAGTCATCTATATTTCATTCATTCAACAAATTTATTAAGTCGTCCTAACCTTGAAGCAATAGATTAAAACCAATAAGTGAACTTTAATTATTTCCATCACTAACTCTTTGATCTGTAACAAGAAATATGAAGATTGCATTTAATTAGTAACATCAAATAAAAATATTTCTACATACTTTAAATAATTACCGACCCTCCAAGGGCTAAGCTATATCCCTAATAGGTTTTGCAATCAACTTACCTAATTAATTATGCCAATAATTAAGGTCTATTACATGATAATTTATGTGCAAAACAACTCGTATATTGAAAAGGATGGATGTAAAAAATAAGATCGAAATAGCTGATTATAGTATATTTTATTTACTAGTTTATACTGGGGATATAGAGATAAACCGCACCTTTTTATCTCTGGATGGGTGACGAGAGGTATATTCATTAAACACCCTTATTTTACAAACTATGCTAGGGACAATCTAATAAGTGTTGAGCCTGTTGCCACGTCAAGGACAAGTTTATAAGGGTTTCAGGATGGGTGGTGCGCAAGGAACCCGCCCCTTCCTTCGTCATATTTATAAACCAACCACGAGGTCGTGACAGTTGCACTGTACTGTGCCATTTATTAACGGAGAAACATATAAAAAAAATAGCCGAGATCATTTGCCAGACCTGTTCCCAGATTGTCTGGGCCTCTGGGGATGGCACACATAGTTTTCTTCCATACATCTCTGATTCGCTTCTCCATGTCCTGTTCCCAGTCTATCTGGGGTTGGTGCAGTATGTTTCCTCTTCCATTCATACCGGTCAGACGTCAACACGGCATCTAGCCATCCACTCCCTTTTGATTCATATCATCCATCACACCGTAAAGGTGCTAGTGATGAATGATGTATAGAAAAGAGACGGAACTGACCAGTTGAGAGACCGACAAACGGAGAGAGTAATTGAGTTGACAACATTCCAATCAATACCGCTCAAGGTTTTGGCTTGGGTTTTACAGCCGGCCGCCTGCCTGTCACCAACCCTCTTTGGATCATACTGCCTTCCTTTCAGCTTTTCTGTCACAGGTGGTAATTTCACGCTTCCTCTTTGGTTGTACACATAACTTATCTGGTCCATTCCTGTGTGCCACAATTTGAAACCATGTCCTGACGCCGCCTAATTTATTCGAAAATAAAAACCTAACCGATTTTTTGTAACATTTTTACAATGAAATAGCTAAAAGGGTCAAGCTATTCTATTATATAGATTGTCATTTGAACTATAGCTTGCTATTAGGTATATTTTTCATTCAGATTTTATCCTAGATAAACTGGGAACAGGGCAGGAAGATGATGATTTTTATCACAAACTTAGAGGTAAATAAATTACGCTTACAAAAACTAGGCGTTTACACGTTTTTGAGATTATTATGATAACACATTCCGCATGGATAACACAAAAATCTAACAAAGCTTTGGAAGCTATGATGCTGAGTCCATCCACCGCTGGATGCAAGTCGCCCCAGGCCCGGACTCAGGGCCGCATGACGCAGCGCCCGCGAGTGAAAGGGTGCGCCCCCGCCATGCTATAAAAGCTTCGAGTTCTTCAAACCAGGCATCAGTCCATCAAGTCACACACTACACAATGGCATTCAAGGTATCAGAGTATTCCTTCGCCAACATACTGTATTTACTTTATATAAGTAGTGCGCAAAATACTGACAAACTAATTTTACATGGTGCGCTAATTGAATAAATCCGATTCACATTCAATCCCAAACACTTGCTGAGGATTTCCCGCATCATCTACATCTAGGTTCAAATCCAAGAGATAAAAACCCGTTAAAAGTGCAAAACTTTACTGCGTTCAAATGAAATGCTAAGTGAGTGCAATAATTTTATCAATTATTATCTTTCAGTTTGTGATCCTCGCTTGCTTCGTGGTGGCTGCCAGCGCGGGCGTAGTCCCGGCGGCTCCCTTCGCCTACGCGGCTGCCCCGGTCCACGCGGCTCCCCTGGCCTACGCCGCGCCCGTCGCCAAGTACGCGTACGCCGCCGCGCCCGTCGCCAAGGTCGCCGTCGAGGAGTACGACCCCCACCCGCAGTACAGCTTCGCGTACGACGTGCAGGACGGCCTCACCGGCGACTCCAAGACCCAGCACGAGACCCGCGACGGCGACGTCGTCCAGGGCTCCTACTCCGTGGTGGACCCCGACGGCACCAAGCGCACTGTGGAGTACACCGCTGACCCCCACAACGGTTTCAACGCCGTCGTGCACAGAGAGCCCGTTGGTTTGAAGGTGGCCGCCCCGGTCGCATATGCCGCACCCGTGGCTAAGGTGGCTGCTCCCGTCGCTTACGCCGCTCCCGTAGCTAAGTACGCAGCGCCCGTCGCTTACGCCGCCGCGCCTGTGGTACACGCCGCTCCCGTAGCCAAGTACGCAGCAGCCCCCGTAGCGTACTCCGCGCCCGTGTACCACGCCGCCCCCGCCTACCACGCAGCTCCCGTCTACCACCACTAAATTATTGATGCCAAAACTTAGAAACTAATTGACACGAGACGGTATATAATTTGTCACATTTGGACAATTGCTGTTTTGTGTTGAAAATTGTTATGTTCATTAGGATAGAACAATTTAAATTAAACATTTTATATTTTTAATTTACTTTTTATTTCATATTCCTAAAGAACATTGTATGAAAAAGAAGATTTCATAAGAAATATTACTTCTAGCTCCATATTGAGTACAAGTAATTACGTAGAAATAGAAAAAAAATCGCAATGTGGGCCGTACAATGTCTCAAAGTCAAAGTCAAAATTCACTTATTCATATCTGGTATGATTACAATACACTTATGAATCGTCAAGACGCTAGATACCGAAAACCCGTGTGTCCAAGAAAAAATAGGGGAGTGCGCAGCATGCCTCAGTCTGTAATGATAGGTCTCCCAAACCCGCCGACGCCCCGATCCGCAACGAAGCGCCGACCCTGACGCGTTCAATACCAAGATGATACTAATGATTAGGTTTCTTTTATTAATATAATCAGTCATAAAGGAGACTTTCGTTTACCCACTAGTCACCCCACATTTCTTGACTTTAGTATTATGTTTGGTAAAATTACATAATGGTAAAACGGATATACCTAGAGGACATCACATTATAAACAAATTCATTTCAAAAAATCACTCCATACTTACGCCAAAATTATATATAGTGTGGCACTCTTTTAAGCACAGCTTAAAAGCGAACAGTTTTCGAGCTATAAGCCAGAATCTTGCCAGAATCTACGTTTAACATCATTTTCAAATGTGAAGGTGAGTCACATGTCAGTAGGTAATTTGCAATTACAAATGTATGGGTATAGTTACCATAAAGTCTAGACGCGGCTAACCGCCCCGCAGCCTTGATATTTGTATAATTCCCACGGCGACGCGACGAAGCCAACGCCGCCGGCTTGTTAAGCAACATGCCCTTAGGGCATACTACCTACGCCCTTTACTACAACATCACTAAAGGGCCTAGCAGTGGCTTATCTTGAACGTATAGAAAACAAAAGTATGAAAATGACATAAAAAAAACCCTAAATAAATTACATGGACTAAAGTTAGTCATGGTTTAAAATAGATGCTAACACTGTCTTTCATTCAGTGTTAAAGTGACAGTATCAGTTTTAAGCTATGACTAACTTTAGTCCATGTTTTATAATAGCGGGGAAAATGTTTTTGTCTGATACGTCAGTTTCACAAATTTTGTATTCTATGCGTTCGATAGAATATTGGTCACTGGGCTAGGGGGGCTGTTCTATAATGTCCCCGTTGCTGGGCCAAAGGCCTACGATATGGATGGAGGAATATAGGATGTAGCCTAGGGCACCATAGATATAAAGGGCCCCAATTCGCCCACTGATAACAAAGATGGTCGATTATGTGAATAGGGATGATGACACCAACAAAGAATCACTGATATAATGATTTATAATAGTAATTTAGGATAAGGAGGTTCGTCACTTGTTATCGGATTATATTTTGTGATTGATATTTATTTTATAAAAATAAAAGTACAAAACTTAGCAATCCGCCATATTTGCTGGCCTTTTTACGGAATAGTGACGTCACACAGACGCCTTCGCCATTCACTTTCGCCATGTATATCCTTTTTGTCATTCTCATTTCATCCATTCTTTCGACGTGACCAAACCATGTGAGCATCCTTTCTCAATCCTTGTCATTACATCTTCTTTCAAACCACACCTTTCTCATATCACACTGTTATACAATCGATCGCTCAGCCTTACCCCAGCCATGCTCCTCAACGCTCTCATTTCTACTGCATTTATTCTACTGCATTTATTCTACTTTCGTGCTTCTTCTCCCATACCCAACTTTCACTTCCATACATTAATGTCGGGACCAGCACTCCATTATGAACAGCCATACGAGCCTTTCTGGACACGCTTTGGCTGTTCATAAAAGTGTGCAAAGCCCCGTTTACCATATTCCCAGCTTTCACCCGCTTTTCAATATCACTATCACACTTTCCATTTCTCGTAAATACAGACCTGTTCAACATTCTCACCCGCTGTCTTAATTTCACACTTCGTCATTTGTTCACCCCTTTCAAAAACCATGACCTTTGTCTTGCTTACATTTACTTTCATACCTTTCTCTGTCAGAGCCTCATGCATAACTGTTACCATCACCTGCAGATATGTTTCTGATGACGCTAATATAACCTGGTCATCAGCGTACTGCAGACATTTGATAAGTAACTCGTTCATTCGTAATCCACAATCAAATTCGTTCAGTCTCGTCAGAAAATTATCCATGTATAAGTTGAACAGCCATGGTGACGCTACACATCCTTGTCTTACACCTGTACCGATGCAAAAAGATTCTGTGTATGCGCCATTTATCCTAACACAAGCGTTGGAATCCTCATAGAGAGATTTCAACGCCTGTATCAGGCTGCTGTATACATCGACAAAATCGACCACAGTTCATTCCTCACTCATCATAAACCTTTTCCTAAGTCTACGAAAGCGCAATATACTCGTTGGCTTTTAGCCAGAGATTTCTGAGTAATGCGTCGTAGAGAAAATACTGGATCCGTACATCCCATTCCCTTTCGAAACGCTGTTTGCACGTCCCATATTCTATCATTAGTCTCTTTCTTAATCCTTTCAATCAGAACAACAATGAGAAGGCTGATACCACGGTAATTTTTGCATTCCAGCTTTACCTTCGTACACTGGCACAATGACGGCTTTACGCCAGTCTTTTGGTACTTGGCCACTTACCCAACAAAGGTTCAAAAGGCGGTGCAGCTGCTTAGCAATAGTACCTTCACCAGCCCTCAGCATTTCGACCGATATCCTATCACACCCTGCCGCCTTTCCTGCTTTCGTACCTTTCAATGCTTGCACAATCTCATGCATACTTATTTCATTTTCAATCAAACTCTCTTCCACATGAGTAGCCTGGGACTGGACTACATCATCAGTAGGCCTATTCCCTAACTTTTTCTGACAGTTGAAAGGGATTATCACCGAACTTTTTACTAATACATTGCTGTTATCACAGGACAAGTGTCACAATAACATTATAGTAAAGTAGTAATGGATACGTAAATAGTTCGGTGATCATCACTTTCAACTGTCAAAAAAAGTTAGGGAATAGGCCTACTGATCTTTCAAACAAACTTTCAAAATATTCCTTCCACCTATTCTATAATACGACAACATAATTAATATATCATCTGTAAAAATTTCAACCATCTAGCTATCACGGTTCATGAGATTAAAGCTTGGTGAGAGACGGACAGACGAACATCGGAGTCTTCTATAATAGTAATACGTCCGTTTTACTTTTTGTATACGGAACCCTAAAAATGCGAATTGACTTGTTCTAAGTCTGGATCATTACATTCTCATTATCATCATCTTCCTGCCCTTTATGCCTATTGGCTAACTTTTTTTGACAGTTGAAAGTGATGATCACCGAACTATTTACTTATCCATTACTGTTTTCACAGGACAAGTGTCACAATAGCGTTATAGTAAAGTAGTAATGGATCAGTAAATAGTTCAGTGATCCTAGTTTATCTGCTGTCAGCGAAGTAGGTATATTTTATATCTGTCAGACATCTTCAAGCCATCTCTTTACGACCCCCGAGGCGAGTCGGGACTGGCACTCTTCTTCTTCTTCTTCTTCTTAAAATGGCATTTCGGCTATGTTGCCATTTGCCATAATTCAAGTGTTGATTGTAGAACAAAATGATACAAAATGTTGAATTTGGGAATTTTGGACTTAGGTTAAAAAACGGGAAAGCGGATAATTATCAAACTATTATTATAACGAAAAGGAAATAGGAACGGAATCAGGTGGATAGGAATTAATAAATTAAATGAAAAATAGAATGGTAATTAATAAATATATACGATAAAAAATAAGATAAAATAAGAAATACATACATGAAGGATAGTTAATTAAATTTTAATATCATTTTTTCTAATAAATAAAGCTAAAATCCTATAAATATTAGGATTTATATTATACAATAGGATAGGGATGGAAGTCGGAAATGGAACATCTAATTTAATCAACGACTGTAGAAATGAGTCTCTATCGTATCGTGTACAAGAAAAGAAAATATGATTGGTGTCACTCTCAATCTCACCACATTCACAAGCAGAATCATGAATTATGCCAAATCTAGCCAGACGGTCAGGTGTTGAAACATGACCAACACGCATACGTATCAGTATCGACGTTACTGTCTTACTAAACCTTAATTTAGAAAACCAAGGTTTAGTAGGGACAGTAGGCTGAATACGTCTATAATGTTTAGCTACCGAAATGTCTCCTTCTGTCCATATCTGGTTCCAAGATAAATGAAGGTCAATTTTGGATAAAGTAACTAGATCTAGATTAAAATTTTTATATAAATCTATATCACCACACCGCACAGCATCACGAGCAAGGTGATCAGCATATTCATTGCCGGACACCCCACAGTGACTAGGAACCCAAGCAAATAGCACAGAATAACCTTTATAAAAACATTGCAAGAGTAATTTGCGTATTTTAAAAATTATTGGGTACATTTTAAGTTTAAATGGATACTTTTCTAAGGCATATAACGAGCTCAAGGAATCTGTAAATATTACAGATTTCTTCAGCTTTGCTAAAAGAATATATTCAACAGCTTTAAACAGGCCAAGACATTCTCCTGTGAAAACTGAAGTTTGAGGCGGAAGTTTAATTTTTAGATGAACTTTAAAATTACTATGAAAAACACCAACACCTACATCCTGTAAATTAGTTTTGGAAGCATCAGTGTATATTTTATGCCAATTGTGCCAGTGCTCACTTACAAACATATTAAAATAGGTGTTAGCATTTAATCTGTCATCAATTTTTAAGTTGTAAAAAATATTCGCCACCAATGTTAAGGCATTGTAATCAGTGGTAAATATCGGCAACATTTGGCACTGATGTACTGATGTGTTCAAATTCAGGTATTTAGTAAAAGTTTTAACTAGAGGAGGCAACGACTTGCGGTACCAATATGCTGATGATGTAGTTTTAAGTGTCAAAATCTCCAGTTGCTGGATAACCGGATTATTATTTAATAATATGGATTTATAGAAGAACCTATCAGATAAATACTGCCGCCGTAAACAGAGCGGAGGATCATTGCATTCTACTTGTAGAGCACATATGGGACTCGACTTCATTGCTCCACTGATAATTCTAAGTGCTTTAGATTGAATGCCATCTAATGTCTTGAAGCTGGTAACGTTGCCTGGCTCAAGTAAAAAAGTCCCATAGTCTAAAACGCTTCGTATAAGGGCTATATACAGCAGCCTCAAAGAAGTAGGATGGCTACCCCACCAGGCTCCAGCTAGACATTTTAAGATGTTAAGATTTCTTTCACATCTTGCGACAATATATTTACAATGAGAACTACCAGTAAGCTTGGAATCAAGAACGATTCCAAGATATTTATATTCCTGTTTCTGAGGTAAAAAATTACCACCAAAATTAATATTTAAAATGGGTTGTGATCTCAATCTCGTGAATAATACAGTACAAGTTTTGGAAATCGATAGATCTAAGCCATTGATATCCAACCAATTTTTAAATAAACTCAAGGAATTATTTAATGTGTTTGAAATAAGAGGTATAGAATTATCTACAGTGTATAAAACAACATCATCAGCATACTGAATAATAGCACATGATTTATCTAAACAATTTTCTAGATCAGAAGTATAAAGATTGTAAAGCAATGGACTAAGAACTGAACCTTGAGGTAAACCTTTGGAAATCAATCTTTGTATTTCAGTGTTATCGTTATATAAAGTGAGATATCTTTCAGAGAATAAATTAATGATAAAATTACTCAACATAACAGGGACGTTTAAAGTATTTAATTTTTTACGCAATATAGATATGTTTACATTATCATAAGCCGATTGTATGTCAATAAAAACAGCACCGACTGAAGCATTATCAGAAAATGCAATACGAATATCTGATACTAATAAGGAAACGCAATCATAAGTACTTTTGCCACGTCTAAAACCATATTGGCTGTTAGATAGAGCACTCTTATTTTCAATATACCATTCTAAACGATTTTTTATTAAATGTTCCGCTAATTTTACTAAAACTGAAGAAAGAATAATAGGTCTATATGATTTTGCGTCAGAAGGTTGTTTGTTTGGTTTTAAGAATGGTAACACTATTTGATGTCTCCAAGTTGACGGAATATTACCTGTCAACATGACACTGTTTATAAGGCGTAAATAATAACCTAATACGTTATCGCCAAGATGTGTGATGAATGAATATGGAATACCGTCTATACCCGGAGCAGAATCCACTACATGTGTTAAAATACCTTTTAGTTCAGAGAATGAAAATGGAGAATTCATACCTAAATTATCAGGAATCGGGGAAAGCAAACACAACTCAGAAACTGATAGAGGGACTAAATTATCCATGAATTGCTGGGCTATGTCTAAAGAAAGGCTTGATACAGAAGGTTGTACAAAGGCTGATCGAAACCGTCGAATATTACTCCACACAACTGATGCATGTGTCTGAGGACATATTGATAAACAAAAATTTTTCCATGCATCCATTTTCTTTTTCTTAAGGAATTTTTTAACATCCAGCCTAACTGCTATGAGGTTATTATAGTTAACTAATGACATATTTTCACAGTACTGATGCTCAGCATTTTTCCTACGAGTTATTTCAACTGTACAATCACTGTCCCACCAAGGTGGTGACGGAATAAGATTGTTAGAGAGACTTTTTACCGGAAATATATCATCTGCTACGGCAATCATACATTTAGCTAATGTTTCGGAACAGTGCTCTTCATTACCATTACTGATAATAGGTAAAGTAGAGAAAACATGCTCCAATCTATTTTTATATAAATTCCAATCTACTTTCTGTAATTTATATTTTAAGCCACACTTCCTCTGTATGCTAGTTTTGGAGTTAAAAGGGAATGTAATAATAATTGGAAAATGGTCACTTCCATATGTAAAATCTAGTCGACTCCATGACACTGAAGGGGCTAAACTGGGAGTGCATATTGAAAGATCTACAGCACTATCACATTCATTAGGTTTAGTTAAACGAGTGGGAACACCAGTATTTAACACACAAAGATTTGTGTAATCTAAGATATCTAACAAATGTTCCCCATAGCAATTAGAAACAGAGCTACCCCATGTCATATGATGACAATTTAAATCACCAAGAACTAAAAATGGTTTAGGAAGTAATGTTAACATTGATTTGATTTCATTAAGAATAGATATACTTGGATGAGGGACATAAATAGAAACATAACAAATATTTTTCACAATAGCTCCTATTACAGAAAAATTATCACTTAATGGTATTGAAAAGGGTTTATACTGGTAGGAATTTTTAATCAGAAGAGCTACACCACCATAACCATCTGATCTATCTTGTCTTAAACAAAAATATTTGGAAATCTTAAAATTATAACCTGGTTTTAACCAGGTTTCTGAGAGAGATATAATAAAAGGATTATATCTATTAATTAAATAAATAAGATCTGATTTTTTACTATTAATACTTTGACAATTCCACTGTATCACTTTGGCCAACTGGTCCATTATGACAAGTGAGTTTTTCAATAGTTTTCAGTAAAGGGGCAACGTTGGTCGGTACAAAATCACTATGTTGAGTTAATAAATTGATAAGAGAAATTATTAAATCAGTAATTGATGTCTTTTTCTCATCAATGCTACCTTGAGAACAATGTAGCATACTCCCATTACTACTGTTAGTAGGCATGTCATAATCTTTAATTATATTATTATGTTGCATTTTATTGTAACTTGTATTTAAATTAGATGAAAATTGTTTTGGTTTACTATAAACAGTTTTCTTATAAGAATAACTATTACTTGAAGTATTCTGCTTTGACGGCGATGTGGAAAAATTATGGGTGGGCTTGGAAGGTTGGAACATAAGAACATCAGAAAAAGATTTCCCTACTTGTGGATGTAATTTAACCGCTTCTAAGTATGATACATTGTTCTCTGCCATGTACACTTTGATGCGCCTCTGTCTTTCATATTCTGGACATGAACGGTTTATTGCAAAATGATGACCCTTACAGTTAAGACAATTAGCACTTTCATCGTCTACAGAGCAGGTATCTCCTGCATGCTCTTGACCACACTTATAGCAATGGGGCTTTGAGCGACACTGGAGTTTAGTATGTCCAAAACGACAACAATTGAAACATTGTATTGTGGGATAAATGTACCGATCGACCAAAAGTGAATTATAACATAAGAATACCCTCGGAGGAAGTACCTGCCCATCAAAAGTGACAACAATTGATTGGGTAGGCTTCCAAGTAGGAGTATTATCTACCAAAACTTTGAAATTGATCCGTCTCACTTTAATAATTTCTCCGCAACCAGCTGGCAAAGTCATATTATCTTTAATTTCCTCTGGTGTCCAATCCTGAGGAACTCCTCGTATAATGCCCATCCGAGTAATGTTAAATGTTGGTATGAAAGCTTTATACTTCTGATCTAGTAATCTTTTATCTTTAATAAAATTATTTGCAATCTCCATAGAAGAGAAAGATATTGTGATACGATTTCGTCCTATTTTTTTAACACTACCATCAATTATATTGTAGAAATTATTTTTTTTAAGGAAGCTACCAAATTGCACCGGGTGAAGAGAAATGTTGTCATCTAAAGATGTTGTCTCTCGTTGGACATGAACTATATAAGGAGGCAAATCAATAGAACTATATAATTTTCTACCTGAAGAATCTAGTGGTTCAATCTGAGAGTGAGACAAATCATGTGGTTTAGGTGGAGCCAAAGACACAGGGACTGCCTTTTCGATTTCAATATTAACATCAGAAATATTATCATTTTTGTCACAGAGACACCCTGTGGTCTTTCCCGCCATTTTGTGCTTACGCATTTTCTTGTTACAATGCTTACAAAACTTTACTATTTTACTCCTCTTTCTATTTGGAGCAGGAGATGACCAATCATTATGATCAGTGTCTAGACTTGTTTCGTCTTGGCTCATCACCGTAACATTACAACCCACAAACAAACCACCAGGGTCAGGTGGTTCGTTCATGGTGAACAATAAAATATGAAAAACTTACCAATTTAGAGAAGAACTAAAAAACAATATAAATAAATAAAGCTAACTAAATAAATAAGAACCTATCCTACCCAACTGACTATATTATTAATACAAAAAAGAAATTATTATTTTCAAAAGCAAAAAACACTCCCGCCTGCTTCAACGTTTCCCGCCTTTTCGACTGGCACTCGGGTATTGTTATTGATGAAGATGGTCCATTGATTGATGATTATTTTCTCCATGTTCCGTGCTAAAAAGGAGGCAGTCCAGTCCAGTGGTGCAGAAAGGTAAAATTAAAAAGATGCAATGGGAACATAACATGTGAGTTATTATTTCCGGGACAATTTTATGCTAACTGTTGAGTAATCATCGAATTTTAATTATTAATAGTTACTACAATGTATTTTGTAATTTTAGTGACCACCTTGACAAAAAATAAATATATTTAAGTATTCTGTCGCCGATCTTGTAGTTATTAAATCTATTACGGCGATTTATTCACGAACGTTACTTCTTGTAAACAGTCTAAAACCCAGTCTGATATTAAATAATTTTACCAATAACAGTAAGATATAATAAAAATCTATTAGCTGGTATTTTTATGTTTTTGAAGAAAAGTTTAAATTTGGAGGTTTGGCTGTAAAAACATAAATTTGTTGCCTTTCCTTATCAAAGAAACTTAAAACTTAAAGAGTGTTTGGCGCGTTTCGTTGTGTCAGTCGGATTTATTTTCGCTAATTCAAAAATTGTTACAGAGTGGATTTTGTGCAGTGAAAGTGGTGTTATTTTGATGCACAAGCATCCGTGTTGATGTGCAATTATGCAGAATCATCGAAAATAAGTCTCATGATGTGTTTGATGTTGTGGTGAAGATCACTTTAAAAAGTGGTTTTATCCATTTCATCAAGCACCATCATGAACTCTGTTATCATTCAATTCGCGTCAAGCACTCCCTAGATGCGTTAAAATATGTGGCACCCATATTTTAACGTAAAATTCATTTCATTAATACATTTCAACCACACATTTTTCATAAGACTACAGATAAAATATACACTAAAGACTTGGCTGTATGGGCTAGACCCTTTGCCTTCCATAAAATATAGGGAGAATTAAAAAACAACAACATTAAAACTTAAATTGACTGAGGAGTGTTTGGCGCGTTTCGTAGTGTCAGTCAGATTTATTTTCGCTTATTCAGAAATTGTTACAGAGTGGATTTTGTGTAGTGAAAGTGGTGTTATTTTGATGCACAAGCATCTGCGTTGATGTGCAATTATACAGAATCATTGAAAACAAGTCTTGTGATGTGTTTGATGTTGTGGTGAAAACCACTTGAAAAGTGGTTTTGTCCACTTCATCAGGCACCATCATGTACTCTGTTACCATTAAATTCGCTCCAAGCACTCCCAAGATGCGTTAAAATGTGTGACACCCATATTTTAACGTAAAATTCATTTCATTCATACATTTCAACCACACATTATCTCATAAGACTACAGATAAAATATACACTAAAGACTTGGCTGTATGGGCTAGACCCTTTGCCTTCCTTAAAATATAGGGAGAATTAAAAAACCAACCTTAAATTGACTGACATTGACAGCACTATAAAAACAAACTTTGTGTTGCTTGCCTTCACTTTTCTGTGTGCGCAGTTGACGCCCAAAATTAAAACTTTGCATTATTCTTTATATTGAATACCGCGACTAACGATTTAGTTAGTCCACATTGATCACACTGAAAGTTAGTTACGTCCTCTTAAACCTATACTTTTTATAAACATAAAGTTTCTTAAATTTTGCCGGCAAATTTAACAACGCCAATGTTTGTGTTTAAATAATTTATTTTAATACTATGATCTGCACTTCGTAATTGAACACAAAAAGTTATATCCGTGTCATAAAAATGGTTTCAACAAGAAGCATTAGATATAAATTTAGTGAAGGCGAAAGAGTTCTGTGCTATGAACCAGATCCTACAAAGGCAAAAGTTCTCTATGACTCTAAGGTAATAATTTCTCTATTAATATTTTATTAATTACTCACTAATACCAATTTACATTTTATACATTACACAAATACGTCACCAAACATTTACAAAAAAAAAAAATAGTAATAATGAAATATAACCTGTAATTGTATGGAAAAATAACACATGTAAATGATATATAGTTTTCAAATATTTTTACGTTACTTAATTTAGCACAGCTGCAAATTAAATATGAATTAGTAATAATTTGTAATGTTCTGTTCATCGGGTGTGGTAGGGTGTGGTTCAACATTGCTTTGTTTATATAATATAGGTCAAGTAATGCTTTTGACCTTAACCACACCCTTCCTATTAGGGTGTGGTTCTGTGAATGCAATTTTTTTAAAATTTACATATCAATTATAATCTATATCTTTTAAAAGTCTGAATAAAGAAGAAAGAAAAGCCTATGTGAATATTTCATAATTAAAAGGAGGCTCCTTAAATATGAAGCGATTATCTTTGAGATATTTTCTCAATTGAATGTACCTTTTATTAATATCAAATACATAAGCTTATTTTTCACATTGCACAATTTCCCTAAAGATTGGATAATACCAAAACATTATTTATTGAGCTTTTGTTTGATACTCCTTTATTCGAAGCAGTAGATTTATGAGAAATTATCATGTTATAGAGGTAATAACAATTTCTAGAGGTATATGCATAAATTTTTAAACTTATTACAAAACAAGATTTTGGTTGATATCATTGTAATTAGATATAACCAAAAACTTGTTTTGTGATTTACTTCATTTACATCTTCGTTTAAAAGGTGTTGAGTTGGCACAAGCAACATTCAACAATTCATCCAATCTCTTAGCTGCAGTTGTAAAAAACATTTCAAGGCTACTCTACTACAAGGGTGATTGTTGCATGCCGGTAACGGGTGGTACTTTTATGACATTTGGGAGCAGGCTCTTAAATAAATAGAATGTCTCTTCAAAGAGGGCCCAGTTAAGAGAATCTGAATCCCAAAAGACATGCGTTAGGACATTTATGAGATTGAATGAAGGAAATTACGTGTGTAAAAGTAATAGCAAGCAGAAAGAAGTGATTTCTGGCTACCCCTGTGGGGAAAGGCATGACATATTTATGTACTGTAAACATGAAGTCAGACTGTCAAATATTCCTAATTGATCATCAAGCTTAACTTGTTTAAGGTAAAGCACTAAGTAGATTGAGAAAATTAGAAACTTTATGGCTAAGGTTGTTAGCGGTTTTAACAAGAATTAAATGTTCAATAATGTATTCATACAAACAACAAGATGGTTTATAGTTATTGTATAGAGTTTTCTCAATAATACCTGCTCCAAATTTGAGCCTGTGAAATTATCACAGATGCAAGGTCAGGACCAGAATGAAATGAAGCTGTGTGGCCGGCCTGGCTTTAGTTATACAATCTCTATAATGCTTCAGGTATTGGAGGTGATAGAGAGCAAGGATAAGCGAGGTCGCCGCACTGTCGAATACCTGATCCACTTCCAAGGGTGGAACTCATCTTGGGACAGATGTGTCAGCGAAGACTTCGTACTAAAAGACACAGAGGAGAACAGACAGCTTCAAAGAGATCTCGCAGAGAAATCTCAGCTCCAACTGTAAATGAATTATTTACAAACTGCCGTACTCAGAGACGTCAATTAACTTTAATGAGAACTTACCCCCGAATACAGAAACGCTATTCAAAGTTTGAGTCCTGCTTAACATTTAAGTACTGTCAAAATTGACGTATTTCCATACAAATTCCGACAGGTAGTGTCCACTTAACTTTTTAAGCAGTCCCCTAAATTTGAGTAGCGTTTCTGTATTCGGAGGTTAGTGTCAAAAAATTCATTGAAATCGAGACCATAGACCCAGAAAGAATAGTGACGAGTTTTGAATTCTCAGTTTTTGACATTATGTACTCATTAACGTTATTTGACATCTCTGAGTGCGGCAGTCAGTGTCGTTGTTAAATTGTTAACCAAACAGACAAACAATTGTTAAGGCCAGGTAGGCCGAAAGAGGCTGCGCTTTTGAGTTTTTTTAATAATTTGAGACATTTAACATAGTGTTTACAAGTCTGAAAAAAATATATGTATAGGTTATAAGATTTAATAAACTTCTCGATAGAAAAAAATCCTAAAGCAACCCCTTTTTGTAACATTTTTTCAATATTAAGACGAAACTAATGATAATTTAAATACATATAAGTCTTGCGCTCAATTAAAGCCACTAAATATTTATAGACAAATTCCCAGGGTTTGACTTGATAAAATAATTCTTTTAATTATTATGTTTAAATACCTATGAAATGCGCGAACGCAACAGCTCGGCAGGCCCGATCAGTCGTATGCTGGTCCTCAAGGACGATGGACCTGTGCTATTTTTTTGATTTTTTCCGCTTTGCAATATCGTGCACATTAATGAATTTGTGATGTGGTCACGTGGTCATGCCTAAAATACTATCATAGTGCCATTGTAAAAGAATATCGCCAGGTGTTATACTGAAGATAGCTACGATTTTTTGATGATTTATATTTTGTCGACAGGAGCTCGGTAGCGCAGTGGCATAGAGCGCTTGGCCTGCGATTGCGTAAACTAAGCAATGGTTGCTAAGGCCATTCATTAGATGGGTGACCAAAAATGTATTATCTCGAGTTTCTTCATGCTTCAGAAGCACAGTGTTATAAGATAAAAAACGGAGGAACTCGAGATAATACATTTTTGGTCACCCATCCAATGACCGGCCTTAGCGAACATTGCTTAGTTTACGCTCTAAATCTATCAGTTTCTGACGAATTTATAATATTTGTTGCAAGTTATTGATTATGGGTAACAAACAACGCACGCGAAAAAAGTCCTGCAAAGCCATAAAAATAGTAAATAAAAAGAATGCACTCCAAAGATATGTGAAGATGTAAGTAAATATTTATATTAAAATAATATATTTTATGTCACATCTGACCATAAAGTGGATCCCACTTCCTGGTCAGGTGGTGACATAAAACTATGATCTTACCTCGGGCGATAAAAAGAGGCCTCAGATCGCATTTTAAAAGCCCTCGCCTTCAGATCGGGCGTTAAATACTTGTGATCTGAGACATTCTTTATTTTTTTTTATACATATAATTTACTATTTCATCCCCCCATCACAGAAAAAGTATTTTTGCTCTTCGATATCTGAGCACAAAAGCCGTTTTTATCCGCTAGAGGTAATTTAGAACATCGTGTGTACTAAGTTTGTGAATTCAAAACATTATTAAACCTCCATGGTGCCGAAATTATCATACAACATTTTTTAATTTGATAAAAACTCAGACTCGCAACCTTCCGCCTCCTTAGTGTACTTTTTTTTGTATTTTGTTTTGCGCGTGCTATTTTTTTTCACGTCATATTGTTAAAACCTTAGGCACGGTAATACGCTACGGTAATACGCTTCTTTTATTAAGTAAAGGTACCTTAAACATAATATGGCTAGTAGAATATAATATTGTGATGAGTGTGGTGGGATGGGCGTGTCTGGATGGATATTGGATGTTGCGGGTGAATGGTTTGATGGGTGAGTGTGTGTGTGTGTCTGGGAGGATGGGTGTGGAAGTGTCTAGGTAAAAACAGAATTGACCGAAACTGTTAATAATGTGATTGTATATATTTTTTTGCATTTAGCCATTTTCGCTGAGGTGGGCTGAAAAGTTACGTGTTGCACTCGAGTGCAAAGCTTTTTCACCTCGTGCTTTTTTGATTCTCGCTAACGCTCAGTTTCAATCTCAATAACAAACAACAAAACTACATTAATAAAATGAACATAGCTACAAAATAACTACTCATAAAAATGCATTGTTTAATTTGAATAACATTATTCTAATGCTTACTTTTATACTGTGTCACTGGAGAGAACATTATTTTGTGAGTTCACCGAAGTCCCAGGCGCGCGCAGTAATTTCCGCGCGGCCGCGGCTGGCGCTAAATACCTATTTATGCCGGCCTACCTGGCCTTAATGTCGGTTATAATACTAGGTGTTTGGTACATAGGGTGTCAAGCCGGCACCTACCCATGCTATCATAGTCATATACTATGATGATATTAAAAATTTATTTTTAATAGGTACATTTTGTTTTTCTGATCGTTCGATCAGAAAGCAAAATGTATTTGTATGGAGAATTATTTTTTATTTTACTTAAGTAACAATTATTTTGATATCACCATAGTATTTATATGGCTTTGTTAGAATGGGTAGGTGCCGGCTTGATACCCCATGTACCAAACACCTTGTATAGCCTTCTTCGATTATGTACTATCCCACACAAAAATAATTATTCAATTTAAGTTAGTGGTTCCTGAGATTAGCGCGTTCAACCGTAACAAATAAACAAACTCTTGAGCTTTCTTATATAGAATATAATAGTATAGATTATTTTGTTGGACAAAGTGTTTTATGATGTTGTGTGTTGGTGTAATGAATCAATCGTATTTCCCTTAATTTAGGGGAGCTTATTTATATCGGCGAGAACGAAAGAAGGGTAGTAGTGCAGCCGCCGGTGCTGGACCAGCGAAGCGAACGCGTCAGGGTTTCAGCGACGACGGCTCATCTAGCAGCACTCAACCAGATGGTATGTAATATCTCTAATTCTTCTTCTCCCTGTCCTGTTCCCAGTCTATCTGGGGTCGGCGCATTAATATCGGGCAGACGTCATCAAGCCATCCACTCCCTTTTGATTCATATTATCATCCATCACACCGTAAAGGTGCTAGTGATGAATGAATGTATAGAAAAGAGACGGAACGGGGCATGTTGAGAGACCGATGATTGGAGAGAGTGATTGGAATAACAACATTCCAGGTTTTGGCTTAGGTTTTACAGCCGGCCGCCTGCCTGACACCAACCCTCTTTGTGTAGTAACATCTCTAATTGACTACTATTAATGAAATATTATCTAGAAGTTGCTACAATGAGGAGGAGGAGCTCGCTAGCGCAGTGGCATAGCGCGCTTGGCCAGCGATTGCGTAAACTAAGCAATGTTCACTGAGGCCGGTCATTGAATGGGTGACCAAAAATTTACTATCTCGAGTTCCTCCGTGCTTCGGAAGGCACGTTAAGCCGCTGGTCCCGGCTGCAACTGCATTCGTTTATACGCACTGGACCAGCGTGGTGGGTTACGGTCCATTCTCCTTATATTTTTCGATCCATAGGGAAGGCCCGTGCCCCAGCTGTAGTCATAATCATATCATTTATTGCCACATCTTGGTATAACTAATGTTGCAGTAGGAACAATAAAGGGCTGGACATCTACAAATCTCACTAGTTTATTGTATAATAGCAACATTAGCACATTTTTTTAGGGATTTTTTTTCATTGCATTGTTATTTTTACTAGTAGCTTTTATGCTTATACACCGATTCCATTGCCCTTATTTTGCAGTACTTAAGTATATTTAGGGTAGGAAATAATATATTAACATTGTACTTTTCAGCCAATAGGTTAAGTAGATTATCGATTGGAAAAATTTGACAGTTTACTATAGCTTGACATTCTGTCGACTGTACAGTATGTTGTGCAATTAACAGAAGCATAGCCACATGGACTGAACACAGAAATGCCACTAAAATTTTGAACAAATTAAGTGGACATTTCCTTCGGAATTTGTATGGACAAACGTCAATATTGAAAATACTTAAATGTTAAGTAGGACAACTTTAATGTATTCAGGGGTAATACATCACATCATAAGAAATTATTAGTACACCGAACAAAACCAAATAAATAGTACCTAGTGGGTACCCACCTACCTATTTAATTTACATTGTTCAATTGATTATTTTTAGTTTTGACTGCCTTTTTCCTATTTCTTTTGCCTATTTCTTTTATGTAGTTAGTCTACTAGTTAACGTCATAAACATTGTCGTGTAGGCAGTGTGTGTGTGACGACAGAGGGCGAGACCGGCGACACCGACTCGTCGGGTTCCGGGTCCAACTCCAGCACGCAACGGCGCACGCCGCCGCCGAACCCGCAAGTCGGCCGGGCGCACATTACCCTGCCCTCTCCACTCAGGTAGTATATTCAACCCTGCCCTCTCCTCTCAAGTAGTATATTCAACCCTGCCCTCTCCACTCAGGTAGTATATTCAACCCTACCCTCTCCTCTCAGGTAGTATATTCAACCCTGCCCTCTCCACTCAGGTAGTATATTCAACCCTGCCCTCTCCTCTCAAGTAGTATATTCAACCCTGCCCTCTCCACTCAGGTAGTATATTCAACCCTGCCCTCTCCTCTCAGGTAGTATATTCAACCCTGCCCTCTCCACTCAGGTAGTATATTCAACCCTGACTTCTACTCTCAGGTAGTAAATTCAACCCTGCTCTCTCCCCTCAGGTAGGTTATTCCAACTTAATTATATCTAACATTAGTGGTCGCCCGCGGCCTCGCTCGCGTTAATGTCGGTTATTATAGCTTAAAGTCTTCCTCGATAAATGGGCTATCTGACACAGAGAATTTTTCAATTTCAGTCAGTAGGTAGTTCCTGAGATTATGGCGTTCAACCAAACAAACAAACTCTTCAGCTTTATAATATTTGTATGGATATAAAGCCTACTAAAAATCCGCAATGTGGTGACGGTAGGAAGATCCTTACGAATCCATTCTCAAGTTCATGCGATGCATTGAGGCAGCTCGTAGATTTTAACGATGCGCCTTGCTGCACCAAGTCGCATCGCAGCAATTCATGTTGTAGAGTTCGCGCCAGATAAGTCTGCGCGCGATGGGTGAGCGAGCAGCGCCACCAGCACGCTTTTAGTTCCAATTTTGATTATGCGCAGCCTTATCTGGCGCGCACTCTAATAGGCGCGATGCGAATTCGCATTTTTGTGTACAAACCCCAAGCCGTTGGCACCGGCTGCATTTGCAGTCGTTAATACTCACCAGTCCGCACAGCACCATGCATAGGGAAGACCTGTGCCCCAGCAATGGGGACTTTAAAACGCTGATGATGATGATGATGATTATGTTTATGACGTTGACCAGGGACCGGCTGACATTCGACTACCACCTTGTGGTGAAGCGGGGCCGGCTGTCCCAGCTGCCAGCGCAGCCGTGCGCGGCCGAGATCCTGGAGTCGTTCGTGAAGTGGTTCGCTCGCGCCGGCGCCTGGCACACGGTGCGCACGCGCCACGAGCCGCCCGCCAAGCCGGACATGCTCGACGTGTCTTGCAGGTGGGTGGTTTCGAATTCGAACTCGACGTGTCTTGGAGGGAGGTGGTTTCCAATTCTAATTGCAGGCAGGTACTAAGTGCAATATGGGTTTGCGTTTCGTACTTTTAAACCGCTACAGCGCTAACGTCCGATCCGAATCCGAGAAAAAATTATAGGTCTAGAAAACTCGAACAGATCACGGTTTCGATTGGTAAACAATCTTGGCACACTTTTTTATTAAAAATGCAGCATTAAAAATCAACTGATTTTTATTCAAAATGCAACACGGTGCGCACGCGCCACGAGCCGCCCGCCAAGCGGGACATGCTCGACGTGTCTTGTAGGTGGGTAGTTGCAAATTCGCAATTAGGTACTATAGTCGAGTGCTTGGCCTTGGCGGGCAATTTTTTTTTTCACATACATACGGTTCGATTCGCGACAAGTACTCCCTAGATGCGTTAAAATTTGTTTCACCCATATTTTAATGTAAAATTCTTTTCATCCATTAATTTCATTTATTCAAAATTAAGAAAAGTAACTGAAAATTTACCTATTGAAGAAAGTTCCAAAAATACTAGTTTCCCTATAAACCTATTTAAATAAAAAGGTACTAGGTATAGTCTATACCATCTAACTTTTCCTATTTGGTAAACAATCTTGGCGCAACTTTTTATTTCAAATCAGGCATTATAAATCAACGGTTTTTTTTTAAATGCTACACGGTACGTACGCGCCACGAGCCGCCCGCTTAGCCGGACATGCTCGACGTGTCTTACAGGTAGGTAGTTTCAAATTAAAATTAATGTATTGCAACATGGGATTACGTTTTATATGTAATGTATTTTGTATTTTTTGTCACACCTGAACATAAAGTGGACTATTTCGACATAAAACTATGATCTTACCTCGGGCGATAAAAAAGAAATCCTCAGATCGCATATTTAGTCAAATAACTACGTGCGACCTGATACATGCTTTGTTTTACCGCCCTTGGTATATAATCTACTATTTTAGTCACCAATCTAAGCCTCTGCGCTGTAGTCCTCCCACCGTACGGACCGTATCTATTTAGTTTAGTTATTTTGATTTGGACTTTTTTTTATTTGACCCATTCTGTTCTGTTCCGAACCCCTATTATTTTGTAAGCCTCTTTCAATCGTTTTCGTCTACCTGTCTCTCTAACACTTTGCGATTATTCTCAATGAGTGAGAGTGACATGTAGACGAAAGCGATTGAAATATATTTCAGGCTTACATAAATAACCCCGCAGGTTAAACTTGGTTCGCGAGGTGGCCGACGGTCTGCGCGTCTACTTCGACTTCATCCTGCGCGGGCATCTGCTCTACAAGCAGGAGCTCGACCAGTACAATGAAATTTGCGGGCAGCACATGGAGGAGTAAGTTTACAACATCTAACAGAAATAACGCACACCCTGGCTGAACACTAACCATGTTAACTTACGGCGTTAGTACACCGAATATTTTGTCTCACTCTGCTATTAGCGCGTCCTAGGGACCACCTACTCTAAACGCGACTCAAATACCATTCTTAAAGTGAGACAACGCTATAAGCCGAGTAGAGCGGCGTTACGTTTTGTCACCTGATGAGTTTGGATCGCACTAATACTTCATGGTACGGCCTCAGATCTTTACTGTTTCGCAAATGGTTCGCAGAAGTTTTGCATGCGCTAACGGCTTTAGTCACATAAAACAAATAATGATATCAGAATTTTAAACTTAATTTTAGAAGAAGAAAAAAACTAACAATTTCGTGTCTTGGGTGGCCGAGCGGTCAGGCACCTGCCCGGATAGCAGCGAACGCGGGTTCGATTCCCGCCTCAAGATCATAATTTTTCGAAATTCTTTTTCTAACCACCAAAATCTTTGTACAAATTTCGATTTAATTTTACAACACCCCAGTAATTATACTGGATACAGAGTAAATATTCACCTGATATTTTATCCAGACACGAAATGGAAGACAACGCCGAAGAGGAATGCGAGGAGGCGGATTGCGAGGCGGAGGCGGAGGGCGAGGAGGAATCCACGCAGGAGGACTCCGCGGCAGCGGAAGAAGAACTAAAAAGCCCTAAAATGGCGGAATACTCCCATCTCCCACCGGACCCCAGTGACAAGAATGACTCTGCAGGTGAGCTACTCAAACATAAACCGATTCTCAAACGTGAAAGAGATACAGTAGTACATTGTATACCAAGATCTATAAATGTGCGATCTGTGAATTCATTTTTTATCGCCCGAGGTAAGATCGAGGTAGGTAAGACCATGAAGAGTGGTATTTTTCGTACGCGTAGGTAGCCGCCGGAAAAGTACACTCTATGATCAGGTGTGACATAAATAAAATTACTATTTTGCCTTTCATTTGAACATTATTTAAATTATTTGATTTTAATTTTAACATTATATAAATGTTAGAAAAATTAGTACAAAGATTTTAGTGATTAGAAAAAAAATTTCGAAAAATTATGATCTTGAGGCGGGAATCGAACCCGCGTCCTCTGCGATCTGGGCAGATGCCTGTATGATTATAATCCATGTTAGTCGAAATAAATGAATTATTCTTTGTCTTCTTAGCGTCTCGAGATAGCTTAGAGGAGGCCAAGATGGACACTATCGAGAAAGAGATTAAGATAGAACCTCCCGAAGAAGCAGCCAGCCAACCTAGCAGCAGTTCCAAGCAAAGGGAGAATCGCCCGTGCACACGGAGTGGCAACGTCGCCAGGAGGTCTGTTCTTGTATAATAATATGTATTATTTATTTATTTAAACCCAAACATACACAAACTTTACAGGTTTAGTACCTAAAACGAGTGTGTAGTTAAAGATAAATATACTTATTGATAAATATATAATAGAGTGCGCGCCAGATAAGTCCGCGCGTGGTCAAAATTGGAACAAAAATTTCGTCTGCTATTTTTTTTGTCTAGCCCCCGAATACAGAAACGCTACTCAAATTTAGGGGACTGCTTAAAAGGTTAAGTGGACACTACCTGTCAGAATTTTTATGGAAAACCGTCAATTTTGACAATACTTAAATGTTAAGCGGGACTCAAACTGTGAATAGCGTTTCTGTATTCGGGTGTAGGAGTGTTAACGTTAGCGAGCAGCGCCACCCCTCGCGCGCAGTCTTATCTGGCGCGCACTCTAATATAGGTATTTATTCTGTCATAACATCATTTTAAAGCCTGATTTTTAATTTAAGGCTTTTCTTGCACGGAATAACGAATACGCGAAAAGAAAGAGAATACGCAATAACAATTTGTCTTATTTTTACTAAGAAAAGGAAACTTTGGTGAAAATTGTAGCGGCTACGTCAGAGCGCTACGTAAACAAAGTGTCGAGTAACCGAGAAATGGTTGATCAGCAAAAAGTACGACAGCTCACGATAACAATGGAGTCAAATCAACTGTAGACCTTAATGACTGTGGTGTTAAGGCAGAATGAGAATAGCAAGTCCTGAATCACGATTACAAAGTTTCTGGACGAACTCAGAATATATACAAGATCCGACGAAGTACAGTCGGACCGCGGTCCCCGAGTGCACACCTGGCTCGGAGGAAGATCTTCCCTTTTTCGCTGAGTATGCGGCGACTTTACCGCATACCCACAAAAATATTTGTAATAACGCTCAAATTTAATTCTTATCTAATGAGCTGGTTTAAAACTATTGTAACACCTTCTGTCAGTTTAACAAGCATTTATGAAACTTGTACCGAGTGTAGATTTTAAATGAATCTAATATTTACTTTTGTGTTCACTCATCTATAAGTTGCCCTTTACGAAGATTGCTTGGTTAAAGCAATGTTTTAACTTGGCTGTGGTATACTTTTTAGGCTCCGTTCCCACAAGTCGGCGGTATCGCAGTCAGAGAACGAAGAACCTGGACCGTCTACCTCCACCTCCACGTCGGACCAACGCGCTTTCGAGACTCTGTCTTCTAGGTAAAGTATAACCCGGGTTCGAATCCCGCATTAGCACAGTCTGCTGGGGTTATTTTATCAAAATAAAAAATTTTGCAATCCGCCATATTTGGTCAAACGCCGCGTGAGGTCACAATTTTTTGTTCTTTTTTTTCTACCAATGAAAATCACCATACCACTGACCCCTAATACAAGTACCCTGTCTGAATACATCAACGTCAAATGTTTTTGTGCCGTTTTGAAGGGCCCCTTGGGGCGGCAAGGGTACTAAATTTGACGTTTTTTGCCTGTATTTGAGACATTTGGCATTACAAATTCATATCTGTTATTAGTTCCGTTGACGTCCACCTTCGTCCCCAGTCCTATCAGCGCCAAGATGGCGATAGTCACTTCTTGTATAATAGAAGTCAGTGCTCTATACTATAGCAACTACCATGTTTTACGCTATAGTGGCGTCACAGCGGAAATTTGAATTTGCATTATCCAAAACATGTTAATTCTATGAAAATCTTAATATTTTACGATATGTAATTTATTTTAAAAATATAATTCATTTTAAGTAAAGTAGATACGTAAAAAAATTGTGGTGTAGTTTTTCAAAATTAGTCCTATATACCTCCTCATACCTATTAACCCTGTATACGTAAAAATTTAATAGTTTTGTATTACATTCAGCAAGATGTCATTGTTTTGGCATATTGCTTGTTTCGTGACAGCCGGCGGGTAGATAGCATATAGGATTGTGTGTGAGAGGTAGTTGAATGTTCAGTATTTCAGTCGCAAGGCTGGCAACACGCTGAGCTGGGACCGTTTGAGACACCCCCCAATACAGAAACGCTAATTAAATTTGGAGCACTGCTTAAAAAGTTAAGTGGACATTACCTGTTAGAATTTTTATGGAAAAACGTCAATTTTGACATCATTTAAATATTAAGCAAGACTCAAACTTTGATTAGCGTTTCTGTATTCGGGGGTTAGCATTTTATTTTTTATTTAATTTATATTTTTGTTTTTTTTTCTTTTCTTTCTATTGTTATATTGTCTTAATAAATGTTTATTTCTATCTTTCTATTATCTACAGCGGGTCTTCGCTGAGCGAGTCCTGGTCCAGGCCTACGCAGACTCCCGCCACCCCCGCCCCGACCCGCACACCGCTATCCCAGCTATTGGACAAGGTAACTTTTCAATTCATACCCATCTGATTGCTCATCATCTATTATTCATCATTATTTGACGACCGTCTTGGTTTAATGCTCTGATCGCTGGTTATTGGCCCAGAGGTCACGGGTTCGAATCCTGGTAGGGGCAAATTTTGTGGTGAGCACAAATATTTGTTCCCGAGTTATGGCTGTGTTATTATAAGGCGTTTGATGACAGTTCACGGTACAGCTGAATAAAATTGTCACCACCCCCTATCTCCTCATCGTCATCTACGCATTTTTTAGCCTCGAAAATAAGGACTCGTACAGTCAGCGACATAAGTCGATTACCACTTTAGCCCTCAGTCATACCAAAAACGGCGAACGCGCAGTAATAATTGCCACCAATTTGTACGAACAACTATTGTGACAAGGTATTAAACTTTTATCAACTTATGATGCTGACTCTTCTCCCTGCCCTATTCCCAGTCTATCTGGGGTTCGCGCAATATGTTTCGTCTTCCATTTATATCGGTCAGACGTCATCAAGCCGTCCACTCCTTTTTGATTTATATCATCCATCACACCGTAAAGGTGCTAGTGATGAATGAATGTATACAAAAGAGAGGGAACGGTCCATCCGGAGTGACAACATTCAAATCCATACTGCTCAAAGTTTTGGCTAAGCTTTTACAGCCGGCCGCCTGCCTGACACTAAAACTAGGGTATTACTTATGGAGCTGACTGTACACAACAAAAAAACACTATAATAATGGAGACAACTGCTCTCTGGTTTAGAAAAAGAGTGCAAAATGCAGACAACAGCTCTCAGACTTGACAAAAGTGTTTAAAGTTCTTCAAACAAATCAACCTTATTTCTAACCGTTAAAAAACTTTTATCAGGTTGCTAAGTGGGAAATAATTCCTCGTGAAGGAACCGAGCACCTCCCTTCCCGCATCTACGGAGCCATCCATCTCGCACGACTGTTCGGTATGTTAAAATATTCAGTTTAATACAGGTGTATACATATATTTTATCAGCAAATCTTAATCTACCTTCGTCTATTATTTTAATAAGTTTTTATATAATTTCGCAGCGTTCCTGGTATACCATTAAGAATAATGCGAATATGCGTGACCGATACATGGCAATAGGCTCGCCCCCTATTAAATGGCCTAAAATTGTTTTCTCTGCCTGCAATACTTACAAAAATTATTTTAGATCATAATATAAATAGTTAATTTGTAACATCATTTTAAGGTTAATAAATAGAATATCTTAGAGAGGTCTGAACATTAATTTAAATATTTCAGTAAAACTTCCTGATTTCCTCAACGCGACTCAGATGCCTGACAACAAGCTGAAACTGGTCGTGAAGCACATTGATATGTTTGTCCAGTAAGTATGCAGTAGAAGCTAAATAGGACACAGCACGTCAAACTACCACAAAATGTCAAATTTTCTCAATCGACTTTACGCTATGCTACCAACAAGTTAAGGTTGACAATCGATTGAAGAAATTTGATAGTTTTGGGTAGTATCAAGTGCCCCTGACCGTAAATAACTTGGAATTTAAGCCTTGGCATATACTATTTGCTTCCTTTATTGGAAAAAACAACAAAAGATTGGCGGGACATTTATAATGTTAGGAGTGATTTTAATCCAACATCATAAATAATGTCCTCTTTGGGTTAGATGATGGGTGCGAGTGTAAGAAATATTAATATAATTTCAGGTACTTAGACGAACACAGCGAATGGTTTGGAGAGACGTACTATGTCGCCGACAGCATATCTCGTTCTCGTTAAGATGATCATTGTTCTACGTTTGCTCACATTGTATGCTAGTGTGCCGTTAGATTGTAATCAGTAGGCAGTTTGAGCTTCTAGCTTTTTGGGGCATTATAAAGGATAACACTTGTCAATAGTGCTATAACTACATAACACTTTCCTAAACTATTTGTTTATAAACAATATTTAGATTACACAAGTTGAGTTGGGATCGACAAAAAAAAGCTAGAAATTACCTTTACCTCTAACAAAACATTAGGCATAGCAAATTCTAGCTCTAAAAGCAGGTATTCGTTGATCTAATTATAAGCCCAAAAGATATTACAAACAACAATGAAAACGTGACGAAATTATTTGTTGTTATTGTCATCTAAAATTACGGCGACAGTATTATATTTTATTGTAATAGGTATCAAATTCTTTGATCACTGTCACTTGCAACTGATGAGTTTATAGGAGCTTTCTATGTGAAACCATATTAATTGTTGTAATTACTATAAATACTACCAAATTCGTACATTGAATATCAATAAAATTGTTTTAAAATTGTATTACTTACATTATCTAGTAGAAATAGTATTAGTCCACCAGACTATTTAACCAATATGCTATTTCATAGTGAGATACTTGAGTTTTATTCCGGTAGATCCAAATTGATTTCTAGGTAACCTACGCAGTTGCATTCACGTTTTTAATGGTTTTTAGTATTTACGACAAAATTTGATAGTAGGTTTATAACACAGAATATTATTATTATTATCTAGTATTAGTAACGATTAATTATATTGTAATCTGTGTACTATATTTTCAATCTTTCAAAAGGAGTAAGATTTCAAATAAATTAAGAGAAAAAGAGGTCAGAATAACTTCGAAATAAATTATATACGATCTTGGGACATAGTATGAAAACATAAATTTGCAAAATTAAGCTAACATTGTTGCCAATAATGTAAAAATATACTATGAGATGCAACTATTTCAATGTGCTAATCTAAATTATATTATTCACCTGTTTATCCCTGAAGGGGTAGACTGAGATATATGATGAAAATATTATTGAACTCTTCGAATATTATGTTAATAATGAAACAAGTGACTTGCTAAGCCTTAATAGGTGTTGAAAGTAGGTATTTTAATAATCAAAATGTATTTTATATATAGACATTTCCGACCAATCTCTTAAAGGATCTCATTAGTGTAAACTATAATTAGAAATGTTCTTTAGATTAGGCAATTGTGTCTGTATGTACAGACAGACATCGACATGCTAGCTTACCAAAAACAACATACTTTTACAATGGAATTTAAAACCTTAAATATTTCAAAGGTAAAGTCCGTTTTTAATTTGCCTTGGAAGAAATTGTACGTTTTGAGGTATGCTGGTGTGACTGTACAAGATTTATTATTAAAGTAGTTGAGCAAATAATAAAGGCTGTTTCATTCATTTTTATACAACACCCAACCGAAGACATTTTAAATTTTGTTGAATAAATAGGTATTTATAATTATTTGGTCTACTAAATTATTTATAAATAATATACACCTAATTAGAATTGCGCAAATAAATCCATATTCCGCAATATATATTTTTTTTTGTAACATGATTATTAAAGTTGCTGAAATTGCTTCAGTAAAATGTGTTCGTGATATAGATGATTCACGATATATAGACGAATAACCACCCATTAGTCGAGCACAAAATTGTCCACAATAATTGCCCCCTATCATAATTCGAACCAGGGATCTCCTATATATCCAGCGCATCCGACCGGCCGGGCATTCTAAACTCGGTTATAAACAAAAAAAAACAAACATACAAAACCATTTTTTATTATCAAAACTACCTTCAACATGGCAGCTATAACAAGAACAATTTAAAACAGATCGAATTTTAGGTGATGTTACAAACACAATAGAACATTTGGATAGGCACAAAATTACTAATAACGAGGCAGTAAAATCATTCATTAATATTAGTTTTAAGTCATTGCATGCATACAATTTTAGAATCATAATATTTTGTCTAAAGGAATTATTTCGTGATCCAATTTTTTATACAAACACAATTTGGAAAGTTGAGTTGCTTGCAGACCACACTTCCCACATATTGAGTAAAATGAATGTAGTCTGCAGTTTCTTTTAGTGGTAAAATTTACTTAATACACCTTGACCTAAGCACAATTTATTTTTAAACTTTATGATCATGTGGAAAGAATTTTTGTCAGACACATTTCTATAAGTAAATCTATCTGATACCACTGCAATCACCGCATTGTATACTATATAAATCGAAAACCAGTTAAATTAAATACTTTGTTCAAACTGAATAACAAATGAAAATTACAATTATTCAATAATGCGTATTACATTAAATATGAGTTTAAAAATGTAGTAAAAAAATATGATGTTTATTAAAGCCAGTTAACATTCAATTGGTATTATTTATAGTTTAAAACTGACAGATAATTAATTACTTAAACATGTTTTTCATTCACATTTTCAGATGATCAAACTACCTTTACAATCCATTAAAATGAGGTCTCTAAAGGCAAAGGTGTACATGAGAAATATAGCAACAAGTTATCAGCCTTGTGGTTTACAAGTATTAACTATAATGTAAGAAGAATCAAAGCAGCCTCTCTATTTTTTTTTAATAGTGGAATATTAGGTAGTCTCGCCACCTATTACATGGGACCTAACATAATTGGCGAAACGTGGGTGCTAGTTCACCTCTGCCTACCCCTTCGGAGATATAGGCGAGATGTACGTATGTATGTATGTAATATTACCTCCCAAACCAGGAATTGACTGTTAACTCACTTTAAATCTAAGAGTATGTTAGAGACTGACAAAAATTAGTAATATCAAACAAATAATCTGTACCATTAAATGGCACATTCATTACTAAGATTGTCACAACAAACTTGACGTGAGCCTTTGCATGTGACTTACGTCACACGAGTAAATAAACGGAAAAGAGATAACCTTCATACAGCCGCGCGAATCGTTTGTTCTACTCCAAGGATGCGGGGCAAGTGTGCGTTACTACTGGCCGCTGCTCGCCCGCGGCGAGACTGGAATGAACCGGTTTTTGACGCACAGCCAGTTGCATAATGGCAGGGTTAGTGGGAGCGACGGCGTTCTTAGGAAGCTTTTACTGTTCGGTTTATCTACTCATGTGCTTACGTTTCTTTACAAATTATGAATTAATACAATTACAAAGTTTGACATGACAAACCTATTGAGACCATATCAGGGCCATCACGGTGGACCAGTGAACCAATGACTATCTAATCAATCTCCATTCGGTGTATGACTCGGCGGTATTCGTCCTCTAGGGCGATGTATTGGCTGGCGAGGCGGCCCTGCGTCTCATTGACACCGGTGGCGCTGATGGTCGCGGCATACTCCTCGGGCTTCAGTACCTTTTGTAGCTTTTTCATTTCCAGCTTCTTTTTCTAATTAAAAAAAAAACATAATTTCATCCAGTATCTTTTATGGTTTTAAGTTTTCTCATACTAACCCAGTCTCCGTTAAAACACATGTTACAATGGGAAAAATTTGGTATACATATAATGTATAATCTGATATTATTTACTATGTGCTATCTATAATGCAGCTCAATGACAGGCAAAAACAAACAATAATGCAAGTTCTGTATATCAATAAATATAAATTTTATTACAGGTTATTTAGGATTAGTTACTTATATACAGTGTGGAAAGAAAGCGTGGGCCCTGGAGGGAATGTACCTTAAATCTTTAAAATAGCTCAATTTACTGAAAGGAAACATTTCTTTATTTAAAAAAAAAAACATAACTGCATTCACGGAATTCTCAAAAAAGCTTACCCAAACCGGGAATAGAACCATGTAAAGAAAAAATTAACACACGACATTTTATTTTACTGTTGATTTTATTAGAATTGAAAGACATACATACATACATACGTCACGCCCTTCTCCCACAGGGGTAGGCAGAGATCACTTCCTTCCACTTGCTACGATCCTTACATACTTCTTTCGCTTCATCCAATCTCTTCATGCATGCCCGTCGGTTTCGGGTACTCTTGACCTGGCCCTTTTTCAATAGACTTTCAATTTGATTATGAAAGATCCGCCTAGGCCTTCCCCTTGCCATTTCTCCATTCACTTTCGTCATGTAAATCCTTTTTGTCATTCTCCTTTCATCCATTCTTTCGACGTGACCAAACCATGCGAGCATCTCTTTCTCAATCCTTGTCATTACATCTTCTTTCAAACCACACCTTTCTCTTATCACACTGTTATACAATCGGTCGCTCAGCCTTACTCCAGCCATGCTCCTCAACGCTCTAATTTCTACTGCATTTATTCTACTTTCATGCTTCTTCTCCCATACCCAACTTTCGCTACCATACATTAATGTCGGAACCAGCACTCCGTTATGAACAGCCATACGAGCCTTTCTGGACACGCTTTGGCTGTTCATAAAAGTGTGCAAAGCCCCGTTTACCATATTCCCAGCTTTCACCCGCTTTTCAATATCACTTTCACACTTTCCATCTCTCGTAAATACAGATCCTAAATATACAAACTCTTTCACCTGTTCAACATTCTCACCCGCTATCTTAATTTCACACTTCGTCATTTGTTCATCCCTTTCAAAAACCATGATCTTTGTCTTGCTTACATTTACTTTCATCCCTTTCTCTGTCAAAGCTTCATGCATAACTGTTACCATCTCCTGCAAATCTGTTTCTGATGATGCTAATATAACCTGGTCATCAGCGTACAGCAAACATTTGATAAGTAACTCGTTCATGTGCCGTGTGGTGACGGCAGAGCAGAATACAATTGTCACCACCCCAAATCTCTCACGTGGGTGTCGTACAAGGCGACTAAGGATAAATCAGTGATGAGGAATGGGCAGCAGCGTTCCTCTTATACCATCTAGCTATGTACCTACTGCGACTTTTGTGCCCGATAAATGGCAATAGGCTCGCCACCTATTACATGGGACCTAACATAACTGGCGAGACGTGGGTGCTAGTTCACCTCTACCTACCCCTTCGGGGATATAGGCGTGATTTATGTATGTATGTATGTAACTCTTTCATTCGTAATCCACAATTAAATTCTTTTAGTCTCGTCAGACAATTATCCATGTATAAGTTGAACAGCCATGGTGACGCTACACATCCTTGTCTCACACCTGTACCGATGCGAAACGACTCTGTGTATGCGCCATTTATCCTAACACAAGCGTTCGAATCCTCATAAAGAGATTTCAACGCCTGTATCAGGCTGCTGCTCACCCCATACATCGACAAAATCGACCACAGTTCATTCCTCACCACTCGGTCATAAGCCTTTTCTAAGTCTACGAAAGCGCAATATACTTGTTGGCTTTTAGCCAGAGATTTCTGAATAATGCATCGTAGAGAAAAGCACGTCCCATATTCTATCATTAGTCTCTTTCATAATCCTTTCGATCAGAATCTTTGCATACAATTTGCCGACAACACTGAGAAGGCTAATACCACGGTAATTTTTGCATTCCAGCTGCGACCCTTTACCTTTGTACAGTGGCACAATGACGGCTTTACGCCAGTCTTTTGGGTCTTTGGCCACTTACCCAACAAAGGTTCAAAAGGCGGTGCAGCTGCTTAGCAATGGTACCCTCACCAGCCCTCAGCATCTCGACTCGAATTGAAAGACACAAACTAATATTGAAGATAAATGTCACCTAGCAAGAGGCTAATAATTTGACTAATAAATTCCACTCTAATAATTTGACTCCAACATTTACCTACTTACTAAGTTTTTTTCCATTCGCGCCAAAACTTTTCTCGACGATATTTGTGTCAGTGGTATGTATGGTGAATTCGGATACCTTTCACCATACCACTGAAGGGCTAAATTGTAATAATTGCAGTTTGAATTGCACTAGCCGTGTGGTGACGGCAGAGTAGAATATAATTGTCACCACCCCAAATCTCTCCCGTGGGTGTCGTACAAGGCGACTAAGGATAGATCAGTGACGAGGAATGGGCAGCAGCGTTCCTCTTATACCTACCACCTAGCAAAGTACTGCGACTTTTGTGCCCGATAAATGGCAATAGGCTCGCCACCTATTACATGGGACCTAGCATAATTGGCGAGACGCGGGTGCTTGTTCACCTCTGCCTACCCCTTCGGGGATATAGGCGTGATTTATGTATGTATGTATGTATGAATTGCACTTGATACGTTATTATTTTAATAATTAAGTAATATCACAAAATACTTATTATGAAATAGTGGCAAAACAAAAACAAATCGATAAAATTATGATGTTCGTTAGAATTTCAAAATTGCTACCGTAAACAAACTAAAACATACATTTTCAAACTATCATTTTTTAAATTCCAATTACCAACAGAAATCGCGAGCGAACTATAATAAAATAAAGGTTTCATTTGATTCGAGAGTAAAATAAATGTTAGGATTACATAGTATTTTTCTAAGACCGTAGTCTCTGAGAGAAAAATTATCGTTAACATCGACTGCATCGATTAGTAAAATAAAATGGAGTGATAATTTTTTTATTTTTTACATGGTTCGATTCCCGGTTCGGGTAAGCTTTTTTGAGAATTCTGTGAATGCAGTTATGTTTCTTTTTAAAAATAAAGGAATGTTTCCTTTCAGTAAATTGAGCTATTTTAAAGATTTAAGGTACTTTCCCTCCAGGGCCCACTTTTTCTTTTCACACTGTATATAGCAAGTGGAAAGAGTGATCTCTGGCTACTCCTGTGGGAGAAAGGCGTGACATGTGTATGTATGTATAACTTATGTAAATAGCAATTATTACCTGAAATGGTGCATTCAGACGATTTTTAACATCTAGGCGATAATTCATATATGCAGTCTTGTCCGATGTGTTAGTGCTTTTCAACCTTAGTATCTCGTAAACGCGTCGAGATTGCTTTTTGTTTATTTTATACTTATCACAGGCCTGCTTTGCCATTTCGGTTGAGAATCTATAACAAATAACAATCTTCATTACATAGCACACTTTTAGAACATGGGGAATACACATTTCACCACAGCCCATGGATGTTATAAGTGGCAACAAACTGTAACTGCTGTATTGCTGTTTTGGCAGAAATTTTAATTTACACTATCCAAAACATGTTTTTTTATGAAAATCCTTAATTTTTTACAAAAATATAATTTATTTTAGGAAAAGTAGATACGAAAAAAAAATTTGGTGTTTTTCAAAATGAGTAGTCAAATATTAATTTATATTAAAATTACCCTTGGAGAAGTTTTGCTGGTTGGAATGCTGGTAGACTATCACAATTCTTGGCATCAACATAGTCCCTAATCCTCTGAAAATCTTGTGATGGATCCTCAACTGTTATGTCCACAACTTCAGGTAATATTATAAAATGAGTATATACTGCCTGTGGGATATACAAAATGTTATTAATTATGGCTTTTGTGAAATTTACTTTATGTACTTATTCTAAACCAAAAAATCTTCTAATTAATAATAATATGTATTTTACAAAAATATCTAACAAAATATTTTTGAAGTACAGGTGTACTTGAATAAATTTTCTTTTTTAGTTTAATTTCAGAAAAACTGAAGAGTACACAACCCTTTTTGAAATGTGTTGACATTTTTACTAATATACTCAGAGACAAACAAAACAGTCATATAAGAATCTAAACAAGAATCAATAAAGAAGAGAACTAATAGCTACTATCCGTCTGTTAAAATAATTCATGCTGATTCAGATTGACTGACACGACAGCTATTTTTTTTTGTAAAAAAAATGTATTTAGTACCTAATCAAAATTTTTCAGTTATTGTCTCAAAAACTTACCTGTAACAAATTGGCACAGAGGCCAAGCTTTCTGAACGGTGGCAGCGTAAGAACCTGCGAGATGCGCGGTCGCGAGTGACGTGGATATGCGTAGTACCGGTATACAGTCGCGTACGCAGCCGCCGCATATCGGGTACTTCCTTCGCTGGACTTATATTTTTCAAAACTACAATAAATAATATAAATAAATATTTTTACACTCACACCTATCATCTAGCCCAAAGTAAGTAGCTTAAGCACTTGTGTTATGGATACTAGATGACGGACATATTTTTAATATAATTATGTACAAATACACAACCATGACTCGGGAACAAACATTTGTGGTCATCACAAAGTTTGCCACTACCAGGATTCGAACCCGGGACCTCTTGGCCAATACCCAGCAATCTGAGCATTCAACCAAGGCGGCCGTCATCACAATATACACATTTTTTACACTTACTACCCTATTACTTAATAATAAACCACTATTATTATTATTATACACATTTTATAGCATACACTAGTTTTAGACTGAATAGTTTGTCATATAAAATTAAAATAAATATTTCAATATATTCTATTTTTTTTCAATTAAGAATCAAGACTAGATATTGTGTACTTACACTGTGAAAAATGTCCACTGATCATCATCCACATCTATAAAGGATGCAGCATCCACGTACCACAAGAGAAATGTTTGTAAACGCTCATGGAAGCTAAGGAATCCAGGTGTGGAAGTCTCACAATAATATACCTCAAATGTTCGATTCTCACCACCATCACCTATTTTGGGAAATTTAAAAATTTATGGTAACGAAAATACAAGAAAATATATAGTTTCACTTAATTAGTTAGTTACAATTATTTTATTATAAAATTAATTTTTATAACTCAAATTTAATCACATAATATCATCATAGGAATGCTGTATTATGTTATTGAATATTTTATATGTATTCCAATAAAAATTTTGTCATGATATTCAGTAGCTATGCTAATGTTAAATGAATATTCAACTACTAAATACTTACGAGGCGAAATATTGAAGGCATGCAAAAGTTGACCATGTGGAGTAAAAGATTTGTCTTTCTCGAGCATGGAGACAAAGTGGTCCAGGTTAGTTGCATAGTCTGGAGCCAAGACCTTTTTCAGTGCCCCTTCCACATCATCAGCTTTCATTCCTTCAGATTTACTTGGTTCAATCTAAAAATGTCATCATACATTGAATTCCTAGCCTTATACCTCAAACATGTATAAATTAATAACTTTATGTATCTATTTGTGATCAGCATCAGCCCTTTGATGTTCCCTCTGCTGGGGTACAAGCCTATGAATGGAAGAATGTAAGGAGAATGGGCCATAAATCACCATGCTGGTCCAGTGTGGATGGTGGGTTCTATTTGTGATAGCTATTATGTAAATTATCTTGGTTTGTATTTTTTGAGTTGTTAGTATTTATTTGTTTTTATGTCTATAAAAATTAAAAAACAATCTGTGTAATATTAATAATGTTACATGTACCTGTAAAAACATATTTTTCTTTCAATATCAACAATTATGTTCTTTAATGTTTAATTGATATTGTCAATGGTTTATGATAATAAATAAATACAGCAGCATGTATGTCAACATACAGCATAAAATTTAATACCCAGCCACAGCCAATAGTTCTAATTAAGTTTGTTAGGGCAAGTAACCTATTCAAAAAGTAGAATTACATTCAAGTTTTAAATATAGATCAGCAGATTCAAGGATAATATAATGCAATAACTGTTTTCTTATAGGAATATAGAACTACTATTTCGAAATATGTGCTTGAGTCTGCCAACCTTAGAATGATTGGCTTGCACATACCATATCTGGACCTATAATGAGAGAATGACCAACAAAACACCTTTGGTTTGTGTGATAGATGATATGAGGAAGAGGGCAGTTTTTGAGCTCACATTTGCTAGATGAGAGTGGAAGAGGAAAATTGCGTGGCAACCCTATTTTAATAGGATATGGGCAAGGAGACAACATACCTTTTCTGTATATTCAATTCCTAGATATGTTTGCAAGCTGGCTGCACTATAATATAGGCGAATTTGCAAATCCGTGTATCCAAATATATTTTCGTTCTCACCAAACACTTGATGACACATCTCAGGTCCAAAACTACAGTCATCATTTTCTAAATCTCCTGGTTCTCTTACTGAAATTGTAATGGAAAATAATAAGAAATCAGATACAAAGTCATTTCAATTCATTAAGCAACAATTCATTATTGCAGTATCAATATGTAGTAAATTGATTTCATAAAATTAACAATTGTACCATTTTTGTGTTCACAAGACATTCAGAATATTATTTTGTCAACCAGTAAAATTATTGCAAGTATATAATGAAAGATAGCGAAATACTCACTCAATTTCAATTCTAACACCTCATTTCCGTCCACAACTAAATGACAAAGAGCGTCAGTCATTTTTATCGAAGAAATTAAGAAAAATGTGCAATTCTTCAATCTCTGTTCCCGCGCAAAACCCTTTTGACTGCTTTTTCTTTAGAAATTTTTATAGCCTTTTCAAGACTAGATCACATTAAACATATTTATGTTTCGGTAGAATCTAAAACAATTATATTGGTGATATCTAAACTTACTAAATCATATTCTTTTAATACAAATTGCTCAGTATGTGTAGGTAAAATTGAAAAAATGCACTAAGAAAAATGACAGTTATGATTTTTGTGTGTTTTAGTTAGTTTTAAATTCTCCCTATATTTTAGGGAAGGCAAAGGGTCTAGCCCATACAGCCAAGTCTTTAGTGTATATTTTAACTGTAGTCTTATGAAATAATGAGTGGGTGAAAAGTATAAATGAAATGAATTTTACGTTAAAATATGGGTGCCACATATTTTAACGCATCTAGGGAGTGCTTGGCGCGAATTAAATGGCAACATAGTTAATGATGGTTCTTGATGAAATGGATAAAACCACTTTTCATAGTGATCTTCACCACAACATCAAACACATCATGAGACTTATTTTCGATGATTCTGCATAATTGCACATCAACACGGATGCTTGTGCATCAAAATAACACCACTTTCACTGCACAAAATCCACTCTGTAACAATTTTTGAATTAGCGAAAATAAATCTTACTGACACCACGAAACGCGCCAAACACCTCCTTATTTTATACATTTTATATCAATATTTGATAATGAAATTTACGCAACCGGTTTTTTGCTATCATCAAGGAATTTGATTCCTTGGCTTTCAATCATTCTTTTTTAATTATTTTTTCAGTGACCCACAATATTTAATTTTTTTTAATAGCAACATAGATTACATTTATGTGACGTCATTATGGCCTGGTTGGGTTAGGTTTGCTTAGAAATTTTTGTTAAATATCTTGTATTTTAGTGTTTTTTATGTTGTGCTACTTATTTTAGGATAGTAAAATAAATACCTCATAGACTAGCAGTAATCCTGGTGCCAACGACTGCTTGTTTCGGCGACAATCTCTGGCGAAAATGAATCGCCATGAAGGTGGGTAATGATAATCAAAATTTAGTTCGATGCTTTTGTCACCGTGTATTTTATGAAAACAGCAGAAACACTGTTGTCATAAGTTTATTTGGAATAATAAATAAATATAACATTATAAATCTGTTCCATATTTTATTGAAGGGTAATTGTAAAATCTATTGACATATTTTCAGGAGTCAGCTGTGATTCTTGTTTAAAAAATAATTTTAGAGGACGACGGTACAAATGTTTGATATGCATCGACTACGACTTATGCGCTGCCTGCTATGAATCTGGCGCTACTACAAATCAACACACAACAGAGCATCCCATGCAGTGTATTCTATCCAGAAGTGATTTTGGTAAGACAAAATATTTACAGCTTCCAAATATAACTTAGTGAAATGTAAACTTTCTCATTCCTATTGTTTGTATTAGGTCATTTTTAGTTCTTGAAAGTGTTATAAATGTGTATACAAAGTTTCATGATATATTAATATGTAAAATATCAGCCTAATAAGAATTATACAGAGTACATTTTTATTTAACAAAGATTTTAAATAGTTTAGTTGCATCTGTCATTCCACACAAATTATAAACAAACCTTTTTGTAGATTTATATTATGGCGGTGAAGCACTGGCTCTTGAACAACCTCAAGCATATACTTGTCCATATTGCAACCGTATGGGATTCACAGACACTGCTCTTATGGAACACGTGACTGCTGAGCATGCAGACACAACATTAGCTGTAAGTTAATTTGATATTATACATAATAACCCATTAAAGAGTTTCCTCACATGCAACATCCCCCTGTAATGGAGTGTGGGGCCTGTAGCAAAACAATATTTAATACAACTTTAAAATTATTGAGCCAATTTCAAAACAATTTGTGACCTCAATTTCTTTTAATACTGTCCAATCATCCTCTCGGTTCAACAACTGCTTCTATTAATGCATTAGATAAGACTACCAAATTACTAAGTACTGTAAAAGTGAATTCTCATTAGACAGTAAGGCATTATTAAGAGCTAATGCTCAAAATCAGGTCTGAAATACTTATTACATTAAAAGCAAATGCATGCATATCTTAATAGATTGAGATTAAAAAACCACTTAAAAAATGTTGAATAATCATTTTTACAATTACATTTTATTTCTTATTTTATCTAGTTTATCCACTGACATAGGCCTCCTCCATTCTTAATAGATAATAATAAATTATGAAATCTTATTAGAGTCAGGTATGCTTTCAGGGGTTTGTACACCCAGTAAGTTGTGTGTTCTTCCTTTTTCTTTAGTAATTGAGTATAAATTTTTCAGGTAGTATGTCCAGTGTGTGCCTCAATGCCAGGAGGGGAACCTAACTTTGTCACTGATGACTTTGCTGGACATCTAACTTTGGAACACAGGACTGGCCCGAGAGATCTTATTTCATTTTTGATATCCTTTTCAAAAGTACATTGTCTTAGTTATAAAGTTTAACCTTTTTTCGAGGAGCTCGCTAGCACAATGGCATAGGGTGCGCTTCGCATAAAAAGAAGTATGCCCATTTTGTACCCGAAGCAAAATTGTCTCAAGCTTTTTTGAGATAAACTCTCAAAATTCTAAGCTATTAGTTTTACTATTATGTATTATGAACTTCTATTACGATTTATCATGTGCCTTATAAAGTAAAGAACGTTTTTTATGTAAGATATAACTACTTACTACTTTCCACGTTAATTTCTTTTAAACCCGGCAAACTACAAAAAAACTGTTTCTTAAAATAGATTGCGCATTTCAAACCCTACAAATCGAGGTATGGTTTTATTGAGGTACAAAATTATTAAAATGTGAAACCCTTTACTATCTCGAGCTCCTCCGTGCTTCGGAAGGTACGTTAACCGGTCGGTCCCAGCTGCATATTCAGTTTTTAATACCCACCCACCAATACTGGGTTATGGCTTAATCTCCCTATACTCTTCCATCCATAGGGAAGGCCCGTGCCCCAGTAGTGGGGATATTAAAAGACTGATGATGATGAACTTTTTCACAGTAACACATTATAGCTTGAAATTTTTGCTTTAACATAACTGAAAATTGTTTTTGATAGCAACCAAAAAAAATTCTGTTAGAGTTCCATTTGATGAACTAGTTGGAAAGCATTTCATTGTCATCATCTTGATATGTAGGTAGAAACACATGAGCTAAATATTTAACAGACTAATTGCCACCCTCAGAGACGTAAATTTACTTATTTATTGCAAAAAAAAATCATTTATATCTAGAGACCATAACCCGGCCTGAATAGTGACTAGTTTGAAAAATATTTATATTTGATGGTGTCACTGATATTGATGTATGATGACAGACAATTTGTTAAAATTAGTAACAGCTTTGCCGCTATGCATTTTTATTTATCCTTAACTGCAAAACACGACGAGCCAAGCGGTATAAGACATGGCGGAGTACGCCGTATGCCGCAGTCAGGCCGAGGTGTCAGTCGCGCCCGGCGGACGAATATGCAATTCAGGTATTTGTCCATAATAATTATTAACAATAATTATGCTTTTACTTGACTGCAATGGTGCTGAGTACAATTAAATTGTATCCAAACTTTTCTTGGTGTTTGAGAATTCACTATGGACAGGTACACAATTTATATGAAACATTTGACACATAATATGTATAGGGTTATGTGTGTGGCTCCATAAATAAATCGAGAGTTTGGTTAAAAAAGTGTATTTATTGAGACCTACGCAACAAACAATTTCAGTTTTATAATAAAGCGACACTATCTGGAATAATGAGGTATATGTACGCGGCATGCTACACATACATTCTATATCTCGTATTTATAATTTTTGAACATCAAATGTTCAAACACTCACTTTGATTCTTATAAATCATTAACAAATTTTTGGAGGAGCTCGTTAGCGCTTGGCCTGCGATTGCGTAAACTAAGCAATGTTCGCTCAGGCTGGTCATTGGTTGAGTGACCAAATATTTATTATCTCGAGTTCCTCCATGCTTCGGAAGGCACGGTAAGCCGTTGGTCCCGGCTGCATCTGCAGTCGTCAATACCCACCAACCCGCACTGGGCCAGCGTGCCCAGCAGGCCCAATCTCCCTATATTCTTCCATTCATAAGGAAGGCCCGTGACCACTGACCTCTATTAGATAAATACGCTGGACTGAACACTTCTACTAAAATGACAAATGTCTCTTGTGCCGATTTGAAGCGCCCTATCGAGCGGCAAGGATACAAAATTTGACGTTTATTTCTTGTATTTACATACATATATAAATCACGCCTATATCCCCGAAGGGGTAGGCAGAGGTGAACTAGCACCCACGTTTCGCCAGTTATGTTAGGTCCCATGTAAAAGGGGGCGAGCCTATTGCCATTTATCGGGCACAAAAGTCGCAGTAGGTACATAGCTAGATGGTATAAGAGGAACGCTGCTGCCCATTCCTCATTACTGATTTATCCTTAGTCGCCTTGTACGACACCCGCGGGAGAGATTTGGGGTGGTGACAATTGTATTCTACTCTGCCGTCACCACACGGCAATTTCTTGTATTTGACATTACAAAAGCATCTCTAAAATAGTTCCGTGGACGTTCACCTTCGTAAACCAGTGCCATCAGCGCCCAAGATGGCGAAAATCAAATTGGCTTCATTCTTTAGATGAAAACCTACAGTCCAGCGTACTTGTTTAATAGATAGGTCAGTGCCCGTGCCCCAGCAGTAGGGACATTAAAAATTACATGACATTAGGGGCTGGTGTTGACAATTAACAAATTTTGCAGTACGGGTGGCGGCATATCATCATTGTCGCCATCGTCGCGAGACGCCGTAGTCGACCCCATAGCGGAGCTGCTATCCCAGCTTTCGGGCGTGCGACGCGGCGTGGGTCAACCGGGCACACCCAGCCAGCTGCAACAGCTACAAATGCAGCTGCAGTTGGAGAGGCAGCAGGCTACGGTCAGTATATTTATTTCCTACATAAATAAATCACGACTCTTTATACCCGAAAGAGAAGGCAGAGATGAATTAATTAATCACAGTTTCACCAAGTACCTATGTTAGGTCCCATATATTTTAAGCCGAATCTAGACGAGTAATGTAACACGAATTCTACGTTAGGACGGCACTACGAGCGTTACACGTAATGCTCGTTCTATTTACCATTCCTTTAAAAAATTCTTTTATTTCGCGGATTATATCTAATAGAACCAAACCCAAAAGTGGGGTTGGCACAATGTGTCTTTCTTCTCCATTCTTGTAGTTCTTGCTACTTCCTTAGCCCAATATGAACTCCCTTCTTTCCCATATCATCTTTCTCACAATATGCAATCTATTTTACGGTCTTCCTCTCATTGTAGGTACATCCAGATGAATACTTAACATATTACTAGTCATGTAACATTCATCTCTCCTCACTCATCACATGCCCATACCACTTTCTTAAAGCTAATACAAAATGTATAAACATAATTGTTTACCTGTGTAGGTATATTAATGATTATAATTTCAATACAAACCGAGATACTTACAAAGCAAAATTACATCACGTACTCCCGCGCTACGCTGCGTTTCCTGAATCTAGTAACAGTCATTGGTAACGTAACGTAAAAAGAACAGAATTTTTGGCACAATGACTCTTTCTTTCACTCCCTGTGTATTGGGTAGTGTGAGAATCGCCTGATGCTACGTTTACACGCTTTCTGAAGCTTGGCAATCGTCCACAAACACAAGCGTATGAACGGACTGGCTGGCTGGCCTTGCGTAAGTTTGGCGACGATCCGTGTAGATAGTGTCGGCTTTCGAACTGAGATCAAAGGAAGCTTGCGGCAAGCGCTTGCGACGCGTTTACACATTGGCGCGTGTTCAGTGTTGCTTACTGTTTATTTACTGCCGCGCTCAGGGGCGCCAATTAACTTTAATGAGTACTTAATGTTAAAAAAAATCAATTAAAATCGCATAGGCCTGGCGAGAATAGCGACTAGTTTTGAATTTTCATATTTTGATATTAAGTAATCATTATTATAAAGTATATTTATAAATAAAAAACGGAACAGATGACCCAGCCAGCTTCCAACATTCCGGCTTGGGTAGCCTTAAATAAATAGAGTACTAACATATTTTTTGTAAGCCTTTACTAACACATTATGGATTCTCGTTGTCTTAAATGAATACTCTTTGTTTTTTATTATTTATTTTAACGAAATAGCCGTGTGGTGATGGCAGAGTAGAATAAAATTGTCACCACCCCAAATCTCTACCGTGGGTGTCGTACAAGGCGACTAAGGATAAATCAGTGATGAGGAATGGGCAGCAGCGTTCCTCTTATTCCACCACTTATCCACCTAGCAATACACTACGACTTTTGAGCCCGATAAATGGCAATAGGCTCGCCACCTTTTACATGGGATCTGACATAATTGGCGAAACGTGGGCGCTAGCTCACCTCTGCCTACCCTTTCGGGGATATAGGCGTGATTTATGTATGTATGTTTGTTTGTTTGTTTTGACGAACGCCTTGGTCGAATGCTCAGATTGCTGGGTATTGGCCAAGAGGTCCCGGTTCGAATCCTGGTAGGAGCAAACTTTGTGATGACCACAAATGTTTTTTTTCCGAGTCATGGTTGTGTATATGTTTATGTAGTATATTTTCCACATTTATATACATAATTATATTAAAAATATATATCCGTCATCTAGTATCCATAGCACAAGTAGCTTAACTACTTACTTTGGGCTAGATGGTAGGTGTGAGTGTAAAAATATTTATTATTATTATTATTTATGTTGTTCGGGCTATGCCAAAACTAAGATATATAAATGATGACTGAGTTATGATGAAAAGATTATATTGACTTTTAGACACAAATTGTAATTATAAGGTAAATGATTATGAGTACGAGCGACGCTATCGGTGGTCTAATGCAAACTGGCTTGGTGCAGTATATAATTGTGCAATAATGAATGACAAATGAGGTCGAATAAAAGTGATGATTTAGGAAATGTACGTTGCATGCTCGTACATATGTATTTTAACGAAAATATCCTGATTACACGGACGCACTGCTCGCAGGTGCGAGACAGCAGCTGGAGCGGCTGCCGCGTAGGGCGGCGGCCTCGTCGGGCGGCGCCCCCGCCCCCGCCCAGCCGCAGCCGCAGCCCGCCGCGCCGCCGCAGCCGCAGCCCGAGCCGGCGGACTCGCAGTACCTGCTCTCCGGGTTCCTAGGTAACAATTGTTATCCGGCTCGAAAAAGAAACTTCAGTTTCAAAAAAACCATGCGGATAAAGAAATTTAAAAAAATATATGTAACATTACAAAATAACGGGGCTTACCAAATATCAAAAGATAAAACTCTCGTAGAATAGAATATTGTACAAATCCAACCCAATTATCATATTATTTGAAGTAATTAACTTTGATTGTTCTTGATGCTTTTTCAGCTTATAGAGCTATAAAACACTGTCAGCTGATACCGGGTTTGAAATTACAAGACACAAATAACTCAGTATAATTTATCATAATGACGTCACAGTAATTTTTTCAGCTCGCCCAGCGCCCCTAGCGGCGATCCCGCGCACTAAATCACGGCCGAGCGACAGGAATTATCAAATACCTCAATATAAAATAATATAACGTTTTTTTTTGTTTAAAAGTAGGAGCAGATATGACCATCGTGGGTAGCGTGCGGTTGTATAATCCGAAATAACGGATATCCGATTAAGTTCGAAAAATTATGGT